>JARHVA010007386.1:0-665000 GCA_037957365.1 Torreya grandis
ATGGTGGCTATGGAAACCCTTCATTTCCTCCAAGAGTGGATTCAAATCAATGATCATTGTAAATAATATAATTTAATTCCTTTTTACTTCATAGGATATGACAAAATAAAATCAAAATATTAAGTCTCATGATTCTAAAAAAAAAACCTATCTTTACTACATTTAGCTTCATAATACACACACACACCAATGGATGTAAATAACCATAACATCTAAAGCTTGCTAGTCCATTTAAATTAATTTGATTTAGGGGTGTATTTAATCTTCACCTATGCCCCTAAAAATGAAAATAAAAATAAAAAAATTAAATGATATTAATTAAGGAACCCAATAATGTCAATAGAATTCCTATGCTATGTCATAAAATCATAATGTGACCAACTAAATTGAGATGTATAAAAAATAAAACTAGATGAATACACTCATGCCTTTACAAAATATAATGTATTGAAGATTAACACAACACATTAGGTTCTAAAAGAGATTTAACATACACATGCAAATCATATCCTGTGATGAACTCAATAAAGTAAACAATATTCATTTATTGCCAAACAACCAATTCAATCAATACTCATTTTAGTCAAGAAACTAGATGTGGTGTGTGCATGGTTTTGATAGAGTTATCTCAACCCTCAATGCTGGTATATGCATACCCCCATCTGATGATACTCTCCCTCTGCACTACCTATGAGGGTAGGGTAGGACAATCATGTAAACACCTCAATCAAATGAATGGGTAGTTAGACTAAAATCTTATCAATCATCAATATATAAGCATAAATAACCTATTTAATGTAAATAATTTGAAAATGAAATCAATCATCATGATCATAAAGCATAATATGACATATGCAACAACTATCCAATCATAATACTAATCATGAAACAAATCATATAAATTTTAATCATATAACAAGCATATATCTAGATTAGACATAAAATTAGAACTACAAATTAGTAGTCTCATAATATACTATATTAATGCCTAAATAGTTTTGTAGAGCATAATGATATATTACTGGAGGAGGTAGTATAAAAATAGGAGGTAGAGTGAAAGAGGGATCAAATGATTTATAAGGCCCAAAAGATTGAGTATCCTCCCTAAATAATGCTGCAAAGGTGCCCCAAACTTCCTTTAGAGATGTGGCATTTGTAATATTAAATTTAAAGTTGTCTAAAACATGGGATGCTGATCAAGTAAAGATACTCATCTTGCATGCACATAATCTAAGATGTATATTCCTTAAAAGTGAATAATAGAACATCAACTTGTATAATGTGACATAAGCCTTTTCCCTACAAAAAAAATCATCTTCATCTTTCATGTGTTATAGTTTGAGGTGTTGAGGGGGCTTGAAGAAATAGGTCTCCATTGTCGTGAATGAGAAAGAAGTCAAGGACAAGAATGAATGACCTCACCAAAAAATAACAACTCCCTCATTATAAAATTTGCCAAGAAGAAATACACCTTTTAAAAAATTCTTTCAAAAAAAAGTCTCCTTATCCCTACAAATGACAAAAATTATGACAAGATCACAAACAATACCTCCAAACAAGGGCAAACTATTAAACATTAGGTACCACCAAAAATGTGTGTGTAGAAATAGTATGGGCCCAAATGGTATAAAGGATAGTTGAAAAAGACAAATGGAAAAAAAAACATACTCAAAATGTGGGATGTTGAGCTCTACTAATAATTCATCTATAAGTGTACAAAAATAAGGTACAATGAGCAAAAGTTCAAAAAAATTATCATATAAGCCCTCTCAAAAGAAGGGTGCCAAGAAAAAAATGCTTCCACTTTTCAAAGTTTATAAATTTTTTTGGAAATAAATGGATTAAAAATTAACAATTCATTTACAATAATTCATCACCACAAAAGATGGTATCAATCAAATAATATGCCACTCCAAATAATTTTGTTGGTTGAAAGCCTTTTTCTAGAAAATTCTACATTATAAAAGTTTTAATTAATTCTTCCTTAAATAAAGCCTTTTTAGTTCCAACCACTACTTATAGACAGAAATTACCTTTATAAAATAAGTATCATTTGGAAAATTTCAAATAAAAAGTATGGATTTCTATAAAATGCAAAAGAAAAGGCAAGGTTATTTCACCCTTTTTTTAAAGAAGTTTGACAATTGATTTTTCCTTAATAGTAGACATCAAATAATAGAAAATACTATAAAGGAGAATTATGTTTTAAAGATATACATGAATGTTGAATGCACTCTCAACTTGAGGCTTGATGTATAACTCTCAAAAACATGGCTTGAACCTTGAAATTTTACACCTGTAATGAAATTGCTAGTTTGAACACAATACCATACATAACACGGAATGTAGTGCAACCAAATACACTATTGAGCTGATGTTTTCAAGATTTTTATGCATATAAGATAAAATCATATACTAGTTTAATTAGTGTGATAGTACAAATAATGAAACTCAGTTAAACACCAAAAAATGAGCCAATAAACTTCCAAGGATGTCATGCCAAAACCGACTACTATAATAATATTAAAAACACCATAAGTTTCTCAATACTTAACGAAATTAAAAACCATAAAATGTTATATAAATCTAAAATTGATATTCTCATAACCTAAAAAACTTTTCTTGAACTATTTTATGAGTGAATAATAGTCTATAAAAACATAACACATTTTTGAAATAATGCAGATTTGTATGATGCCAAAAAAACATGGTGACAATTAGAGCAATAATATGTCACATAAAATATTAATGTAATGTAGGATATAATCAACAAGGTAAATGAATAAAAAAATATTTTTAGGGTATTAACCTATTTATATAAAAATAAACTCAACCTAATACAATCTAGCAAGTTTGAACAATAGTAATGGCAAGCAATGCAAGCCCTTAATATGTGCAATAATGACAATATTTGATTCTAACAACAAATTTGAAACCCTTGACTGAAATCCAAAACTATTATGTTTGTCATACACAAGAAAGAATGATTTTTTTCAAAAAATTTTACAAAATTTTGATAAAAGATTATAAAAGTGTTGTAGATGAAGAATCCCTCAGAGTGTAGGTAGATTTACCGATAAAGGCTCCAGAGGATATTGGGATTTGATACCATGAAAGTACAATAAATAATATGCACAAGGCCATAAACTAGTTAGAACACCATGAAACATATATAAATCAATGTCAAATAACTACACTCAAGAAAAACATGGATTATAATAATTTGATTAAAAGTGTTTGTATTTAAGGCTTGGATGATTTACACTTGACTTGATTTGATGCCTTAAACATGACCCTTGTGCTTCTTAAATAGGAGTGAAAAATAAGACAAGAAGATTCCATTAGGGATATTCTTGTGACAAGTATCATGACATGTGTCCCAATTATTATTGACAAATGTCCATCTAGAGATTTCTTTAGAGCATGCTATAAAAACCTACCTAAAACTAAGAGTGACAAGTGTCACACAAATTAGTAATTTTATTATTTATTAAATAACTAATGTGTACACCTATATACCTAAAGTAAGTGTGCATAACCTACCTAATTAGAGATTAAATAATCTAGGTACATAAATATTGGGCACTTTCTCACACCACCAACATGCAAATTATATGAGATGACCCATAAGAAAGATTTGATTTTTAAATGTGATCAATGCTTAGTGTAGGATGAAACTATAATGTTTGGATATTACCAAAATACCAGTACCATTTGAGTTTGACAGTTCTATTTGGGAGATAGGAACACTTATCTGATGATCTAGAGATGTCTGAGTATGATAATTAACTGGTTTGATACAAATTAAGGGAATATTGTGGGTGACTAATAGAAACTAAATAGGATTGGATCCATTGAAGGCATGTGGATGTGAGATAAATGTGAATAAGAGTCATATGTGTACATAATTAATGTAAGGTGAATGTAGGTCAAAATTGACATTATAATGTATCTAATACTAGATTTTAATATTTACAAAATGCCAGTATTTTATTATAGTATTGAAATTCAATACAAATACTAGAGTAAAAGATTAAAGAGATGTATTTAAGTGTGTACATCACACTTTGTATTTGTATTTAGGAGAGGCTCAAAATGTGTATCTTGATCCAAGCAAAACCTATAAAGAACTTGTAGCAATCAATGTCTGTGAAATGAAAATAGGAAATGAATTAATTGAAACTTTCAAACTGAAAAGCAAGGGAAGAATACACCTATAAGTGGGAGAACTGTGTTGCCTTATAACTTGTTGGAGATGATGATTCCTTGTTTAAACATTGGATAATTGTGCTTTATACTTAAGCACATGGAGAGTGGTTTCTCTTTTTTAATCCTTTGGAGAATTAGGGGTGATCAAGTCCCATTTTGTGTAACTAAGGCAAGGCCATCAGATGGGAAGAAAAATTCCCCAATCCTCATTGAAAAGGGGATAGTGCCAAGGCCATTGAGCATTGTATATTCCTCATCCACACTAATCCATGTAACTAATCTTGCACTAATCCTTATCTAATATTTTAACCCCAAGATGAAAGGTGGGAGCCACATATTGGGCTCACAGAGTAATGCCAAGGCCATTGAGGGTGTTAAATCTCAATTGTATTACTATTTTAAACATGAATCAACCATTATAGACAAACTTATAGATTTAAGGGTGATCACTACTAGGTACATTCAAATATGTTTAAAAATAAAAACCACAATAATGTGTATTTACATGAACAGTTCTATGTCCAATGAATTTGTGATAATATGATATAGAATGTTATGCATCTATATGAAATTTGTAGTGTCCAGTTTGAGAATTTGTATCTCATGATCTTATAAATATGTGCATATGCCCCTAAATGTATGTGAATATGTGTATATTTGAAAACTTGTAAGTCATGTCCTTGTAATTTGAGTATATTTATATGAACTATGCCCCAAAAATGTGTGTGAAATCTATCAATAACTATCCTAATCTAATATCTAAACCATTCTCAAATATCTGAATCCTGTAAACTATGTCAAAATTTGATGTTTTTACCTATGAAGGCTTAAGTCTCTATGACAAGCCCAATAATATTCTCTCCTTTTGAGGTGAGGGATGTTGCATGTGAGTCACTCATTTTAAAATAAATAGTTAATTGTATAATGTTATGTATAATATGTAATTGTGTATACTTATGTTAACATGTGGAGAATATGTCATAATAATAAATATGTCATCAAATCATGTGTGAAGAATATGTAATGCAAGGCACATAATTTTCATGTAAAGATATATATAATAATTAGGCATGTAGTAGTAACCATCATTAATACAAGCAATCAATAAACATATGTAATAAAGGTATATAATATGTGTCAGAACACCATACACAAAGGGGAATCATGTGATATGGATCATGGCAACTAAAAATTTAGAAAACTCAACAAGCTCAACAAGCTTAAGAAACAATTTCATGACCATGGCACATATAACAAAAGCACATGTGATATCATTTAATGTCACACAAAAGGCCAAGGATATCATAGAAGGGATAATAAAATGTGGAAAAAAAGGCTAATGGATGAAAATAATAGTCAATAAATGTCACACACAAGGCTAAGGGCCACAATTAATGGACAATAAATGTCACACACACAAGTCCAAGGGTAGAAATCAATAGACAATAAATGTCACAAATAAGGGACACACAAATGTCATGCACAAAAAGCCAAGGGATGAAAATAATAATAAATAATGACTCTCTTATTATGTAAGATAAAGAACAAAAATAAAACATAAAACAAATAATATAGTCTACACCATCCAGGTATGTCAATGTCACAAAATGGTAAAGTAAGATATCCATGTAGTACTGTATAATGTTTGAGTAATAATAAGATGTGTAATCCATTAGTATAGGTCAACATGGTAAATGGAAATGTCATAGAAATATATATACTATATCAATGTAACATGTGGAAGAAGATGCCCCAAACATTGGTATGGCCCCTATGTATATGAATGTCTAGTATCTATGTATCCATGTATCATGTGTATTTATATGTTCAGCATGGCATTCATGTATACCATGAAATGCATGTGCATATGAAAAATAATATATGATCTACCAAACATGTGATAAATAACAAATATAAACAATGTAAACTTGCAATCATGTCATACTTAGGTCCTGAGTTACAAATTTTTGATTTTTTGAATGTTTTTATATTTTTTAATATATTTTTAATGATATGCTTAAGAATTAGTATAATAAATCATCCTAGTCATCACATAATTTAGTGTCACCTGAATTGTCCTTAAGTTTTTGTAGACATATTACCTTTTCTTCCATAGTTTCTTATTGTTCAAGATTAGTGCATGGAGTTATCTTTGAAGATTATGCCTTTTGATGAGTATCATTATCATCAAGTTGAATTTTTATTTGATTCCCTTTATGTAAGAAGTAAATGTACTAGTTTATTTTATCCAATGTTGCTTTGATGAAATATAACCAATCTCGTCATAATATAAATGTCAATTGGGTGGTAAAGGGTGTCACCCATATGGGTGTATTGACAACCTTTGGTCCATAATAAATTCATATACTAATATGTCAAAGGAATATGTCATGATGTGGATTAAATAATTCATTAATTTAATGTCCCAACTGTTATAAGATTACAACACTATATACATTTGGGTGTTGATCTTCATCAATATGAATTTATTGTCAATATTCACCTTCTATGTATGTTATGATGGTATAAAATTTTTGCCTTAGATGATTATAGATTTTGTCTATTGTATTTATGTGCTGAGTTTTATTAGAACTTAGAAGTGAACAATCCTACTATAGAGTGATGATCTTAATGATCCCTTCATTCTTATAATTTTGAATTTTTTGTTGTAATTCTATACAACTGTCTATCCCTATTTAACCCTATTTTTGATAAAACATTAAATTATTTATGTTATAATAGGTGTAAACCTAGAGTATTGAAGAATTCTAAAGATGTGAAATAATTAACAATTTTGATTTTGATAATAGATAAATATGGGACACTATTATTTTTAGAAAACACTAGGAATAAAATAACTTAACTCAAATTAGAATTTGTGTTAACTATTTTAAATGCCTAAAAGTGGGAATTTGTAAAAGAGGTGACTTTGCATGTTTAGGATTATGAAGAGAATCTAAAATTTCTTCTGGATAGGTATGCTGAAAGTGGATGATAGTGCGGTCCATTCATGTCTGTTGACCAAAAACTTGTCAAAGTTGATTATGCTCAATGACCAACATGAAAATACACAAAGATTTAGAATTATGATAATGATAAATCAATAAAAAAATAGAAAATACTTTATGATAGGACTATTGTAGAAGGAAAATAACACATAGTGATTGATTTTTTCAACCGTAGTCTTGTCCCTATTGTCTTTGAGGAAAAAGTAATTGTTGCACCTTATATGGTTGTGTGTTTTGAGTAATTAGAGATATCACAATTTATATTATGCCATGTAGATTTTGTTGTTTCTCTTATTATATATTTTAAACTCTAAGGGAAATTTGAATCTAGAAAACCTATTAAAAATAGGGTAGTGTAATGCATTGAACTGACCTTAATTACATCCTTGATGATTAACCATTGCCTATGTATCCAATACTCTAAGGATGGAAATAAATCCCACATAGTTCTCCCACCTAGAGTGATTATGTAATTATGCTCCTTCATTATGTGTATGTAGATATAAATATGAATTTTATACTTGACAATGATAGATCTTGACTTACTTTAGAATGTTCTTAACTTGGCTTATGGCTTCTCATTATGAGTGATCTTAAATTTGGAAATAATATGGTAGATTTTCTCAATGTGTAATAGTGTGTAAGCTTTAAACCAATGAATAACCTAGTGGGGATAATGAATGACCCTTGATATTTATTTATAGGTGAATATTTTGATAATTTACTATAAATAACCTTATAAAACAAGTAGGTAGACCCAAAAACAAGATTTAAAATTTTAAAACCAATCATTATTTGGTATAGGACTAGTTGGCCTAAGTGGACAAGAGTTTGAAAACACTCTTATCTACCTAGGTCAGACTTGTCCTAAAAGATCAGGGACACCTATCCTAAGCTAGAGAAAGTTTGAGGGTGATTTTAAGTAGCTTAAGCATTTGGATTTAATTTTTTTGTGTAGTAGTGATGCAAAACAAAAGGTCAAATCCACATATTGATAAAAGGCTTAGAGGAATGGTGAATAAGAGTCATGTAGTCAGTATAATTTATGTGGTCTAAGATGTGTTAAGAATTAACATTGTAAAGTAATTATGACTAGATTTGTGTCTACATTCCCTTGTTCCACCCTTGATTATAATAATGAAATTTATAGAGTAGTTGAACCTGAGTGTGTATAACACACTTTGTATTTGAGAGAATACTACAATTATGTAGGACCCTCAATTTTAATAAACCCTACAACAAAACATGTAGTCATTTGTTCCTTTTTAAATTTGAAAAACTTTAACTTTGACAAGTGAAATATTGAAATGAGAGAAAGTAAAGAGTACACCTATATGTATATGAAATGAAATTACCTAGTAACCTAAAACTCATGATAAATAATTGTGCCCCTTTGTTGAGGCATTTCAATAATTTAAACAAATTATGAATTGAAAGTGATCAAGTCTCAATTTTGATTAGATTATTAAGATATTGAGTTGGAAAGATGTTTTTAAACCTGAAATTTAGATGTGTGAGGTCATTTAGGGTTAATAATATAGAAATGATTAAGCACAAGGGTCATAAATAGATGTAACAACCCCACTAGATTTTAATAGATTAGGGTATTTAAAAAAAATTCAATTACACAAATTCTACTAATAGATTCCATAATGATGAAACCTACAAAGCGTGATATTTAACTAAATAAATTAGTTTCAAATAATGATAGAAAGGTAGATAAATAATCATAATATAAATAATAATATCAATATCATGATAGTTAATGATCACAATCATAATATCAATATCAAGAACAAGTACACTGTTGATTATAGAAATAAAGATTGCATATAATTCATAAAAGTATGATTACAAATTTAACCATAGCTGATACAATATTACAACCAACTACTATAATGTTATACATGAATAAAAAGTATAGTTTCAACATAATAAATATCTTAATAATAATATATAATGATACAAATCTCCACAAAACATGTGAGTCACAATGAACTCATAATACCTGCAAGTAATCTCAAGTGTAGTCTACAGTGTATTACTACTAAGGGGAGGGAGAACATCATTTGATTGTTTTTCTACACCAACCATGGACCATAGATCCCTCACATAATCTTCCAACTAGGGATGACCCTCCCTTCACACATGGGTAGATAATGATGGTGAAAGAATCTAGAGTGATAAACTAGAACTCATGTGCTATAATATAACTAATAAATGATGTATATCATTAAAAAAACTCATTATAACATGATATCATATAAACATGTAAAATAAATCAAATAGATGAAATGACAATGTTTAATTATAGACACTATTTTGGCCAAAGTTTTCATATAGTTATTGATCACAAGAATTAGTCAATTTCATACACACCAATCAATCAAATTACACCTTATCCATGCATTAGTGATACTAATTAAGTGAGTGGTGTTAAATGGTGGAGCTTGATCTTATTTTAATGCCTAGTTCCTAATAGGGGGTGTGGGGGGGCAATGCACCCCACTAGGGTCACCATGGGTGTCTAGGGGGTGGTGACCTATTCTGGAGCCCCCTAGTGGGGGTTTAGAGGAAACACCCCTGAAGCAAAATTTTGTTAAAAATACACTAAAAAATATTGTTATTTCATAGTAAATTTAGATTGTTCACTATTAGGTCATAGATCTAATGGTAAAAATTATGTTTGTGCATTTTTGCCCTAATTCATAACCCTCATCTGATATGAGGGAATTATAATTATAATGGCTTACTGTATGTGAGTAAAAAAGATATTGTAGTGGTTGTATTGAATTTTTTTTGTTCATTTATTGGATTGAATGATAACGACTGGCTATTTTTGTGTGGACATAGCCCATATTGGGTGAACCATGTTAAATCTATCCATATTATGTTATGTTTTCTATATTTTATTTCCATATTTAATTCATTAATATTAATCTATGTTCTCTATTCCTAACAACTAGTATCAGAGCCAAATGTTTATTTGGTAGATAAAATTTTAAGAAAAGAGGGTTCCTAGTTTGAGTGGGAGCAATGGTGAAAGAAGGCAAGTTTAAGGTTGAAAAATTTAGTGGTCAAAACTACTAGCTATGGAAGATGCAAATGGAGGATTATCTATATTAGAAGGATCTTTTCCTACCATTATGTAGAATAGCAAAGAAGCTAACAACTATGAAGGATGAAGATTGGGAGGTTCTTGATAGAAAGACAATAGAAATAATATATTTATGCATGGCAGCATTAGTGACCTTAAATATTTTAAAATAAAAGACAAAAAATGATGTGAAGGCATTGGATAGAGTGTATGAAAAACTTTCAGCCTCCGACAAGGTATTTCTTATGAAGCATTTATTTAATTTGGAAATGTCAGAAGGTAGGTCTATTGCTGATCATTTAAATGAATTTAACATGATCATAAATTAGTTAAGCTCTTTAGGAATAAATTTTGATGATGAAGTTAGGGATATTTTGATTCTATGTTCATTTCTAGAAAGTTGGAATGGATTGGTCATGGTTGTGAGTAATTTTGTCTCTATTTCAAATAGTTTAAAATTTGATGATGTTATTGGTGTTATTCTTAGTGAGGAAATGCAATGAAAAATCATAGGTGAGACATCAGGTAATGCTTTGACTATGGAGAATAGGGGAAGACAAAAGGATAGAGGAAAGGGCCCAAGGAATCGTGGTAAGTCTAAGAAGGGAAAAGCCAAATATAGAAGAACATTAGTGTGTTAGATTTGTGGGAAGAAAGGACACCTGAAGAAAGATTGTTGGTTTTGAAAAGGAAAACAAGGAAATGGACAACAAGATAAAAATCAAGAAGTACATGTAGTAGGTGATATGTTACAAGATGCTTTAATCCTTTCTTTAGATAATATTAATGATTCTTAGGTGTTATATTTATGAGCTTCATTTCATGCTACACCCCATTATAAATATTTTCAAGATTATGTTCAAGGTGATTTTGGATAGGTTTATTTGGGTGATGGTGAACCCTGTAAAATTGTAGGAAAGGGTAAGATATAAATAAAATTATATAATGGAAACAAATGGTTGCTAAAAGACGTGATACATGTTCAAAAGCTGAGAATAAATCTAATTTTAGTAGGGCAATTGGGAAGTGAGGGTTGCACAGTTACATTTGTAGAAAATTCATGGAAGGTCACTAAAGGATCATTGGTAATAACAAAAGGAGAGAAGGTAGGTACATTATATTTATTTAATGGTAAGTTGAATCTTCTATTGCTTTAGCTTATACAAAAGTGGATATAAAATTTTAGCACCATAGACTTGGGTACATGAGTGAGAAGGGAATGTAAGTTATCCACTCAAATAATTTTTTGCTAGATTTGAAGAAGGTGGATTTGGATTTTTGTGAGCACTATGTGTATGGAAAATAGAAGACAGTCAAATTTATCAGAGTTGAGAAGACAAAGAAGGATGAAAATTTAGATCTTGTGCATGTAGATGTATGGAGACCGGCTTAGGTATCATCCCTTGGTGGCTCTTATTATTATGTTACTTTTATTGATGATACAATTAGAAAAACTTGAGTTTATTTCATATGAAAAAATATGATGTTTTTGATACTTTTAAGAAAAGGAAAGCTTTGGTTGAGAATGAGATAGGAAATAAGTTGAAGTGTGTTAGATTAGACAATGAAGGTGAATATTGTAGTAAGAAATATGATAATTATTGTTTATCTTATGGGCTTCATATAGAGAAGATGGTTCCAATAATGCCACAACAAAATGGTGTGTTAGAAAGGATGAATATGACAATCATGGAGCATGCAAGGAACATGATACTACATGTAGGGTTGCCCTTATAGCTTTGGATAGATGCTATGGATACTACTATTTATGTAATAAATAGAGGGCCTTCAAGTCCATTAGATGGTGGCATTATAGAAAAAGCATGGACAGGTAAAAAGGTAGATTATTCCTTCTTAAAAAATTTTAGTTGTGAAGCATTTGTTCATATTGATAAAGAAAATAGAACTAAACTTGAAGCAAAATCCAAGAAATGTATTTTTATTCGATATGGAGTTAATGATTTTGGTTATCATTTATGGGATTTTGAAAATCATAAAATAATTAGGAGTAGAGATGTGATATTTAATGAGAAGGTCATGTAAAAAGATCAATTTTAGAGAAATAAATAAGAAGATCCAAATACAAAATATGTATTAATTGATGAAATCATAGGAAATGAAATTCCAATAGTGCCAAAAAATTAGAATGTTCAATAATTACAAGTACCTCCAACTCCTAGAAGTGTAGTTAGAAGATCTACCAGAGTAAGTAGACTCCCTAAATGATACTCTCCTTCACTTTATTATTTATTATTAATTGATGGTGGTGAGCCAAAAATTTATGAAGAAGCAATGCAGGTAGAAACCAAAAAGAAATGGGAGCAAGGAATGAAAGAAGAGATGGACTCCTTGGTAAATAACCAAACTTGAGATTTGGTTCAATCGCCTCCAGGTAAAAGAGTATTGTAAAATAAATGTGTTTATAGGTTGAGGAAGAAAATGGAGGCAAAAAGAGGTACAAGGCCAAACTTGTTGTAAAGGGGTTTGCACAAAAGAAAGGTATTGATTTTGATGAAATATTTTCTCCAATTGTAAAATTGACTTCCATAAGAACTATTTTAAGTTTGGTAGTAGTAGAATATTTTCACCTTGAATAGTTAGATGTGAAGACTAATTTTATTCATTGTGATTTAGAGGAGGAAATATATATGGAGCAACCACATGGAAATGAAGTAAAAGGTAAGGAGAAAATGTTGTGCAAGTTGAAGAAGAGTTTGTATGGTCTAAAACAAGCTCCAAGGTAGTGGTATTTGAAATTTGACATGTTTATGATAGAATAAGGTTATAGTAGATGTTATTTTAACCATTGTGTCTATTTTAAGAGATTAGACAATGAAATATATATTATCTTGTTATTGTATGTGGATGCCATGCTTGTTATAGGGTCTAACATGTAGGATATAAATGATCTCAAAAGAAAATTAGTAGATTATTTTTCAATAAAGGATTTGGGTGCTACAAAGCAAATCCTTGGTATGAGAATAACAAGAGATAAGAAAAATTGAAAATTGACATTGTCTCAAGAAGAGTACATCAAGAAGGTGTTAGTTTAGCTCAATATGCAAGATGCAAAACTTGTAAGTACACCTTTGGGAGGGCACTTCAAATTAAGCAAGGAACAATGTCTTAAAATGTAGGAAGAAATAAATTACATGTCTAAAGTTCCATATGATTTAATAGTTGGAAGTTAAATGTATGTTATGGTGTGAATGAGACCATATATTACTCATGCAGTGGGAGTTGTCAGTAGGTTTATGAGTAATCTAGGAAAAGAGCACTGGGATGCAGTCAAGTAGATTCTCAGGTACTTGAGAAGGACCATTGATAAATGATTTTGATATGAAGGTTCAAATGTTACCTTACAAGGATATGTTGATGCAAACATGCTGTATATTTAGATGGTAGGAGGATCACCATAGGTTATGTTTTCAATATTAGTGATATAATAGTTAGTTGGATTTCAAAATTATAGAATATAGTTGCTTTGTCAACTACAGAGGTAGAATATGTTTTAGCTATAGAAGCTAGCAAGGAGATTATATGGATGCAATGGTTCATAGAAGAGTTGAGGCATAAGTAGGAAGATTTTAGGTTGTAAAATGATAGCCAAAGTGTGATTCATTTAGCAAAGAACTTGGCATTCCACTCAAGAACCAAATATATACAACTCAAGTATCACTTCATTCATTCAATTTTGGAGGATGGTTAACTAAATTTGGAAAAGATCCATATGAGTCAAAATCTTATAGATATGCTAACAAAGGTAGTCACTTAAGAGAAGATAAAGAGTTGTTCAGCTTCAATAGGTCTTCAAGGATGACAAGGAATATGAGAAAAATTCTAGGGTTAAAGTTAAAATAAATTTCCAAGTAAGAGTTGTAGCAATGGAGTTGCAACAATCAGTCTCCAAGTGGGATATTGTTGGATGGTGGACCTTGATCTTAATTTAATGCCTAGTTCCTGATAGGGGGTGTGGGGGGGAATGACCCCCACTAGGGTTTCCATGGGAGTTTAGAGGGGGTGGTGACCTATTTTGGATCCCCCCAAGTGGGGGTTCAAGGGAAGTACCCTCAAAGCAAAATTTTGTTAAAAATACACTAAAAAATATTGTAATTTTGTAGTAAATATAGATCGTTTGCTATTAGGTCACAGATCTAATGATAGAAATTATGTTTGTGCATTTTTGCCTTAATATGTAACCCTCCTTTGATATGGGGGCATTTTAATTATGATGACATGCTGTATGTGAGTGAAGATGATATTGCAGTGGTTGTATTATAGGGTTTTTCCTTCATTTGTTGGACTAAATAATAAGAAAGATTGGCTATTTTTGTGTGGACATAGCCCATATTGGATGAACCACATTAAATTTATGTCTCTATTATGTTGTGTTTTATGCATTTTATTTCCATCTTTAATTCATTAATATTTCTCTATGTTGTGCATTCCTAACAAGTGGAATCTGTCACACTAATTATTTAATGTCATTAATATGAGATTTGGTCTATATTTATAAAATATAAAAACCAACAGATTTATATAGAATATTCCCTATAAGCATATAATTATGTGCTATAAAGGGAAATGTCAAATACATATATTTAGTCCATAAAATGTAATGTAATGAATCCTAAACATGTAATTTATTAATACATAATAAACAAATTTCAAAACAATCATAAAATCAAACCATTCATGTAAGACATATATCATGACATCAAGTTACTAAAATTATTTTCTTGCAACTTAAATGTTATGTCATCCATCCATATAACATTTATTAACAACTTATTTATTTATTCCATATCTCACAAATATATCAATAAGATAACCAAATACTAACATATTATGGTTTGCATTAAATTTTAAATACCACATAATTCAATTCTCCTTCAAACCACTAAATACATAACTAAAGAACCCAAGTTTATTTGCTATATCATGTAATGTTTAGAAGCATTAAATTAGTGTGTGTGTGTGTGTGTGTGTGTGTGTGTGTGTGTGTAGAGTAACATATTAGATTTATACTAAATCAACAATTCATATGTATTTTATATATTTATATACTAATTAAACACTCAACTGTATATAAAATTTTTAGCTTTGACAACTCAGTTAATCATATAAATTTATAAAGAATTCACTGTATAATTTATTAAATGAACTAATTGAAAAGCTCAAGTAAATATGGTATACTCCAGATAGATGCAATTTTTTTCCATCATTTAGGAGTATCACATATCACTATAAATATTAAACTCTCATTATAACAAATTCTTCAAATTTAAAAACAAATGCTAAACTATTGTATTGACTATGTATTATTTACAACAAATAGTTCATATATTGTAAAATGTAATGCATATGACCTATGTTCAAACTCAAATGAATATAAAATAATGTAGATGAGTAATACACATGTATGTTTAGTAGATTGTAGTTTTATACATCTATCAATGATTTTAGCCAATTTCCATAAGGGTCAATAAAACACAATTATACATGCAAATTAAAATATCTAATAACCTAGATGAATATATATATATATATATATATATATATATATATATATATATATATATATATATATATATATATATATATATATATATATATATATATAATTCCATATACCATTGTTTACCTTATTAAAGTGATGGTGTGGTTCAAATTGGAAAACCCACATGGGGCACAACCTATTTATAGGGTTAAAATTATAGTAGGAAGTGATTATACAAGTTTTGTTTGTTTCATTTTTGAAACCTGTAGATGAGGAAGAACATAACCATATTAATATAAAGGGGCCTATTCATAAATCCTTCAGGTATTTATTAAGATGGTTCAAGGATATGAATCCCTTAATGTAAATACATAAATTGTATACTTAGGTTTTTAAAAGAACCAAATAGTATAAATGTATAGGGGTATATACATACTATCACCAGGTCTTGAATGAGTCTTTCAATGACCTGTGAGTATATATATATATATAGTATATACATCCTATCACCAGGTCTTGAATGAGTCTTTCAATGACCTATGAGTATATATATATATATATATATATATATATATATATATATATATATATATATATATATATATATATATATATATATATATAGTTATACATACTATCACCAGGTCTTGAATGAGTCTTTCAATGACCTGTGAGTATATATATATATATATATATATATATATATATATATATATATATATGGTATATGTATACTCACAAGTCATTGAAAGACTCATTCAAGACCTGGTGATAGTATGTATATACCCCTATACATTTATAATATTTGGTTCTTTTAGAAACCTAAGTATACAATATATGTATTTACATTAAGGGATTCATATCCTTGAACCATCTTAATAAAGACCTGAAGGATTTATGAATAGGCCCCTTTATATTAATATGTTTATGTTCTTCCTCATCTACAAGTTTCAAAAATGAAACAAACAAAACTTGTATAATCACTTCCTACTATAATTTTAACCCTATACATAGGCTGTGCCCCATGTGGGTTTTCCAATTTGAACCACACCATCACTTTAATAAGGTAAACAATGGTATATGGAATAAAGTGGCTAGTCTCTAAATTCTTTAAAAAGACTTAGTTTTTTTAATCTAAATAACTAGTCAATATAGTATAAAAATAATATGACTCAATACAAGTTTCTAGGATTGAGTTAATCCCTACTAGCTGAGCCTCACTTGGGTCGAATGAGTACCCAAAAATTAACAATAATTATCCCTTTTGTTTACCTAGGGTTTTAATTCAACCCACAAAAATACTTAGAAATTTTCTCTTTAAATTTTCCATGATTTATAATTTTCATAAAAAATAGTAAGGATTTGTTTTCCAAACTAGGGTTTACTTAACTGAATATATTGTGGTAAGGAAATTTAGTTTTCAAGCTAAAACCTAGGTTTCCATGGGTTATATGTCTAGTTTTGTGGATGGCTGAGCCATCCAAATTACCAATCATATGCCCTAATTTTTAATAATTTCCAAAACAAAAAAAACTAGAACCTTATCAAAATCTCAATGATTTAATTCATACACATCCATATTGAATAGAAATCACTAGACCAATGTGGTATATGATGAACTATTATGCTTAACTAAAATTATCCACTATAATTTTTCCTTGAACCCATTTCTTTTCCTTTTTCCTTCTCCTTCCTACTCATCTACCATGTCCTCCCAAACATTCTCCTCTCTCCATTATATTTTCTTACATGCTAATAAACATCTACAAGTTCTCCCACTAATTGAAATTTAATGGCAAAGAGAGTCCATACAACTCAAACGAAAGTGTTTATTTTGCATGATTCTTGATTAACCAAGTCAAAGCTCTAATTATCCCTAATTCCAAAACTTTCAAAAACCTAATCAACTATAACATAATCCATTTTAAAAACCTATTGATTATAACCAAAGTTTTTGCACCAATATTTTTAAACAATTTTAATAATTACACCCTATGCATGTTTAACAATGCTAATCACATTTAAACTCCAATATTCATCTAAATGTCATGATGAGTATAAATTTGAATTCATAAATCAATTTAACACTATGATTATTTAACAAAGAAATTGACTTCTATGAAGGTCATTCTAACATAATTATTAATAATAATAACCTTCTAAGCATTTATACATATCAACATGGTTCTAAATAACAATATTGACTAAGCATGATATTAATAATCACCTTAACACACAAATCAAGAAAAGTAATAGAGTCCCTTTTACTACTATAGCAATTTATACCAAACAAAACACTATCATACTATGTTCAATTATATATAAATACAACAACAAGACATACTACAGACATTCATGGATTCCAATTACTTGTTACAGTAACATCATACATAAGATAAGCTAAGTATGAAAACATAAATATAACACACAACCATATTCAATCACATTAAGCATGATTATAACTAAAATAAATTATTAGCTATCAAATCAAGAAATGCATATAAAAGTATGCTAAACTAACATGGTGTGTGTGGGTTCCTAGTCTTCAATCAATCATCCCCCAATGCCTCCATCGATGCCACTCTCTCCAATGATGCTCTCCCTTTGTCACACTTTGAGGGATGGATCTATCTTGCATCCACTTCATAAAAATGAAGATATTTAACCCAAAATAAAATAAAATCCATAATATACATTGTAATAAACTAAATAAACATGATCATCATGTACATAATACATAATTATAAGTAACTCCATAGTTAACAATCATGTAAATTAAGCAACATACAACTATCCATAAATTAGCATATGAAATCTAGCTTAACCAAAAAATTAATTAGTCAAACAATAACCATTAATTCCACCAATCAATAGGTTATTATATCTAAAGAGAAATCAGGATGTGACAATAGATCTATAGTAGAACAATTAATTTTTGAGCTCAAATAAATAATATTATGAATTTATAAAATTGATATATGCCAAAAATAAAAAGTACATTTATTGATTGATATTCAATAAAATAAAAACTAGAGTATCAAAAATTTTATGCTTTCACAGTCCATATATTAATGTAATATGCTTAATGTAACATGACATTTCATCTTTATTTCTCTTGATGATGGATCATGGATGCTGATCCGAAACATCGAGAATCAAAAATTTTAAACATAGTTTTTTAGAAGCATATTACATTAAAAAAAAGAGTACTTAGCTATTTTTCTATGTGCATGTAGATCTACACTGAAATAGGGTGGAAGTGGACTGGATTGGGATCTTGCACAATGATTTGATTTTAGAATTTTACACTCTATGGTTTTAAGTGCTTGCATCAGATTTGGATGGTGTTATCAATGTTGGTTTTTGAGTTGGATGTAAGTGTCTAATATGGAATAATGATTAGATTTGGATACAACCACCTAGAGACTTCTAGGTTTTTTTATCTCTTTTATTTTGATGTATATAGATTGCATGCATAAGATGGGACTCTTTGTCAAATGATAAAACCCTAAATTCTTCACCCTTGGAGTGACTATGAAAAAAATGGGTTAGTAAGCATAGTAATGTTGAGCTTCCCTAAATATTACTCTATCAATGGACATTGCCTACATAAATAATACTCTAAAGAAGGCCTTAGACTTATGTAATTCTCCCTATGTGTTATCTTGTGTGTGCATAAGAATGCAATGTGTGATAATCAAGTACATAAAGTGACCCATATTTTAACTAGACAAATATGGCTCATGAGATGCTCCTTAAATAATTTAGACATCTGGGGATACCACTTCTATGACTAATATGGAAATATGGATGAATAGGGTAGGTTTGATCACTTTAATGTTTGATCGAGTGCTATTTGTAAGTTACCTTATGAGTTCCTGATATTTACTAGGTGAGGAATAAATGAGGGTTGATATTGTATATATACCAATCTCTTTTAAAAATATCTCACACTAAGGAACTTAGGATAACCTTTAGGATATGTTTCATTTGTAAATTGGGTGACTTTGGGTACTATACATTTAGTTGGAAAAGGGACACCTGCATCAACGTAAGCATCTAGCTAAGACATAAGTTTCTAAGAAGATAGAAATTAGGCATAGGTATAAAACTTGTAGAGAAGGATAATGATTAGGTTTATAGAATTTTAAATAGTATATAAGGCATGGTCATGAAAATAATAGTGTTTAGACTAAGAGATTAGCAATTTGACACAAAGAGATAATGAACATGAGCCTTTCAATAATGGGAAGGTGTTAAAACTGAAAGGTACAACCATGATAGGTATTTTCCAAGTAGACAAAACTTAAGTACTATATAATTTAGATTTAGTATCTACATTCCCCCTCACTTTAATCTAGTAATGAAATTACTATTTTAAAGTAAAAAAAAATGTTTACATGGGTGTGTATAACACACCTTGTCTTTTTATGAGCCCAACTTGAGTATTTTGTTAGTCACTAACATGTAACCAAGAGCATGTTATAGTGTATATAGTATGAAATTTAAGTAATTTTAAATGCTTGAAAGTAAAGAAAGGAAAGTTAGGAGTACACTTGTGTATTGATGCAACTATCTTGCCTTTTAACAATTTGATTTGAATAGATGTTTTATTATGGTATGCACCTAAATCTGCTCACCCTAATCATCCCACTAATATCTCTAATTTATAATATAACCATAATCCTAAATAATTAATCAAATCCTATTTCCTATATCCCACTAACCTTTATACACCCCCATGACATATTAATCACCTCACTATCCCACTAACATCCCACTTAGCTACTAATCCTACCTCATTAACTAGCCACTAGCTCACTTGCCAATTAAAAATTTATATTTATTCTAGCTACCCCATAGAAAACCTATCCCTAACCTTTCTGACACCCATATAAGCCTTAAACCCCATTAAATACCTAACTAATCCCTATTATCCCTTAATCTAATCTAGAAGTATCTAGATTTAGAGAACTCTCCATAAATTTATAGAATTCTCTAAACTAGAGAATTCTAAATAAATTAAAAATTCCTCTAAAACCTCCTCTATCAACATATAAATAACCATGCTTGGATCATGACTAGACTAATTAGAAAGATCATAAGCCTTCCTTGTATCCATATACCAGCCATCTAAAGCATTCACACTCTCTTGTATCTTATCTAGCATCCCAAGAAGCCATTATATCCATATTGAAGCCATTATCAATCAATCCATATATAAGTCAAATAGCATTGGAGAATTAGTTGAAAAATCTTGGAGGGAAGCCATTAGGGACAAGGTGATGGTAAGGATTCATTTCTAATTATTGATTGCTCCTATATTTCTCTCTCTTTGATGCTATTGTAGTTTTGGGTTAAAATTGCTATTTATAGTAGTTTAGATTCATATCTCAAAAAAATAATCATACATTGGTGACCACAATGGGAGCCCTCCTTTGAATTGACCATTGTGCATGTTAGATGAGTTAAACCAGCTTACAAGACTGGTTAGAAGAAGATTGGGCTCTATATTTATCAAATTTTTATGTCCCAGACAAAGTATAATTTTTCTCTGTACATTGCATTATTGCATAGGGGATATTGATGATTTCACTTGTATTTTTGCTTAGCTATATGCACTAACTACTAATGGTTGAATTTTTTGGTAGGTTTTTGATAGTTTTCAAAACTACCTTTTACAAGAGATGAATTTGATTCTCAATTATGGTTTTGATAGGAAAAGTGTGGTTTTGACATGATATAGTATTAAATTTGAATAGTAGCCATATTCACATCTTTATAGCTTCTATGGTTTTGTACTAACTTAGTTATCTTGCAGGGCTAAAGTCAAATTCTATCACTTTTAATAATAGTAGCTATTTTTTACTAATAAAAAATAAATTTTCTCAGTTGCGGTATTGATTCTAAGTTGTGGTTTTGCCTCTACAAGAGGTAGTATTAACTTTAAAATAAAATCATCAACTTATGCCTGTAGTTTTTACTTTATAACAATGTTATTATATTTATTTGATTGTTGTCTACTCATAAGAAAGGGGAGGTGATATCTGGATAAACATCAAACTCCTTTTGATTATTTGTTGTAATTATTTACAGAAGCAACATTGATTTCTAACTGTAGTTTTGCAAGTTGTAGAGTTGGTTTTATATATAGATAGATAGTATTTACTATCATTATATTTAATGATTGTTAGTTATATACACTTAATTTTTGTGGGTAGATACACTTTTTAGTATTTATAGATAGTCTTAGTATCATCATAAATATTATATATATCTAATCAAATTTTAAACTCTATAATATGACATATCACAAAAGGTGTTATTGATTCTGAAAGTCAGTTTTGAATACTCAATCAGTTTTGACTTATATAATATATTTACCTGGTTGGTGTCTAGTATAATGTTTTTTTACCATTATATAAATATTTGTGCCATTATGTAAATATTTTTAGGCTTTCTATAAATACCTTTATTTTGCCTTAGAATTTATTATATTTTCTATAGAGAGCAAAATTGCATCTTACAATCTACAACATTGATTTTGAGTTGCACTATTGATTTGAACACCGATAGTTTTACCTAGGAGTAAAGTTATAGTTAGTTGATAGACAACAAAATTGCATATCTCAAAGTTATGGGATTGACCTTGAATTATGGTAAATTAGTTTTTGGAATCGATTTTGAATTAACTGATCATGTAAGAGCAGTTTTGCAGATCTAAAAGGTGGTTTTGACTATTTTGAAACTAATAGTCATTTTTCATGTAGGAAACTTTAGTAAGAGGCCCTAGATTAATTTAATCACATGTTTTATTATAGTATTAGGTCTTAATCTAGAATTTAAATCTTGAATTTGTATATCTATTTTCTTGTTTGTATAAATCTCTAACATAGTTAATTATATTTTCAAATAAATGTTTTCTTGCCTATTTGTTAAACTCATTTTTTTTAATTTTAGGAGTAAAACATGTGATGAAATTCATCTTCACACACTTGCCTACTCACTAGGGGTTGGTGACCCATATTTCATCACCACACATTCAACCAAACTTCACATTCTGGTAGAGTATATATAGGGACAACTCTTGTTAGGCTATGTGGTTGACTCCTATAGGTCATCTGTGAAGGGGAAGAGTTAATTATTTAAACCAAACATTAGACAACACCTATATATTTGGGCTCTGTGTACCTTACATATCTTAGTAATGCCCATAGACACCTTGTGTAAACCTAGTTTAGGACATATTAGTTGTAACATATGACTTGCTTCTGGAGTCAAAATCAACTCCTAAGTGACCATAAAGTATAGAAAAAGTTAATAGGATTTGGTAGATTCTATAATGGGTCACCAACCTACAACCTCACCCACAAA
Source organism: Torreya grandis (assembly GCA_037957365.1). Lineage (NCBI taxonomy): Eukaryota > Viridiplantae > Streptophyta > Pinopsida > Cupressales > Taxaceae > Torreya > Torreya grandis. The sequence continues at coordinate 23,189 of JARHVA010007386.1, forward strand.
GCCATTATACAGTGCAATCATCAAGTTACATAAAATTTTTTTTAACTAATAATAGGACCTGTGATTTGGCATGACTATGTGCATATTGTGTTAAGAGCCGTATTATTTATGATCCAAGTCAACCTTACCACTTTATCACCAAAACACCTAGATAACTTTTAGGACACACCCTATATTAATAAAACAAATTATTTCATCTTCATACCATCATCCACACTCTTGAGTGTTATATTTTGTCTTAGAACTGAAATATAGTGGTCACCCATCACTCTTAATCCTAGTCATCACTCCATTTATCCTATCTTTGATTAAACATTATCAACATATACAACCTTGTTAGGTCTTATCTAGCACCCCATCATCTTATCATCTTGATTATTTATACCTAGTACCCATCCAATCATCATATTGATAGTGTGAAAAGATATTTAGTCATCTTGTCCCTTAGTCTCCTTAATAGATTGAAACTTTATAGGGTTTTACCTTGGTAATATTTGATCCACTTAGTCTTCAATCTCCAAATATAAATCTTACCACATCCATACCACATCTATTGACCAATTTAGTCTAAAAACCAAGACAAATCTAGTGTTTAAAGTTACAACCCTTTTTATCATACATCAAAACAAATACTTAATCACCCTCACATCACCTTACTCTATCCACAATACCCACCAAAAATTGAGCCCAAATCCTGAGAATGGGATAAGGATCAAATGTCACATCTTGATTTATCTCTAAGATGAATAACCTATTTGATCTATGGATTATTATGGTTAATTAGTTGATTAAATAATATCTGATTAAGCTTATGACATATGATAATTATGGATAATTATGTGATTCTTAATTTACACGATTATTTTCTATGAGTTAGAAGTAATTTTACATTCTATATATTATGATCTTGTTTGTTAATTATACAACAATATTTTATTGATATAATGATGTTTCAGGCTATCTTCATTATTGTGAGGTGGATGCAAGATAAATTCTTCCTTTTGAGTGTGATAGAGGGAGAACATCATTGGAGAAGGTGGTTTAGATGGAGACGTTGGGGGATAATAGAGAACAAACCCAAAAACCCATTCAGACACCACATTAGTATTTCATGTTGTGTGATTAATTATTTGATTGATAGTTATAGTATGCTTTGTTTTTCATCAGAATGACTAATATGATCTTTTATGTTTTCACTAATCTAGTTATTTTTGAGGATTATGTTGATTTGTTTGAGTGATTTCTCTAATTTTTGTGATCATACGTAGCTTATTTTGTATGATGTATTTACTTGGATGAATGAGTGATTCATATATGTTTTTACTTACCTTACTGCCTTATTGGGTATGGATGTGTAGTATAATGATATGATGTTATGTATGCATTAATAAGTATAGATAGATTCCATTGTTGTTATTTGATCTATAAGATTAAAGTAATAATAATTAAAGATTATTATTCTAATATATATTTATATCCTAATGTCAATTTTTTTGATAGCATTATTTTAAAATGTATTTGTATTTGATTAAATGTTTATCAAAAGTTTAAAAACTATAATACATTAGACATTGATTATATTGATTAAATAATTAAGGGAAATTGTTGTGTTTGCAAAGTGTTTGTTATGGATGGCTTGGTAACATTAAACAATAGTATTTGAAATACATATTAACATTGCCTATGCTATGTAGCCATTATTTTATTTAGTTGATAGCCAAATTTGCATGGAAATATAATGGTTATTGTCTAGTCAATATTAAACTTTGCATGGAATAAACATAGGTTATTGTGACTATTGTTTATTTAGTTTGGTTGGTCAGTTTTGTGAAGTTGATGAGGGAATTATGTTAAGTCTATGTCATGCATATTTTGTAAAAGAGATGAAATGATTATTTTATGGATTCTTTTGGAATTATCAAGGGTTTCTAATCACACGTTAACTTTGGGTTAACCATAATTTTGAAAAAATCATGGAGATTTGTTGTGGACTGCATGGTGGTGGACTGTAGATTTCTATTATTCTATTTTTGCATGCAAATATTTTCATTGAGTTGGGTTTGCCATTAATGGAGGAGAAGGTAGTGGTGAGTAAGTGGATGGAGAAGGATAAAAGAAAGGAGAAGGTGCGACATGGGCACATACATGATACATGACATATAAAGAGGAGGAGATAGAAGGAGAAAAAGGTGGGAATGAGTGAATAAAGAAGGAATATATTCAACTTCCTTGGAATTCATATATTCAAAGGTCAATTTTGTACTTAAATTTCTTGTGTGAAATATTATATGGGTTCTTAAATGGATATGGTTATTGGGTTTTTCATTTTTTGAACATTGTATAAATAGGCTATACGTAGGCCCCTGTGGAAGGATCAACCTCCATATAACCCTACATCCAACTAGGGTAACTAGGAGGAATTGGGTAGAGCCGTAGAAAATTTCCATGGGTATTTTAGGCTATTAAGAAGTTCTATCCTAAACTCCTCTTCAATTCATATATCACTATTCAATCATGGATGATTATTCTTTATGGGTAGATATAATGTGGCTCAATCTAGTTATTTTAAATTAGTTTGTTATTTATTCATTAAGGTATTTAGAAATATGTATTAAAACTTTGGACTGTATGAGGGCTCGACTGTGTAAACTTATTTGGATATTTGGGTATAAAAATATTGGTTATTTATACAAAATGGACTGTGTAGTATATATATAGATATATACACACATATATACATATACATACATACACACACACATATACATACATACATACATATATACATACATACACATATACATACATACATAAATGCATACATGTACTTAGATTGAATTAATAAGGTACACCACACACACACACACACACACACACACACACACACACACACACACACACACACACACACACACACACACACACACACACACACACACACACACACACACACACACACACACACACACATTTATATAAACACTAGTATTTGGAAACCTAACGCTTTAAAGGAAGCTGTATGCATGACCAACTATAGGGTGCCTCTATAAATAAACTCAAACTATTGGTTTCAAAATGATTTATGATGCTTCAATTTTTTAAACAAGTTCTGTTAATTTTAAACTAGACCATAATATATTTATGTTTGACTCTATTGTGAAACCCATAACATACATACTTATTCTTATTTGGATTTTGGGAATAATACAATTTAAGCCATAACAAATACACTTGGGTGTAGGTAGATGAATAAATGAATTGATGTTTATGAACTTGACTTTATATAATATATATATATATATATATATATATATATATATATATATATATATATATATATATATATATATATATACATGAAAGTTGAGTATGGTTATGGCAAAGTTATGATTTTAGTTGAACTTATAATATTTGAAATACATAATTATTTAGCTTGACTATGTATTATGCTTACATACTTGGATTAGAATTTGATTTGATTATGAGTTTATACAGTTGGTAACATGACTAGGCATGCATTTTTATGTTATTGTGCATGGAGAGGTTTATATGGTCAAATATGTGTTGTGATAATAGAATACCCAAATTGGGCATAGTCAACTAAGTGTGTGTTTCATTATATGCATTTAATCTAAATGTTAATTTGAAATAATGGATTTTGGAAATTTGATTAATTCAATTTGGAGGATGAATGATTAGCTGTGTATGATTGTAAAAAATATTTTTTATTTTAATTAACAATCACAATGGGACTTATATGGTTTATAAAAGGGTTATGAGGCCTTTGTTTATTAATTGGATGCATGCATAATGCATTATTGATAAATTTGACCTCACATGCCAAATTTTCACCCATACCAAATTAGTATTTTCTTGTTAGGACATGATGTATGTATTTAGGCATAAAACTATGTAATGGATACATTAAATGTTTGTTTCATCAGAATTCTCAAGTGTTTATAGTAGTTTTAGTGTCAAAAATACCTATTTTGAGGCCATTCATATAATTATTAAGGTGAAATTGAGATTAAATAATATTAATGACATTATTTTTCCATTAAAAGGGCAATTTTGAAGTGCTCAATACATATATGAGAGAGTTGGGAGATAAAAATTTGGCCATTTTTATGTGTCATATTAAAATTTAAATCAATGTAATTGATTTTCATATTGATATCATCTTATTTATTAACAATCACTAAGAGTGACAACATGTCACTATGGCCTATTCATTCGAGAGGGGTATGTTCATGCACTTGTTTATTTGGATCAAAAATCGATGGGAAGGAATGGTTTTGAGGGATAATTTTAGAGGTAATGTATATCATTTTCATGGTGATTTAATCAGTCAATTCATCTCCATGATGTGCCTTCACTTGGAAGAAGAATATCTTGGTGTATAAGCTGTTCTTGTGGATTTTGCTACAAGTCTCTGTTTCCTTTTCATGATAGTCATTATCAGAAGTTTCTAGTGATTTTTAATACATGGAATATTAATTAGTTTCATGGAGTTCATGTTAATTTGTTTGAGATGGTTTTTGGTCCATATTCTTTAAAAGTGCGTTCTCTTTGAGATATTGTCAAGGTTTGCATAGTTTACAGGGGTTTTGATTACTAATTTTAGCTCAAATGCTAGTGATATATCATGATGTATAATATTGAGATAATATTAGACCATTGAAGCATGGGGAAAGTGAATAAATGAGTCCAAATTCATACTCTCATTGATAGGTCACAATTGTCTCTTTAAGATGCATTATATAGACTACAGGGTAAGTTGAGAATGTCTCGAGACTTTGTTAGAGACTCTACAAGCCATTTAAATAGTGTTAATAAATGACAAGAAATAAGGTGGTGGATTGAAAATATTTAAGGGTCGAAGGAGTATAGAGAGTTTCTCTTATAGTCAATTAGAGACCTACATGCCCTATAGCCTTGTAGGTCCTCATTTAGACAAAGATCAAACTCATATAAACTTAAGGAATTTTTTTTTGAACTTAGAAGGTCTAACCTCAGTGCATATAGATAGTATCATAACTCATTTAAATAAGAAACTAAGTCACTCGCAACTAAGAAAAGGGTGTAATTGAGTGGATAGTCTTGACACCTACAACCTTACTATCATCACCTATAACTATACTATGAGGTTTAAGTCAATATCTCAGGCCTGATTAGGGGTTTGGGTGTAAGTGTGTGTATTTATTTAGAGGGTTTGAGTGAATACGTCACTAGACAAGGTCATTAGGGTCAAAAAAACCTAAAGAAGAAATAAGACTAAGAAGGTAATCAAAGTGGAGAGTAGAATGGCTTCTTACAGTCTGTACAAGACTAGTCAAGTGTTTTGGAGGTGATATAAGACTAGTTCATGAGTTCTGTGATGATTTGAAAGGATGATAATAATTATGTAGAAGTTTGATAAGGTTGAGAGGTTCAAGAGTTTAATAATTTTCCCCTTGTAGCCTACATAATCAAGTGGAGACCTATAGGCCTCAAGCCTATATCTCCCCATTTGGGACTAAAGTCAACTTCAACTCAACATTAGAGAAAGCTAAAGCAAGATGGAAATAAGACATTGTTAGATGAAGATAGGTTACTAACACTTAAAGAGATCTTAAGTCACTTATAGTTAAAGGTGGTCATGAAATTTAATTGACAGTATAAATCTCTTCTATGGGTCTGTACTATACTATTGTACGAATGGAATAAGAAAGAAGGGACTTGAAATGTTAGAAGGAGCATATTTGAAAGGGGTTTGAACCCATTTGGAGCTTAAAGTAGGTTAAAGATCATTGGAAAATCACTGGGTTATGAAAATGAATTTGAAACTAATACACAATCAAGTTGACCCTTATAGGCCCTAATAAGCACCTACAACCATTCCTTGTAAGGTATGGGATTAAAATGGAAGAAAAGAGAGAAGAACATGTTTTGAAAGGTTATTGAACCTAAGTTAAGACTTAAATTTAGTTCATGAAATTTGAGAGAGTCAGTAATGATAGTGGTAATGTCTCAAACCCTTAAATGACAGTCAATGACCTAGAAAGGTCACCTATAGCCTACTCTAAGAATAGGCTAGTACTATGCCTAAAAGTGTAATATGAAGAAAAGACAAATGTGTTTAAAAGTGTTGAGAACCTAATGTAAGACATAAAACCAATTCAAGGACTATTGAAATATCATAATATGAATGGTGAGCTCCTAAAACTCAAAACATCAATAAAGCCAACTATAATTAGTAAAGACACCTACATTTAGCTACCTCATTTTAAGGTTGTATAAGGAAGTGTGAGTTGAGAATATGTTTAAGGATATTGTGAATTATAGATGATTTCAAGAGATATTAAGAGATTAAACTCAAAACACAGTCAAAATAACAAAAAGGACACCTATAACTGACCTATATGCACATATAGTCAATAAAGAATGACACAATGAACTGGATATCAATAAAGCATATGGAGGTTATAGTGTGTGAGAGAGATTAAAAGACTTAAGTGGAGATTCAAAAAAGTACATGAGATTTTTATAAGATAATTTGTGTGATTTCAAGGTCTCAAACCTAAGGAACATAATTAATTTTCAAACCTACAGTCAAGACTTGAGGGTTACCTACAATGACATAGTCAAGATGTAATGTGAGGTTTACCTCAGAAGGTATTGGAGATAATGAAGATGATAGAGTGTTTGAAGATTTATTAGAATCTAATTAACATCTTGAGAAAGTTCAAGTACTTTGTGAGAATAGGATTAGTGACTACAAACTAGTTTAAAAACCCTATATGCAGCCAAGTACTTTCATCAGGCAGTCAAGGATGAGTTTCAACATTGTTGAAAAGTCAAGGTTATGAGTTTGTAGAGTTCTAGAAATGAGTTTAATGAGAATTTTAAAGATCATGTTTAATATATTTGAGATCTAATAGTATGTTTAGAGTCTACATGTGAAGATATATTAATAGATCAAAGAACACAATCCCTTTTAGACTTTCTAGGCCCACTCACAAACTAAGTGAGAAAGCATACCTTTCACTAAAGTTAGAAATGGTAGTTTAAAGAGTGTTTTAATTAAATGATTATGAACTATATAATGTTTTTTATAAATTTTATACATATCAAAGGGAGATAATCTTTGCTCATGAAGCTCTAGGGTCATCAGGCCTATTGTGCATTCAAACCCTCCATTATGGAGTTCAGTGTCTTAGACGAGTTTGAGAGGTCATGCCTATAGATAATAATTATGGATAAATTTAATAGGTGATTTAATACATATTTTAGATCCATTTATTATGAAAAGGTAGGTTTTTAAGTCTTAAACCCAAGACAACCTTCCTAGGCTATTCCTACTTAGGCAAATCCAACTAGTCTTGAGATAACATTGATGTTTACAAGATATATAGGTGTGTTCAAGCATTGAAAATTTGTACAGATAATTTTAATTATTATATTAAGACAATTATGGTCACATAAAAGTCATAAAATTAGTGGACATATCTATTTTTTTGTCTCAGACCTTGCCCACTCTTTTGGCAAGATGTAGTTTTAAGACTAAGAGATATTTTGGGCTCAAAGGCAAAAAAAGCATTTATTATCCTTTTAAAAGGAATTTTAGTGGTGATAATTCATAGAAGAGGTATATATACACTCTTAGGTGGCATAAAATCTCAAATTTAGTCCAAGATCCCTTGAGGGCTAGCAAGGAGAGACAAGCCCATAACCCCAAATACCCTAACTAGTGTACCTTGAGCATATATAGGGGTAAAAAACACTTATATATCATGTATAATAATATAAATATATTATATATAGGTTTTTAAACTCCTAAAAATAATAAGAATGAGTATTGAGACCTAAAACTCAGGTTAGACCTCTCTTGAGCCTCAAGAATGCTAAGCCAGCCACCCTAAGAGCAACTTAAAATGCTCATAACATATATAATATTTTTCATGGGGATATGTGCCATTTTGAATATTTGAGGAGGTTAGTCAAGAAGGTTTTTCAAGTGGAAGGAGGTATCCCATCTTTATGAATAATTGTTAAGATGCCAAACAGGTCTTAAACCCTCCTAAAACCCCAATTGTGACCAATTTGTATAGAAAGAACTAAAAATCACATATGATGACATATTTTTATTCTAAAACCTATTTAATTTTGTTGAGTAATCAAAGGAGGTTACCCCAATGTATTTTAATGCTGATGCCACTTGTATAGATTGCTCTAAAATCCCTATTTTTCATGATTTTTGGTGTTTTTTAGGTGCTATAATAAGGGGAGAACTTCCCAATAATGGGATGAAGTAATTTGGGAATTATAATAACTAATATATTTAAAAAAAATTCATGGGATATTATTGAAGTGGATAAACCATGCATGCTTTTAGGCAGTCCCAAATAGGCTCAAAATAAGCTTAGGAAGCAAGGTGGTTTCATGGTTTGCATACTTACACAGGGTCTCAAGACTCTAAATTTGTCATGGAGTATGGTATTATCATATGGAAAGTGATATTAACACTTTTGGATAGTTTCAAATGTTTGGGTGGTCATTTGGGCAAATTTTTTCCTTCTAGGCCTATGAGGGCTAATTAGGCCTAATTGGAGAAGAAAATGAAGGAAAAGGAGTACTTCCACTTGGAGTATAATTATGAAAATTTGTGTGAAATTGTAAGGGGATATATGGTACTAAAAATTTTTCCTAAGTTTTCAATTTTGTTCGTAAAATATTTTATACAAGGAGATTTTTAAGTTTTTAGGGCTATAAGGAATGGGTGCTCTAGTAAGCAAAATGAGCAAATTTGAATATTTTGGGATAATTTATGGATCCAAATGCCTTGTTTCAGGTCTTATGTAATTTTTATAATCCATACATGGTGGAATTTTTTTGGTCTAATGTAAGAACTCCATTTCTCTCTCCTATGCCTCTTTGCTCATATGGAAGAATCAAGTGTTCACAAGTACTAAATGATACATAATATCTATTCAATAAGATTTATAAAGATATTTATCACATTCCACACCAATTTAAAGTTTGTAAAAATTCAAATTTGATTGGAATAAGATTTCAAGGTTTGAAGTGGCTTTAAAGACTCCTAACAACATCTTCTTTCCCTCTAATGCCTTGTCACAAGACAAAGTCAAAGGTGCACGAATAATCTTAACAACCTCAACTAGTTGGAGAGACCTCATAAATGAAGGAGATGAATAATTAAAACTAATACTTTAATTTAAAATTAAGACCTAATTTCAAGGAAAGGATCCTTTCTATTCAAGGGAGGCATTCAACCAAGAATATAGGGTTCTTAAGCAAGGATTTAGGCACTTGTTATAGTCAAACTCCACCAATCAAGGCTAAAGACTTCCTTCACAAATTATTCAAAATTACAAAAAATTATAATACAAAACCTATATATAATTTTATTAAGGTGGAAAATAGATAAATCAAGATATACTATGTAGCAATTTGAGGAAGACAAAGTGAAAGTTTTATTTCCTAGTTTTGAGGGCTCTTGTCTCCTCTCTCATCTCTCTCAATTCTCAAGCCATTTTTTGGAATTTTAAATAATCCTTAACCTGATTTGTGGCAAGGCCATGGTAAAAAAAAACTTTTACTTGCCTATTTTAATGAATAAGACTAAATTCATACCTCCTCAAAGCTTGTTTTAGTGTATTCTCATGGTTTGTTATTGAATAACAGTGACACCATAGACTTCCTTTCATTTTGTCCTTTCCTCCTTACCTATTTGTAGGTGTTAGATCATCCTTATAGGTTTCATAGTGTTCTTTAATCATCTTGTTTTTATGGCAAGTGCAATCTTTCTTTAGTGTCTTTAAGAGACCTATTGAACAAGTGCCTTAGATCATATATCAATCCTAAGCCTCTATGTTAAACATTGTTATTTGGAGGCTTTCATTTGAGAAGTGTAATCAGATTTATGTTCATGTTCAACCTTATTAGTGCATACTACATAATTGGAGGTCATATTTTTGTCTATCACCCTAGTTAGATAGGTTTTCCTTTCAATTTACCTTCTTCCCTTTTTCCTTACAAGCTGGTAGTGTAGAGTAGGGATCCTTATTGAAACATAAAGGGGACATAGCCCTTAAAATCTATAGATTATTTTTACATATTAGGCCACCCAAATCCTAGGATTGTCTCTATGCTACTTTAGACTATGAAGGCTTAAACCTACCTTCACAAGGGTGAAAGTCTAATAGTCAACAAGTTTTGGCACACTTGATGGGACATATCAGAGCTGGTCTTGGTGAAATTATAATTTTAGTAGCATTATTCATGAATTATTTGGTGACTCTAAGATTAAGTAATTTCTTCTAACAGTCTAACCATAATTTCCAAGTAAGTGTATTTTCATTACACCATCCTATTATTGTTTTCATGCTTGTGTATGACAAAATTTCATATTTTATACTTCCCTATCATCCTTATGATGAGTTATACCAACATGGTAATGATCCATATGAGCCCTATCATGATCCATATGAACCTTTTATAAGCTTAATTAGCCTTACCAAGAGTATTATCAGCTCTAAGATCAATCTTGTCAAGAGTATGGTGATTTATATTGGCCTTATAGTGACCCTTATAAGCCTTAGTATGACCTTGGTAATATACCCCAACAACCTTGTCAAGACTTACAATAGTCATACTCACCTCCTAATACCCCATCTCAAACTCAAAATCATGTTTCCCCTACCACATCTTTGTTGGAATTCAAGCCAAATATGCTAAAGTCTAAAGGGGTGATGAGAGTGTGGGATAAAGAGTTAGACATGAATACTTTTTACCTCATAGAGAAGATGAGGAAAATAATGTATATGTTGACAAGTAGGTGGGTAGTACTTGGTGAAGAAAATCATTATGTCATGACCTGTGAGTTATGTGAAATGATAACCATGATCCAATGGTGGGTAGATAAGTTAGTGGGGTGGGAGAATCAAGAGATCCAAGTCAAGAAACCTTAGATATCTCCACCTACCCCTATTCAAACTTAATGTATTCCATCTTTTCTTCTATTTGGTTAGTGGGGTGGGAGAATCAAGATATCCAAGTTAAGAAACCTTAGATATCTCCACCTACCCCTAGTCAAACTTTTTGTATTCCAAGTTTTCTTCCAACTACACCTAACCTTACTCAAGAAAACAAGATTATTCCATCTTGGAGGCCTTCTTGGGATATGAATATTGATTTTTCCATGCCAAGTCTTGTGGATGAAACTCCTCCCATCACTCTTCAAGAACCCTCATGTTTACCATATCAACCCTCTTATACTCCTTATCCTCATGAAGTCATTGAATGTTCTCAGAAGGATCTCCCAAGAGAATCATTTAAACCTCCAAGTGAACCTACTAATTTCAAAGTCCTACCTTAGAACCAAGTATTCAAATATTGGGAGAAATATGAGGAGGTGAGTGTTATTCAATTTGAGCCCAAAGAAGATTATATGGCTATAGTTGTTCCCTCATAGAAGTCAATTAAGGAAATCATCCATAGGAAGGAAGAGTTTATTGTTGAAGAAGCCAACATTCAAGTTACATCTAAAATTTATGAAATGAATCATAAAAATGAGGAAGAAAATGGTGAGGTAGAAAACCAAACACTCATAGGACAAATCAACCTATTCTATCTCCAAGCATTCCTAGAAGAATCTTCTATTCCTAAGACATCAAATTGAAAAAAAATACTTCCTTATTCCCAAGTTAAAGTTGTAAGTGATTGTCAAGGAAAGTGTGGTGATGATGAGGAAAACATGCATGAATAAGAGATATTTATTGGTACTCCCCTTGGTGAGAGCAAAGGCATTTTATCTTGAAAAATAGATGAAGAGGTTAAAGAAGAAGATGAATATTTTGACTTATTTCAAGATCTTCCTTTTTATGTGATTGAGCATGATGAAGAGAAGGTAAATCCTTATTTTAATCTCCATAGTACTAGTCAAGAGCATCGTGAAGAATTGTTTGAAGCTTTGGAATCAAGGTATTCACTTCTCCTAGGTGAGTATGATCTAAGTAAGGCAATAGGAGACAATTTTGGTGAGTTAATCAAAAAATTAGAGAGTGAAAGTCTTGAAAATTTTCCTTTTCAAAAGGAGGCCTCACTAGATGGTGATTTTTTTAAGATTCTCAGGATGGGTTATCAACCTCTCTCTCCATTTACAGACCTTGATGTACTCTTAGAAGACCATGGGGATTAATTTTGGACATAAATTATAAAACAAAAATAGAATATCTATTGTGGAGAAAATTATGGGCAAGTTAAAAGTCATCAAGAGGATACTAAGGACTAGGTATATTTATTCAATCAGTTATATAAGGTTCATGATGCAAATAATCTTACAAACCAATATCTAGCCATCTTGGAGACCATTACCAAAGAAAAATAACTTCAAAAGGTAGAGAATGAAGAAGACTAGTATGTGCTCATTGGATATATTTTTTATTATGAAGACCTATTACAAGAATTGTCAAATGTGTTGTTAGTCAAGAAGAAGGCCCAACCAAGTAAGAGAGCAGTCAAATGTGATTTCACATGCTATTACATACCTCATGAAGTAAGTGTTCCAAAAAACTTTATTTTTGATCCTCAAGGAGAATTATTTGAAGGCTATTTATAGTTTATTTATATTTAATCTAAGTGATATCAAGTACATTATTTTTCTTATGTTTTGTTTCAAATAAGTGCTTTGATAACACATGTGCTTTGTTGGTCTAGTTTCTTTATTTTTTCATCTTTTCTTTCCTATCTTTGAGGAGCAAGAAGCTATCTTATCTTGAGTCAAGAGAAGTGTTCATTTTTTAAGGTATAATCATGATTATTTCAGAGTTTAATAGTGATATTTTTATATTTAAAGAGATGTCAATGGTTTGGTTCTTAAGTATAACAGGGATGCTTCCTAGTTGAGTTGCCAAAATGTTAATAATTTTGACCCCACAAGTCAAATTATCACCCATAACAATTGAAAATTTAATTTTTAGGACATTATTTATGTATTAAATCAAAAAAATATATAATTTATACATTTTATATTATTTTCATCAAACTTATTAAGTGTTTCTCGTAGTTTTAGTGCTAAAAATGCTTGTTTTGAGGCCATCTATACAATTATCAAGGTTAAATTAAGATTTAGGAATATTAAGTATATTATTTTTCCATTAAAAGGTCAAAAAATTTATTTTAAAGAGGTTTTACATCTTAAAATGAAGAAAATTGATTTATCTCTCATATTGACCTCCTTGACAGCTCTAGAAAGGCAGTTTTCAAGAGCTTGGTACAGATAGGAGAGAGAGAGATGGGAGATTAAAAATAATAAATTATTAGGGGTCATATTAATATTTAAATTATTTAGAATTATTTTTCATATTTATATCGTTTTATTTATTAACAATTGCTAAGAGTGATAGTAGGTCACTATGGCCTATTCATCTGAGAGGGGTATGTTCTTACACCTGTTTCTCTAGGTCAAAAATTGAAAGAAAGGAATGGTTTTAAGGGATGATTTTATAGGTAATTTATATTATTTTAATGGTGATTTAATTATTAAAATAATCTCCATGAGCTGCCTTAACTTGGAAGAAGAATATCTTAGTGTATAAGCTGTTCTAGTGGATTCTACTGCAAGTCTCTATTTCCTTTTCATGATGGTCATTATCAAAAGTTTATAGTGGTTTTAAATTCATGGAAAGTTCATTAATTTCATAGAGTTCATGTTATTTTTTTTGAGATGTTCTTTGGTCTATAATCTTTAGGAGTGCTTGCTCTTTGAGACATTGTCAAGGTTTGCACAGTTCATAGGAGTTTTGATTGCTAATTTTTGCACAAATGCTAGTGATATATCATGATGTAGGATATTGATATCATATATAAACATTGTAATCATGAGGAAAGTTGATAAAGTATTCCAAATTCATACTCTCAATGAGAGGTCATAATTATCTCATTAAGATGCATTTATATGGACTGCAAGGTAAGTTGGGAATGTCTTGAGACTTTGTTAGATAATATGTAAGGCATTGAAATAATGATAATGAATGAAAATAAATAAGGAAATGTATTGAAAATGTTGAAGGGTATAAGGGATATAAAGAGTGTTTCTTATAGTTAATTAGATACCTATAGGCCCTACAAGCATGTAGGTCCTCATTTGGACCAAGATCAAACTCATACCAACTTAAGAAAAAAAACAAAAACAAGGTATTGAACTTGGAAGGTCTAACCTTAGTGCATATAAATAATAACATAACTCCTTTGAAGAAGAAACTAAGTCACTTGTAGTCAAGATAAGGGTGTAATTGAGTAGATAGTCTTGACACCTATAGCTATACTATCATCACCTACAACTGTACTATAAGGTTTAAGTCAATATCTCAAGCCTGATTAGGGGTTTGGGAGTAAGTGTGTGTATTTATTTGGAGGGTTTGAGTAAATAGGTCACTAGATAAGGTTATTAGGGTCAAAAAGACCTAAATAAGAATCATGACTAAGAAGGTTATCAAAATGGAAAGTAGAATGGTTTCCTACAATCCATACAAGACTAGTCAAGTGTGTTGGAGGTGATATAAGACTAGTTCATGAGCTCTGTGATGCTTTGAAAATATGATAAGAAGTATGTAGTAGTTTGATAAGGTTGAAAGGTTCAAGAGTTTAATAACTATCTCCTTGTATCCTACATAGTCAAATGGAGACCAATAAGCCTCAAGCCTATGGGTCCCCATTTGGGACCAAAGTCAGCTTTAACTCAACATTGGATAAAGCCAAGGCAAGATGGAAATAAGAACTTGTTAGATGAAGATAGGTTATTAACCATTGAAGATATATGTTGGGACCAACATACTCCATTTTTTAATTGGGACCCTTGAGAGGCCCTCAAAATAAAACATGGAAATTTTAGCATGTCAAGGTCTTTTATAGAATTTGAAGATCATCTACTTTGTTAAGAGATAGGCTTATGTGGTTTTAAGCTGCTTTAATTTGGACTACCAATGCTAATGAAGTTTATTTGGATATTAGCTTCAAGTTCCATGGTGTATATCCCCATGAATTTTGTATTCTAAAACCCTAGAAAACCCTTAGTTCAAATTTGAATAAAGGCAGGAACTAAATTGGTGGGAACTAAATTAGTGGGAACCATTTTAAAATTCATTTATAGACTTAAGTATAAAGCAGATATTATAGGTTTAGTCATGTTTTTTAACATAACTTCACTAAGAAACTTTATCCCCTTCATTATTTCCACCTTTTCTAAAGTTCCTTATGGCCAAACTAAATGTCATCATGTAGGGTCCTTTTATATTCCCCAACTTAGCCTAAGATTTTAATACTAAGGCCCCAATGTATTCATTAATACAATCATAACCTTAGTATTAACACCTTAGGCCTAAGTTATTATTGTCTCCATGGTCTTAACATTAAATTCCTCACACCTTTAAAGATCCTATAGTTGTCTCTTTATCATGGGATTTGATCCAATGACATGAGTATAACCCAAACTTTAGCTTAAATAACATACATCTTTGGTAATATGATGACCCGTGCTTACTCACTAAAACCCAATTGAATAGAGTGAAGCATAATTAAAAAGTCAAAAGGATGCAAGAAGCCCAAAAGATGGACATGTGGCACCATCACATTCAAGGATTAAAAGGAAAGGGGCCCACCTGACATGACCACCAATCAATAGAAATCCCCCAAATCAAGATCCTACGACTATTGATTTATAGTGGCATTTGATCCAAAAGGGTGAATTAACACTGAAACCCTAGGAAGCCCCATGAAAATACCAAGTGGCATCCTTTAATTTGGCACTGAAGATTTTAATGAACTTAAAATTTACGTTTGTATGATCATCAACTTTAATCCCAACAAAATTAAAACTTCACTAGTTTAAACTTGACATCTACATGACTTTCAATTGACACCCGCGAGGGTGTATTTGACATCCATGAAATCATCAATTTTAACCTAATGAAATATCTTACATAGTGTTCAAATGACATTCTAAAATCCTATTTTAACTTGAAAGTGGCTTCTTAATCTAAAGGAAATGCTCAAAATATGTTCAATAAAAGGAGCCTTTAGCCTGCAAAATATGGAAATAGTCTTATAATCTAAATACTTAGGCTAGATTCATACAAAAGGATCCTCATGGATTTTTGTTTAAAAGAATCACGAAACTTAAACTAGGAGCTTATGCCAAGTCCTATGTTAAAAAAGGAAGCCCTTGCCACATGAAGTGTAAGCTAACCAAAGGTTTCTAATGTGTAGTAGCCTAGATTATTTGGACCCTCACCCCTTCATTACAAATTGGGAAACTTAGGCATAGGTTCCTTAGCCTAAGGTTTATTTTGTGCTTGATAAACATGAAACAAACCTTAGCCTAAAGAAATTAAGCCTAGATCATGACTTTAATAATAGACTGACTTAACATTTGAGCATTATTTACAAATTAATGGCTCTTGCCCCATCATTGGATTTGATCTAATGACACAAGGGTGACAATGAATTTTTAAAGGCCCATAATATTTCCACATGGTAGATACTTAGTCGATGAATGATTGACCAAAATATTTGGATCATGGTGAAGGCATGTAAAGTGTAAAGTGTCATGATCATAGCCTTTGCAATAGAGAAACCCAATCATGTCTAAGAGATCAAATTATAATCAATGACTCATGCTAATTTGGGATTTTGATCTTGTGATGTGAAATGGAGGTATTTTTAAATACCAATGGCTAGTGTTCAAATGACATTTACGAAAAATGCCATGAAAGGTCAAGACTAGTGCCACATAAGCACCATGCAGGCAAAAAAAGACAAAATTTGAGATCTCATGGGATCAAAAACACAATGGTATAAGGGAAAAGTTCCAAATCAAATCTAGAACATGTATAAGCTGAAGCATGGATATCTTCCACCATTAAAGCTCCAAAACCCTAAACCCTACATATAAGTGACCTATATGGATTTGAATTTGTTACAATTTGATAAGAGGATATCTTAATTATGTTTTTAAGCACAAAAGATCTTTCAAAAAGGACATCTATAATCCAGCGTGATCAATTATCAAGTAATAGAGACCATGGTAGCTAGCAGACAATAATTGAAGGAAGATACTAAATTCTATTTGACTATAGACAACGTGTTGGGTGAATATTTTGTCGACCAGCTAACTGGCATTCAAAATAGTTCCTATCACCACATCATAAGGAGATTGGTCATTTGGATGTGCAGGTTTACTGTATCACAAGGGGAAAAATCTCTCCTCTCATCAAGGGGAGGTTCCTTATTAAATATGCAGAGGTTATATACTATATATATGGAAAAAGTAAGACACAGGGGTGGGATGAACCATCCATCTCTCCTCTTTTAGAGATGATGCTGATAAACAAGGAAGAAATCCTAGGTGATGGGGAAGGTACTTCTCTTCTTTTAGAAGCAAATTTTAGCCAAGAGCCAGATTCCTTCCTAAATAGTAGAAATCCTAGTGCAATGATAGAAGGCACTTCTCTTCTTTTAGAAGTGTTCTTCAGTAGGCATCAGGAATCTTTCAGGTAGCGAGTAACTGGAAATGGGGGTGCTGAGTGACTAGTAACCCGATAGAGAAAAATGAAGAAAAATGGGGGCACCACATCATCCCAAGGATCTTTACACAAGAAAGGAAAATGCAAACACACTGAAGGTACTTATGGGGGCACAACGTCTTCCCACAGTTGGCCTTTAGGACACCTTCCTGATCACCTCCACTAGTTCTGCTTGTCAAATTAAATGGACAAGAAAGCTCCTAGGAAATAGACATACAAATAATCTCCCAAGATAGCACAAGCTATAACAGCACAAAGTCTACAAGCAACTTGTTTTCTCATTCAGATAAAATAATATGAATTACAATCTAAGCTCAAAGTCTCAGTAATGCCTTTCAATTTGGGTAGAGTTTTGCTTTTGATAATCAAAAAGGTCTCCCCTATAATAATGAATGAGTTTACATTATATAGAGGCCAAGAGAGACTTGGCACTTTCTCCCAATGAAGTGACCTATTCAGTGCACTCAATGCCTTGGATGCATTCTTGGTTTTGTCAGGAAGGGCCCTACTAGAGTAGGGCATCTGCCTTAAATGTGGCATGTCAATTCATCTCTTAATGCCTCCTCCTTAGCCTAAATCACTCATTCATTCACCTGCTTAGCCATGCAACTCTCTACTCTGTCTTCACCTCCAAGGGGACAAGCAGATGGTGCTTTCAATGTTACCAGCTCCCAAATATCTACCTAGCAAACTGCTTCACCTACTAAAAATAACTCCCACTAGGTTTCCCTCTTTGTCTCTTCCTTCTTGGTCTAGCCTTAGGCTTTTTGAATGCATTTGGGTCTATGCTTTAAGTCTACTAAAATCAATAGACACTTCATTGAGACAAATTTGATGTTTGTGGGCCTATCATTTTTCCCAAAAACTTCCTCGTGTCTTTCTCACTTGCCATGGTCACTTTCCATTGTGACATGGGTGAAGACACATGGTAGCATCTGTAGCTTCAAAATAGGCTTATCAAAATAATCTTTGAAATTGGTTAGCAGCTGAGGGGGGCACAAATGAAAACATGTGGTAGCTTCTATTGCATTGGGTTGGGACATGCGGTGGGTTCCACTCTATGAAGCTTCATTCAAAACCATGTCTCAGCTCGTGACACTTGGTAGCTTCTATGGCCCCCTGAGGCTCAAACCTTTCTTAAATGGAACTCACCCTTTGGGGTCTTGTGAGTGGCCTTCAACTTTGATTCTTTGGTAGGCTGCCACCCCCCTTATTTCCTTTGACATGTGGCACCTTCTGCTCTTTGAACAAGTGCCATGCAACATCTTCTATAAGAATGAGTGAGGATACGTGGCATCTTCTACTCTTCAAACAAGTGCCACATGTCATCTTCTATAGGAATGGGTGAGGAAACTTGGCATCTTCCACTATTGGCACTTGGTAGCATCTATCTCCTCAATCCTTTGTGACATCGTAGAAATGTTTGGGGCTCAGTCGAGCTCTCACAGATGATGACACTTGCTGGCCTCTACTGATCTCTACAAGGGACATGTGGCACAGTCTAAATACACTTGTTAGTCATGTGGATGCAGACACATGGAATATTCTACTCACTTTTGAAACTTACCCAAGGCTTGCCATGGTCTTTAACAAAAACAAAAAGTAGAAGAAGTCGTGGATAATGACACTTGTCGGCTTCCACCAAGCTTTGGAGGGGACATGTGGCCACTTCTGCTACTCTTAAATGAATACATTAGGGCCTTCCATAGTTTCCACTTGTCACCATCCATGGGACTCTAAGTAAATTATCAAAAGAAGCCTCATAGCTTATGAAAAGGGTGGAGACGTGGACACTAACACGTGGCAATTTTTGCTAGATTGGGATGGGACACATCGCGTGGTCCAAATAATTTAAATAGTCATGTAGACATAGACACGTGGTAGCTTCCACTTTAATTTAGTCATTTACCCTAGGGCCCACTATGGTCTTTGCTCAAAATAGTGAAGCTAAGGGAAGAGACTGTGGATATTGGCACTTGGAGGCTTCTGACAAGCTTTAGAAGGACACATGGCAGCATCCACCAATTCATAGAAATAAAGCATAAAGGGGGTCAGTCGATGACACTTGGAAACATCTACCTAACTCTTTCTATTGCACACATTTCTCTTCATAACTGAGGTAGTCTTTAAACCTTTGAACCTGGTGCATTAAATTGATTGAACATTGAATCCATTGAACTGATGAACCAAAATGATTCAAGGTTCAATGGTTCAACAATTCAATCTTTTGAGACTTGTTAAGTGCTCAGGGCTGTGAAACTTTGAAATGGTTTAACTTTGAACCAAAGTGGTTCAAGGTTCAATGGTTCATTGGTTCATTCGATTAGAAGATTGCTGATGACCCTTTTTCAGTTGAACCAAAGCTTTAAACCTATCCCAAAAGTGTCCAAGTGTGAGAAACTAGTCCCTTTTGATTGAACTCGCCCGTAGAAGCCTTTGAACCTATTGAACCTGTTAGTCCCTTTACCAAAAAGTTTGAGAAAATGATGAAATTTAATGTTTCAGAACAAATTTTTGGAAAGGGGAAAAATAATTTTGGCCATGCAGGACCAAAATAGTCCTATGTTATCTGAAAAATGAGGAATCACTTTTCAGGGACAACAGCTAGCTCCTGTTGGGGAACTTCCTTTAGATGACAACTTAGAATAGCTGAGGGGAGTAAAAACTAGAATCTTTGGTGCCTTGAAGTGTGCCATTGGGCTATAGAGTCATGCTACCCAAAAAGAAAGGCTCTAAAAAATCAAAACAAAAATCACAAAATAGAACTAAAGACTACAAATATACATATATACAAATGATCTTATTAGATGCCTTAAGATTTGAAGCACTTCAAATGCCACCCACTGTGAGATAGTGAAAATGGTGTGCCATCCTAATAAACTAGCAGGAAACCATTTTGTCCCCAGAAATGATGATAGGCAAATGGAACTCTCCACCAAGAAACCAATGTTCTGTGTCTTCCTCTTGGCTCTTTCTTCTTCTTGCCCCATGGCAGGACGTGGTCTTCAAACTTAAAACTATAACTCCTTGCTCTCTTGGCAAAGATTTCCTTTTGTTGACTTTGGAATATAGTAGTATGGTCCACCACCATAGCTTGCTATTCTACTAGTCTAGTCTAGCACATGCTTTGATTATCAGCATCAGACCCCTGACAAACCATCAGCTCAACATCCCCTTTGGTGTGAAGGAGTTTGATCTCTTCATCTTGAGCAGTCTTCAATCTAAGCAATAGAGATCTGCATCTAGCATGAGTGGAAGAATTACTGCCATCAAATTTTAGGATCCAAGCATCATTAGGAGCTAATCTTTCATCAGATTTCTCTTCATTGGAGATGGAAGATCCTTGTTGATTTATACTGCACCCTACTAATTCTTATAATGCCCTATTTGGATCAAATCTTGGATTTTTGGCTATGAGACTTTCATCAATTGAGATGTGAGCATCCTCTGTGGTCAAGAAGTAATTACCACTATCTGAAGGCTCAAATAGAATTTGAGCTACAGGGGCTGATGTTTGGGTGACCATAATTTTTGCCTCAAACAAGTCCGCACCTGGTTCTTCATCAATGTCTAATTGCTCAGGATTGGCTTGCAGAGATTCAAACTTAGTCATTTGAATTTCATATTTCTTGACATGATCAACTATGTCAAATGACTGAGATGGACTTGGAAGAGAGGATGGGAGTTCATCCTTTTGGTTTTTAGGAAGGGGAGGACTGGTCTACGAATTTAAA
Organism: Torreya grandis; assembly: GCA_037957365.1. Taxonomy (NCBI): domain Eukaryota; kingdom Viridiplantae; phylum Streptophyta; class Pinopsida; order Cupressales; family Taxaceae; genus Torreya; species Torreya grandis. The sequence goes on from JARHVA010007386.1 coordinate 44,505, forward strand.
GTAGAAGGTGCAGAGATGTTTGATGTACTTACTTCTTTGGCAATCATCGGGTCCTTTGACTAAAAAGGGAGAGGGGTTCTCTACTTAGTAATTAAAATCATTGGTTGGGGTCACTCTATCTTTTCTTTGTCAGCCTGCTAGGCTAACTGATTCTCAGATTGGGTGAATACTGCGTTTGATCCTTTGACTGCTTCACCTTCACTCCTGGGTTCATCCTGGTAATTCAAGAAACTGATGTGGGAGTCACCAGCTGATTTTTCTTGATCTTCCCTGAAGAGATCAGTGCCATTTTCTTACTCAAACTCAAGTTGGAAATAGAAAACATATTCTATTTCCAAATATCCAACTGTTGAGTTGGTTGGAGGTGCTTCAAGGGCAAGGTTCCTCTGTGGGGGAGGAAGACAATTTTGCTATCCCTGATTCTTGGTAGCATTGCCTTGATATGGCTAATTGGGGAATGTCCTCCTTAGTGCATCTTTATACAGAGGAGTAGAAGACATACCTTGTGCCATTTGCCTTTTCAAGGCCAGTAATTCATTTGCTAGCTTTTGGACCATTGGGTTAGTGGTGGCTGCGGGTGAGTATCTAGAAGATGAAGAAGGTTTACCTCTGTTAGGATCTCTCCTTATCTTTCCTTCCAAGATAAGGTCATCTTCTAGCTCAGTAGCTAAGTCTTGAGTAGCCTCAAGGTCTATGTGTCTAACATGTCTCAATAGAAAACTCACTTCAGGCAGCTGTGAGTTGATGAAAAAACACATGAGATTCTGAGGTGTCAGCTGGGCAATCATGGGAATCCTGTGCCTCAGCTTATTGAACCTAGAAATAAAATCCCTCATAGGCTCATGAGGTTCCTTCTTCATCTAAGTGAGCTAGACCAACAAAGCATGCATATCCTCTATAGGCTTGAACCTAGCTCTAAACTTGGCTTTGAGTATATCCCAGTCAGTCACTGATCCAACTTGTAGATGGTAAAACCAGTCTATAGTAACACCTTGTAGTGTCTCCATAAAGAGCCTAATTTCCACGTCTTCAAATTCCACCCCTATAACACTACAGGCTATGCTAAAGGCTGCAATGTGTTCATCAGGGTGAACTCTCCCATCACCAAAGAATTTGGGGAATTTATTTCTTAAACAACATGGAAGTTCATGCAGAGGTGGAGTCAAGTTGAGTTGGCCAAAAGAGTTACCCTAGGGGCCTCGAACTGCCATGATTGGATTATGAAAAATAGGGATGACACATCTGAGTGGAGTTGCTAGATTATAAGACAAAAATGGAAAAGAAACTAGCCCTACTTTAGCTTAAAGCTTGAGGCTTCAAACTATGCTTTCTTTCCCAACAACTTTGGTTTTGCAGACTAGATGATATAATGATAATGAGTAAGACACATGTGATGTTTCAATCTAAAACTTGAAGTTCCAAATTGCACAAAATTACTGTGTCCCTAGCGGAGTCACCAAAAACTGTTGGGTGAATATTTTGTCGACCAGCTAACTGGCATTCAAAATAGTTCCTATCACCATAACATAAGGAGATTGGTCATCTAGATGTGCAGGTTTATTGCATCATAAGGGGACATATCTCTCCTCTCATCAAGGGGAGGTTCCTTATTAAATATGTGAAGGTTATAAATTATATATATGCAAAAATTAAGACACAGGGGTGGGATGAACCATCCATCTCTCTTCTTTCAGAGATGATGCTGATAAACAAGGAAGAAATCTTGGGTGATGGGGAAGGTACTTCTCTTCTTTCAAAATCAACTTTTACCCAAGAGCTAGATTCCTTCCTAAATAGTATAAATCCTGGTGCAATGATAGAAGGCACTTCTCTTCTTTCAAAAGTGTTCTTCGATAGGTAGCAAGAATCTTTTAGGTAGCGAGTAATCGGTAACGGGGGTGCTGAGTGACCAGTAACCTGAGAGAGAAAAATGAAGAACAATGGGGGCACCACATTGTCCTAAGGCTCTTTACATAGGAAAGGAAAATGCAAACACATTAAAGGTACTTATGGGGGCACAACATCATCCCACAGTTGGCCTTTAGGACACCTTCCTGATCACCTCCACTAGTTCTACTTGTCAAATTAAATGGACAAAAAAGCTCTTAGGAAATAGACATACGAATAATCTCCTAAGATATCACAAGCTATAACAACACAAATTCTACAAGAAACTTGTTTTCTCATTCAGATAAAATAATATGAATTACAATCTGAGCTCAAAGTCTCAATAATGCCTTTCAATTTGGGTAGAGTTTTGCTTCTGATAATAAAAAAGGTCCCCCCTATAACAATGAAAGAGTTTACATTATATAGAGGCCAAGAGAGACTTGGCACTTTCTCCTAATGAAGTGACCTATTCGGTGCGCTCAATGCCTTGGATGCATTCTTGGTTTTGTTAGGAAGGGCCTTGCTAGAGCAGGGTGGCTGCCTTAAATGTGGCATGTCGATTCATCTCTTAGTGCCTCCTATTTATCTTGAATCACTCATTCATTCACCTTCTTAGCCACACAACTATCTACTCTGTCTTCACCTCCAAGGGGATAAGCAGATGGTGCTTTCAATGTTACCAGCTCCTAAATATCTTCCTAGCAAACTGCTTTACCTACTGGAAATAACTCTCATTGAGTTTCCCTCTTTGTCTCTTCCTTCTCTTGGTCTGGCCTTAGGCTTTCTAAATGCATTTAGGTCTACGCTTTAAGTCTACTAAAATCAATAGACACTTCATTGAGACAAATTTGATGTTCACAGGCCCATCATTTTTCCTAGCGACTTCCTCATGTCTTTCTCACATGCCATGGTCACTTTCCACTGTGACATGGGTGAGGACACGTGGCAGCATCCATAGATTTGAAATAGGCTTATCAAAATAAGATTTGAAATTAGTTAACAACTGAGGGGGGCATGGATGCAGACACGTGGTAGCTTCCACTGCATTGGGTCGAGACATGCAGTGGGTTCCACTCTATGAAGCTTCATTCAAAACTATGTCTCAACTCGTGACACTTGGCATCTTCCACGGCCCCCTAAGGCTCAAACCTTTCCCAAAGGGAACTCACCCTTTAGGGTCTTCTTAGTGGCCTTCAACTTTGTTTCTTCGGTGGGCTTCCATCCCCTTTATTTCCTTCAACACGTGGCACCTTTCACTATTCAAATAAGTGCCACATAACATCTTCCATAGGAATGGGTGAGGACACGTGGTGTCTTCTGCTCTTTGAAAAAGTGCCACATGACCTCTTCTACAAGAATGGGTGAGGACACGTGGTGTCTTCCACTATTGACACTTGGTAGCATCCATCTCATCGATCCTTTATGACATCATAAAAATGTTTGGGGCTCAGTCAGGCTCTCGTAGATGATGACACTTGCTGACCTCCACTGATCTCTGCAAGGGACACGTGGCATAATCTAAATACACTTGTTAATCTTGTAGATGTAGACACATGGCACGTTCCACTCACTTCTAAGACTTATTCGGGGCTTGCCATGGTCTTCAATGAAAACAAAAAGTAGAAGAAAGAAGCTGTAGATAATGACACTTGTCAGCTTCTATCGAGCTTTAGAGGGGACATGTGGCCACTTCTGCTACTCTTATATGAATACATTAGGGCCTTTCATAGTTGCCACTTGTCACCATCTGCGTGACTCTAAGTAACTTATTGAAAGAAGCCTCACAGCTTATAAAAAGGCTGGAGATGCGAACACCGACACGTGGTAGATTCTGCTACACTGGGATGGGACACGTGGCATGGTCTAAATACTTTAAATAGTCACGTAGATGCAGACACGTGACAGCTTCCACTTTAATTTAGTCATTCACCTCGAGGCCCACCATGGTCTTTACTCAAAATAGTGAAGCTAAGGGAAGAGACTGTAGATATTGGCACTTGGAAGCTTTCGACAAGCTTCAAAGGGACATGTGGTAGCATCTTCCAATTCATAAAAACAAAGGATAAAGGGGGTTAGCTGATGACACTTAGAAGCATCCACCTGACTCTTTCTGTTGTGCACATTTCTCTTCATAACTGAGGTAATCTTTGAACCTTTGAACCCAACACATTAAACCGATTGAACATTGAACCCGTTAAACTTATGAACTAAAATGATTTAAGGTTCAATGGTTTAACGATTCAAGCTTTTGAGACTCATTAAGTGCTCAAGGCTACAAAACTTTGAAATGGTTGAACTTTGAACCAAAGTGGTTTAAGGTTCAACGGTTCATTGGTTCATTCGATTAGAAGATTGCTGATGACCCTTTTTTGGTTGAACCAAAGCTTTAAACCTATCTCAAAAGTGTCCAAGTGCAAGAAACCAGTCCCTTTTGATTGAACTCACCCATAGAATCCTTTAAACTTATTGAACCTGTTAGTCCCTTTACCAAAAAGTTTGAGAAAATGATGAAATTGAATGTTTCAAAACAAATTTTTGGAAAGGGGAAAAACAATTTTGGCCATGTAGGACCAAAATAGTCCTATGTTGTCTGAAAAATGAGGAATCACTTTTTAGGGACAACACAATGAAGGCTAGATATTCAAGGATATAGAATTAGACCTCACAACATTGAACATCTAGGGCATTATGAATTGATCTGAGCTCTTCTTCATGATAAAAGAGTCAAAACCCATTTCATAAGAGGAATAGAGGTATTCCACCATAATTAGGAGATACTATGAGCTGGTTACTATCCAAGTGGTGGGCCTTCATTACACCATGGTAAAACTAGAGGTATTGTATTATATTGACATTTGTACACCCATATTTTTTGATTGTAGAATAGATAATGAATGGATCATTAAGGAAGGGAACTCAAAGGGGGTAGCTTACATTGACCCTATTGCTTTCTAGAAGTAATACAAGTTCCCTCTTCCATATGTGGAGCTTTCTAAGGTCAAGGAGTGGACCAGTAACCATGACCTAGATTCTATCCTTAGACCTTGGCTACACCAAGGACCTCACATATTTAGAAGCCTTGATGGAAAAATCCCTATCATGAAATTTAGATAAGACATTAGGGTAATAATGACCCTATTGAACTAAGATTTTGGTTCCCCTTCAACTACTTATGTGCATAAGATCTGGGTCCCATATGTACACTTCATGGTAGAGGAAAAACTTAACCCTCTAATTAGAGACCTAATCAGTATTTTCCTAACTAGATAATTTAATGCCATAAAAAAAAGACCTCAAATCAATTATTTATGATGTTATACATACTTGAAGCCCTTCTAGCCTCAACCACCTTCTCAAGGATTAGGAATTGGTCCATAGAGGGCAAGACAACCATCTCACACTACTATTACAAGCTATACATCTTCAAGTATAGGAATCACATGTAGTTTATTTGTGACTACATTTACCCTACCATGGTGGAGGCCATTAACTATGTCCCATGCCTAGGCTCCACCCTCTCATTAAGAGATATTTTGAAATGATAGGGGATGTATGGTATTATCTTGATTACACAATCATTGTGATAGAAGGAATCATGACTTAACCTTACAAACTACCAGTATAAGTTCTAAATAGGCTTACAGAGCAAGAAATTGCTTCTCAACTCATCCAAGGCATTGATAGGAATTGCATAGAGAAAATAAAGGGCCTACTCCACCCCTTTCCCTTGAATATTGGTAAAACCATAATAAAGGACTGGAAATAGGTAGAGATTATGTCCACACACATGAATTCATTTGGCTTCTAATTGGATGAACTCCAAATGTGGGAACTAAAGAATATAGTTGGCGACCATATAAGAGACGAGAATCACTCAAATATAGAATGTGCACATCAACTTGGTGTCCATGACACCATATATATCAGGGATAAGAACTATTAAGAGGTATTAGCCAGGGTCCAAGGGCATAACATTAATCTCAAGCATATATTAGTTAGGGATAATAAGCCATCTCGAGAAACATGGTAAATACACCCTTTACAATACCATTTACTACCTAGGTGATCTAGAAAAACCCATAAGCCACCTCAAATAATGCAACCATAACCCCAATAGAAGGATAATCAAGTTCAAGGTGAATAGGGTAGAGGGAAGGAGAAAGTTGGAGAGGTCAAGCTAGAAGAGAGACTTAGGAAGGGGCTTCCATCTTCAACACTTCCCCAAAGGCCACCTTCCCTAATTCAACACATATACATGATAGCCTTAGAATTGAAAGAGACACTCAAGGGTGATCTCAAGGAAATCATAGAGGCCTATGAATCTAATAGGGAAGAGAAGCCCAAGGAAGACACAGGGAAAGAGCTGGTCCTAATATCATCCCATGTGAAGAGAAAAGCAAAACTATCACTGGTCCCTATGGGACCAAAGGAGAGACCAAGATTCACTTTCACTCATCCTACTAGTGAAGTAAATCTATTTAGTGATGAGTTCCCAATCCATGGACCAATCATTCTTGACTGGTTCATTTATGGGAAATTACAAAATTACCCCTCTTTCTCATTTTTAAGTTATGACAAGGGTCACTAATGGGGGAATACAAGATGATATGAAGCCTTGGATAAGGGATATAATGAAGGAGAGGGAAGGAAGAAGAATTATAGTCATTGAAGGGCCAAAATTCAAGAAAATAGATGCTATGGGAAGATCTACTAACTCAAGTGTGGAGGTCCTAAAATCTCCCCGATTTAAGGAACCAATCACTACTGTCCATTTTAATTTTCAAACAACTGGGTTGGAAAGAATAATAACTAAGATAGCTATGGTTTGGATAGAATAATTCACCTTTTAGAAGGTGAAACCCTTTGTAAGACTAACCCCAGTGGATAGCCAACAACTTGGAGAGGCTGTAATTCATGAGGAAGATGTGGAAAGTCTAATTAAAGCCCATTCAACATAAGCTAAAGCTAGACTCCAAGGTATGACGTAGAGGATTTAGAACTTGGAAAGAGAGAAAGAAAACTTAGAAAAATATTTAATTATATCAGTGCTAGATATAATAATCAAGCTACTTGACAAGTCATTTTATGACATGTTTGAGGCACTTAAGTTGATGAAATTAAGACAAAGTGCATTATAAGGAAAATGTGAACTAGCCAAGAGTTTAGTCACCCAGTGGCAGGCCTCTGAGGATAAAATAGCTCAAATCTTTAATATTTAGGTAAAGAAGCAGATCCCAAAATTTAAGACCATTAGTTTGGAGCATTTGAGCATAATTCTAGGAATTTTGATTGAAAAGGTTCAGAGTTTGAGTGTATAGCACAATTTTATGAAAAGTGTTCTAAAAGAAGCCAAGGAACTAATTACAAGAATTGAACAACTTCTTAGAACCATGTTTACAAATCTTGCATAACCTAATGACCTTGGGATCATTAGCAACAAGGAATTTAAGCATAGGGATACTTTGGTAACCTAAAAAATTAGAGGAAAAGGCCAAGGCAAATATGGGGGTGAAAACATCAAAATCTTAGGCATGATACTCAATGTAGGGGAAAGAGTAAATGAATCCAGGAGTATCAAAGAGGCCATGGATAGAAATGATAAATAATTTGATGACCTAGTGGATAAAGAGGAAGAATAGATCATGAAGCCTGCTATGGACCTAGAATTAATTGATGAATAATATGGGAGAGCCATGAGCATCCTCTAGCAGCTATAGCTAGGGGCCCCACCATCAAATTGAGCATATTCTATTTTATAAAAGTTTTGTAATATTTTGAAGTGTAAAGGCATATGCTAATTTGTTAGCATATTTGCCTCTATGTCAATACATTTTGGAAAAGCACTTGTATTTTAGAACCTGTAAGGACAACTATCCCTATCTTTATACACCTATATTTTGTAACTGACTGGTATACTACCTAGTCTTCTTATAAAGGCATGTATGACCATTGTAAAGGGAGAGAGTTTTTTGAGTAAATTTTGTATACTTGAAGCAATTAATAAGATCAAGGAAATTTTCAAGGATTGTCCATTTTTTTGATGTGTTAATTACTAATATAAATTTTCTCTCAATTGTTAGTATAGGTCTTGAATTTGAATAGTGTCTTTAAACTTTAAATAACATTATTTAATCACAGGGTTTCTAATTTATGCCTATGTTAGATTAGTTGAAAGATCTTAGGTTCTACTTCATTTCATTTTTCTCTGTATTCAGATGTGTAATTGATATTTGATTATAGTGGCAAATACCTAAAGTAGACCTAGTTATTATGATTCTTAAATGTTTTCCCTTGAAGTTTGCCTAATATATAGTTAGATTTGAGCTTATGCTATGTTGCATTATATATTTGATAAATGCATATTTAGCTACCACTGATACTTTATCATAATGTTTAAGACTAAAATTGGCAATCACTCATTTCTATTCTACCCTACCCTTCTCTTTGTTCCTTTTTTCCACCAATACCACTTTAGTTTTAGACACATTATACATATTCACTTAGATTAGTTTGTAGCTTAAAACAGGAACACAACTCACTAAATATTAACAAAGATTCACAAAGAACATGCCAAGGTGGCTCCTAACGACCAAATTATATAAATATTGTGGATCAATTATCTTACTTTGCTACTATTTCACCACAAGCAACTAGATTGCCAAAACCTACAACTCATGCTCTAAATTTCTTAAATTCTAAAATGAGAAGTGTTATTTAAACACTAAGGGAACTTATGGTGCATTTAGAAGCATCAACAAGACATCTCCTATTGGTGCTAGAAGGAGGCTTAATTATTTGAATCCTTATTGATATTGGTCTTGTTTCACCTAAAGATCAGTATATCTTCAAGTTTTTGAGTGAATTCTTTGCTTAAAATTATAAATGTCATTGATCTTTGTTATTTCCAATGCCCCTTTGTATCTCCTTTGAATTTATTTGAGAATTGGTGCTTATTTTTGGTAAATTTAGCTTTAAATTTGAAAATCCATATTATTTGAGGTTAGAACAGTTTGTTTTAATCAAATGTGTTCATATCTTTCATATATATGAGTTCCTTTAGTCTTAGACTTGTAAATATAGATCATATTTACATAGTTGGCTGCACCTTTTAGCTAATTCAATCAAAGATCAATGTCCTTTACAAATTTTCACACCATCTTATTAAAATAATCTCAATGTGCAGGTTTAACTCTTGTTCTTCATAAAATTTAAGTTGACACATTGTATTTTAGGTATAATCTTCAAATTTCAAGCTAAAATTGCCCAAGATCAAAAAAAGATCACACTCATTGACTAGAGAGACTTTAGTTGAGATCGAGGTGCATAGGAGAGCCAGATGTGATAAAGGTATACATAAGAGATCCAAGTCTCTTCCAACTTCACCTCTTCAAGGTACCTATGACTTTGACCTTCATCTAAGTATGGCATGGTTGGGTAATTTTTCAATTAATGTACCGGGGGTAGTTCATCATCTTCCAAAGAATCTTGAGAAATATCTACCTACATTTAGTCTAACTAGAATAATAACCATTGAGGAACATATGAAGTCTTTTAAAGCTACCTTAAGGCTACTTAATTTTGTACATGAGGATGTGGCATGTAGGCTATTTCCTTTCACTTTTAAAGATCTAGCTTATAATTGGTTTTTAAACTTGCATGATAATTACATTACAATTTAGAATGATTTCAATAATGTGGTCATTGATCAATTTGGTAAGATTGTCAATCCCTATGTTATTTACCATCAATTCACCACTATTAGAATGGACACCAGTGAACCTATCAGGCTATTTAATGATAGATTTCAAATTATGTATAGTATAACGATAAAGCTTTATAATCCTAATGATGTTCTAGCTTTAGAGATATACAAAGATGTAGTGGATCCTATGACCTTTGTATTCTTGAAAAGATCCATCCCAGCTATAGCTTCATTGTCCTAGGACTAATTTGAATTAGTGAATATTAATGATCAAATGTATCCTCATGGGAAAATGGCTTACTTAGTCCTAAATGTGAACCCACATATGTCTGTGATGAACTTGTTCCCTAATAATAACCAAAATCTCCCAACCTTTAACCAACTTCCAAACTTAAATCAATTTCCCTTAAGTCATGCAACCCCAAATAAACATCTAGGATTCTTGATTCATCCTACTAATGAATTTAATGTAGGTGATCAATAATATTTAGTAACAACTACATGTGTTAACAATAATTAGGTGCATAATTCTAAAACTCCAAAAAATGACAATGAGTTTATCTTACAAATGGTTCAAAAATTAAGCACTAATTTCCTTCAGTTGTAAAAATAAGTAGGCAATACCAAAGAGTACTTTGGTAGGAATTTATCATTTAAAAGGTTTAATATGCTTATTAATAGATTTTAGAATGATATTTTTCATAATAATAAGGATAATAAACCATCTTTTAGTAACAAGAATGTGGAAATTAATCTTACTGATATTGCATTGCCTGACTATTATAAGGTACATTGCACAACCAAGCATGGGGAGATTGATTGTATAGAATTTTTCAAAGCCTTTGAGGCTTTTCAAGAGGATTTGGATACATTTAAAGTGGTCCCTAACAAAGAAACTAGTGTAGGTTCCTTTGGATCTATTCCATTTGAGTAGGCCTTCATGGTGGACACCTTTGACTTCCCCTTTCAAGAGGAAAATGAGCCTGATGATATCCTTGAAGAAGCCCAGGACTTTCAATAGTTCTTGAAAAAGACCTACCCCTTGAGGAATAGAGAGTATAATTAGATTTTGACTACCTCAATGCCTCCAAATAATTTTGGAACTCTTCTTGATACCTCTTTAAGTAACAATCCAAATCCACCAAAAGGGAGTACTTCTAATACCAATGTTGAAATTCCTAGTTCTTCTAGTAAAACTATGTATAACATAGTTGAGGACATGAAGAAGACAAAGGATAATATCACATTACATGAACTCATATAGATTATTAAGAAATGGACCTCTTGTTAATATCCTTGTCAAATAAGCACAATAATCTGCCCAAGATTGATCATGCTAACATGACTGTGCATAAAGGCAAAACTGAGTCTCCTCCTTTCTTGCTCATTATTAGGATGTTTGGTAAAAACTTACATAATTTCTTATTAGATTTAGGATCATCTACCAATATCAAGCTTGTAGGTATATGCAGTCAACTTGGTTTAACACTTATAAAGTTTGATAGGGTTATCACCCAATTAGACAAATCTAGAGTTAAGATTGTAGGAGAACTATTAAACATTCATATGAAACTAGATTCTAAGCCTAGGGTGAAAAAATTCATTGATATTTAAGTGGTTGAATTACCTAATGTTTATGAAATCTTACTAAGTAGGGAATGGAGAAAATATTTGAATGGTTACATGTCTACAAATTGCTCACATCTATGGCTACCTTAGAAGGGGGTCCCCAATCAAATCAGGGTTGAAAGAGAACCAAGAATGAAGCATATGATAACTAAATACAATGATATAAATGAGAAGGTCAACATAATTGACTTAGAGTTAAGGGTATTCACTTTCGAGACTGATAAGATATGTGATCCCAAGAATGCTTAGGTTGTTCTTGGATTGTGGAAATTGCATTTTGATGGTGTTAAGTGTAGTGATGGATCAAGGGTTAGTGTTGTCTAATCGATCCCAATAATAAAAACTACCATGATTCCTATATGCTCTAACTCCCTTATACTAACAATCTTACTGAGTATGAATCACTTGTCCTAGGTTTATAGTTTTCCATAAAAAACAAGGTCAAAGAACTGCTAGTTTATGGGGATTCATAATTAGTGGTCAACCATGTAAGAAGCAAACACATGTAAATTATCATACTTAAAAAGATAAAAGTTTAGGGTATGGGACTTGATATAATAATTTTATGACTTTAACATTATTTCCATCCTAAGGGAATAAAATCAAGCTACTACTGGTGTTGGGAAATATGGAAGCACAATTGATTACCATGCACAAGCAACTTAAATATACAGAATTAACCAAAAGTAACAAGCAACTAGAAATTAGAAACAACACATAATATGAGAGACAATACCCAATTATATTAATACTAATCCAGAAAAGAATACAATAAAGAAGACGCCACTTCTTCCTCACACCTTTCAGAGGCTTCCCACACCTCAAGTGTACAGTAATTCTTTCCTCAAAGCTCTCTCTCTTACAGTCCCAACACACAACTCAAACACAGAGTTAGTGTTCACCTCCAACCAGTTAGTATCCACTACTGCCAGTACACAAGTACTCCACGTACTTCAAGTAGATCTCCCATGAACTTGCAACAACCTATAACTCAAATGATCTTACTTTGGAAGGGTCTACCTTGCCTTCCTCTATGATCAATAACCAAGTACAGACTATACTCCAAGTAGATCTCTCCTGATCTTGCTACCTATTGTGTTGTTGCCCTCCCTGATCTTGCACACCTACAAATCAATCTGGTTTTGCACACCTACAAACCTAGATCCCACACCCACATACACCTGCAAATTAACCTAATCTTACTTACCTAGAAGGAACTACCTTTCCTTCCTCTATTTGCTCTTGATGTGTTGCTGTCACCTTTGATCCTGCTGTCACCTGCAGATCTCCTTTGACCTCGCACACACACACCATGTAGATCTCCAAACGTGGCCTTGCACACCTACCAACCAAGATCCTACACACTTAAATAACCCTTCTGATTCTCCAAAACCAGCACCCACACTTGACACTACTGTGGAACTAGGAGGAACACCCTTGCTCACTTCACACACAGAAGGAGCTAACTTTGCTCAACTCAAACTAGCACACCTTTACAATACAGCCTATGAGTCTCTTAAATAGATCTCATGTAAAAAATAATTAGACATCTAATTACAATAATTAGATCCATAGCTTCAAGTCTAATATTGGCTCTTAACATGCAAACACTCAGTTTGTTAACTAACTATCCATGCAACAAGCAGTTCTGAAACCACACAGGTGATCGATGTCGGTCCATGTCTACCTAGAGGTGATCGATGCTGGCTGATCCCTGACTGACATCAATTGCTCTTCCTGTCTAATACTAACTGACGTCGGTTATCCTGATCAATGCCAGTGTCTGTGACACTTCAACAACCTCCTCTAATGTCTGCATTAGTGAAGCTTTTAGCTCCACAACCTAACAATCTCCCACTTGGAGATAAACAACTACACTATACCTATACTTGTACCCCATCTAATCTATTTCCTAGATTGTATCCCTCTTCAAGATCAATCCTGAAGACCAACCACCACACAACCTATGGTGCACCTCCTGTCATCTAAGTAACCTGTCGCATCCGCATCTACAAACACATGTAGAAAAGTACTTGACCCTGCATAGCATGTCAACCTATTGCTAGTCCCTCTCAAATACCTGAGAATCCACTGAACTACCCTCTAGTGCTTCTTTCCCAGATTAGCTTCAAACTTTCTAACAACACCCACTGCTTGGGCAAACTCAGAGAGTAAACATGTACTCAACCTCATCATGTGATTGGGGACCCTGTTCTGTGAACTATCCATCCATAGGTGTGCTGCCCTATTCTACATCCTGCACTACCTTCACACAATCATCCTGTGACAACATCAACATGTGATCTCCCTATCTCTAGGATTACTCATGCCAAAGAATTTTGCTGCTCCAAATCCTTCATGGCAAACCACTAAACTAATCTTACCCTTAGCTTAGCAAAACCCTGTATGTACAAACCTGCTAGCAAAACATCCACATACAGTAATAGGATAATGTTATGACCATCATCCACCTGATAAGACAAACACAATGGTTACACTGACATTGACTAAAGCCCTGCTTTGTCATCCACCTTTCAAAACCTACACCACTATCCTATAGCTTCCTCAAGACCATATGACCTGGCCTTCCATCTCATGTGTCCATTCTCTCTATTCTTTAACCAAGGTATCCATTCATCTCAGTGCTTTCATACCAGCTGACAAACCTACCAAATCTCCCATTTGGCCCTGCATCTTGTTCATGGCATGCTCCCATTGTTTCCTGGATCCTTCCTACTCTACAGTTAGTAACTAGTATAAAGAAGAGGAACAACGAATTTGAGGCTTACTTGCACTTTCAGTCCTCCCCATGGGCATTTGAGACTCCTTGACAACTTGCTATCCACCCAAAATCTGTCTCAGTGACCGACCTTGATCACCACATAATTTGCATCCGATCGACATCGGTTCCATGCGACTGTCCAAGTCGTCGATGCCAGTTATCCTACCAACATCAGTCTCCACTTGCCTGACACCACTGAATCCTCTGGTCTGCACATGATCAATGTCAATACTTGTTTGTTTGAAGTCTGTTACCTTTGATCGATGTCGGTACCTTTGTTTGCCTGTGAGTGATGACTTTTTACCTACGAGCTCCTTTGAATCAATCCCTTGTCCAAACTACCCTGCTTAGAAGTATCCAGCCCCATCCACTGAACCCTATCCATCATCTCCTCCAAGAACACCAAGGCTTTATAGTTCTTAAGTTTGTCAAACACATCTGACTTCCTCTTAAGAACATGCATCTCCTTCTTGCTCATGTGACCAAGCCTCCAAAGCCACATCTTCGCAATAGAAGAAGAATCAATAATACAAGCAAGTAGATAAAGAGTACCTAATTTCTTACCACATGCTAATTCAAGTACATCCGCTGTGAGAGTTCTTATGCATCTCTCATCACCCAACTTTCTTGAAGCAATTAGCTACATCTTCAAGACTGGGACCTGCGTGACCTCCTTCAACACCCATGTGTTGGCCGCCTACAATTTCAGCTGCACTTCCCCTTTGCCAATAATCTAACAAGGCTCACTAACCCCTCTACTTGGGGTTGCATGGAAATAGGCAATAGAATCTATTAACCAAGATTCAACTTTATCCAGAGCATCTTGTGTAATAACACCTACAACATCTGCTTCTTCATGCTGATCTGCTACTAACCAACAATCTTTATTTACCTACTCTTTCTTTCCATGACACCATAATTGACCATTCATGCTATTCAATTTCTCCATTCGTAGCTTACTTTCTTTTGCCATTGCTATAATCCCACTCAATCAAAAACCCCTGAGAGTGACCTGTAACCAAACACAAAACCTACTCCCTGTAACCTTAGCTCTGATACCACTTGTTGGTAAATATGGAAGCACAATTGATTACCATGCACAAGCAACTTAAATATGTGGAATTAACCAAAAGTAACAAGCAACTAGAAATCAAAAACAACACAGAATATGAGAGACAATACCGAATTGTATTAATACTCATCCAAAAAAGAATACAATAAGAAGATGCCACTTGTTCCTCACACCTCTTAGAGGCTTCCCACACCTCAAGTGTACAGTAATTCTTTTCTCAAAGCTCTCTCTCTTATGGTCCCAAAACACAACTCATACATAGAGTTGGTGTTCACCTCCAACCAGTCAGTATCCACTACTGCAAGTACACAAGTACTCCATGTACTTCAAGTAAATCTCCCATGAACTTGAAACAACCTGTAACTCAAATGATCTTACTTTGGAAGGGTCTACCTTGCATTCCTCTATTCTCAATAACTGAGTACACACTATACTCCAAGTAGATCTCTCCTGTTCTTGCTACCTGTTGTGTTGTTGTCCTCCCTAATCTTGCACACCTGCAAATCAATCTAGTTTTACACACCTACAAACCTAGATCCCACACCCACATACACCTATAGATCAACCTGATCTTACTTACCTGGAAGGAACTACCTTTCCTTCCTCTATTTTCTCTTGATGTGTTGCTGTCACCTTTGATCCTGCTGTCACCTACATATCTCCTTTGACCTCACACACACACACCATGCAGATCTCCAAACGTGGCCTTGCACACCTACCGACCAAGATCCTACACACCTGAAGAAACCTTCTGATTTTCCAAAACTAGCACCCACACTTGGCACTACTGTGGAACTAAGAGGAACACCCTTGCTCACTTCACACACAGAAGGAGCTAACTTTGCTCAACTCAAATTAGCACACCTTTACAATACAGCCTATGAGTCTCTTAAATAGATCTCATGCAAACAATAATTAGACATCCAATTACAATAATTAGATCCACAGCTTCAAGTCTAAAATTGGCTCTTAACATGCAAACACTCAATTCATTAACTAACTGTCCATGCAACGAGCAGTTCTAGAACTGCACAAGCGACTGACCTCGGTCCCTGTCTGCCTGGAGGTGATCGACGTCGGTCGATCCCTGACTAACGTCAGTTGTTCTTCTTGTCTAATACTGACTGACATTGGTTGTCCTGATTGATGCTGGTGTCTGTGACACTTCAACAACCTCTTCCAATGTTTGCGTTAGTGAAGCTTTTAGCTCCACAACCTAACAATCTCCCACTTGGATATAAACAGCTACACTATACCTATACCTGTACCCTATCTAATCTATTTCCTAGCTTGTATCCCTCTTTAAGATTAATCTTGAAGACCAACCACCACACAACCTATGGTGCACCTCCTATCATCCAAGTAACCTACTGCATCTACATCTACAAACACATGTAGAAAAGAACTTGACCCTGCATAGCATGTCAACCTGCTGCTAGTCCCTCTCAAATACTGGAGAATCCAATGAATTTCCCTCTAGTGCTTCTTTCCTGGATCAGCTCCAAACTTTTTGATAGCACCCACTGCTTGGGCAAACTCAGGGAGTAAACATGTACTCAACCTCATAATGTGATTGGGGACCCTATTTTGTGAACTATCCATCCATAGGTGTGCTGCCTTGTTTTACATCTTGCACTACCTTCACACAATCATCTTGTGACAACATCAACATGTGATCTCCCTATCTCTAGGATTACTCATGCCAAAGAATTTTTCTACTCCAAATCCTTCATGGAAAACCACTAAACTAATCTTACCCTTAGCTCAGCAAAACCTGGTATGTACAAACCTGCTAGCAAACCATCCACATATAGTAATAGGATAATGTTACGGCCATCATCCACCTAGTAAGACAAACACAATGGTTACACTGACATTGACTAAAGCCCTACTTTTTCATCCACCTGTCAAAACCTGTAACATTGTCCTGCAGCTTCCTCAAGACCATATGACCTAGCCTTCCGTCTCATGTGTCCATTCTCTCTATTCTTTAACCAAGGTATCCATTCATCTCAGTGCTATCATACCAGCTGGCAACCCTACCAAATCTCCCATTTGGCACTGCATTCTGTTCATGGCATGCTCCCACTGTTTCCTAGATCCTTCCTACTTTGCAGTCAGCAACTAGTATAAATAAGAGGAACAACAAATTTGAGGCTTACTTTCACTTTCAGTCCTCCCCATGGGTGTTTAAGACTCTTTGATAGCTTGTTATCTACCCAAAATCTATCTCAGTGACTGACCTCAGTCACCACATAGTTTGCATCTGACTGACATCAGTTCCATGCAACTGTCCAGGTCTCTGATGCCAGTTATCTTGCCGACGTCAGTCTCCACCTGCCCAACACCACTGAATCCTCTGGTCTACACATGACCAACGTTGATACCTATCTATTCGACGTCAATTACCTTTGATTGATGTTGGTACCTGTGTTTGCCTGTGAGTGATGTCTTTTTACCTACGAGCTCCTTTGAATTAATCCCATGTCCAAACTACCCTGCTCAGAAGTATCTAGACCCACCCACTAAACTCTGTCCATCATCTCCTCCAAGAACACCAAGGCTTTTTAGTTCTTAAGTTTGTCAAACACATCTGACTTCTTCTTAAGAACATGCATCTCCTTCTTGCTCATGTGACCAAGCCTACAAAGCCACGTCTTTGCAATATAAGAAGAATCAGTAATACAAGCAAGTAGATAAAGAGTACCTACTTTCTTACCACACGCTAATTCAAGTGCATCCATTGTGAGAGTTCTTGTGCATCTCTCATCACGCAACTTTCCTGAAGAAATTAGCCACATCTTCAAGACTGGGACTTGCATGACCTCCTTCAACACCCATGTGTTGGCTACCTACAATTTCAGCCGCACTGCCCCTTTGCCAACAATCTGACAAGGCTCACCAACCCCTCTACTTGAAGCTGCATGGAAAGAGGCAATAGAATCTATTAACCAAGATTTAACCTTTATCTAGAGCATCTTGTGTAACAACACCTGCAACATTTGCTTATTCATGCTGATCTACTACCAACCAACAATCTTTATTTACCTGCTCTTTCTTTCCATGACACCGTAATTAACCATTTGTGCTATTCAGTTTTTTCATTCGTAGCTTACTTTCTTCTGCCATTGCTATACTCCCACTCAATCAGAAACCCCTGAGAGTGACTTGTAACCAAACATAAAACTTGCTCCCTGCAACCTTAGCTCTGATACCACTTGTTGGGAAATACGGAAGCACAATTGATTACCATGCACAAACAACTTAAATATGCAGAATCAACTTGAAGTAACATGTAACTAGAAATAAAAAACAACACAGAATATGAGAGACAATACCCAATTGTATTAATACTCATCCATAAAAGAATACAATAAAGAAGATGCCACTTCTTCCTCACACCTCTCAGAGGCTTCCCACACCTCAAGTGTACAGTAATTCTTTCCTAAAATCTCTCTCTTATGGTCCCAACACACAACTCAAACATAGAGTTGGTGTTCACCTCCAACCAGTCAGTATCCACTACTGCCAGTACACAAGTACTCCACATACTTCAAGTAGATCTCCCATGAACTTACAAAAACCTGCAACTCAAATGATTTTATTTTAGAAGGGTCTACCTTACCTTCCTCTATGCTCAATAACTAAGTACACACTATACTCCAAGTAGATCTCTCCTAATCTTGCTACCTATTATGTTGTTGTCCTCCTTGATCTTGCACACCTGCAAATCAATCTGGTTCTGCACACCTACAAACCTAGATCTTGCACACACATACACCTATAGATCAACCTGATCTTACTTACCTGGAAGGAACTACCTTGCCTTCCTCTATTTTCTCTTAATGTGTTGCTATCACCTTTGATCCTGCTGTCACCTACAGATCTCCTTTGACCTCGCACACACACACCATGTAGATCTCCAAATGTGGCCTTGCACACTTGCTGACCAAGATCCTACACACTTGAAGAACCCTTCTGATTCTCCAAAACTAGCACCCACACTTGGCACTACTGTGGAACTAAGAGGAACACCCTTGCTCACTTCACACAAAGAAGGAGATAACTTTGCTCAACTCAAACTAGCACACCTTTACAATACAACCTATGAGTCTCTTAAATAGATCTCATGCAAACAATAATTAGACATCCAATTACAATAATTAGATCCACAGCTTCAAGTCTAAAATTTTCTCTTAACATGCAAACACTCGGTTCGTTAACTAACTGTCCATGCAACAAGTAGTTTTGGAACTGCACAGGTGACCAACGTCGGTCCCTGTCTGCCTGGAGGTGACCAACGCCGGCCGATCCCTGACTAACATCAGTTTCTCTTCTTATCTAATACTGACTGACGTCGATTATCCTGACCGATGCTAGTGTCTGTGACACTTCAGCAACCTCCTCCAATGTCTGCATCAGTGAAGCTTTTAGCTCCACAACCTAACAACTGGGTTGGCATCTACTGTCACCAACCTCATGCCCAACTAAGATTCTCTAAATTTTAGCATTGAGATATTCCCTTGTCCTTCAATGCCTAAAAATATTAATCACTTTCAAGTATTCAATGATGATCAATAGATATTGGATTTCATAACCAATTTTGGAGCATTTGATGCTCACATTATTAATGAAGCTAATGAACATACATCTAGGGAAGATAGATTTGATGGAAATGTCATTTAGTTAAATTACAACAAAATTCCCAAGGGGATGATTGCTTTAGAAAGACTTTTCTATCAAGATAAACTTACTGATACTTCCAAGGTTCCTAAGGTAAATGGGAAGGACTATAATACTATTGATCTAGGCCTTCATAATCAGCCCCAATTGGTAAATGTTGGGAAGGCCTATATAAACATTGAGAATAAGAAAGATAAGGAACTCCTTACTTGATACATATATGTCATAGCATGGTCCTATGATGACTTATTGTTCTTTGATCCAAGGGTCATCACACATACTATACCCCTTAAAGAGAGATACAAACCATTTAGGCCAAAATAAAGACCTATAAACCTTGTATTATAACCAATGATATTTAAAGAGGTTAAGAGACTTCTAGATGCTAGGATAGTCTTCCCCATCAGGAACTCTACTTGGGTGGCTAATTTGGTGCCAATCAAGAATAAAAATGGTGAGATTAGACTTTGTATAGACTTCAAAATTTTTAACATAACATCAGAGAATGACAATTACCCCTGTCTTCCCTAGACGAAGTAATTTAGGTTGTTTTAGGATCATATATGATGTATTTTCTTAATGGATTTTTAGGTTACAACCAAGTATTGGTTGATAGGGAAGATAGGATGAAGATAACTTTCACCACAAAGTGGGGGACATTCTCTTACAAGAGAATGCCCTTTGGAATCATCAATGTAAGACTCACTTTACAAAGAGATATGGATCATGCCTTCTAGGGCCTGATATGTAAATGCATCATTATTTTTGTGGATGATCTAACATTTTTTATAAAAATAGGAAAAATCACTTCATGCATTTACAACAAGTTTTTGAAAGATGTAAAAGGTATGGAATTTCCTTGAACCCTAAGAAAAGTATATTTTGTGTGACCAAAGGAAAGTTATTGGGTCATGTTATAAACAAAGATGGGATCTCTATAGACCCTAAAAGGGTGGAGGCCATATCTAGAATAGAGCCTCTAAATAGTAAAAAAGAATTAAAGTCATTTTTTGGTAAAATTAATTTTGTAAGAAAGTTTATTTTTGGTTTTACAAAAATAGTCAAACCATTGAATGACATGCTAAATAAGGATGCCAAAGTCACATAGAATGAGGATTCTAAAAAGATATTTAATGATATCAGGAAGGCCATCAGTCAAGCTTTAGTCCTTATAACTCCTAATTTTTCGAGGGACTTCTACTTTTATTCCTTTGCATCTAATCACACTATGGCTACAATGTTAACTTAAAAAATTGAAGGGTGTGACCACCCAATAGCTTTCATGAGCACTAATTTCAAGAATGTTGAGTTAAATTACTCATTGATTGAAAAATAAGCACATGTATTAGTCAAGGCAGTTAAGAAATTTAGGCATTACATCCTTAGGAATAAGGTGCATGCCATTTTACCTAACCCTACCCCCAAACTTATGTTAAGTCAGACTAAATTGTGGGAATTTAGAGGTAAGTAGATGTCAATCTTGCAAGAATATGACCTAGAAATGAATTTTTTTTGGTAACGTGCCAAGGTTTGATTCAGATGATTTTTGATACTAACCCTAGGCTAAGTATTATGCAGGTGGATCAACAAAACTTTCAAGCTAGTGAGTGGTATGATCCAATCATATATTTGATAATCAATGGTACTTGTCCTATAGGTCTATCCAAGAAGCAAAAGAGGGCCCTGAGGTTAAAGTCAACTCACTACTATTAGGGTGTGGAGCTAAAAGCTTCACCAAGGAGCAGACTTAAACAAGTTTGGGTCTGCACAGATGCCAGCGTCGGTCAGGAGAGACCGACGTCGGTCAGTTGCAGTTGCAGAGGCGCTGACGTCGGCAGTAGGGTCGGCCGGCAACGGTCACAGGCGAACAGGCAGGAACCGACGTCGGTTACCTGTGCATCCAAAAAGCGATTTCCGTGGACGGAAGCGAGTGTTTGCATGATGAGTTTGAGTTGTAGTCTCAAGCTCGCGTCTCTATTATTAGCAATATTATTTTTAGAGCTATTGTTGAAGAGGCTTAACTGTTTGTTGTAAGAGCATGCTCAAGTTTCCTATTTCTATATGTAGGAAATATCTTCTTAGCTTAATGAGAGTAGAACTGTATGAGTAGAACATTGTGAATGTTTGAAGGACAGTACTGAGTTGCATCAATCTAGGTTGTTGGATTTGATTGTACTTGAGAGAGAGCTCTTGAGGAATAGAGATCTAGTGAGAGATCTTGTGTGCATCTGAGAGAGGTGTGGAAGAATGAAGTTTCTTCATTGTATTCCTATTGTAAAGAGTTTTAATACAAGTTTTCAGGGTGTTTTCTTGTATATCTTGTTCTGTGCTATTTATCATTCTAGTTACTTATCTATCTGATTTATTTCCACGTTTATTGCTGTCACAATTGTAATCTATTGTTGGTTTGATCCCCCAACAAGTGGTATCAGAGCCTTGGTTACAGGTTTAGAGCTTGATAATTGGTATCAGAGCTCAGGTTCACTAACAGGTGGTTTAGATCTGTGTAGTGTGTTTGGATTACAGGTTGCTCACAGGGGTTTCTGCAGGGATTTTTGTTTGAGTGGGAGAAGCAATGGCAGAAGAAAGTAAGTTGAGAATGGAAAAGTTTAATGGCAAGAACTACCAACATTGGAGAATGCAGATAGAGGACTATCTGTGTCAGAAAGATCTCTACTTACCATTAGGTGGGATTGCAAAGAAGCCCAAGGACATGGAGGATGAAGAATGGGAAGTTCTTGACAGAAAGGCTCTGGGGTCTATAAGACTGAGTCTGGCCTCCACTGTGATATCTAATTTGTCACAGGAAAAAACAACGGTAGAGTTGATGACTATGTTAGCAAATATGTATGAAAAACCCTCAGCTTCAAATAAGGTATATCTTATGAAGCAGTTATTTAATTTGCATATGAATGAAGGTGGATTTGTTTCTACTCATCTGAATGATTTCAATGGTATTGTGAATCAATTAAGCTCAGTAAATATAGTGTTTGATGATGAGATAAAAGCTCTTTTAATATTATGTTCTTTGCCTGAAAGTTGGCATGGCTTAGTAATGGCAGTAAGTAATACTGCATCTACATCAAATATTTTGAAAGTAGAGGATGTTGTTAGTGTTATCTTGAATGAGGAAATACGCAGGAAAAGCACAGAAGAGGCATCCGAGAATGCTTTAAGTTTTGAGAGCAGGGGAAGGCAAAAAGAGAAGAGCAAGAAAGGCAGAGCAAGATCCAAGTCTAAGGGGAAAGGCAGATCTAAATCCAGAAATGGCAGGAAGCCACAATGTTGGAATTGTGGAAAGATGGGGCACATAAGCAGAGATTGTTGGTCAAAGCCTAAGGAGGACAATCAGCACGAAGGAAAGGAAGAAGCCAAGATTGCAGGTATTGCACATGATGCTTTAATTTTCTCTCTGCATAATAATATAGAGTCTTGGGTATTAGATTCTGGTGCATCTTTTCATGCTACTCCTAACAGGGAATATTTCAGTGACTATATCCATGGAGATTTTGGAATAGTGTACTTAGGGGATGATGAGCCTTGTAAGATTACTGGCAAAGGTAAAGTGCAGCTGAAGATGCAGAATGGCAACACATGGGTGTTGAGAGATGTGATGCATGTTCCTAGTTTGAAGAGAAATTTGATTTCTGCAGGTAAGCTAGGTGATGAGGGTTGTACAGTAACTCTCACAGCAGATTCTTGGAAGGTGACCAAGGGTGCACTTGTTATGGCCAGAGGTAAGAGAGAAGGTAATCTCTATTTGTGTAATTATGTTACTAACAAATCTCCTTCAGTTTTATCTACTTCAGATGTGGATGCTAAATTGTGGCACTCAAGGCTTGGCCACATGAGTGAGAAGGGGATGTCAATTCTTAAGTCTAAAGGTATGCTTTCAGATTTGAAAAGTATGGATCTAGAATTTTGTGAGCATTGTGTATTTGGAAAATAGAAAAGGGTTAGTTTTCTCAAGACTGGGTCTACTAAGAAAAGGCAGAAGTTGTAGCTTGTTCACACAGACGTGTGGGGACCGGCTCAGGTAGCCTCTATTGGCAGATCACGGTACTATGTTACATTCATAGATGATACCACAAGAAAGGTATGGATCTACTGTATTAAAAAGAAATCTGATATTTTTGAGACTTTTAAGATTTGGAAAGCTATGGTTGAGAATGAAACAGGCAGAAGATTAAAGTGCTTGAGATCTGATAATGGCAGTGAGTTCTGCAGTCTTAAGTTTAACTGGTATTGTTACACTCACAGAATCTAAAGGCAAAGGACGGTTCCAAGGACACCTCAGCAGAATGGTATTGCTGAAAGGATGAATAGAACTATCATGGAGTGTGCAAGATGTATGAGATTGCATGCAGGGTTGTCCTTAGAGTTTTGGGCAGAAGCAGTTGACACCGCAGTGTACCTGATTAACAGAGTACCCTCTACAGCTCTGGATGGTGGAATTCCAGAAGAGGCATGGATAGGTAAAAAGGTAGATCTCTCATATCTCAAATTTTTTGGTAGTGAAGCCTTTGTGCACATAGATAAGGAAAATAGAAAGAAGCTTGATCCTAAGTCTATGAGGTGCACGTTTATTGGCTATGGCTCAGATGATTTTGGTTTCAGATTTTGGAATCTAGGAACTAACAAGGTAATCAGGAGCTGTGATGTTGTTTTCAATGAAAGAGTGATGTACAGTGATTAGATAAGGAAGCTAGATCAATCTAGGCAGAGCAATGGTGAATTGGACGAAGTTATGGTCCAAAATGAGCTCGCGGGAAAAAGAAATAATCACTTGCAGGAAAAAATAGAGACCGACATCGGCAAGTTAGGAACCGGTATCAGCAGTACAGAAATCGATGTCAGTTGTATAGAGACCGATGTCGGCAGACCAGGCATTGACGTCGGCCAGGAAGAACTGGCATTGGCCAGTAACAAGTCTACAGGTGGCCGAGGTTGATCACTGTCAAAAAATTTGGGTGGATAGATTGTTGAGAACGAGTCCAAGACACCCATCAGGAGGTCTGAAAGGGTAAGTAAGCCTCTAATTAGATATTCTCCTTCCTTATATTATTTATTGCTAACCGATGGTGGAGAACCAGAGAGTTTTGAAGAAGCATTACAGGTGGAGTCCAGGAGTAAGTGGGAGCGTGGCATGGTTGAGGAGATGGAGTCCTTAAGAGAGAACCAAACATGGGATTTGGTTGAATTGCCAGCTGGTAAGAGAACACTGAAGAATAGATGGACCTACAGGTTGAAGGAAGGTGAGGATGGACAGATGAGATATAAGGCCAGATTAGTAGTGAAAGGATTTGCACAGAAACCAGGCATTGACTTTGGTGAGATTTTTTCTCCAGTTGTTAAAATGACTTCAATAAGGGTTGTATTGTCTTTGGTTGCTTTTGAGGATTTGCATCTCGAGCAGCTAGATGTTAAGATAGCATTTCTTCATGGAGATTTGGATGAGGAAATCTATATGGAACAGCCAGAAGGATTTGAGGTCAAGGGTAAGGAGAAGTTAGTGTGCAGGTTGAAGAAAAGCTTGTATGGCCTCAAGCAAGCTCCTAGGCAATGGTACTTAAAATTTGACAGGTTTATGACTGAGCATGGCTATAGTAGGTGTCAATCAAACCATTGTGTGTATTTCAAGAGATTTGATAACGATAGATATATTATTCTATTGTTGTATGTAGATGACATGCTGGTTGCAGGGTCTCACATGCAGGATATCTTAGAGCTTAAGGTAAAATTAGCTCAAATGTTTGCTATGAAGGATTTGGGAGCAGCAAAGAAAATCCTTGGTATGAGCATAAAGAGAGACAGGAAAAACCATAGGTTGATATTGTCTCAAGAAGATTATGTGAACAAGGTGTTGGAGAGGTTTAATATGCAGGATGCAAAACCGGTAAGTACACCTATGGCTGGACATTTTAAGTTGAGTAAAGAACAATGTCCCAATTCACATGATGAGGTAGAGTACATGAGTAAGGTTCCATATTCTTCCACAGTAGGGAGTTTGATGTATGCAATGGTGTGTACTAGACTAGATATTGCCCAAGCAGTGGGAGTAGTAAGCAAATATATGGCCAATCCAGGTAAGGAACATTGGAAAGTGGTTCAATGGATCCTTAGATATCTGAGAGGAACCAACAGCAAGCATTTGTGCTATGGAGGTTCAGATAGTTCTCTACATGGTTATGTAGATTCAGATATGGCAGGGGATTTGGATGGCAGAAGAAGCACTACAGGTTATGTTTTTACTGTAGGTGGAACGGCAGTTAGTTGGATATCTAAGTTGCAGAAGGTTGTTGCCTTGTCAACTACAGAAGCAGAGTATATTGCAGCCACAGAAGCTAGCAAGGAGATGATATGGATGACACGGTTCATGGATGAGCTTGGTAGGGAGCATGAGAGTTGCAGATTGTATAGTGACAGTCAGAGTGCAATCCATTTGGCCAAGAATTTGGCCTTTCATTCAAGAACAAAACACATACAGCTAAGGTACCATTTCATATGACAGGTATTGGAAGATGGAGAGTTGAAGCTGGAGAAAATCCATACAGATAGGAATCCTACGGATATGCTAACCAAGCTGGTTATGAAGGAGAAGTTGAATCTTCATTCAACTTCTATTGGTCTTCATGATTGAGTTGAAGATGGAGGAGCTAGAAGATGTTGCTGTACAGGTACTGGTGCGGCTGGTTTATCTCCAAGTGGGAGATTGTTAGGGTGTGGAGCTAAAAGCTTCACCAAAGAGCAGACTTAAACAAGTTCAGGTCTACACAAATGCCAGCGTCAGTTAGGAGAGACCGATGTCGGTCAGTTGCAGTTGCAGAGGTGTCAACGTCGGCAGTAGGGTCAGCCGGCGATGGTCACAGGCGAATAGGCAGGAACCGACGTCGGTTACCTGTGCGTCCAGAAAGTGATTTCCATGGACGAAAGCGAGTGTTTGCATGATGAGTTTGAGTTGTAGTCTCAAGCTCGCGTCTCTATTATTAGCAATATCATTTTTAGAGCTCTTGTTGAAGAGGCTTAACTATTTGTTGTAAGAGCATGCTCAAGTTTCCTATTTCTATATGTAGGAAAGATATTCTTAGCTTAATGAGAGTAGAACTGTATGAGTAGAACATTTTGAATGTTTGAAGGACAGTACTGAGTTGCATCAATCTAGGTTGTTGGATTTGATTTTACTTGAGAGAGAGCTCTTGAGGAATAGAGATTTAGTGAGAGATCTTGTGTGCATCTGAGAGAGGTGTGGAAGAACGAAGTTTCTTCATTGTATTCCTATTGTAAAGAGTTTTAATACAAGTTTTCAGGGTGTTTTCTTGTATATCTTGTTCTGTGCTATTTATCATTCTAGTTACTTATCTATCTGATTTATTTCCGCATTTATTGCTATCACAATTGTAATCTATTGTTGGTTTGATCCCCCAACAACTACTTGATTAAGAATGGGGTCTTATATAGGAATATTTTTGAAGGTGTTTACCTAAGGTGTGCCTCTCAAGAAGAAGCCACTCAAATCATGAGTACCTTTCATGAAAAGCTAGGCAATGGACATCTATCTAAGAAGACCACAACCCTTAAGATTATTAGAGTTGGCTATAATTAGCCAACCATTTTTAAATATGCCAAAAAATATGTGAGAGAATACCACTCATGTCATATCTTTAGCACTAAGGAGCTAAAGGAAACAATGCCTCTACAACCAGTCATGATTGATGAACCTTTTGCTCAATGGCAGTTGGAATTTGTTCGCATAATCAACCCTAACTCATTTGAAGGTCCCAAGTATATCCTTAATTCCATAGATTATTGTACAAGGTGGACTAAAGCTACATCCACAAAATAATTTAGAACTAAATAAGTAATCAACTTCTTAGAAGAAAACATCTATATTAGGTTTGTGACAATGGGTATACCTTCACATCTATAGAGATGATCGAATGGGATTATGATAGTGACATCACTCTCAAGTTTGCATCCAACCATTATCCACAAGGGAATGGAGTCTTTGAGTCAATAAATAAGAACCTAATGAAATCAATTAAGAAGTCTACCAAAGACAAGCCCAAGACTTGACACAAGCTCCTTAAATTTGCACTTTAGGCTAATAGGATAAGAATCAAACAAGCCTTTAGAGCCTCACCATTTATATTGGTGTATGGCTAGCAACACATCTTTCCCATCACTCTCAAGTTGCCTACATATAGATTTATTCAAGAATACATGGAGGAGATCCAAGAGCTAGCCAATTCTATATTGATGGATATAATTTAGATGGAAGATGCAAGGGAGAAATCCTTTGTTGATTTTAGTAGGTATCAAACCATAGTTAAGATATGGTTTGATAAAAGGTCCAAAATCAAGGTGTTTAGACAAAGATACCTAGTTATTCTCTAGGATAAATCATCTCAGCCTAAAGACAAATATGGTAAATTCACACCCTTATGGATTGGCCCATATTAGATTGTAGAAAAATTGGGAAACAACACCTTCAAGCTCAAATACTTATGAGGACTAAAGTTTACATTGCCCACCAATGGGAAATAGCTCAAACACTATTTCTCTACTATTCCCCTTAGGGTCTTCATGGAGTAAAACTATAAGATGATTAGATTAGTGTAGGTAGGCTAGTTAGTTTGTTTCCATGTTCTTTCCTTATCTTCCCTTGTTTGTGTATAGGCATGTACACATTTATTTGTTTTCCTTAGTTGTCTTTCTTTCTATTGTGTGCTTATTTCCTATTTCTTGGTTCCTTGATTCCAATAAGTCCATAGGGATACTCTTGAGCTCAAAAGTTATGAAGTTTTCTTAAAAACATGCCCCCCAATTCATAAATGAAGGTATAAGCCCCATATATAGAGTAACCATGGTTCTAAAATATAGAGCATGATGTTATATCTTAGAGAAAATTATAGAGACAAATGGAAAGGCCAACCATTTCATTTGACCCTAACCATTCTCTCAACCTTAAAACTAGTTATAAGAAGACTTACACTTATTGATGAAAACTCAAATTATAAATATATACCCAAAACTAGCACTTAATTAACATCCTTGCTTGGGATAAGAATTGAAACCATAGGTGATTTTCAAAAGATCAAGTACTTGACCAAATCCTAACACCTAGCTATCCTAGCTCCCAACCGTATTGAAAGCCTAAAGATCCAAGAAAACATAAAAATAAGGATACAATGCAAAAATAGAATCTTTTAGATATAAGTGATTCTGGTAATCTCCATCAGGGCTAATGACACCTAGATGGTATTGGAACAAGGCCATGAGTGGAGCCAAAGGCATCACTATCAGGGCTATGGATGCCTAGTTGGTAGTAGAGCAATGCCCAAGCCTTCCCTAAGTTAAAAGTGTGGTTCATGATGAACATTTTATCATACTATAAGTCAGTGTAAGTGATTAAGGATATGAGACCTAGAAGTTATTTCTTGAACCCCATGGAAAATAATAGGTGGAATCTAAGCACACACATAATATAGATATGTCTTGACATTTGACCTTAAAATCACAAGTGCAAGGTTTGTTTCAACTATGGCTTGGTATAGATAATGATATTGATCAAATAAAGTAGATGAACTAATTATTTTTTTCATCAAAGTCTCTAAGTTTTAACATATTGCTATGTTCCCCCATGAGTTACCATTTGTTTGAAAGAATTGTCTAGAATCAGATGTCCAAGATCGGTGATTGTAGATCAAACACACATAACTATTGAATCAAGAAATCTAGAAGAGAGAAGAAATTGAACATAATGTATTCAATAATGGAGATGAACTACTTATACAAAAATATGAAGTTCACAACTATCAAAGTTATCACATCTCAAAACTAAGAAGCCCAATGAATCTAGGCTCATTGAATGAATAATACAAAGAGAGAGAGGTATTTATAGGTTGGAGAGATAGTGAAACCTCACATTCTAGTGAATGTGGTACTAATATTCTTGAATTAACTCTAGATCCTTAAGCAAGCTAATGTAGTTATATAGCCAAAACCCATAGGAAAAAGGTCTATACCAACACCCCCCATAAGCATAGCTTAGGTAGGAGATGATACAAAAAATGGATCCCATTAATAAGGCTTGATGAGGTACCCATGTATAATGCAATCTCTCATAAAGTAGAGAAAAGGAGAAAACCTAGTGGGAACCCCCGCCCCCCCCCGCCACCCCCCCAAAAGATAGAAAATAAGAAAGGACTAAAAGACCCCTAGAAGAAGATGCTGAAATAATCAACACTCCAAGAACAGAGTGATTATCCCCAATATACTAAAAAACATGAAGGATATGTGCATCCAAAAAAAAGAGAGAGAATGTGAATCTAGAATGTCACATGGTGAATGTTGTAGTAGGTGCCTCTGAAATAAATGTTGTCTCTTCTTTTTGATAGAAAGAAACCCTGAGCTATAAAACTACTGAATTCACATTCAAGTGGAATGCATGTAGGAATCAAGATGTAGATTTCTAAAAAATACTCAAATGTCTCCCTACTAATACTTGAATGTGCCAAAGTTTAATAAAGTATCACAATCCTAAAATTATAAGATGACAATGAATAAGCATGTAATCAAGGAGAGAGAATAGCCAGAGAAGAAGATAGACATGGAACATTCACTAAAAGAATGTACATGGGAAGAGGAGAGTAATGCTCAATAACTATTGAAACTAAATACTGGTCTATAAATGAAGCACTCAAATCTAAAAGATGAACATATACAAGAACATATGAGTCATCAATAATCTCAATGTGTGTACTCATACTGTAAACAATGGAGTCCTCTAAAGTGTAAGTCTATAAAAGCTCTGAAAGAGAAACAATCTACATAAGAACAAATGTAAAATCTATAATATGATAACTGAGGTTTGGTAGAATCTCATCCTATAGTGGGGGATCAATAAAAGGAAGAGGATTATCCACCATATATGTGTCATCACTAAAAATAAAAGTAAGAGGTAAGAATAAAACTATCTCTGAAGAAATGATAGGTAGTGGAGGAGGAGGTGTGACATAAGTCTCAGCTAGATCACCAAAAAGGGACTATAGAGTTCTTAAAATAGTAGAGGGACATTTTGTGTCCTCTACATGGTGGTGTAAATCCCATGAAACATGCAACAACAAGCAACCATAGACATAGTCACAAGATTTAGTCCAGTCATTATATTGAGCTAGGTTAATAGACTCAGGAATCTATCCATATAAGAATGGAATACATTACTAATCTATGAGTGAACATTCCATATACAACCACCATGAAGAAAAATTAGTCTTACTAAGAAGAATCACTAGATAAGACTCAACCTTCCTCATTAATAGGTATATCTAAAGTGGAGTCCACATGACCAATAGAAGATACCAAAGAAGTGCACAACTACATAAAATAATCTGTAATGAATCCTTGAAGCATGTTCATGAATAAGATGTTAGACATAATTGAGAATGCATCCAAATGAGTAATTAGTGCTATAATGAGGGATAACAATAGTTCATGCTCTAGAGATGGACTTTGGACTTAACCAAAAATGAGTCCATATAGATGAAAGCAATCAATGCACAATGCATGCTGTAGAAAGTAGTAGGGCATATACCCCCTTGAATATGATAGGTACCCCCCTAAATTTTGGCACTTTACAATTCAATGTGTTTAACAATAAAAATGGGCTAGCCATGTGGTAAATTGAAAAATACACACTTATTAATGAAACAAATTCTTGTCAATAGCTCATTTTTAATAAAAATTGCACTAAATGATTAAAAAAGTACCCTTGGGCAAGATAAAAGGTGCTTTCCAACCACTTGTTAGAACTAGAATTTTGCCACAAGCTTAAAAAAGTTAATGAAAGTGGAAGAAGGTTTTCTTGATTGACTTGATATGCATGAAAGTAAGTGTGACTTCCTCTTTTAACAAAAATATAGCTAGCAAGGAAAAATTAATGAATTTCTAGCTAATTTTTAAGATAAAAAAGAAGAATATTATTGGTGTTATCTAAGGGGGTACAATTCAAGTCTTTATAATACCCAAATATCTTTTTAACTTAGAAATTAGATTTAGGAAGTGAGAATAAAAATAAAATACACAACCTTTTAGAATGCTCCAAATACCAACACCAAACCAGATCTCCATGCCACCTCTAATTGGTGCAGATTTGATTGGTTTCCAATGAAACAAGGAGAACACAATGGGAAAATTTATAATAGAATAGTTTTTTTGTAATTATAGCTTCTCCTATGACATGCTTAGACCATTATTTTAGGTAGATGGAATATTAGGAATAAAGTAATGACATCAAGGTAAAGTTTAAGGTTTGTTTATCTACAATAGATCTATATTTTATTCCAATGCACCTCTACCACTTTGCTATGCCACCACTTTACAATAGGAAAACACCTTAGATATTAGATGAAGACCTTAAACATAGATTTTATAACTCAAAAACTCCAAATAGATAGAGAAAGATCTTCCATGCTCTTGCAATACCAACTAGTATAACACTTTATTGCTGGTCAATGCAGGAGTATCACTCCATGCTAAAATTTCATAGATCTTCAACACAACCAAGTAAAATCCAAATTAGATATGGTGAAGGAGGAGATTAGATAAAGGAAAACAATATATATTTCTAACACCTATTATTACTTATATAATAACTCTCTCTATATTAGAAAATGATGCCACAGGGTTCATCGACGAAGGTGAAAATAAAAAATATTACATGAAACAAACAAATGTGCTTTCAATGCCTAGTAGCAGAGAAGAGTTTTATCACCAATGACCAGAAAATACAAAGAAAAATTGAACATAGATTTGAAGTCTTGGCAGCTGCAAATCATAAAAAGATGTCATGCTTTGAGAATAAAAATGTCAAAGTTTCTAGCAGAAAATAAGACACCATAAATAGATCTCTGAATGCCAAGTAGATGGGATGCCAAAGTCCACAAGACAATACTTAGAAAATGGAAAAAATTCTAAGATCTAAATAAATAAGCAAGATTCAATATTGAGCCAAAATAGTGATGCAACTATGCAGTTTTTTATCTATATCTGATAAGTAAAGTTTGGTCTCCTCTAGCAAAAGAACTTAGATCTAAGAGTTTCAATGTAGTAAGGAAGGTTCCAATTCCTCAATCCACACAAAGAGAACTCCACTCCTCATGTTTTTCTTGGATTTCAATGCTCAGAAAAGGGAAATGCCTCTTCTACAAATCCATGTTAGGTCATGTTATTAAAACCTCCTAGAAGTATTTGTTTACCTCTTCTACCAACAAGGCATGCATGTAGACCAAATTTGCACCAATAGTTTAGATGTAAAAAAGGCCCTAATTTTTTTTTAGTTACTTTAAGTGATCAAGATATTTTAACAAATCCCAAGGTTTTTGAGATTTTAAATTCAAAACAACCTCAAAATTTCATAAACCCACTAAAAAATTGCTTGGAAATGACAGAGAATACAAACCATTATACTGCTCAAGATTTCAATAATGAACAACAAAAAATCTTGTGATCATTACCAACACCTAGAGCTCTGATACCATGAAAGAGTTGTCCATAATCAGACATCCAAGATCAGTGACTACATAGTGAATACACAACTGTTGAATCAAGAAATCTAGAAGACAACAAAAATTGAACATAATGTATTCAATAATAGAGATGAACTGCTTATACAAAGAGATGAAGTTCATAGCTCTCAAAGTTCTCAAATTTGTCACAACTCACAACTCACAACTAAGAATCTCAATAAATCCAGGCTCACTAAATGAATAATACAAAGAGAGAGAGGTATTTATAGGTTGGTGAGATAGTGAAACCTCACATTTTAGTGAATGTGGTACTAATCTTCCTAACTAACCTCTAGAGCCCTAAGTAAGCTAATGTAGCTGTGTAGGAATAGGAAAAAGGATTACACCAACATTGTTGGGACCAACATACCCCATTTTTTGAATTGGGACCCTTGAGAGGCCCTCAAAATAAAACATGGAAATTTCAACATGTCAGGGTCTTTTATGGAATTTGAAGATCATCCACTTTGTTAAGAGATAGGCTTATGTGGTTTTAATCTACTTTAATCTGGACTAACATTGCTAATGAAGTTTGTTTGGCTATTAGTTTTAAGTTTCATGGCATATATCCCCATGAATTCTATATTATAAAACCCTGGCAAACCCTCAATTCAAATTTGAATAAAGGTGGGAACCATTTTAAAATTCATTTATAAACTTAAGTATAAAACACATATTCTAGGTTTAGTCATGTTTTTTAACACAACTTGACTAATAAACTTGATCCCCTTCATTATTTCCCCCTATTCTAAAGTTACTTATAGCCTAACTAAATTTCATCATGTAGGGTCCTTTTATATTCCCCAACTTAACCTAAGACTTTAATAATAAGGCCCTAATGTATTCATTAATACAATCATGACCTTAGTCTTAGCACCTTAAGCCTAAGTTTTTATTGTCTCCATCATCTTAAAATTAACTTCTTCATGCCTTGCAGGATCCTATGGTTGTTTATTTATTGTGGGATTTGATCTAATGATGCAAGGATAACCCAAACTTTAGCTTAAATAACATACATCTTTGGTAATCCAATGACCCATGCTTACTCAATAAGACTGATCAAATAGAGTGAAGCATAATTAAAAAGTCAAAAAGATGCAAGAAGCCTAAAAGAGGGACATGTGGCACCATCAATTTTGAGGATTAAAAGGAAAGGGGCCTACCTAACATGACTGCCAATCAATAACAAGCCCCTAGATCAAGATCCTATGGTTGTCTCTTTATCGTGACATTTGATCCAATAGAGAAAATTAACACCGAGAACTTGGGAAGCCCCATAGAAATGCCAAGTGGCATGCTTGAATTTAGTATTGAATATTTTAATGAACTTAAAATTGACATTCATGTGACCATTATCCAAACATTTGAAAAGATGAACTTGACTCTTGCACGATCGTTAACTTTAAGACCAACAAAATTAAAACGTCACCAGTTTAAACTTGACATCTATGTGACCATCAATTGACACCTGTGAGGATGTATTTTACATCCATAAGACCATAAATTTTAACCCAATTAAATATCTTACTTAGTGTTCAAATGAAATTCCAAAATCCTATTTTAACTTAGAAGTGGATTCTTAATCTAAAGAAAATTCTCAAAAGATGTTTAACAATGGGAGCCTTCAACCTGGAAAATATGAAAATGGTATCTAAATACTTAGGTTACATTAATATGAAAGGATCCTCATATATTTATGTTTAATATAATGATGAAACTTAAACTATGAGTGTACGCTAAGTCTTATGTGAAAAATAAAAGCCTTTGCCACACGAAGTGTAAGCTAACCAAAGGTTTCTCATTTGTAATGGTCTAAATTATTTGGACCCTTTCCCCTTCATTACAAATTAGGAAACATAGGTATATGTTCCTTATCCTAAGGTTTATTTTGTGCTTGATAAACATGAAACAAACCTTAGCCGAAGGAACTTAATCCTAGATCATGACTTTAATAATAGATTGAATTAACATTCAAGCATTATTTGTAGATCAACAATTCACACCCCATCACTAGATTTGATCCAATGGTGTAAGGACACTAATGAATTTTTAAAGGCCTATAATATTTCCATGTGGTTGATACTCAGTCAATGAATGACTAACCAGAATATTTGGAGCATGAAGAAGGAATGCAGAGTGTCAACTATCTAGTTTGAAATAGAGAAACCCAATCACATCCAAGGGCCCAAATTATAATCAATAACTCATGCTAATATGGGGTTTTGATCCTATGATGTGAAATGAAAGAGGTAGTTTTAAATACTAATGGCTAGTGTTCAAATGACATTTATTAAAAATGCCACAAAGGGTCAAGACCAGTGCCACATAAGCAAAAAAAGACAATTTGAGATCTTGTGGGATCAAAAACACAAAGGTATAAAGGCAAAGGTCCAAATCAAATCCAAAACATATATACTCTACCATTAAATCTCCAAAACCCTAAACCCTACATAAAATAAACCCAAATGGATTTAATTTGTTACAATTTGATCAAAGGATAACTTAATTGTGTTTTTGAGCACAAGAGAGATTTCACAAAGGTAGTCTGCAATCCAACATGATCAATTATCAAGAAATATAGACCATGGTAGCTAGTAGACAATAATTGAAGGAAGATATTAAGATCTATTTGATAGCAGATAGTGAAGGTTAGATATTCAGGGATACAAAATTAGACCTCATAGCACTAAATATCTAGGATATTAGGAATTGATATAAGTTATTATTCGTGATAGAAGAGTTATAACCCATTTTATAGGAACTATATAGGAATGCCACCATGAGAAAGTGATATTATGACTTGGTTTCTATCTAAATGGTGGGCCTTCATCATGCCATGAGAAAACTATAGGTATTGCATTGTATTGACATATTTACACCCATATTTGTTGATTGCAAAATAGATAATGAATGGATCATGAAGGGAACTCAAAGGGGGTAGCTTACATTTCCCCTATTTATTTTTAGAAGTACTAAAATCTCCCTCTTCCACATGTGGATATTTCTAAGGTCAAGGAATGGACCCGTAACCATGACCTAGACTCTACTGTTAGACGTTAGCTACATTAAGGACCTCAAATCTTTAGAAACCTTAATGGTAAAACCCATATCATGCAATTAAGGGAAGGTATTAGGTTAATAATGACCCTATTGAATTGATCCTTCGGTGCCCCTTCAACTACTTATGTGAATAAGATATGGGTCCCATATGTACACTTCATGGTAGAGGAAAAACTTACCCCTCTAATTAGATACTTAATCAGTATTTTCCTAACTAGACAATTCAATGCCATTAAAAGAAAGACCTCAAATAAATTATTTATGATGTCATACCTACTTGATGCCCCTTTGGTCTCAACCACCTTCCCTAAGATTATAAATTGGTCCATATAGGGAAAGACAACCATCTCACACTACTATTCCAAGCTATACATCTTCAAGTATAGGAATCACATGCAATTTATTTATGACTACATTTACCCTACCATAATGGAGGCCATCATAGGTGTTCCCATGCCTAGGCTCCACCCCCTCATCAAGAGATATGTTGAAATGATAGGGGACGTATTGTATTATCTTGATTACATAGTCATTAGGAAAGAAGGCATCGTGACTCAACCTTACAAACTTCCAGTATATGTTCTAAATAAGCTTGTAAAGTAGGAAATTGCATCCCAACTCATCTATGGTATTGATAAGACTTGAAAAGATAAAATTAAGGGCCAAATCCACCCCTTCCCCTTTAATATTGGGAAAACCATAATAAAAGATTGAAAATAGGTAGAGGTTATGTCCACACATAGGAATTCATTTGGCTTCCAACTAGTTGAACTCCAAATGTGGGATCTAATTAATGTAGTTGGAAACCATATAAGGGAGAATAAGATCTTAAAGCCAAAATATGCACATCAACTTAGTGTCCATGACACCATATATATCAGGGCTAAGAATGATGAAAAGGTATTGGCAAGGATCCAAGGCCATAACATTAAGCTCAAGCATAGATTGGTTAGGGATAATAAGCCATCTAAGGAAACATGGAAAATATACCCTTTGCAATACCATTTACTACTTGGGCCATCTAGAATAAGCCATGAGATACTTCAGATAGAGCAACCATAACCCAAATAGTAGGATGAGAAAGTTTAGGGTGAATAGCGTAGAGGGAAGGAGAAATTTAGAGAGGTCAAGCTAGAAGAGAGACCTAGGGAGGGGCCTCCATCTTTAGCACTACCCCAAAGGCCACCTTCCCCAATTCAACATGTAGACATGATAGCATTGGAACCAAGAGAGACACTTGAGGGTGCTCTCAAGGAAATTGTAGAGGCCTATGACTCTGATAAGGAAGAGGAGCCCAAGGAAGACATAGGGAAAGAGCTGGTCCTAATAGCATCCCTTGACAAGAGAAAAGTAAAACTAGCACTAGTCCTTGTGGGACCAAAGAAGAGACTGAGATTCACTTTCTATCATCCCACTAGTAAAGTAAATCTATTTAGTGATGAGTTCCCAATCCATGAACCAGTCATTCCTAACTAGTTCATCTATGGGAAATTGTAAAAGATCCCCTCTTTCTAATTCTTGGGCCATGAAAAGGGTCACTAATGTGGGAATACAAGATGATATGAAGCCTTAGATAAGGGATATAATGAAGGAGTAAGAATAAAGAATAATTATTGTCATTTAAGGGCTAGAAGGCAAGAAGATAGATGCTCTAGCACCATTTACTAGCTCAAGTATGGAGGTCCCAAAACCTCCCTAATTCAAGGAACCAATCACTACTATCCATTTCAACCTAGAGATAGATGGGTTGGAAAGAATAACAACCAGGACAACTATGGTTGGCATAGAAGAATTCACCTTTCAAAAGGTGGAACCATTTGTAGGACTAACCCTAGTGGGTGGTCAGGATCTTGGAGAGGTTGAAATTCATGAGGAAGATGTGGAAAGTATAATTGAATCCCATTCAACACAAGTTAAACTAGACTCTAAGGTATGAAGTAGAGGATCCAAAAATTGTAAAGAGAGAAAGAAAACTTGGAAAATTAGACAATTTTGTTAGTGCCAGATACAATAATCAAGCTACTTAACAAGTTATTTTATGACATGTTTGAGGCACTTAAGTCAATGAAATTAAGGCAAAGTGCATTAAAAGGGTAATGTGAACTAGCCAAGAGTTTAGTCACCTAGTGGCATGCCTATGAGGATAAAATAACTCAACTCCTCAATATTCAGGCAAAGAAGCAAATCCCAAACTTTGAAACCTTTAGTTTGGGAATTTGAGCACAATTATAGGAATTGTGATGGAAAAGATTCAAAGTTTGAGTGCATGGCACAATAATATGGAAAGGGTCTTAAAAGAAGGTAAGGAACTAATATCAAGAATTAAACAACTTCTTTGGACCATGATTACATATCTTGTATAACCCAATGCCCTTGGGATTATTAGTGATGAGGAATTCAAGCATAGGGATACTTTGGTAACCCAAGAAATTAAAGGAAAAGGCCAAAGTAAATTTGGGGGAAAATACAAAAAAATCCTAGGCATGATACTCAATATATGGGAAAGAGTAAATGAATCCAGGAGTATCAAAAAGGCCATGTATATAAATGACAAATAATTTGATGACCTAGCAGATCAAGAGGAAGAATAGATCATGAAGCCTATTATAGACCTAAACTTAAGTGATGAACAACATGGGAGAACCATGAACATCTTCCAGTAACGAACGTTAGGGGCCCTACCATCAAATTGAACATATTTTATTTTATAAAAATTTTGTAACTTTTTGAATTAGAATATCCCATTATAAAGGCATATGCTAGTTTGTTAAAATATTTGTCTCTAGGTTAGTACATTTTGGAAAAACACTTGTATTTTAGAACTTGTACGGATAGTTGTCCCTATCTTTGTACACCTATATTTTGTAACTGACCGATATAATACCTATTATTCCTATAAAGTCATGTATGACCATTATAAAGGGAGAGAGTTTTTTAAGAAAATTTTGTATACTTAAAGCAATTATTAAGATCAAGAAATTTTGCAAGGATTATCTATTTTTTTGATGTGTTAATTACTAATATAGCTTTTCTCTCAATTGTTAGTAGAGGTCTTGAATTTAAATAATGTCTTTGAATTTTGAATAACATTATTTAATCACAAGGATTATGATTTTTGACTATGATATATTAGTTAAAAGATATTAGGTTCTGATTCATATAATTTTGATCTGTATTTAGATTTGCAATTGCTATTTGATTATAGTGGTAAATCCCCAAAGTAGACCTAGTTTTTACGTGTGATTTTTAAACATTTTCCCTTGAAGTTTGCCTAATATATAGTGAGATTTGAGCTTAGGATATGTTAAATTATATATTTGATAAATGCATATTTAGTTTCCATTGATACTTTATCATAATTTTTAGGACTAAAATTGGCAATCACTCATTTCTTTTCTACCCCACCCTTCTCTTTGTTCCTTTTTTACACCAAGACCACTTTAGTTTTAGCCACATTATAAATATCCACTTAGATTAGTATATAGATTAAAGTAGGAAAGTAAATCACTAAGTATTAACAAATATTCACAAATAATGTGCCAAGGTGGCCCCAACACCAAATTATATAAATATTATGGATCGGTTATCTTACTCTACTGCTATTTCACCACAGGCAACCAGATTGCCAAAACCTATAACTCATGCTCTAAATTCTTTAAATTCTAAAATGAGAATTATTATTTAAACACTAAGAGAAACTATGGTGCATTTAGAAGCATAAAAAAGATACCAAGTCACTTACAGTCAAAGGTAGCCATGAGATTGAATTGATAGAATAACTCTCTCGTATAGGTCTGTATTGTATTATTGTATGGATGGAATAAGAAATAAGGGACTTGAATTATCATAAGTAGCATATTTAAAAGGAGTTTGAAAACATTTAGAGATTTAATTAGGTTTAAGGGTATTATAAAATTATTGGGGTATGAAGATGAAGTCAAAACCAATACACAATCAAGCTGACTCTAATAGGCCCTAATAAGCACCTACAACCATTCCTTGTAATGTATGGGATTAAAATGGAAGAGCAGAGAGCAAAGCATGTTTTGAAAGGTTATTAAACTTAATTTAAGACTTAAATTTAGTTCATTAACTTTGAAAGAGTTATTAATGATACAGGTAAGGTCTCAAACCCTTAAATGATAGTCAATAACCCAAAAATGTCACCTATAGCCTACTCTAAGAACAGGTTAGTACCATGCCTAAAAGTGAAATATGAGGAGAAGATAAAGGTGTTTAAAAGTTTTTAAAACCTAATGTAATGCCTAAAACTAGTTAAAGGACTACTTAAAGGTCATAATATGAATGGTGAGCTCCTAAAACTCAAAACATAGTCAAAACATCAGTAAAGCCACCTATAGTTAGTAAAGGCACCTATAATCAGCTGCCTTTTTTCAAGGTTGTATAAGGAAGTGTGAGTTTAGAATATGTTTAAAGAGGCTATGGATGATGTATGATTTAAAGAGATATTAATATGCTAAACTCAAAACATAGTCAAAATAACATAAATGACACATACAACAAACCTATATGCACATACATTCAATAGATAATGACACAGTCACTTTGATATCAATAAAACATAAGGAGGTTGTAGTGTATGAGAGAGATTAAAAGACATAAGTAGAGATTAAATCAAGGCCTTGAGATTTTTAAAATTTAATTTGTGTGATTATGAGGTCTTAAACCCAAATAACACAATCAATTTTCAAATCTATAGTCAAGACTTGAGGGTTACTTATAGTCGCACAGTCAAGATGAATGTGAGGTCTACCTCAGAAGGTAATGAAGATAATGAATATGATAAAGTATTTTAAAAGTGATTAGAACATAATTAAAATATTTAATTAGTTAAATTACTTTTTGGTATCAGGATCAATAACTACAAATTGGTTCAAAAACCCTATATGCAACTAATTACTTACAACAGGTAGTCAAGGATGAGTTTCAACATTGTTAATAAGTGAAGGTTACAAGTTTGGAGAGTGTTAGAAATGAGTTTAATGAGTATTGGAAATATGATGTTGAATATATTTGAGAACTAATAGTATGTTCAGAGTCTATATGTGAATATATCTGAATAAATCAAAGAATAAAGTCCCTTTTAGACCTTCTAGGCCCACTCACAAACTAAGTGAGAAAGCATACCTTTCACTAAATTTGGTAATAATAGTTTAAAGAGAGTGTGAATGACCTAATTATTAAATATATAAAGCTTTTGATCAATTTTATACATCTCAAATGGAGATAATCTCTGTTCATGGAGCTCTAGGGTCATCAAGCCTATTGTGCATTCAAACCCTCCATTATGGAGTTTCGTGTCTTACACTAGTTTGAGTGGTCATGCTTATAGAGAATCATCATGGATAAATTTCATAGGTCATTTAATAAATGTTTA
Organism: Torreya grandis; assembly: GCA_037957365.1. NCBI lineage: Eukaryota > Viridiplantae > Streptophyta > Pinopsida > Cupressales > Taxaceae > Torreya > Torreya grandis. The sequence continues at coordinate 86,286 of JARHVA010007386.1, forward strand.
AAATCCATGTATGATGAAAAGGTAGGTTTTTAAGTATTAAACCCAAGATAACCTTCCTAGGCTCTTCTTACATAGGTAGATCTAACTAGTCTTGAGAAAACATTGATGTTTGAGAGATCTATATGCATGATCAGGTGTTGAAAATTGGTAAAAATAATTTTCATGAGTGGATTAAGAAAATAATTGACACATAAAATTCATACCATTAGTGGACATATCCACTATTTTATCTTAGACCTTGCCCATTCTATTGGAAAGATGTAGTCTTGAGACTAAGAGATCTTTTGGGATCAAAGGCAAAAAAACATTCCAAAACCTTGTGAAAGGTACTAAATGTGGTGAATATTCATATAATATGTATCTATACAATATTAGGTGGTATAACATCTTAGGTTTCACTATAATAGCCCTTGAGGGCTAGCACAAAGAGACAAGCCCATAACCTCAAATACCTTGACTAGTGTACCTTGAGAATATAGAGAGGTAACCAAAAATTAAAGAAAATGTAGAATCATGTAAAGGGATTTAATATAGGTGTTTGAGATCATCCAAGTAGTAATAATGAGTTTTGAGACCTAAAACTTAGGTTAGAGCTCTCTTGATCCTTAAGAATGCTAAGCAAACCACTCTAAGAACAACTTCAAATGCTCGTACCATCTCTCAACTTTTGCATAGGGATATGAATCATTTTGGAAATATGAAGAGGTTATTAAATAAGTTTTATGAATTGAAAGGAGGTCATTTGGACATCCCATATTTATGAATAATTGATAAGACCCCAAGTATCTCATAAACCCTCTTAAAACCCCAGTTGTGACCATTTTGTAGAGAAAGGCTCAAAACCACATTTGATGAAATCTTTTACTCCTAATACATCTTTTATTTTTTTATGATTATAAGAAGGTTATACCCATGTATTTTGATGCTGACATCACTTGTATAGATTGATCCAAAAACCTTATTTTTCATTATTTTTGGTGTTTTTTAGGTGCTATGAGTAGGTGAGAACTTAATAATCATGGGATGAGGTCATTTAGGACTTTTAATAACTACTTAAATTTAAAAAATTTCATTGTATATTATGTAAGTGGCTAAACTAGGTACATTTTTCAAGGCAGTCCCAAAAGGCTCAAAATAAGCTTAGGAAGCAAGGTGGTTTCATGGTTTTCATACTTCCATAGGGTCTCATGACCCCAAATTTGGCATGGATGATTTTATTAACATATGGAAAATTAATCAAACACTTTTGTATAGTTTCACATGTGTGGGTGGTCATTTGGTCCAATTTTCTCTTTCTAGGTGTAGCAGGGCTAATTAGGCCTAATTGGAGAAGAAAATGAAGGAAAATGAGTACATGAACTTGGATTATGATAATTAAATTTTGTGTGGAGTTGTAAGGGGATATATGGTACTAAAAAATGTGCCCAATATTTCAAGTTTGTCCATAAAATATTTTATAAAAGAAGCTTTTTAGGTTTTTAGGGCTACAAGGAATGGGTGTTGTAGCAAGTAAAATGAGTAAATTTAAATCTTATGGGATAATTTATGGATAAAAATTCATTATTTAAATTCTGATGTCATGATGAGAATCAATCCATGGTGGAAGTTTTTTTGTTCCAATGTAAAAACTCCATTTCTCTCTCCTATGCCTGTTTGTTCATATGGAAGAATCAAGTGTTCACAAGTACTAAATAATACATAAGAGCTATTCAATAAGATTCATAAATATAATTATCACATTACACGCCAATTTAAAGTTTATAAAAATTAAATTTTATTGGAATAATATTTCATGGTTTGAAGTGGTCTCAAAGACTCCTAACAACATCTTCTTTCCCTCCAACACCTAGTCAAAAGACAAAGTCAAAGGTTCACAAAGAGTATTAACACACTCAACTAGTTGGAGATATATAATACATGAAGGAGAGGAATAATTAAAATTAATACTTGAATATGAATTGAATACCTAATTTTAAGGAAAGGATCTTTTCTAGTCAAGGGAGGTATTCAATCAAGAATATAGGGTTCTTAAGCAAGTATTTAAGCACTTGTTAGAGTCAAACTCCACCAATCAAGGCTGAAGACTTCCTTCATGACTTCTTCAAGATTACAAAAAAGTATAATACACAACCTCTACAACATTTTAATAATGTGTAAAATATATTAATCAAGATATATTATGTATAAATTTGAGGAAGACAAAGTAAAGATTTTATTTCCTAGTTTTGAGGGCTCTTGTCTCCTCTCTCCTCTCTCTCAATTATCTAAATGTAAACCAATTTTCGTCATTTAAAATAATATATAACCTAATTTTTTTCAATTCCATGATCATAAAAACACTTTTACTTGCATATTTGAATAAATAATACTAAATTCTTACCTCTTCAAAGCTTGTTTTAGTGTATTTTCATGGTTTGTTGTTGAATGATAGTCATAACATATAATTCCTTTCATTTTGTCATTTCCTCATTACCTATTTATGGGTTTTATCTCATAATTATAGGTTTTATAGTGTGATTTAATCATCTTGTTTATATGGAAAGTGAAAGATTTCTTTAGTGTCTTTGAGAGACCTATTAAACATGTGCCTTAGATCATACATCAAGCCTGAGCCTCTGTGTGAAACATTATTGTTTGGAGGCTTTCACTTGACAAGTTTAATAAGATTTAAGTTATTAATCAAACTTATTAGTGTATACTACACAAGTGGAGGTCACATTTTGGTGTATCAACCTAGTTAGATAGGTTTTCATTTTAGTTTACCTTCCATTTTTTCTTGCAAGATGGTAGTGTAGAGTAGGGATCCTAACTGATAAATCAAGGGGAGATAGCCCTAAAAAATATAGAGATTTAATCCAACCATTATTCCACTAACATGATAATATTTTCTCCATGTTACTTCAGATCATGAAGGCCTAAAACTAACTTCACAAGGGTACAAGTCTAGTAGTCAACATTATACAGTATACTCTAAGACTAATGATAGTGGATGCCATCTTAAGATTATACTGTATAAAATGAAGTATTTATACTTTATTAAATTCATAATTTTAAATTCTAAATATATACATATAAATTATATAAGTTAAATGTTTATTGACTATGTATTCAATCTAGGAATGTTTATACCATTTACGTATATATGTAAGTACACAACTATGTTATGTATAAAAGTATTATTATCATAACAATGTGTAAATGGATGTTTTTATATATTTTAAATGTTTATATAAAATCATTGAAATAATGTATTTATGATTTTAAATATGGAGCATATTAATATGTTTTAGAATGAATTTAATTTTATATGTGGAATATGAAGAAATATATAACCCTGTGTTATAATTATTATTTCAGGGATGGAATAACATTATAATTTATTTTATGATTAGGGTAACTGGAAATTTTGATATGATCATACCAGGATGGTATGTTTAGGACTATTTTGATTCTATTTATTATTTTTTAATCAACTAGATGTATAGATTAATTTTAATTTCATTTGATGGACTAAATTAATGTCTTTGATATTTCTATACTTTACTTATTTTTAAGTGCTAAAAGGAAAGATTTTGATTAAATCTATAGATTTTTATATTATTATATATTTTTACCAAATCTTATATTCATGAAACTAAATAAGCAATGGATGAATTCCACTAGATTAATTAACACCATCAATGCAAGATGAGGTGTAATCCAATTGAGTGGTGTGTATGAAATGGACCAATCTTAGAGATAATTAATTATTGAAAAAAATGGCCAAAGTAATGTTTTAATTAAACATTATCATTTCATATGTTGATATAATTTTAATATTTGTATAATATCATATTATAATGGATTTATTTATGTTACACACTATGTATTAGATATCTTCAACACATGGGTTCTAGTCTGTTACTCTAGATGCCGCCATCATTATCTACCCATCTATGAAGGGAGGGCCATCCCCTTATTTTAGAGATAGTGAGAGGGATATATGGTCCATGTTTGGTGTGGAAAAACACTGAGATGATGCTCTCACTTATAGATAAAGTACTTTACTAGGGACTACACTTGAGATTATAGATTGATACATGACTCGTGGAGACTCTGCTCCATGGAACTTTGTATCATGTTTTAATATTTGAGATATTATTATGTATTGATAAAAATTAGAAAAATTATACATTATTATTATATATTAGTTATTTTAATGTTATATCAATGGTGGATAAATTTATTCTATTTAATTTATGATTAGATGCAACATTTATTAGTTATTCAGTATTGTTCATAATTGTTATATCTATTCATGGTGATCCTTAGCTAAGTGGATTAGTTATAAACCTATCGATTAAATAAATTAATGTGATTATTTAAAGATCACTAATTAGATTTCTTATGGTGAAATATATATGATGAAAATGTGAAATTAACTTAATTTTTTAACTATATTTTGGTAAAACCTAGTGGGGTTATTACATCAAACCAATAGAATGATGTCCATAGGACTCTAGGTGAGCAAATTTGAGATAATAAAGAGACTCAAAGTGATATACATACTCCTAGAGAAGAGGAATGGTTCACTAATACATTCTTTAATAGTGATGAGGTTAGAGCATATATATATATATATATATATATATATATATATATATATATATATATATATATATATATATATATATATATATATATATATATATATATATATATATATATATATATGAGAACCATGACCAAATTATCACCCAAGTCATCATAATGTGGGAAAAAATGCCCCTACATTTAATCTAAGCCTTCTAAAAAAATCATCCCTCCATCATCTAGATCCAATACCCCACCTCATCTAAATAAAACTAACCAAGAAAAAGGGGAACCTAACTTGGTAGACCATGAATAAGAAATGAAATAAAAAGAAGAACCCCCTTAGAATAGCCACATTGAGGTTGAAAAGAGGAGATATACTTTGGAGGATTTCCTAGATCAATTAACCCAAAAAATTAATTCACTTGCAACCCAATTCTATGATGATAACCAAAGGCATACATCACCAATACAAACCGCCTGAAATACTAATCTTGATCCATTAAGACCAAGAACAAGCCAAACACATACTCTTATCCCTTGATGGACTCCTCATTTTCCCACGAGTGGAAGATGATGAAGGAGACTCTTTAGTATATTGATCCTCACACTCAAGAAATGAGGTATAGATATTAAGACTTATTCACATCCATATTGGATATGAGCATCTTACAAATACCCTTCCCAGCACACCTTGAGACTATAAAGTTTGATAAATATAAGGGAAGATGGGAACCACGTGATCATGTTAAATATTTCTATGTGGCATGTCACTAGGTCATGTATAATGATGCTTATTTACTTAGAATCTTCCACAAAAGTCTCACATGACCTGCACTATTATGGTTCATGCATCTATAAAAAGGGTCCATTACCAGTTTTTAAGAGCTAACAAAAATATTCATGATACATTTATCCTTTAATATTAAATATGATATTTCCATTATTTATCTTCACAACATTAAACAAATGAATGGGGAGAGTTTAGAATCATTCCTAAAATGGTGGAGAAGCCTCACCAATTGATTTCATTGCATGGTCCCTGAAAAAGAGCTAGCTAAGATATTTATTGATAATCTCAATGCTAAATTGAAATATCAATCAAAACTACAGTGTGCCAACTCCATTAATGAAATTATAGAGAAGGGTATTCAGATTGAAAAAACATTCATTAAAAGGAGGAGAATTAAATTATATACCTAAAATGAATAGATTCAAAGCCAAGACAATACTTTCTTGAGTAATCCCAAAGTCTTCAATAAGAATAAAAATGTAGTAGGGGATGGTGTCACGAACTCAAAGCATGTACAAATAATGTAGAAAGTCCCCCCACTACCAAAAATGAAAATGTATCCAATATAACTATATCAAAAGGGAAACCAAAGTTGAGAATAGGAAAAAGGCATATAACTAGTCTTAGTGTACTTGTAAAAATGGTCCTACAATAATTACTTGTTGCTAATATAATCACTCTCCTAGAAATTCGACCATTGGATGATAACAAACCATGCCCTAAAAGGTATCAAGAATATGAATTTTGTCAATACCACTAAGTCAAAGGGCATGAAACTAAGAAGTGTATGCAATTAATACACTTCATCCAAAATTTAATATAAAATAGAGAAATAGAAACTGAAGGGGAAAGTCCAATAAGTCAATCCAAAAATTAGAATTTGGGTATATATCAGGACCTATTACCTACACATGATCAGAGGAAGAAGAAACCACCAAGGGATCAGGGTCAAACTTCCACCTCCAATAAAATTGATTATCACTCCATTCCATACATTACATTACTATCATCAAAATTTGGGGCCCCAAGGAGCCCACACATTTACCATCCACCATCCTTAAAATCAATAGGGCAATAGTTGATTATGTAGTCACTACATGATGTGGAAAAATAATAGTTCCTAGAGTACCTCTAAAGGACCCATCTACTGCCTCATCTCAAAAAGTCACTATCCTTAGAAAGGTCTCAAATTCTTAAAATAAACTATATGATATCATTTAGCAACTTAAGAAGACTCCAACCCAAATCTATCTTATGGATCTTCTCAAGACATCATCTGCACAACAAGAGATATTAAATCAAGTATTGAATGAACTAAAAGTCCCTAGGAATATTGACACTAATCAATTCAAAGTCTTGGTGGTTCATTTATGCACTTTAAAAAAAAACACTTTTAGTTCTCAAGATATGCCACCCATAGGTTCTCACCTCCATTATCCATTATCATTGAAATCTCCATCACCAATCATAGGATCCCATATGTGCTTATAGATAGAGGACCAACCCTCAATTTGTGTAATCTTGACTTTCTTAAGAATTTGGGGTATTATAAATCTTCTCTAGGGCCCACTCTTATAATGATTAAAGCATATGATGATAATGAAAGGCCAATTGTAGGTACAATCTATCTTCCAATAGATATGGGACCTATAGTCCACCAAACCCTAATACATGTAGTGGACATAGACCTCCTATATATCTTACTTTTGGTACACCCTTAGATCCATGAGATGAGAGTGGTACCCTCTACCCTTCACCAATGTCTCAAGTTATTGCATTTAGGAATGGATGTTAGTATCCCAAGGGAAATAAAGCATTTTCATAGTTTCCAAATGGAACAATCTAATCATGCTTGTTACTACCCCAATACCCAAAGTTTGTACTATAATCTTAAAGCTATGAAATATATCCACCATAATAATATGTCATCTTCCTCATATAAATACCTAGACATCACTTGCCTTAAAATAATTTTTACGAGTTGTGGGGAGTATGAATATAAAACTCTCTATGTCAGAAATTTACCACTATACCCATGTAACTATGGGTCCTCAACTATAAGGAAATATAAACCAATTCTTTATTAGTTTGGGTCTATGGCCTTCACAAGTTTAGGATGTTATCATATGAATAGTTTGAATAAATTGATGATTCTTGGCTCATTCCTGAAGATGAGGCCCTATATTTCCAAGGGAAAAAATTACCCTAGCTTCAAAAAGTTATTCAAAACATTGATGATAAGGGAAAAGGACTAGGTAGATAAGAACAAGGTAGGATATATGCAATCATAAATGCATCATGTCTATAAATCAATCCTAGCTCAGAGAAGATAGATCATACCTACACTTCTGATTTGGAATACATTTAGTAAGTAGGAACATGACCAATATGGGGATCTGATAGACCCAATTAGGGGATCACTTATCATAATAGACCATTATAAGAAGGGTTCCAAAGCCTAAAGTATAACACAATCACACAACAACCCTAAAAGAGTCATAGGTTTAATGTTCACTCTATTATAATAAATAAGAAAATAAATCTAATCTAGTGTATACCAAAGCTTGTGGCACTATTATAGCTTCAACTCGCACCCTTGGGAGAAGTGATTTTAAGGATTCCCCTAGTCAAGATATAAAATGAGAATAACCCCAAGTTGTGGGTATCACATGATGGGGATAAACCTTTGGAGTAGGTTAGTTCCTCTTTGATGCTCACCTAAACTAAAACTAAGCCTAACGCTTAATGGAAAAGGGTTAGAAAGGGATAAGGGTTATTAAGAAAGTTAACAGGTGATGCACCAAAATTACAAATTGATCCTTCCTATTTGACCCAAAAAACACTAATGAAATGAGTAGAGGCTGAGTTTAAAATCCAACTATTCACTATACATCCATGTAGAGGCTTACCAAATGATCTAGGTTGATGGAAGTAAAAGGAGAAGCCTAGAGTAAGACACTAACTAGTCATGATATCCACATGCGGGCTTTGACCAAGAGGTACATAACATAACATACATGAGCGGATGAACTATTAGTTAGGTGAGTTAAACACACACTATACTAGAATAATGAAATCAAAGCGTAGTCTTCTATTTACTTCAAGAGGTTACATATTCCTTCTTGGTAGAGTCTAGTTTAACCAAGGGAGGGAACTGAGAGAAAGATAGAGAGAGATATAATGATATATCAAAATAAGTGAGAGATATCGATTCTTGGCCCTAAGGAATATATTTATAGTAGAAAAAGAGAGAGAGGGGGGAAAGTGAGAAAGATCATTGCTTTTGATAACCAATGAGCTATAATCTTTCAAAAATGTTTTACCATGCTTTTATCCAATCAAGTCATTATGAATGGGATCTTCATCATTTTCTTAGATAGCCTATGAATCATTCTAATTTTGGCTAGCTATACTATAATACAAGAGTTTGTTGAAGGTGGTAATCTAGAAGTGAATTCTCCAGCTACTTATTGAATCCCTAAGCTTTGATCCATTGATCTTCCACTAGATCTTTTCATGAAGGCAAGATTTTTGGGTCTTTGAATGCCAAGGACACATCATGTCTACTCTGAATCAATGGCTTATCAAGGCATGTATCAAAATGATCTTTTATTGGCCATGTATCTACTTTTATCTTAGATTGAATTATTTATAGAGGAAAACCAATATACAAATATTGGTTTTCTTATATATATAATGCTTTACCTAATAACTGGTACAATCTAAATCTATAGTGAGATTTCTCCTTCTACCAAACTGGGTCAGGATTAAGTTTGGGTTCCTTATTTTACTGAGTTGAGCTCATCATGATTGATCATCCCTTGTATAAATATCCTAACTCATTCCTTTGACACCTTGACCATTACACACCATCAAATCCTAAGACCTAGTTAATCATAGATCATGGATCTTTGAGACCCATCACCTTGAGCTCTAATTCTTATTAGTCAATGTGATTTGTTGACCTTTTGAATTGATTGAAGCTCCCATAGACTTGACACTTATCAACTATGTGTCTTCCCTTAGATCTTTTCTAAGGGGTTTTAAACCCCAAAGACTAGTTCTCAAAGCTTAAATTTGACATTTGTAAGAACGTCATTTGACACCCACAAGAATGATTTTTACATCCCACAACCCATCAAATTTAAAATCATATGGATTTTTTTTGGGAGTAAAGTTGACACTTGCACATATATCTTTCATATTTTGGCTAACTTTGCAAACTTTTAACTTGAAGTGTAGGACTTGTAAAGGCACCAAAATTTTAAGAGACATTCTTAATGCTACAAGGAGCAAACCCATTTGATTTACTAGCCTACTCGATCCTCATCATGAGAGATTTTCCTATCACTAGGACCAAACATGTGGATAAAATCTAGATGGAGTGAGTGGAACAAATGATTTTCATGCACTCCCTAGTTTATCCCAAGCATTTCATAAGGTTTTCTATAGTTTTGTGAGCTCCATGATCTCTTCGCTCCACTTCACAATACAGAGCTTGTCTAGATAATTTGAATTGATCACTTAAACAAGATATCTACAAGTAGGCATAATGTGGTATGTGGGCCAAACATGGCCAACATTTATGGTGACTCATAGGGGAACATGCCTGCTATGCTTGTGAACCTGGTCCATTTACCAGTCTAATTCATTAGGCATGGAGCCACCTCTCTACAAATAAGCTAATCTAGAAACTCTCTTTTAATATAAAGATAGAAAGAAAAAAAGGAAACTAACATACTAAATAATTGTGCACTAAGGCAATTGGATAAAAGCATTAATTATAACCTATCCCAAACTAACTAAATAAAAGAGAGCTATACAAAACCATTAACTGGTTGTATAAAGTAGCTATCTTTTCTTAATAATACATGATATTTTACATGATTGAGGGATACCAAACAAATATGGATAAGTAATATATTTTAAATAAATTGATGGTATGCTTCTCCTAGAATAAGAAAAAAAATGAACTCACCTTTCTAGTCTGATTACTTGGTTGTGCAAGCTTCATGGAGTGATTGAGCAAGCTTATCTTGTTCTTGTTAAAGCTTGAATTTATGCTCCAAATTGAGCATAAATTATGATGTCTCCTCTTTATCATCTTTTAATCAAGGAGGTACTTGATAGGGTATCCTCTTGTCAACACAAATATTGAGAAATCATATTTTACCTCACTTTTGTGCTTTATCAATTCATCATCATGCTCCTCAAGCACAATCAGATCATAGTCTACTTAGAGAGGAATACTTCATATTTCCTAAATATTGAATAAGTCTTCCAACCCTTATTATTGATGCTCATGCTCTTTTGTAAAGATCTATCCATCTTTGAGGTCCCTATTTATCACACAAGGTGATGGTCCCTCAAGCTACATCTCTTGAGCACCTAAAATGTTTTGCTCATCAACCTCACTCAGAGTTTTGACCTAAGTATTGCCTTCATCAAGATCTAGCTTATTAGTGTCAAAACCATGCCAAGAGGGTTGGTATAAACTTAAAGTGGGATACCTATTATGATGTCCTTATCATAAATACTTACATTATCTTCTGTAGGCTCACCTATGACTACAATATCCTCTTCTATATTTTGTACAACAAGATTTTAGCCCCAAAGGGAGATGGTGGGAGGGTGAAGAACTTATCCTTTCTCATAAATTATGAGAGTATCCTTATAGTCTAGGGTTCTAAAGGATATCTTTGATGGCCCTTAAGGGAAGGATAGAGAGTCTCTAAAATTTTGAACACCAAGCTCACTGAGCTGAGTTATATTTGATTGATCCATTCCTTATGTGATTGACTCTTCTTCTATCAAAACTGACTTGGTTCTTGGTGAAGATGGGACTTAACCAAGTGGAGTAGGGGGATATTTTGAGATATTCAAGAGTTGGGTCTGAGGGTTTATGTAAGACCAATTTAAGTGGGCCTACTAGCCTTTAAATGATACTAATATATTGCGCACATCTTGAATCAAACTCCCTATTACTACTATGTCTTCATTCTCACCAGCTTCCCATTATCATCCTTTGAGAATAAACCACCTATATTTGACTAATTAGAAATAACTCCTTGATTTTTTTAGGAAATAATTAGGGATGACTAGAGAAAACTATAAACCTATACCAATATCTCTTATTAAACCCATATAGTTTGATAATGCTTGCTTGACCCTTGATAAGGAAGTAATAGGGTAAGCCTAGTTTTGATGAGGGGTAGGAGGAGGAAAAAGGTTATGATAGGGTTGGTAGGATTTTTGAGGGCCATTTGGGGAGAATGGATGAATATTATCCACTTGATAAGAAGGATAATGAGATATAGAATAAGCATATTGACCAAAATGTGGTTGATTGTACATACCAGATAATGAGGGTCATGCACTTAGACTGCTTAAACTAGATGATAGATACTTGGAGTCACCATTGATGTTTGTTGAATGCCTCCAAAGCTTGATATGCATAAGGATAACACCAAAAAATTATTCTACTACTTTAGAATTTAAGTCCCACTAGGAATGCCATAAACTATTATAGCTTTAACTTGCACCTTTGGGAGAAGTGGTTTTAAGGCTTCCCCTAGTCAAGCTATAAAATGGGAACAACCTTGGGTTATGGGTATCCCATGAAGGGGCTAAACCTCTAGGGAAGGATGGTTACTCTTTGATTCTCACCTAAACTAAAACTAAGCCTAGATATTCATGGGAAAAGGGTTAAAAGGGGATAAGGGTTCCTAAGAAAGCTAACAGGTGATGCACCAAAATTACAGGCTGATCCTCCCTGCTTGACCCAAAGAACACTAATGAAATGAGTAGAGGTTGATTTCAAAATCTAACTATCTACTATACATTTGTGTAGAGGATTAAAAAATGATCTAGGATAAGGGAAATGAAATGAGAGGCCTAGAGTAAGACACTAACCAGTCATGGTATCCACATGTAGGATTCAACTAAGAGGTATAAAACACAACTTACATGAGCAGATGAACTAGTAGCTAGATGAGATAAGTACACACTATACCAAAACAATGAAATCAAAGCACAATCTTCTATTTACTTCAAGATGTTACAAATTCCTTCTTGGTAGAGTCTGATCTTACCAAGGGAGGGAATTGAGAGAAAGATAGAGAGAGATCTACTATCAAAATAAGTGAGAGATATCTATTTTTGGCCCTAAGGTCTCTATTTATAGAAGAGAAAGAGAGAGAGGGGTAAAGTTAGAAAGCTCATTAATTTTTATAACCAATGAGCTATAATCTTTGAAAAATGGTTACCATGCTTTTGTCTAATCAAGTCATTATGAATGAGATATTCATCATTTTATTATATAGCCTACGAGTCATTTTAATTTTGGAAAGTTGTAATAGAAGACAAGAATTTGATAAAGGTGGTAAGATAGAAGTGAATTCTCTCACTACTTTCCAAATCCCCAAGCTCTGATCCATTAATCTTCCATCATATCTTATCATGAAGGCAAGATTTTTGGGTCTTTGAATACCAAGGACACATCATGTTTACTCTAAGTTGGTAGTTTGTCAAGGTATGGCTCAAAATGATCTTTTATTGGCCATGTATCTAATTCTTTATTGGATCCTGAACAAAATTGTTTATAGAGGAAAACTAATCTAAGAATATTGATTTTCTTATAGATATGTAACTTTACCTTATAACTAGTCCATTTTGAATCTGTAGAGAGCTTTTTTACTTCTACCAAATTGGGTCAAGCTTGAGTTTGAGTTCATCATCTTATCAAGTTGGGCTCATCATGTTTAATCATCCCTTACATAAATATCTTGGCTCATTCCTTTGACACCTTGACCATCATGTACCATCAGATCCTAAGATTTGGTTAATCACAGACCATGGATCTTTGGGACCCATCACCTCAAGCTCTACTTCTTGTTGGTCATCAGGATCTACTGACCTTTTAAAATGATTTAAGCTCCTATGGATTTGACATTTATTGGCCACGTGTCTTCCCTTAGATATCCACCAAGGATTTTTAAACCCCAATGAATAGTTCTTAGAGCTTAAATTTGAAATTCATGAAAACATCATTTGACACCCACGAGAACATTTTTGACATCCCATAGCCCATCAAATTTAAACTCATATGGATTTTTGTTTGGGCATAAAGTTGATGCTTGCACATACATCTTTCATATTTTAGAAAAAATTACAGACTTGTAACTTGAAGCATAGGACTCGTGAAGGCACAAAACTTTTAGGAGATATTATTAATGCTACAAAGAGTAAAAAAAAATGATCTAATGACCTAACAGATACTCATTGTGTGAGTTTTTCTTACTACTAGGACCAAATGTGTGGACAAAATCTAGATGGAGGGAATAAAGAAAATGTGTTCCACATGCTCCCTAATTTGTCCTGAGCATTCCATAAGGTTTTCTATAGTTTTGTGAGCTCCATGATCTCTTCACTCTGCCCACATCATCCAAATCCTGTCTAGACAATTTGGATTGATCGCTTAACCAGGAACTATATAAGTAGGCATAGTTTGGAATGTAGGCCAAACATGTCCAACATGCACAACATGATGGGTTAGTAAAGAAATAAAAAAATGCATATGAGAATATTAATTAAGCTAAGTATGATTAAGATCCTAATACATGTAATATGAAGAGTAATATTAATCAAGCCAATACTTATGCTACTTATATTTACTAAAAAGAGGAGAACAAATTTAGAATATACTTACCTAAATGTGAACCCATCAAGACTCAATATATCCTTTGGCTAAATGGGATTAACAAGAGGTTGTTTTGGTTTGTAAGGATAACTAAGAAATTCCAAAATATCCAATACTTATACATAAGACTAGATTCTCCAACTAAAAACCCTAAGCTAAGATTCCTTAAGTAAAATGGTGGAAGAGTAGATTGTAAAGAAGCATGAGTAAATAATAACTCTTGATTAAATATTTAAATAATGATGAAATGGTCTTGTATTTATAGGTAGATCTCACCCTAATTACTTCTAAATATGTTGGCTTTACGAGGTCGACCCAGTCAACCTTGTATGTTTTTGGGGGATAAATCACTAGATATTCAGTTAGGTTGGCCAAAGGGATGACAAAACTCAAAGTGAATAAATAACTTTAAATAGTATAGGGTTGACCCAATCAGCCCTATATGGTAATTAGAGGCTAAAAAATATATAGGGTTGACCTAGTCGACCTAGTACAATCAACTGGATAAAGTGGATCAAGGTAAGGAAAAGAGGGATGGAAAGAGGAAAAATATTGGAGGAGTTTGCAAGGGAGGATAAATAGCTCAGGGAATTATTTTAATATATTTTTGGATTGGTAATAATGTGCCAATAAGGGACAAAAATTTTGTGAAGCACCAAATGTTTTCCCACCCCTTTGGTGCACCCCTTAGGGTGTACACTCAGAGAGATTGAGTCTTAAAAGTTTCCTACAAGATGTAAAGCATTTATATTTGATAAAATGTTAAAAATATTATGTGTATACATATGCCCCAATATAATCTCATCATGTGTCACTAAGGTGAAATAGGGGATGGTTCTTTGAGAAAGAACATAGTAACACACACCACTGATGTTAAAAAAATTGTAATAATTTAAAGCAAAAATAATTGAAAGTAAATGAAAAAAAAGTAAATAACTAAAAATTATCTATCGTGTTGTTATTTTTGATTGTGGAGGGTGTAGAGACTACTTTTGACAAACCCCAAAATATAAAACTAAAGCGAAAAAACAAAGAAACACAAGAAAAATCAAGATAAATGGTGTTATAAGGATGAGATGTACTTGGTAAATTTGGCAAGTTGGGGTGAGAAGTGATATGTTAAACCAAATGACCAAGTCAAAAATAAGAGTAAATCAAGTAAACAAAAATCCAAGGTTACTAAAGATAAAAAAACTCAAACAAGCTATCCTTAAGTAAGAAAGGCATACTCACTAGGTCAAACCAAGGATACATGTCAAAAAGGAAATGATAATAAAAAATCAATAAAAAGAAGAAATAAAATGGTAAAACAACATTGATGAGTGAGTAGTAAAAATCTTTATCTCACTCAACAATGGAAACAGGTGCATAAAAAGGGAAAACAACATTACCAAGTGAGAAGTAATAAGCCAACCTCAATCAACAATGGAAAAATGATACAAACTTAGGTGTCTATAATAGCAAGATAGTAAAACAATGACAAATGTTCAAAGGAAAGTAAAACAAGTCTAGAAAAGTAAAATCAAATGGTATAAATAAATTACTAATCCATAGTTACTCAAACATGTTATTTCACTCTAAGGATAAATAAAATTAAAATAAAGTAGTGCTAGAATGTTTTTAAGAGGTGAAGAAGAAGGGAATAGAGAAGAGGGAAAATAGATTTGGAATCGTAATTTTCCTATCAAGGGGGGAGATGAAATGGGTGGAGGGGAGAATGAAGGAAAAACCAAGGTATATGAACTCTTTATCAAAGTCAAGATACTCAAATTAAGTTTTTCAAAATAAGAGGACTTTCGACCTTAAGGACTCTAAAGAGCTTCTCTTAGCTACACAAGTCTTAGGTCAACAAATGAAGTGTATTTATCATCTCATTAAGTCTATATGCATGAAAATTAAAATGGACCTACCTCCCTATAATGTGTTTCCCATTCTTCAAGACCCATTACAAAGTCGTCAATCTATTACAAATATTGGGTACTTGCACGTGAAAGTAGGTAACAACATAGAGTTTTTTGAATTCCTCTATTCTAATCTACTAGCCTACCCCACCCCAATAGACCTCATCTCTATGTGAGGCCAATTGTGGATTTTGAGCTTTGATTAGAGATAGGATATGTGCTTGTAATCATGTCTTTTGGTGTGATGTTGAATTTTGAGATTTGTATGTTGTCTTTTAGATATCATTAACTTTTGATTCAAATGATTTATTTTTTAACTTTCTTGATGGATTTTTATATTCCTCCTCTATACATATTTAGAAAACCAAACTTGGGTGTTAAAGATGACTTTCATTTGAATACTTAGGACAAGGTTGATAAGAGAGATAACTTTAAAGAGCATATGGTCTAATAGTCTCATAAATAGAGGTAAAATAAAACTGATATCTTGACTTTTACCTTGTTTTATCCAATATGGAGTGAAGGAAATGGGAAATCAAGAGGAGTGAAACATGGAACAATTTGAATTACTTCAAATTACAAGAAAATGTGACGAAGTGCAAAAAGTGATACAATGATAGTAAAGGGTGATTCCTTATCATAAGAATGAGGGAAATGGAGAAATACATGCTAACATAGATTATTTGTGAAAATTCCATCTAACAAAAGAAGAAAAAGCTAAAGTTTTAGAACAAGGATGTAAAAAGATGAAAATATGGTAGTTTTTATGAGGGTGGTTGGGTCTTATCTATGGTCTTACACTACAACTTCTTAAAATAAAAACCCAAGGGGTGCCAAAAAGAAAGAGAAAAATCATAAGGGAGAAAAATATCATGAGCAAAAGATGTTAATTTTGTGAGGAAAGTTGGGTCCTATCCACTATCTTATGAAGCAACTCATAAAAGAAAAACCCAAGGGGTGTCAAAAATAAAAAATATAAGAAGATAAAAAAGACTATGGTATATCAAGAAACCAAAAGACCAAAATGGAAGACTAAAGGTTTTTACAAGGAAGGAACTTTATACAGAGGGAGAGACCCATGTAAGTAACCTATAAAAAGTGTTAGATAAATGTAGACATAAAGCATGAAAAGAATGAAATGTTTAGGCAAAGTATTTTTTGAGGAATTATGTGTTGGTGGGATATTTGAAAACATGAACCTCATTAGTTTGAAGGCAGGAGTTACTTGGACCAAGAATATCTTTGACTAAATATGGGCCCTACCAATTTGAAGTGTATTTACCTTCTTTATCATGGGTGTAGTCTAGTTTAAGGATAAGATCACTAACATTAAATATACAAACTTTAACATGTTTGTTATGTTGTTTAGAAATGCGAGCCTTGTATTGGTGTTATGTTATAAGGCATAAAGATAAGGTTAGTTAATAAGATCAAGGGCATAAAGGCAAGCTTCATGTAATTATTCATCAAGAATAATACCATGAAGAAATATATGAAGAGAGGAAAGCTCAACTTCTGAAGGAAGAACTAAATTAGAACCATAAACAAGAGATAATGGAGTTTCCCTAGTGGTAGTACATATGCTATTATGATAGGCTCAAAGTGTAGGGTAGAGATGAATATGCCAATCTATGAAAGTTTCATGGATTATCTTTTGAATAATTTTTGTACTAGCCTCAGCTTGGCCATTGCATTATGGATGATAAGCTATAGAAAATTTATGATTGATCTTGAATTTGTTGTAAATTTATTTAACATGATTATTTTTGAAATTACCACCATTGTCTAAAATGATGGTATGGCGAAAACCAAAGTGGTAAATGATTTGATTAAAAATAAATTTATAAATGGTAAGACTAGTGACATTAATAAGGGGCATAGCTTCTACCCACTTGGTAAAATATTTGGTAGCAGTGGTTATAAAGACATGCCCATCTTGGGAGTGAGGTAATTTTTCAATGAGATTGAATCCCCACATGAAAAATGGCCAAGGAGATTTGATAGTTTGAAGTCTGGTAGGAGGTGAATAAATTAGATCATCATGAAGCTAATAAGGATTACACTTTTTAGCATATTTGAATGTATCCTTTTCAAGAGTAGGCCAAAATTAACCCATACATAGGCATTTTTGAGTTGTATCATGCCCACTATAGTGGCCACCATAAATTCCCCCATCTTCTTATTCAAGAAGAGGAGGGACCTCATCTTGCATAACATAATGGAGCAAGGTACCTTTAGCATTACGATAATAAAGGATGTTGTGTCTAAATACATACTTGAAAGCTTATTTATGAATACGTGTATTTTCATGAGAGTCTAAATTAGGAGGACAAGTTTGATGTTATAAGAATTGAATGATCTCTTGGTACCATGGGCTTTATCAAATGGTAACTACCTTAATATGATAGATAAGTGATTCTGGTGGTTGAGTAAAATATGGAGATTTTCTTATTTGAATAAGAAAAGTAGGATAAAAAAGAACTTGGTGTGGATGAAGGAAAGAAGTTGAAGAGGCAAGAGAATTAACAATGGAATTTTCATCTCTAAGAATAGGATTAATAGTGAAAGAGATGAAATCCTTAGCAAGAGTGGTTACAATTTGATGATATATGATGAGGTTATCACTTTTACATTGATAATCACCATTGACTTGATAACAAATAAGATACAAGTTACCTAAAGCATGAAGGTATTGAATGTCTAAGTTAAGAGTAGCTCACATGCCTAAGATAATAGATTCATACTCATCCATATTGTTGGTGATATCAAAGATAAAACAAAAAGCTAAAGGAATGATCTTACCAAGAAGACTTGTGAGAATGCAACCTGCCCTAGCTCCTTGAGGGAATTTAGCACAATAAAAGTGAAGGGTCCAAATATCCTCATGCAAGTCAACCTTAATTTTAGGAATCTCTTTGATAACTAATTTTGGCTTAGTAGCATCAAAAGGAGTCATGGATTCATCAAGATTATTGGATTCAAGATCAGTGGTAAAGCTATGAAAATAATCTTTGAGAGAAATAGCTTGATTAAGACCTTTGATGTAAAGGATATTATCATTTTGAGGATTATCCTGAAGAGAAAAAGTGGTTAGAATGGGAGATGTGACAAGTTGATCAACTATGATTTTCCCTTTAACAAATTTTTGAGTGATGATGTAGAGATCAAATTCCATGAGGAGGACCATCTATTTACCAATTCTATCTCCATGAAGAAATTATTTGGAGAAGAAATGATGAAGGGGGTCAGAATGAATGATGACATAAGTAGTTTGGTAAAGCATATATTGGTGAATCTTTTTAGTTTCAAAATGGATAGCAAGGCAATCACACTCAATTTTGGTATAACATGTTTTATAATGAATGAGGCCTCAAATAATGTAGTAGATATCATACTCTCCTCCCATATCATATTGTTGGGTAGGTATTGCCCCAACTAAAATAGGTGTGGAAGAAGTATATAAAATCAAATTTTTATCATTAGAAGGACAAAATGTAGGTGGATGAAGCAATGATTATTTCATATTATCAAAGGATTTTTGACATGGATCCATCCATTCTAAAGTAGTACCTTTATTGAGAAAGGAATTGGAGTGAATTACATATGTCATTAGGAATGAATCATTTAATTGCCTCAATTTTTCCTAAATAAATATGAATGTCAGGAATAAAATGAGAAATGGGCATGTTGATGATAGCACTAATTTTGGTAGGGTCAACATCAATGTCATGGAGAGAGACTAAGATTCCTAACAATTTTCTAGATGTGACTCTAAAGACACATGTTTAAAGATTAATTCTAACTTTATATTTAATAAGATGGTCAAAAATGATATCAAGATCAGAAAGATGTTTCTTACGATGTTTGGATTTAGCAATAAGATCATCCACATAGTTTTCAACAATTTTGTGAATGAGATCATGAAATATGTGAGTCATCACTCATTGGTAAGTGGCTCTAGCATTATTAAGACCAAAGGGCATTTTGACATAGCAATAGGTGCCCCATTCTATGGTAAAAGTATTCTTATGTTGGTTCTCGGGAGTGATATGAATCTGATTGTATCCTAAGAATACAACCATAAGAGATAACATTTCATAACCAACTATAGAATCAATAATGGGATTTATTGAAGGTAAAGGGACTTTGTCCTTGGGACAAGCAAAATTAAGATGATGGAAATCAATACAAATGTGAATGACCATAGTGACCTTCTTTCAAACAAGAATAATGATGGAAACTCATTCAAAATAATCCTTTAGTTTAATAAATTTATCATCAAGTAATTTGATGATTTCCTTATGACATAAAGTGGAAAATTCAGGTGGATTTTTTTTTTGCTTTTGACGCATAGGTTTGGCATCAGGATAAGTAATGATGTTATGCATCACAATGCTAGGGTCAATGCCAAACATGTATTCATAGGACCAAGTGAAAGATTCATGATATTTTTCAAAGATTAAGCTAAAATTATCATGTTTAGTAGTTGAGAGCTCTTGAGAGATAGTAATTGGTAAAGGACAAGATGGAGTACCATATTTGATGTGAGTGGTTTCTTTAATAAACATGGAATTGCTATCTTGAAAGTGGTATGGTGCATTAGGTAAGGAAAAAATGAGATTTGTGTTAGGATCAATGCTAGAAATGAAGTTATTGAAGCAAGGAGTTTTAGTCTTAAAATTTCCAAGTTTATGATGCTGTCAAGGAAGTTGTGGTTCTCAGGCATACAATAATTTAAAGATAGATTTGTCACTAGGAAAGGTAGGAAGAGGACCATAATCCTCAAAATCTACTTCAAGATCTATAATTTGATTGCTATGGTGATCATACTTAGAATGTATCTAATAAAAATTAGTTACCTTGGCATCCAGTGTATTCTTAGGAGTAAAAGAAGTAGATGGATAAGAAGGGGTTAGAATATCAATGGGTGCAATGCTGGGAGAAGGATTAGAGGAAATGATTAGAATGATAAGTATAAATTTATAGAGGTTTGGAAGGTATAATTTTCTCTACCACTTAAGGAGTATAAATAAGAGGAGGATTGATAGGAGGCACACAAACCTCAAGATCTAAGGTATGATCCACAAAAATGGTATGTTTACATCCTAATTAAAAGCATGAATTTTGGCTACGGTTTTTTGATAATG
Organism: Torreya grandis; assembly: GCA_037957365.1. Lineage (NCBI taxonomy): Eukaryota > Viridiplantae > Streptophyta > Pinopsida > Cupressales > Taxaceae > Torreya > Torreya grandis. Next base: position 107,397 of record JARHVA010007386.1, read on the forward strand.
TTGGACATCCAAGTCTCTAGATTGAACTTGGGCCATTATATAGTTATCATCATATGTTGGAGAAATTATATATGCTTGAGAATCAAGGAGAGTTTTAGAAGGTGAAATTCCAATATTAATGGATGTAAGAGGAGACATGATGAGAGGATATTGAGATAATTTGGCCACTCCAAAATCATTGCAAGTGAAGGCATCTTCAGGTAAATAAGGCTTTTGAGCTTTGCATGAAGGGGGAAAGCCATTAATCTCATAAATAAGAGGGATAGTATGATCCCTAGGTAATAGAGATAGAGGAAGCCATTATGAAATATAGAGAGGTAATTTGGTAGTATTGCAAGTATGTTGTAAATAATTGGGCTCATCATCATCAAAATTTGTAAGAGTAACTTGTAAATTAGGATTCATGTTGATGAACTTAGGTGAGGGAGTAATATTGATCTTAGGAATGGTAGGAATATGATATTGTTATTTAGGATTAGGAAGTTGAATGCTCCATGGGTTAGGATTAACTTCATGCTTATACCATTTTCCATTATGTAAGAATTTAATACATTGACTACCAGAAGAAGTAATGGCCCTAATTTAATTAGTCCATGTATGACCAAGGAGTATGTTATAAGATAAGGGTAAGTCAAGGACCTTAAGCTTGGTTTAAACAGTCTTAAGTCTTATGGTTAATGGAAGCCAAATATAATCAAGTGGTTTTTGATTAGTCTTATTAAAACCATGGAAAGTAATATGGGTTTTATTGAGATGATCCTTGTTATAATAGAGTTGTTGGATGAGCCATAAAGATGTCACATTAATACCAAAACCTTCATCAACTAGAAATTTTTGGATAAGAGTGGTATTAATGGATACTTTGATAAAAAGTGGTGGATCATCAACACAAAAAAGAATTTCATCATTGATCATGTCCTCTTCAAGGAATTCAATAGAGGTATTGGAAGGACACATAGTTTCAATGGTATTTATGTTGGTAGGTTGAGATTCAATAGAAGGTGGTTCTTCATCTAAGGATAGATTATCCAATTATTGGAGTTGTTGCATAAAGAATTTATGATGATAGAGAGAAGTATAAACCAAATCCATAAGTGGAATCTTACAAGGCATAGAGTTGAGTTCTTCAAGAAAGTTCCAATGAGACTTAAAAGAACTAGCATGAGGTTTAGGAGGTAAATTAGACTTTGGAGGAATAGTTGAATTTGGAAGATTATAAGGAGAAGATGGTTCCTCTTAGGCTTCCAAAGCAACATTAGTAGTGGTACTATATTTAAGAAGTTATTTTCTAAAAAAAACTTCTTAGGATTGGTAATGAAATCTTTGTGAGCCAGTTTACGATGGTAATTGGACTTAGCAGTATTGACATATTGAGAATTATTAAAATATTAGTCATAATTGACATCGATGGCAAAAATATACTTGATATTTGGTTGATTATTTGAATAATATTTTTGACTATTTGAAGTAGAAGCTTTAGAAGTTTATCATTTTTGAAAATTAGTAGTGTATTTTTTACGACAAAGATTGATCATAGCTTCATGATTGAATGAATAACCAAGTATATAGGAGATAAAAAATTTAGTGAGTCCTATATAATATTCATGAGAATTCCCAATGTTGGCATGGAACTAACAAAATAAATTGGGGTCATACCACTTAGGAGGAGCACTGGGATAGATGAAAGGTTTTGAGGGTGGAAAAAATTATTTGCATAAGGTAAAGGAATATTGGTTTTGGAAACTCCTAGTTTGGTTTGTAGATTATTAATAGTGATAAAATTAGATCTTTGAAAATATCCTTTAATAAGTTTAGGATTAGGTTTGAATTTCTTCATAAGAAAGTCTTGATGTTTAGCTTGATCAAGAGCTCCATTAAGTCTTTGGGGAGCAAAGGTTTAAACCTTATATTAAAGAGTGGGAGTTAAAGATGTGATAAAGAGTTTGAATAAGCTATAATTAGTCATGTTATGGTTAGCTTTATGAGCTAAAGATTTACATATTTTGATAAAGTCACGAGATGATTTAGTGGAAGATTGATTAGAATTGATGAAGTGGCTAAGACAATTTTTGGGAAGATCATTATGTTGAAACTATTTAACTAAAGGATTAGCTGTAGACACCTAATTTTTGCCATTGATAACCTCCAATTAGGATTTTGACCAATTTCCACCAAAATTCACAATTTGGCATAAAAACACTAAAACATGCTAAATGAGTTGAAACTGACATAGTCAAGTTCTGATTCTAGCTAGGGTATCCCTAAATAGGGAAATACAATTTATGAGCTATCTAACTTTGATCAAATCATTCTGAGTCAAAATGCTAATTTTACACCTAGGTACTCTAGATTTCTCTTTCCTATCAAATATCTTACATGAGACACATGCCTTTATTATTTACTATTGATAATATCCTAAATGGGATAAGGGATCCAATGCATCTGACATCACCTTCCAATTCCAATCTAGTCATATTTTAGACCAATAACAAGGAATTGTAATCAATTTGAGTCATTTATGTGTAAAGTGCTTAATCATGCTTAAGAGCTAATTAATCCAAATCAAGGCATAATTAAGAATGCCATGGAAACTTGTTGAATAATTTATTTTAGAAATAAATATTGAATATCTACATCATCAGGTGACCTCATTTCTTATGAAGGCATCCTTAGGCCATAAATGCCACAAATATCAAGATTCATGCCTCCAATGCCTCATCAAAGCCCTCCATGCCTCTTAATTGCTGCTCTATCCCAAATATTGATGAGCCTATTTATCAATTTTAATTGCATAATTGGATTAATCCTTAACCACACATCTTCATCTCAGGATGGATGGTTTAGGTTGATTTTGATCAATATAAAAAATATATAAATAGAGAGGCCATGAACATCATTTATAAGCTATTTTGGTGCAAAGTTATTATGCTCAAATATCTTCAAAGTCTTGATAATGCAAAGTTATAATACACAAATGATTCCAAAAGCCATTACAATTAGTGTTACCATGCCAAATTGATTCCAAGCCAAGCCAAGCCACAAGCCAAAGGTGCCAAGGAGAGATGGAGGTATCCAAGCTTCCATTACCAATGACTTCATAAGCACAAGCTAAGCAAACCACTATAACAAGCATTTTCAAGCATCCAAGGAAGGTAAAAGAGGGTTTCTTTTGCATTTTAGTTGTGTGTTTTATTCATGTTTTATTACCAAGATCCCCCTAGTGTCTAGGTCTAGAGATGTTATGCTAGTTAGTGTGTTTCTTTCATTTTATTTTCATTTTGAAACTAAAACAATACTAACCATCCGTTCTTGAGTCAAATTCCTAGTTCACATATGGCACGAGATTAACCAAATCTTCAAGTTTCCAAATAGAATGTTGAGGATGTTTATTATACCATTCTAATACATCACCAGTGAAGGTTTTGACTAAGAGTTTAGTTGTGGTGAAGTTATTAGTTTGGATCCACTCTTTGTAAAGGTTTCCAAAGGCTTTGAGAAATGAGTCAAGGTCCTTAGTCCCATCATATTTGATAGTTGGAGATATTTTATTAATATCAATGGATATAACTAAGGGAAATAAAGGCTCATTTTTAATGGTTTGAAGAATATTTTTATTAATTATGGGTTGAGGAATAACATTACTTGAGTCATCCTGAATAGGTAAAGGAATGAAATTGGGATTAGCTTGAGGATGGATAGTTGGAGGTTGATTAGCCACATTGATTAAATATTGTTGAAGTTGCATCATTTGGTTGGTGATATAATTTTGCATTATGTTCATTTTTTAGATAACTTGGGCTAAAAGTTGAGTTGTATCAGGAGGTGGGTTGGTGTTGGTAGGAGCACTCCCTAAATTGGTGTTAGGGGAGGATTACTAGAAGAAGGATTATTAGTGGGATTGTTAAGTAAACTTGTATCAATTACTCTCACATTAGTTTGAAGATTTTGAAGATGATAAGTTTATTGATAATTATGGAAAGGATTAGATACATCAACTTCATCTTGATTTGTTATTTACACCATATTACAGTTCATGGATGAAGGAGGGGAAGAGGTGCCCCAAGAGTGATGGTGATCTTAAGAGGAAAAGAGAGGGAGAAATGAACATCATATATAGTATCAAAATGGAGTAAATATATCCAAGAAGATAATGATATGAGACTTAATTATGAATAAAGAGAGATGAACATAATGCAAAGAAGGAGAAATAGAGAACTAGATTGATAAATAGGGAAGGTAGAAACTAGAACAGGGTCAACTAGTCAACCAAGCATAAAAAATAGGGTCTAAAATTATTATAGGGTCAATTGGGTTGATCCATTATAGTGAAAAAATGATAAAAAAAAATTAGTTTCTAAAAATAGTACAAGGTCAAGTGGGTTGATCCAGTACAGTGAACAAAGGCTAGAAAAAGATACAGGGTCTACTAGGTTATCTAAGTACAATAGATAGGGACATTTAAGAAGCCTTATAATATATTATGAAATGAAAAAATATAAAATTTTCAGGTAATTTATAAAATAAATAATGGAGAGGAAACAAACAGTCAATTGGATCAATGATGTCTAATCCAATTGAGACACATAACACAAAACCTTACACCAATGCTAGCTAATGCAAGTTTTTTCAATACAAAATACAATTGAGAAAAGAGAAAGAAATCAACTTAGAAAGTAAATAGATAATTAATTGGTCAACCTAAATGTTTATTAGATTATTAAGATATGATTTTAAATGTGATGGGAAGTTAGCTGTAAGCAAGGAACTAGAATAACAATATAAGGATGGTTTTAGGTAGTTTAGATTGAAAGGGATCTATAGTGGAAATGGTACAGGATTGGTATTGGGGCCTACCCACTCATTTCACACACCAAAATGATAAAGGTGTTAGGTGCTTAGCCAAAATATACCATTAATCACACTTTATACTTGACTAGAGTATCAATTTGGCTTCCCCCTTAGTGATGAAATCCAAAATAGGATGGCCTTGGGTAGTCAAATGTTAAAATGCTTGTTTAGATTTTATGATTTGGTCATGTGTTCATAAAATATAAAATAGTGAAACTAAATGATTAATTGAAAACCACCTAATTAAGTCATGTGATCTATTCTAAGTGTACAAACAATAAGAAAAAAAAGTGTGAATTAATTATTAGCATATAAGGTTAATTAAAACTTTGAAACAAGGTACAATGTTGATATAGTCAACACTATATACATATAATATAGAATAAGTTTGATAGGGTCAAACCTGTCTTGTGAAAGTAAGATCTAAAAATGAATAGGGTTGACAGAGTCAACCTAGTTATCTAGACAACACATAGAACATAGAATTGGGTTGGTAAGATCGATCCAATTGATTGTGTAGGGGAAGTTTTAAAGACTACAATTTGTAAAAGGAAAGACTAAAGAAAGAGACAAAGAGATAGAAAAGAACCTTGGTGGATAAAGAATGTAGATAATGAAGATTGTTGTTCAAGAACCTTGATAAATTCTACTAATTGGGTCGATTAAGATTTACAAAAACTTATTACTAAGTACCTAAAATGTACAGGGTCAATTGGGTCAACCTAGTAGTTTGGACTGGATGTTTGAAAATCTAAAAACTTGTACTAGGTCATTAGGGTTGATCCAGTAGCCTATACCTAAAATCATGTGTACAAAAGTTAGATATTGGGTTGATAAAGTCGATCCAGTATGGTAAATATATGATAAAAATAATGATGAAAGAATGAAAGAAAGAAATAAGGTAAAAAAATCCTATAAGGTTTAGTTCATGTCAAGTTCACTAGAATGTATGCAATTAAAAATGCATCATGTCTATAAATCAATCCTAGTTTTTAGAAGATAAATCATAACTACACTTCTGATTGGTAATACATTTGTTAAGTGGGAACATGACCAATATGGGGATCCACTAGACCTGATTAGGAGATCACTTATCATAATAAAGTATGCTAGGAAGGGTTCTAAATTCTACAATCTAACATAATCATGTCATAACCCTAAAAGAGTCCTAGGTTTAATGTTCACTCTATTCTAATAAACATGAAAGTAAATCTAATCTAGTGCACACCAAGATTGTGGCACAACATGAGGGGTTAGTAAAGAAATAAAAACATGCATAGGAGAATCTCAATTAAGATAAGTATGAGTAAGACCCTAATACATGAAATATGAAGGGTAATGTTATTTGAGTCAATACTTATGCTACTTCTATCTACTAAAAAGAGGAGAACAAAGTTAGAATATACTTACCTAAATATGAACCCATCCAGACTCAATCTCTCCCTTGGCCAAAGGGGTTTTGTAAGAGTTGTTCTAGTTCATAAGGATAACTAAGAGAGTATAAAGCATCCAAGACTTATCCACAATACTATATTCTCCAAGTAGAAACCCTAAGCTAAGACTCCTAAAGTATAATGGTGGAAGAGCATATTGTAAAGAACTATGAGCAAAAAATAACTCTTGATTACATTTTAAAATAATGATGAAATGATCTTGTATTGATAGGCAGATCTGACCCTAAATCCTTCTAAATATGTCACCTATATGAGGTTAACCCAGTCGACCCTATATTTTTTTGGGGGATAAATCATTAGGTCCTGATCTAGGTCAATCAAAGGGATGATGAAACTCAAAGTTAATAAATACCCTTAAATAGTATAGGGTCAACCAAATAAACTTTGTATAGTATTCAAAGGATGAATACTATATAAGTTTGAACTAGTTGACCTTTGACCTAGTACATTCAACTGGATAAAGTGGATCAAGGTGAGGAAAGGAGGGATGGAAAGAGGAAAAATACTAGAGGAGTGTGCAAGGGAGGAGAAATATCTTTGGGAATGGTTTTAAGAGTTGGTTGGATCGATAATAATGTGGTAATAAGGGACAAAAATCTTATGAAACACCAAAGGTTTTCCCACCCCTTTTTTGATGTACCCCTTAGGGTGTGCACTCAGAGAGATTGAGTCTCGATGGGTTCCTACAAGATGTAAAACATCAATATTTGATAAAAGGTTGAAAATATTATGTGTATACATAGGATAGAACTTATTAGGGTTTAGGAACATCCAAAATGTCTTGGCATAGGGTACAAACCACTAGGCATTGACCTAAACACTATCATCATAGATACTAATTTAGTTCTTGAAGAGTCTACTTCTGATGAAGAAGTTGAGATGGGTTCCATCTATAGTCTCTATGAAGACTTGGCTGCCACAAACCTCTTCTATGACATTAAAATTTACACCATCAACATTTCCTTTGCTACCCCACATTTATATACTAGGATCAGAAGAATGAGTTATCCTTTGATGTATTCCAAAATGATGAGGCCATCATTAAATATCTAGAATCTTGATATTTTATGCAATCAAGAGACCAAAAGAAAATATTCACTATCCATTTAAATGAGTTTGCTTATTTTGGAGAGTAATAAGAGTCACAAAATCAAATATAAGAAGAATAATTTGAAGAAAATAATCCCTCTCCAAATATAGAATAAATCCACTCAACTCTTAAAAAACAAGAGTCTTGTCTAGAACTAGATGCAAAGCTTTTAGATGAATTTACTTTAGGAGAATAATTACCACTACCCCTAACCTATATTAAAGATTAATCACCTTATCTTATTAAGGAGGTCATATAAGTAAATATTAGAATATATGGAAATCCTAGAATTATCAAAGTGGGGATAATTATCACATCTAAAAACAAAAAATTATCATTGAGCTTCTCAAGGAGTTTATAAATGTATTTACATGGAACTATTTTGACATGCTTGGGTTAGACCTTACCTTAGTGGTACATCACTTAGTAGTCAATCCAAATGCTAAACTAGTATAATAAGATGCATTATATGAAGGTATATGATTCATAGGAATAATGGAAAAATATATTTTACATATATAGTATTGATAAAGGATGGATTTTATACCCAAGTTTTGAGGTAAAATTTGGGCAATATATTATTTTACCATGATGCCAAAAACTAGTTTTCATCATGGTAATTGCACAAGATGCCAAAAGACTAATTTTCACCATTTGACAAATTCTTTTTTTTGAATTTATTTATGGCATATCTATTTATTGTATATGGGTGTGAGATGTAAGATTTAAGCACTTTCTTGATCTTTCAACCAACGCTAGTTCTGGAGTGATGTGATTTTGGATCATGTGTCAATGTTAGATGTATTGATGTCCCTGTGACCTTTGATGATTCTTAATTGAGACCCCTCTAGACATTTAGACCAAATGTCTTCATCAACCCTATAAGAGGAAATGTTTCTTGGGAAGGTTATGCGAGGTATGGATTAGATTATATCTTGATGTTGATGGGGGTGTAGTGGACTTAAATAGATGATAAGATTAGGATGGGTAGGTGTGATGTGTGATTGTGAGGTGGGACTATCAATTACACACACCATTAGAGATATTAGACATTCCACATTTAATTGGTGTCATATGAAAAAAGACTTCAATAGATCTAAGACTTGTGGACTACACAATTCTTCTTTGATTCAATCATTTGAAGGATCATCATCTGTATGGATAGTGCTTTTGACATTATTTTTATTTTTAGACTTGATTATATCTTAACTACCCCCTAGTGCTTGACTTTGGTATTAAGTAGAGGAGAAGAAATTTTGACCTGATAAATTATAATGATTTTGACTTTGATGGTCCCCTAGTGCCTTAAAATATGTTTCATTAGGAGAAGACACTTTTTGATTAGGCCAATGATTTGAATTTTCTTGATTTTATCTTATTTTATAAAATATGATTTAATTATTATGAATGATTTTTTTGAATATGATCTAATACCTTTGTATTTTTAGCACATGTTATATTACTCAAATAAGGGTCTAATGATGTATGTTCTTGTTCATCCTTCTGAAGGGAGGTAATTAAATGGTAATTAATGGGAAGAAAGGGATCTATGATGGATAAAGGTAAGGGAGATGATATGATGAAGGCAATGAGTGGTGATTAGGTATCATGGTCCTCATAGGGGTTCCTAAGAGACTTAGTTCCAACATCAAATAAAATCTACTCAAAATCAGTAAAAGGATCACTAAGACTATACGTATCTGATACATGATCAGATCCACTCTAGTTATCTTTTATAGATAAAGCTTGTAATAACTTTATTATGACTATATTATCCTAATTGGGATTAAAATATGTGCATGGTGATTTATTATCATCCAAAGTTTAGTTATGTTTAAAAGGTAGGCATAGACATCATCTACTATAACATCTATGAGGGATGATGTTTCTAATGAGGAATCTGATTTATATATTATTGAACATGATCCTAATATAGATAAGACTTGTGTTGGCTCTGATGTTGACTCTAATGTATATGATGTGATGATATTATTAGAATATTCTTTATCTATAAGTGACCTCTCAATGTGGGGCATTTGATATGATGGATGAGAGGAAGGTGATGGAGGAGAAATGGATTTTCCAAGGATAGGCCCATAGAATAAGAACTCATGAGGGAATGGAAGACTAGGCTCATGAGGAATAGTGTCATCATCAATGGAGGATTTTTCAAATATGGGGGGACCATGTAAGATATATGTGGTGTTTTGACCTTGGCTTGGAAAGGGAAGGGCTTGATCATGATCAGGAATGGAATCTTAGCATTCCCTTTCTTATTCATCCATGTATGTAGACTCATCTAATTCATTCTTAATTTATATTTTACCATGGTCAATGAGGTCTTGGACATAATTTTGTAAATTATGACATCGATTAATGGTTTCCCCTAGGTTTGGTGATATATATAGTATTCATTTGATTTATACCAAGAGCGATTAGGCTTGGTGGGATAATATTTCATATGGGTGGATATACCATCATGTTAGTAGCAACAAGTTTATGCAAGAGGGATTATAAGGATATAGGAAGAGGAGTATATGGTCTCTCTTCATTTTGTGACTTGGATGTAGAAGCATTAAACTTTGTATCATATGGTTGTTGATGTGATAAGTTGAGTATAAAAGTATTATATGGTGTTTCCAAGATAGGATTCCCTTTGATAGTGTAATATTTGGGAGATAACCAACTATGATTGGTGGATGGAGGATTTTAATGGGATTGGGTGGTACTAGGATGAGATTGGGTGTAGATTAGAGGAAATATTGGGTAGATATTATAGAGTGATCATCTCAAGGAGGTAAGAAATGAACATATCCCTATTGGAAATGGGGCATTACTCAATCAAGATATTATCCAAATTTGTTTTGGATGTGATGGATAAAGATAGGATAAATTAAATATGATGTGTTTTTCCATCCCTAATTAGCTGGTGTGGGTGATTGAATAAAAATATTAAGGGATAAAGATGGGATGTGTGGAACAGATTTAGATAAGGGTTTACTTTGTTCTGATCTCAAGTTTGATTGGATATTTGATACGATTTTTGATGGGATAAGACAATATTTAAGTTTACCAACTTATGATGTGAGATATACTTTGATGATTTTAATTATATTTGACTAGGTGAGATACGCAAAGCTCTAAGATTTGATGATGGGCTAGACTAGCCCAAGAGATTGATTTTGACTATAGATTGATTAAATTAAGACTAGATCAAGACTAATATGATTGAATTAATAAGATGAGATGATTTTACTCATAGGTTGATAGGATTATGATTAAGTGTATGACTCAAACTTGATGAGACACAAACAAAGTAGTGATAAGACCCCTAATATAGAAATGTTTTTTTGATGTGGATGAGGACTAAAGTATGACTATAGACTTGATGAGAGTAATATTATAGATAAGGGGATGAATTATATTAGACTATTATTATCACTAAGTTGATAAGATGGTGGATAACATGACTAGGCAAGGTGAGGTCAAGACAAATGACTATTTTAGACAATGGGAATGAGTAGGTTAAGGTGATTTGTGATTGATTATAGACAAGGTTGACTTAGTCTTTTGACACTATGGATGACTAATGTTAAGTATAAGTGACTAATATGGAGTTAGATTATGATAAGATGTGATAGATAGAGGACAAAACTTGATTAGGATATGTAAGTGGTGGGGGTATGATTGGTGCTAGATAGATGAGACTAGAATAGGATTTGACTAAGATGAGAGGGGTGATAAAATATGAGATAAGTTTAAAAGTATGTACACAAAGGTACAAAGGGAATATGTACAAGAGGATATTGATAAGTATATACAAGATGATATAATTATTCAATAATGATAAGATGGTGATATGTAAAGGAGACCTATATAGGTGTGTATAGGTTTGGGTAAAATGATGACTTGGATCACAAATAACATGAGTCTAACACAACACTCACCAAATCAAGAAAACCACAAACCTAATATTATTAAATTTATGGGTATGTAACCTGACAACTACACCATCCAATGGCTTTATGGGTGAGGCTATAGGATGGTGACCCATTAGGAATCTCCCATACCTTCTCAACCCCATTTTCACATGATCACCTAAGAGATGATACTAACTCTAGTAACAAGTCACCTGTTAAAGTTGATGGTCCTAATCAAGGATAAATTAGCTCTCTAGTGGAATTTATTATATATGTAAGGTACAATGGGGCCCAATTCCATGTAGGGTGCTATATAATGCCTAGTTAAGATAATGAACTCTTCCCCTTCACACAACACATGTATGGGGTCAACTAATTATCCTAACAATAATTGTCTTTTATATTTATACCCCATCAAAACATAGTGTGGATTAGTGTGTGGTGGTGAAATCCATGGTAACTATCCCCCTAAGACTATGTCAAGTGTGTGGGTGTGAATTATACATCATACCCCTAAAAAATTAAAATGGTAGGGTCTATTAGTGGTTTTTTATCATATAAGACTCACTACTAGGATGTGGGGAGGAGATCATACACCACTATAGCCCTTAGGTGACACATAAACAAGTAAAAAAATTATTAATTGATTAATTAAATGTCATATATATAAAGATAAATATAAGGTGATTTTTAAAATACCAAAATCATTGATAAGTGCCCTAAAAAATAAATGATTAGTAGTTTCAATTTGGAAATCTTAAGGGGAAACCTACAAGACAAGATGTTAGACAAAAATATGACCTATAAGACAAGATGATAGTAAGCCAAAATTACCACTAGATTCACCTCTATAAAAAACAAAATGTTAGACCAATAAGCCTTAATAAAAACACTAAATAAAAATCATGATTTTGCACTATAACTTTTTTGGGTTGAGGGTCCATGATGTAGAGGTCTAAGTGTGGTATCCCCTGATGGAGTCAAGGTTCAATGCCCATTATAGGTTCAATGGGTAGCACAACTTATGGGATCTAGGGGTAGTACCCCAAGCATGCTCCTAGTCATGGTACCAAGTGGGGTAAAGGGGTAGTGCCCCTAATACCAAATGTAATTTGGGACTTTCAAACCCCTTGTAATGACTCAAAATTCACTAAAAATGATCTTTAAAATTTACTCAAGAAAGGAAATTTTGAAGGCAAAAAATGAATGGAAAATCACTATTAGATTGATCAAAACCACATATACATAGTCAAACTATTCAAAATTGATTCCAAATACTACAATATCATAACTCATTGTCAATAATGTAACTTTTTAATATGTGATTTTTCAAGTGGTTAGCTTAACAATAACTGTATAACTAGGTAAAATCACTAGTGCTCAGAGTAATACTTCAACTCAGGGTCAATACGATAACTTCACAATATGCATTTTTGAAAGTGGTCAACTTAACGGTAACCACGTGTTTAGGTAAAAATTTTGGTGCTCAAGGAAATACCATAACTTAGGGAAATACCATAATATTTTAATATGCAATTTTACAAGTGGTCAACTTAATGGTAACTATACAGTTAGGTAAAATAATTGGTGCTCAGTGTAATATCATAACTCAGGGTTAATATCATTGATTACAAGATGCATTTTTATAACTTAAGGGAGATAATAAATTTAATATAAAAATAAAAATATCTACATAGTGCTTTTAAAATATTTACAAAATGTTCAAAATATTCACAAAAACATTAAAAATCCATAAGTCAAAATTGACTATGTATGTGTAAAAACCTAAGTTAAAACTAACTGTGTATGTGAAAGGAGTCAATAATACCTTTTGTGACATATGATTTTATGGGAATTAAAATTTTGATAATATATATATATAATATTCAATATGATACTAATACTATTTATGAATAACAAAATTTTATCTATCCATAGAAGCTAAGTGTATATGATTAGAAAACCAAAAATATAATGACAATAGTTATTATATATGTATCTAGAAAATTGACTCTAAAACCTACAAAAATGAATGTTAGATTCATAATCACTGGATAAGTGGTATTGCATAAAATATTCAAAATGGGAATTCTAAGGATGATAAACTTGCCTAAGTAAAATCCCCTTTCCCTAAAAATAAACAACCTAGTAAAAGCAAAAATATTATCAGATAACAAAATCACAAGACTAGGTTAGTGATTTAATGTCCAAGTCAAAATCTCATGTCTCAAGTGTAAAACTTAATTTTGGAATTAAAATTGAATATTTTAAGATGTGGTTTTTTATAAATACCAAAAACTACCAAAAAAGGTTAGATGACTAGTGGTTAAGGTTGTCAATTAGTCAAAACTATAGTTGGAGTCTACAAAATTGCCTCTGTAATATTAGAGTTATAGATCAATGTTGTACTTTACATAAAACATGATATTTTTGAAATTTTGATCCAAATCCACCTTCAATCCAACCTTCAACCTTAATCAAACACAATCAAATCATAAAACATCAACCTAAGAGATAGGCTCCCACTGTGTTCACCAAATGTAAGATGGAAATTTTTGAGAAAATAGGTTTGGATGTGCAAATTAACCAAAATCACTCAAAACATCAATATAACTCATAATTTAGATCCATTATACTATAATTAAATCAAAATTTACATTAAAAATCAGATTCCAAATGTTCTAAACAAGATTCCAAATAATGAAAATAATTATTTATTATGGATTATGAATTGCTTACTAAAGACTCAGATTTTTAGCATGATGCTTGTTTGATTAAGATGGCATGGATTCATGGACTCAATGATAGTATGAAGACTTATATATCTTATGATAATTTTTATTAGTTTGAAAATATAGATGAGGTATATTTAAATATACCATGGAGGGAAGATCAATGGCCAATATTTAAAGTTGGGATGAAGAGGATAAATAGTGGAGAATTATCCATAGAATTAAAAATTCCTTGGAAGTCTCTATAATAGAGGATTCTAGAGAGGAAGGGATAATATAGAGAATATTCTATAATTTGATAATTCTAAAACCCATTAGGGGGGCAAGAAAGATTATTAGGTGGTTAGATAGGTGACTACATAGTTGATTAGGGACTAGGGATGTAGGAAAGCCTAAGAATAGGCTAGGGTAGGTGGGATTGGAATTTAAAATTCTAATATAATAGACAAGTGGGATTAGTTAGTGGATAAGACATATTTATAAGAATTAACAAGTTTATGGGTATGATATAAGTCTAGTGAATGAATAATAATGAAAGGGGTTGTTAGATAAATTATTAGAAGGGGTGATATTAGGATAAAATTAGAAAACATAAATTGAGATAAGTAAAATTAGTGTTGACTAATAGTAATATTAGTGATGATAAATGAAGCCAAAAAATTTAGATGTATACAAGATAAATTTTCACTCTTGAAATTATTATTAAGTCTTGAACTTAAATTTTCTATATTATTTTTTGATCATCCTAATATTATTTAGGAATGAAGTTGGAATCTATTATTAAATACACTTCCCCTTATCATTAAATGACTTCTTAACTGTAACAAGGGTCTTGCATTTTTGTTCCTTTTTCATTAATATTTCAAATACTTGTTCCATAGTTGAGGTTATATGAAGTTAAAATCCAAAAAAATACAAAGATTCAACCCTAATATTAAATTTTTTCTTTGGATTTTTTCATCGGTATAGTATTGAATGGCATGCCTTAATAATTGGGTGAGATTTTACTATGTAACATACATATCCTCTTAAAATTTTGAAATTAAATAATTTATCCATAAAATTAATGTTTTTAATCCATATATTCCTAAAATGTGATACAAAAACTCCTCATGTGATGAATTCAAAAGTAAACTCTAGCCTACCTTAAGACTTTTCCACCAAAATGAAACTTCACCCGAGAGTTAATATGTTCCAAAAATTTCCTTTGCTTATTTTCATTAATCCCCAAGCTCAAAATATTTTTTCTTCTCAATAAACCAATATTATACACCATCACTAGTTATGGTGCCATCATACTTTGATGGATCTATCCTTTTCAAATCAATATCAAATTCTATCTATAAACAAGTTATCATTTGAGGACCCTGTTGGCCTTGATGACCCAAATCCTTTTGATTGTTTGAGTTTTTTTTGTTATTTATATTTCATTTTTCATTTTATTATAATTTTTTTTCCATACCATATTCTAAATTCAATTTCTAAATCTGATTCTCTAAGGTAGTATATGCATCTAATTTTTGCATGGTGTGATATGCTCGACACAACAGGTCTAATGATGATGTAGTGACCTCCTAATAACACTCAAATGGTAAATATCTAACACTCCTTCACCTTTTTATTCCATATCCTTAATTATGAATACCTCATAGGCCCCTTTTTTTATCCCTTACATCTACCCTCAACTTATTTTCAAAATTCTCTCATTGGTGATGAAACCACCCTATTAGGTGACAAAACCACCCTGTGGGGTTACAAAACTACCCCATGCATAATGGGTTCATCAGGGTAGTTGTGTAAACCACCATGATAAAACCATTATATAAGTTTTTTTTTAATAGGGGGTGGTTTCATAATTTGAAAGGGTAATTTTATATCCAAGCGAAGTAGTTACATAACTACCCCTAAAAGTAAGGGTAGTTCCATCACCATTGTCTTGCCTTCTAATTTTAGCTTTTGGGAGTCATTCCTTGATGCATTTTTCATTATTATTATTATTATTATTATTATTATTGTTTGTATTGATTTTTTCACCTTAATTTCACCTCCAATCAATCCCATATCACTCCCTCTACTATTTCCAATCATTTTAAGTTCCTCTTAAGCTCAACTCCAAATTTAATTCAGTTAAACTCTTCCATGCAACCTCCATTGCTATTCTACAAACAAGACAATTTTAACTTTATTTTAAATCCTAAATTTTCATTATATCTTAATATTTTTGAATCATTTATATCCACATATTTCTATAATTGATTTGTACATAGCTCAAGATAGGGAAAGACATTGTTCTTACAACTAGGTCTTTACACATGGTGTCTGCAACTATCCATTATTTTTATTTATTTGCATTTGTATTTATTTTATTATTATCCAATTTTTTTAATCCATTCATCCATATTCCTTGTTAGATGGTTCCAAAAATCTTCATTTTGGTAAAGGAGTTTGCACACTAAGGACCACATACAACAAGTCTCTTGCTTCCAACTAGTTGACATCTAGATCAAGTTGGAGGTTATTATCTTAGATTTATTTATTTTAATTAATACATTATATTAAATTATAAATCATTATTTTATTATCTTAATTTTTTTAAAGTCAATTTTTGACAAGAAAAAGAATTCGTCTCTCTCCCATCCTTACATAAAAATAATAATTAGTTTCTTTGGTTTCTTGTATTCATTCAAATAAATCGTTTCAAAACACAATCATGCATCTAAAACCTACATTAATTTTAAATAATATATCATACATTTCCATCCATTTAAATAATAATTGTTTAATTTTGAAACAAGTTTTTTTTCACTCTCAAATAAGTAATTAGTGAATAGAAAAAACCCTAAACAAACCTAGGTGAGTAAGTGATGTTATTATGCTTCTACTTTTTGTTTTATAATATTAATTAAGAATGTTTTTTTAATTAATTTAATCAAATAAATTAAAATATAATTCATTCATTTTTATTTAAAATACAATGTCCATAACTAATGTGCAACACATATAAAGGTTAAAGACTTGTTCTTGGCTTGTTTGGGTGAAAGAATAATCTAGGAAGCTCATAGTATTTCTATTTGTAACTTAGATATTTTTTAAAATCACCTGCATGTTAAGAAAACATAGTATGTATAGTATATCCACTAACATATCAATCAAAAATCACAAAAACAACTTCATATAGCTTACATCTAGGAAATTTATCTATTCTAGTTATGCAAAGTAGAATAGATCTAATTTTTAATTCATGGAAAGTAGAATAGATCTCTCTCTCTCCTACTTGGCATGAATTAAAAATTAGTTGTAAAATAAAAAAATTATTATTATTTCATCTCATTTTAGTTTTATTATTACTCTTTACTTTCATTTTAGCAAGTACCTAATTTTATTTCAATCAAATATTCATAAAATAAGTAAAAATAACAAAAAACATTGCCAAAAGCCTTAACCAATCATACAATCCAAACAAAACCTTGATTAAAGAAACACATTAAGTCCTCACACAATTCATTTATATGATCTCATACACTTACACATTGCCTAATCCCTTTTGGATGACACTTCTTTAAACACCTAGTCTTGTTAGAGAAGGTTTTTTTCCCTAGGATTAGGGCATTTGGTCCCATGATTAACATATAGTTTAATATCAACACTGAGATTAAGAGAGAGGTTTTCCATTCCACCCCAATCTCCCACCTCATTATTGACTCTCTTATCACCTTAGAGGAACAAGAAAAAATTCATGATCTACCAATCATTATCCTCCCTTAGAACAAAGGTCAACAATATAATGTGATCCAAGCCTAGATCCTCACCTTCACCCCTTATTCTCAATTTTAGCCTCATCCTATATTTTTAACTTTTTTGATGACATTGAATTAGCATATCCAACTTGATAAATTTTATCTCATCCCATAATTAATTCATCTTAAATTCCCTCATTTCCATATTTCTATCATTGATTAGGAGCTTCAACTCCTTTTAATCTCAAAGATTGAAGGACCTTTGATCTCTATTTCCACATAATTAGATGCTCTTAACAAGAACCATGACACTACATAGGTCTTATGGTTCCATCATGAGAACCCCTTTACATCACCCATTCTAAACCCCATTCTACCTAAAAACCAACCCAATATATATCCCATTTATTACATCAGCTACCTTTGCCTAACCTCGAGTATTTGAGTGCACAATTTAGCATGTGTTATTTATGTGTACACAAATTATTGAACCCGACATGAAAAACTTTTGTATTTTTCATATTCCTTTTTATTCCCCTTCTTACTTCTCCCTTCTCCACTTTCCATCTTCCTTCCATTTATTATATAGGTTTTCATGTACCCCCAGTGTTTAGCTAGGACATAGCATATCTCTTATACTAGAAGGATATAGGAAAAACCAACTAAAATATAGTGATATATCATTGGTGAGTTAGAATAACCTAACCTTAAACACCAATATAAACTACCAATTATATGATTACTCTCATCCTAACACCCAAACCAAGAGTGGAGTATTTATCCATGAGATATAGGATGTATCTAAAATATATATCAATCATCCTAACTTCAACACTATGACCCTCACTGGAGGAGATGTGGTCACTCCTTTCATAGCCACTAGGCCACCAATTAGCCTAAAAATCCTAGACACAAAAATAATTACTAAATATGATCATTATCTTGGAAGTATCCACCCCTTGGAAGATGAGGTTAATCATATACAAGTAGCTATGCATCCTCCTAACATGAACCAAAATTCCTCCAACCCACTAGTACAAATCATAACCACTACCCCTAAAGCTCTTTCTCCAAATGAACCTCTTCAATTTAACCCATAAAATTCCTCTACTCCTCTTTTATAGGATACTCTTAGGCCTAACATAATCACTAGTTTGGACCAACTCATCAACACCATACTAGGTTGTATTCATGACTTGGAGAGCAACAAATAGACTTTGGTTTGGGGTATGGGACTAAATTTTCTTACAATAGATCAACCTTCTCCTTTTCCTATCTAAATGATGACTCATAAAATACCACATCAACAAGCTTATATGCTTTAATTTTAATAAGAGAATGTGCCCTATCCAAATCATGCCTCTAACCAACCCCTTGGTGACATACTTACTCATGGGGTTCCCAATATAGACACTTTTAAAGTTTCTCCATCCTATAAAACTCCTATTTAAACCCCAATGGGAGTGTGTACACTTATGTTCCACCTTTGCAAAATTATGCAGTGGCTAACAATCCATCATTCTTTACACCTATGATTTGTATGCCCCCCACATACACTCCCCCTCCATAAATAATATATATCCCAACTTACATATCCTTGAGCTATGTGAAAACCATATATACCCCACCAAAACAAACCACCACTCCTCCTACATCTAATAATATTCCTCCTTACTTCCATGTGTACACCAGATCTACTTAACTAGATAACTATTTTTTAGCTTATTCCAACTCCACCTTATCAATATTTCACTATCCCTTTTAGTGGTTACCAACTAACCCTTATGCGATCATGCCTTTCCATTTTAGTCCTATTTAATAATAATATACTTTAGCAACATGGGGATTTATGTTGAGTATATTAAGGGGCCTCTTGATCTCAATAGATGATGGATTATTCTTCCCCATCCCCTACCTAACCTTCCCAAGTTCAAAATGGAAGGAGATCCCAATGCACACATCAAATTTTACATTATGAATATCAATGAACTCCTAGATTGGAATGGATTTGTCAAAACTTTACCCGAAACACTAAAGATAATAGTGCTTGATTAGTATTAGCAACTCCCTAATGGATGTATACATTATTTTCAAAAACTCATGGCAAAGTTTATCAAATATTTTGATATGAACAAACTCCTAAAAATTGGTATATGAGACTTATTTCACATCAAACAAAAACATAATGAATCAACTACCCATTTTATCATGATATGGTAGTAGGTTTTATATTTGCTTGATAGCATGCCTTACATGGATCTAAAAGAACTATTTGACATATTCTTCCACTCCATTAATAAGGAGATGGGGGAGGATTTCTATAATTTATTATATTTATCTTTTGAAGAAGCTCTTTAGAGCACCTTACAGATTGACTAGGCAGCCATTGATAAGTTAATGAACTTATCCAACAAATAAACACATCATCACCCAAATCAAAACAATGGGGTATTTTAAAATACAATTATAAATAATACCAATAATCAAGATCCTAAAGTGATAAATTGAAATAGGAATGCCATTATTAATATCATCACTGACTATAACAAAAAGGCAAAGCCCATAAACAACAATCAACCTCCACCCATGAATAATTCCAACATCCATAACAACATAAGTACTAACAACCAAAATACCCCTTCTAACATTCATGCAGTTGATTTGAAAAAATCACCACCATGAAATATGAAACATCAAAACAAGAATTAAAATCAATATGATTAGTTAATTAATTCCCCTAATTTTAGAAATAAACCAATTACCAAAGAAATAATAAACAAGGGTTTGGTCAATAGGGGAAAAACCTTAGGCCTAGGGAATATGATAACAATGTGTATTTCCTTTTCCATCAAGTTATCAGTCATGCTACTCAAAACTACAAAGATTAAAATATATTATCCAAAGTCTCCCTAAATATTAAAGGTAAAAATTTATTGATACCTTCTTGAAAAATGTTGGTACAAAACACTAAGACCTTCAAAATGTCTATGTCACCCCTAAGAATTAGAATCTCCAAATCTAACAAAACCCCTTTCCTAACCACCAAGTGTGTACTACCCAAAATCAACAACATGGTGGCCCATAAAAACACTCTGTTCAACATAATCAAATTAGATGGCATACATCCATGATGTCAAAACCTCAACTTATAGATATTATAATACTAACATCACTCCCTAGTTAGGAATATAGAAAAATCCAAAATGATAAGATTTGTTGAGTTAAAATTTGAAGAAGCAAATATAATTAATTTTACTAGATAATATCAACCTATGACTCTTCATCCCTCAAACATTTTGGAAACCAAGTCCATCCATAAGCTCATCAGGAATTATTATTTGATCTTTGATATAACTAAGACATTCTACTACATTTAATTTCTTTATTTACTCAGTAACTTCCCTACTCATCAATTTGACTTTCTTGATGCCATAAAATTGAGGCATATATCTAGGGTTACTCCTCCACCACAAGCCTAGATCAACCACATTGATCTATATATGTTTCCACCTAGTTGGGACTCTCAAGATGTTGGTTACTTATTTGATTTACATAGTCTTCCCCCTAACTCTGAGATGGTAAGGAGGGGAGATCCATCCTTTTTTTATAGGTATGGATGTCCAACAATTTTTTTAAGATATCCATGATTGATGATGGGGTGACCATCAACAATGTCTCATTTTTTACTACAAAATCTTAGTTATAGGGAAATTAATTATTTCGTACTCATAATACCCTATGAGGCTATGATAGACTAAAATGCACTTTTATAGGCACCATTTTACTTCCAATCACTCAAGGTCCACAATGGTGCTAATTGAGTTCCATGTCATAGACAAAAATATCAACTGTAACATAATTTAAAGGAAGCCTTAGATACAAGGATGAAGGCTATCCCTTCAAACTTACTCTAAAAAAATTGGTTCCTATACCTAGGGAAGGTTTTCATAGCCCAAGAGGATCCTGAACCTTTTGATATCCTATAATAAACCTAGCATAAGTATCTTATATTGCACATTGATTACCATCTACCTACCAATTGGGTCATGAAAGCCTTGTAGTTGGTTGATGTTAATGAACCCCAAAATCCTAAAGTGGTTAGCTTGAAGAACGGATCTAAAATTACATATTCTCTAAAAAAAGAGTAGTTGGAAAGAAGGATTTAGTGATAGATGATAAAATCACTAGTCTAGAACCAATCACCAGTTTGGTAGTCTCTATCATGTCTAAAACTAAAATCATCAATATATTATAAACATACATGCCACTCATACTCTTGTTTGACCCACAAGATCTAGGGACATATAATTGCTTTGAGCCTCAAATTCAAGGACCCTAAAAGGGGTCATCTATCCTACCTAATATTTGTATGATAGAGGTGTTAAATATTGAAGAGACCCCACTTAATAACAACCTTTCTTGTCACTACTCTCATAATCACCCAAATCTCAACCACATAAGGGAAAGTTATACTTCACATTTTATCTAGTTACTTATGAGCCTATTTAGAGCATGTACTTAGACCATGATATGATATGAACCTACCAGTTTTCCAAAATTCATGATTCATTAGGTACATTACCTCCTAAGATGTCAGTCATTCTACTTCAAATTGCACTAAGGTATGATTCACACTATATGCCAAGTTCCCCAACATGCATTTAGATGTTATCTTCTCCCCTAATCATGCTAGTACCTAAAGATAATAATTATACCTTAAAAATGGGTACTATATATATTAACATTGGTCTCATGTTTATCTATAGATTCCCAAGAAGAGGCCTTCTCCCCCTTGCAAATAGAGGAGCCCCCAGTGAACTATTAATTGATTTATTATGATCCTTACCACATATTCAAACAAAATAAACAATATGAACCATGTATTATCAATGTTAATACAAGATGCATAACTATGTATGCATTCCTCTTGTGCCAAAACAAGATCCTAACTATGTTGACATACTCTGCACACCAAAAATCCATCATAATCATGATATTATACTTCCCACACCAAAGGGAAGGCCTAGTAATAAACCTTTTGAGTTTTTGTAGGTGCTAACCTACCTCAATCCCTAACTCATAAGTTAACGTTTTCAATTCCTATAAGTGTTTATCTTCCTTCATATAAACCACAAGATTAGACCTTTCAAATTTCCTCAAGTCCATCTATTCACCCTATGAAGGGGAAGGGTTCAATAACTTTTTAATTCATGGGACTAGGAAACCCAAGAGGGGTTACACAAAATTATCAATATCCATATGGTTGAGATATTACAAGACCAAAAAACCTCACCAAATAATTGTCCCTTTTCTATACAATATTAGTGGTTCCTTTACTATGATGGGTCTAAATTATGCCTAGGCATTAGGGAAATAATTATTCTCATTTCCCTTGAGGGGTGAATCTTGCATTTTGGTTTCAAGATATATTTTGAGTGTATGAATAATGGGTCCAATTACAAAGTCTTTTTTCTTGGAATACTCAATACAAAATGTTTAGGAGTTCAAATTTTAAATATCTAAAGCAACTCACAGTTGGTTGTGAACCAAGTTTCTAAGGTTTATCAAACTAAATTTGAGCACCTTAAATTATATAAAGTTGTTGTACATGAGATTACTAAAAACTTCAACTTTGTTTCTATAAAAGTAATTCCTAGGTAAGGTAACTAGATTTTTAACTCCATCATTGATTCAGCTTCATGTTTTGACCCTCATCCTACTATACTAGAGTTTAATTCATAGTTTTAGTCAAGACAAAACCTCTTGTGTGAAAACTCCTAATGACCAAACTGTCACCCATATTTGAAGAGACAATGGTCCATTAATCCTTGACTTAGTTTAAAATAATGAGGCTATTCTTGAGTTATTTTGAGCCTATGATGACCTCTCATATTTTCACCATAATAAAGGATTCACTCTTACTTGTTATCCCACCTCTACCCTTTGGGTCAATTACTTTGATTTTGAATACCAAGCTAAGTATTACATGTCCTTTGATGATGAACATGATGTTTTAAATACAAAGGGTGAATATCATGATCTTCCCCCAACCCCTAATGTGTTTGAGGAAGGAAATTCCTTCTTCATTGATGAAATCATTAACAATAAAATTAAAATTGAGGGGATTCCTAGACTCATCAAGATTGGGTCTTTGCTCTCCATACTGGTAGGTATTAAATCTAATGTGGTGGTCCACAACCTAGTTACAATGCTTGACAAAAATTTAGTCAAACAAAAGCTCATGCCCATCAATCATAAGGTCAAATTGACGGTAAAATAAGAATTTATCAAACTTTTAAAATTTGAATGTATCAAGTTAGTAGACTATTCTAAGTGGATGCCCAACATTATCCCCATTCTCAAGAAGAATGGTAAGATTAGGATATATATAGATTTTTGAGATGTGAATAAAGTGTGTCCTAAATATTATTTTATCTCCATTATATTGATGTCATTATTGATGTAATAACAGGATATGATTTTCTATCACTCATAGATGGCTTTTTAGGATAAATAAAATCCATATTTCTAATGAGGATAAAAATAAGATTTCCTTTACTATGACATGGGGGACCTTTTTCTATGTCATGATTCCATTTGGTCTCAAAAACATATGGGCAATATGTCAAAAGGCCATAACCCACATATTATATGATATTATTCACAAGATAGTGGTGGTCTACATGGTTTATCTTTTATTGAAAGAGAGATGATGATTACAATAGTTAGAGGTGGTATGCACCATCTTAATACATTTAATCAAATATAGTGTTATTCTTAACCCATAAAAAATGTGAGTTTAGAGTCACTCATGTTAAAATCCTAGGGTATATCATCTCCTAATTTGAGATTGATATTGACCCTACCAATATTAGATAAATATTTGAAATGCTTACTCCCATAGATGAATCAATCATCAAAACATTTTCAGGTAGGTTGGGATCCATTTGACGGTCCATTCTTGATCTTACCTATGTCATTAATCATATTAATAACCTACTTAAAAATGCAAGTGGATTAACTTAGATTATTATCAAGAAGCATTTGAAGTATTAAAACACTTATTTATGTCTCCCCCATACTCATGGTGCTTAATCTAGATAAGCCCTTGATACTTTACATTAGAGAAACTAAAGTGTCTCTTGCATGCATGTTGGCTCAAGAGATGAAATTGATAAATGATACATGCCATTTATTTCATTATCCACATACTTATAAATTATGAGATGTAATACACTCAAGCAAAAAATAAATTCTTAGTGATAGTTTTGTGATCAAGTGATTGTGGCATTATATTCTCAACCAACAAATAATATTTATCTTGAGATCTTAAGCCATACATACTTTTATAACTGAACCAACTCTCTAGGAATGTTGGTCATTTCATCACTCTCCTAAGTGAGTTTGATTTAACTTATGTTATTCAAAATTATATTAAGGGATAAATAATTATTGAATGGTTAGTTAATTTTTTAATTGAAGTTAATGATTTCATCGATACTTTCTTGATAAATTGATCTAATACATAGAAAAACTTATTATTAGTTATTCTCTCTAGTACATAAATATAATCAATTACCTAATTGACCACACTTACCCCAAAGGTGCCAATTCATAACAAAAACAAAAAATTCATATCATTATGTCCAAGCACATTATTCTACACATGGTCCTTTTATCATAAGGCCTTTGATAGCATATTGCTCATATGTATTAACTAAGAAGAGTTAAAAAGAGTCATTTTTCATTATCATAATGGTGTTTGTGGTGAGCACTTTGGTGGCCATGTGACCACTTATAAAATACACATAATGGGATAATTCTAGCCCACCCTAGACCATTATGTCATCAAGTATGTGAAAAAATGTGAGAAGTGCCATAGTTTTTCACATGAGATACATATCCCCACTATGGCACTATGGCCCATAGTCACTCCATGGCCCTTTTCCACTTTAGGCCTAGATTTACTATATAAGCTTTCCCCTACTTCCTTGGATGGTCATAATTTCATTATCATAGCAAATAACTATTTTATTGAGTGTGGGTGGAATTTATGTTGTTAAAAATATTCATAGGTTCAGTCATCATAAACTTTATTTTGAACCAAATTATTTTCTGATTCAGGATCCCATAGGTCATCATTATTGGCATTAGGTCTCCTTTAAAAAAAAATTATATTCATAAAATATGTAATAAATTCTCCATATCACACCATTCAACCCTCTTTGTATTACCTGTAAGCTGATGGCCAGGTTGAGGCCACCAATAAAACCCTAAAGTCAATATTGGTCAAAATCATTAGATATTATAAATGAGATTATCACTTACAGATCTATCCATCCCTTTGGGCTTACAAGACAACTAATAAAACACACACAAGGGAAAATTTATACTCACTCATGCTTGGATCTAAAGCTATTCTACCCTTATAAATGGAGATACCTATCCTTTGAATTTCCCTCTAGGGTCTCCTTGATCATTAATGATATATAAAGGTGTAGATAGTTGAGTTAGAAACTTTAGATGAACATCAAATCACCACTAGAAATAATCATATTGATTATGTTGATTGTATGGGCAAATAATATAACAAAAACATCTAGGAGCACCCAATTTAGGTAGGATAATTTATCCTCATGATTGATATATGGATTGATAAAAATAAAGGGGAAGGTTTGAAATTCAAACCAAATTTGTTAGGTCCCTACCTAATGACCAAAGACTTCAATAATAGAGCTTATCAATTATGCACTCTAGAAGGCAAGGAATTCAGTGACATTGTGAACTCTTTACACCTAAAAAAATTATATATCTAATAATTTAATATCAAATTTCCCTTATTTTCATTACATCTTCATAGTTTTTAAGTTTGTTTGCATATCATATGTTTTTCTTGGTGATTATATGGTTATTAATTCACTCAACGTGAAACTTTTAGAATGTAGCATATCATATCATCCCATTCTCTCAGTACATCATCATCTCATATAAAAAAATTTGAAAATAATAATTATAGGTTATTTCCTTAGTTATTATGAGAAAATTACACCTGTTTTCCTTACATCGTCTTGCACACTTATAAAATGCTATCCTACAGTCTAGTCTAGAAGCTTATCGATGGTAAAATCTCCTCTCACTGTGCCTTCTAAAGCAAAAGATTAGCATGCTTAAAAATAAGTAACTTACTTTCTTATCTTGTTATTTGGTGATGATATATTACATCTTAATAGTTTCATGGGGCCAATATTTAGGGGTAAATACCTTATAAATAAGAAAATTACACACTCTTATGAAAATAAAAAGTTTGTGTAAAAATGAGTCATATTTCACACTTATCACTCATACTAGCCTTTGGTGTTGATCCCTCACATATTATTGGTTGCATGGAGTTAAAATATGGGAGATATTACCTTTACTCAACTACATATAGCCTTTAGCGATGAACCCATGTGTCTCCCTACTCATATGAGACTATGTGTATGGGGTCACAAATAGAAGATAAAAAAGCTAATGTAGAAGTGCTATTAAATTAGAAAGTGTCCAATTAATATTTATTTGAAAATATTTTCTACATTTATATTATAAAAAGGGTAACCTTATGCCACTTAAAAATTCTATTAGGGCTAGTTATATCTAGATGAAGCCAATAAAGTTAGTATTTTATAAGTTCTTTCAAGAAGCACATTTTCCCCCTTTGTTAGTAAGGATTAGGTCATATTCCTTTTTCCTATGAAATTTGATCTATGTTTTTCATTATTCATGACCTCATGTTTATCATATTCCCCTTTTCATTCACGGATGTAGATTGTGAGTGATGTGTTGTGTAAAAAAAATAACTAGGTCATCACTTATAAAAAAATGTTAGCACACTTACAATTTCATATATATATCCATCACATTACATCATCTTCATACATTTTTTCTAATATTTATACACATTTTCCATAGAATTACATCCAAAAAATATCAATACATGATATATCATCACATGCCTAATCATATAGAGTGCATAAACTAAATAGCAAAACATATAAATTAAAACACATGATACATGATGACAAATCACATAGGTAAACAAAATTTATCCATGATATGTATGTGTGTATGTATTTATATGTGTATATATATCATAATTATCGAGTTATACAAAAAAGATGTCTAATACAAACACCTTTTTAGAGGGACAATGTGCCTCAAGGCATCTTAAATAGATCAATATGTACAATGGTATAACAAAACATCTATAATAATCCTTGGGAGCCTATCCTCCTCATATGAGAAGATTTTGATTAATATTAATGTCAAGGACTATCACTCAGTTGTCATCTCCTACTAGTTCCTCTCTCAGAGGTCATCTCACCCACTCCAAATTGGAGGTTAGTATGATGGCCTTGATAGCACCTCCCTCTGAGGATATCCCCCTATCTTGTGGCTAGAGATTAATTCTCCTTTGCCTACCATTATATCCACCAAGGCATCCCATCTCCTTTACATATCTATTAAGGTATTGTATGCACTAAAATGTGATCACCCTACTAATTACCACAATTCCCACTAAGTTGGCCTAATTATCCCATTTCCTAGCCATAACAACCCTTAGCCTAATTCCTATAATCATTCCCATATCCCATTTAACCTTTGTTCTATCTTAAAACTAATTAATCCTATCATTAACCCTTAAATAAGACTTATTTCCTATTAAACCTACCCTTAATCCCACTTGCCAATTTAAAATTCAAGAAAATCCTACCTACCTACCCACCCACCACCCTACACTAGCCTTCCCTAAGCACCTAAAACCCTATAGATAAATCTCTAGAATTTAGAAAATTCTAGAAATCTCTCCATTTTAGAGCCTCTCTTCCATAATCCTCTATTCTAGAGGATTCCATGGAATTAAAAATTCCATGGAAAATCTCCCACCCTAGATCTTGATGTCCCAAATTCAAAATTAGAACATAAGATCTCCCTCCATGAATCTATAAAACCAACACACCTTCCCTTTATAAATATAATAAACATTTGAATGAGGATTTTAATAAGAATTAAGTGCACAAGTGAGGGATAAATTGTATCAATAAATCCATTATCAAGCCTACCCAAATTATTTTCAAGCATCTACAAGCAATCCCATAATCAAATTCAAGAACACAAAACTCAACTTTGGATTGGAGCTATGAGAAGGTAAAAGTGATGGTAAACATGAGATTTTTATTCTAATTTACCTTTTATATTCCTTCTTATTGGTGTCATTATTTTTGGGTTTCGATTATCTCATTTGATAATATTTTTTTTGAATCCCAAATTTGGTGCACAGGTACTATTCTCCATCCTCAACATTATCACCATCATAGATGCATGGTATGTTGGGCTAAATACATTTGAATGCTAGATAATCCATGTAGGGATTCTAAGATATGTTATGATATGGTCTCTATTCATGCCAATGCTCAGTTGGAAAATTTTGATTAGGGTATCTCTGATCATACTCCACCTACCAATAGTATTTGCAATAACAAAGTGCAAAATTAACATTAGATCTAATCAATATAAGGATCCAAAATAGTAAAATTAGATAAATAATTAAACTACAAAGTAAAATATAAACTATAAATGTAAATATTTAAATCAATAGTTTATTTGGACCCCCCTTGTGCTAATCAAAGTAAGAATCATCATCCATAGCATCCTCCTATTAATGTTAATATCCTTCGCCATATGAATATATACTAAAGCCTCATTGTCTCTATCTCCCAAAAGATATAGCTATGCAGGACCCTCTTTAAAAACCCCAAATGTCCTATGATGGTGTTGGTGATGGTGGTGGACCCATCTATTTTTTCCCTACTATGCCTTGTCCTCCTCCTCCCCCAATTAGGTGAGGGTGATATTTATGTTCTACTCCCAGCTAAACTAGTCAGGTGATGGGTGTAGACACTAGAAAACTATACACTTGTAGTTTTTGATGTCTGAATGCCTTAAGACCCCATAAAAAACCCCCTAAACCTTATTAACCCTTAACCAGCCCCTCTTAACCTAACCAAATCACTATTCACATAGTACTATTCACTATCACTATTCATTGTGGGACCACTGTCACTATTCATGATGGCATGGTAGGTGACATGGCATGTGACATGGTAAATGACATGAAAAGTGACATGCAAGGTGATATGGAAGGTGATATGTAAAATGACATGGATTAAAATTGAGGTGGCTTGAAGTGGGACATCATACCCCATCTGGGACCCTCTTCCAAGGTATCTAATAACATCATTAAACACCAAAAGGCCCCCCTTTTGAAGTATGGTTCATTTTTCCCTATGGGACCATCATTCAATATGTGTTTTTGTCCTCATTCATGGATAATGGTGCCAAAATTCATGGGGCACTTAGCTAAAAGATGAAAGTTATTGGTGGAAAGTATTTTGGTCCCATATGAGCCCATGTGCATGATTCCCACTCCATTTTGGACTCTTTATCAAGTTGAGAGACAAACCAACCAAGTGGGAGGCCTATTATCTAAGTGGGAATCTCACCACCTTATCTTTCATGACCACTCATGAGCCCACTAGGAAAATGGTGCCAAAATTCATGGGGCTCTTAGCCAAAAGATGGAAGTGAGTGGTGGAAAGTATTTTGGACCCATATGAGCCCATGTTCATGATTCCCACTCTATTTTGGGCTCTTTATAAAGTTGGGAGACAAACCAACCAAATAAAAAACCTACTAGCTAATTGGGAATCTCACTTCCTTGTCTTTCATGACCACTTATGAGCCCACTTGGAAAATGGCACCATACTTCACTATTCCACTTCTTTGGCATGTTTCTTGACAACAAATGCTATAAATACCCCCTTCTCCTTCACCCATGTTTAAGTTGGTTCTTGGTTAAAATCATTCTTGTTTCAGGATTTCTACTTTGGAGGGAGGCCACTTATCTTGGAGGAGAAAAGTTCAAAGCAATGAAACTTTACCAAAATTGCTTCAACAACATCAACATCAATATATTCACCCACACTCTTCTTCAAGATTGGAAGGTAAATTTTATTTTGTTTATTGAATTTCAATTTATTATCTCCCTTAGCCTCTTATTTATTGACCCAAAAACCATAACCCCTTAGACTTCTTCTTTTCCCTTCACCCCTTTTCTTCTTAACCCTTAACCTCTTCTTTCTCTTTATTCCATCTACCCCATTTCCCTCATTTTCCCATTTTCCCCTTTGCCTTATTGGCCCCTTTCTTGACCATTTATCCCTCTTGATTTATTGACCACATTACCCTTTACCATCTAAACCATTTTCCAACCCCAACTAAATCATTATTTTGACCCTTATCAAGTTACCAAACCAAAACCACAACCTTGTTTTTTGACTAAATTTCAGCATTAGTTGCTTTTATCTAGTCATTATTTTAGCAAAGCATTTAACTTATTTGTTTTAATTTTAGTTATTTTTTATTTTTAGTTCCATTTTTTTTCATTTAATTCAATGAAATTTATTTTATCATTTCAACTTAAATGTTTAAATCAGGTGGATTGACAGCCTCCTAGAAAGCTTTTGTTTCTAGGATCTAGCTCACGCTAGGCAATCTACCCATCTACTTGTCTAACAAACAAGTTTTGTGGTAGTGTTTTCTTATTTTCAGGTATTATTATCTAGTAAAAAAAGAGTTCTCCATAGTTTTTTGGATTCAATGTGTTCACATTCAATAAGTATTCTTCTGCAAACCCGTAACATAGTTTCTTTCTTTACACACTAAGAAAAGTGAAAACTAGATAGAAACATTTTAGCATGCTCGGTGGGACCCTTGATTTTTATTGGTTTCATAGATGGTTTAGGAAATTTATTTTCATTATTAAAATTTCATTTAGTTTCACATCTCATTTTTAAAATTTAAACATTCCTTTCTTCCTTTCAAATTACAAGTTTTAGTCTCTTTTTCTTTCTAAAATTTAGAAAATAATAAAAAAATTGTCATTCTTTTTTTATTGCATTTATAAATTCAAAAGGAAATCATCCTAGGATTAGGAATTTAATTATCATCTTTAATTTAGATGTACATTATAGTTTTTCTTATATTCATTCAAATATATATTAAAATTTCCTTTTAATTAAAATTAACTTGCATACATTGTTTGCTTGCTTGTTTTAGTGCACCTAGATTAAATAAGCAAGGAAAATTAATAATAGAACCACAAATGTTACACAAACCAAACTACTTACACAATAAACACATCAAACATACTTTAGATAAGATCTAACTAGGATTTCATCACCTAGAAGATCACCTTCTCCTTCCTAGTTATCTTTCTTGGATTTAATCATCGAGGGGATAACCAACTTAGTTCTCTAGCTGAGTATAAGCTTTGGTAATCGGTATATTGGATAAACATATATACTAGCTGTGGACTTGTGATGTGAGGGAATAAATCCAAAAGTATTAATCCATGTACTTGATCCAATATATACTTATTTTTTATCACCTAAACCAAATATAGATTGCTTTCTAGGACCTATTCAATCCAATTTCCTCTTCACAATTTTCTAAGGCATAAGCCAAAAGAGAGATTAAAAGGAATCCTAGGACTTAATGCACTCTTAATGAATGCATTTTTTGCCTTGAATATTTTTTATTACTATTTATTTTGAGGTGTGAGAACGTATCATTCCTTTCCTTTTCCTTACCTCAAATCAAACTTATAGATCACTTTTCTCAGGCATGTACCAAGCATATCTCATCCATATTACATGTCAAAAGCTTTCAGACCTTTGATGAAGAATTTACCATGGCTCATAAACTATATAACCAAGCCATTGATGAAGGAAGGCTTAAACTCAAAAATAAGAACTCAACCTATAAAACCAATGAGGCTTCTTCCTCCAAGTCAAGCAACTAGTAATACCAACACCAAGAATAAATGAACCACAAATGCTATTATCCTTAAATACACACCTCCACCATCTACCAACCAGTAAAACCTAAAGAACCAAACCTCCAACACCTCTAATTCTCCAAATCAAAACCCAAGGAACCAAACTTGGAGCAACTAGAATCATGTAACTCCACTTGGGGAACCCTATGCTTCTATTTTGGAAAAGTTATTAAAATCTAATATAATCTAAATTTCACCAAGTAAACCACCCCAAAAATTTTATGCTTATCACCATATGCTAGGTTGGTATAATGAAAATGGCCATTGTGCCTTTCACTGAGTCATAGGACATGAAAGGTGAAATACCTTCAAATACCTTGTCAATCCCTCATTAACAAGGGGAAGATTACATTGGATAACCCCAATGCACCACCAAACCAAGCCCTTAACATATTTAGACAACCTTTTCCAAACCAAACTCCTACCAAAAATGAGAGTAAAAATGTTGAGTGCTCTCCTAATACCCGTACAATTAACATGGTTCTTGACACATTCACTAATAAAGAACTTGCTTACCAACATAGAAATCCCTCTCTGCTTATTGAAGTATCAAAGTTACCTTCTACCTTTTTGGAAACCCAAACCAAGGAAGTACCTCTTCATCCTTCATTCATTAAGGAAGTAGAATTACCAACTTCCCCTTTGACTGACACGTTGGACCACACACCCACCTTACCTTCCTCACCAATTACCATGCAACTCTCCTCTCCCATAGAAATCATTATTGAGAAGTAAATGCCCCTATCTACTTCTCCCATAGATTATCCATTTATCCCAAACTTGCATCCTTTTATTGAGGAAGAGGACAAGGTTACCATCCCTATGTCTCCACCTAGTATATTATCTTTTAGATCCACCATTTAGGGAATCAAATCTTTCTCAAATCTAATGCAAAAATTAGAATTTGTCCCCAACCCTAACATGGATCAAGTTACCTTTTGGAAACAATTAGGTCTCCCTTATGTTACCAAACTAGAACCTCTAACCCCTTCTTTTCCAGACCAACCTAGAACTTCTAATAACCAACCAACCAAAACCTTCACCCAACCAACCAAAACCTCCACCAAACTAACCAACCCTCAACCACCTAAACCAATAAAGACCCAAGTAACCAAACCCCCTTCATAGCCAACAACTAAAGCAAACAAAGAAGTAAAACTACCCAAAAGCCTAAATCCTTGAATTTTATCTCCCTCAACCCTGCCCTCCATTTTTGGTCCTCATCCCTCTACCTTGAGCATGAAGCCCATTATTTTTACCAAAAGTCCACCACCTATATTTGTTACACCTTCACACTTACTTATTAATGTACCTATTTTTACTACACCATCAACACCTAAGTTACCTACCTTACCATCCTCTACCTCTATCTCATCAACCATCTTATCTAAACCAAAACCATCAACCAAGTCTACCACCTTACCTAAGATACCTATCACCAAACCTACTTCTAAACAACCTTCTACCTCAACACCCAAAATAAAAATTGATAAACCTTTACCACCTTTAACTGAGTCTTACTTAACCATTCTCCAATGGTTATTATAAACCTCTTCCTTAAGCTTACCACCCATTAAACACTTTGACCCTTCACTCCCCAAACCTCATGGTTCAATAATAATTTGATTTTTTTATACCATAGGACACCTAACCATGATATGGAGAATTACAAATCTCTCCAAACTCTCATCCACTTCCTTTATGATGAGGATGATCTATTAACAAACAAATATCCTATTTTACCCATACCAACCCAAAAAATAAGCATACCTACCCAACAGTTACCCACTCACCCACTCTCACCTAAGAATTAAGATGAGTCTGACCACTCTACTACCTCACCTTCTCCTTCCATCCATACTATCAATGTGGTCACTAGATCAAAAAAAAGGGTAAAGGGAAGGATAAGGTGTCCATTCCTTGGACTTACCCCTCTTCAAACTCCAAAGAAAACCACACCCAACAATCTCCATATTTAAGTAAACCCAAGGTGTCTATCTTAGGTGCCCCCCAATCTAACCCTCCATAATCCAACCCATATGCAATATCTATTTGAAAATTTATCCTCAAGTAGCTTCACTAGACCCCCAAAAAAATGAACCTATCTAAGTTTACTTCTACTTATCCCCATCACTATCAAGTACTCATAGATGTGTTATAATCCATCAAGGTCCAACCTAATGACCCTCAACCCCTAATTTCATTTATTGGTACCCTCCAAACTTCCAACCTTGTCACCTTTAAGAATTAATAAATACCTTCCATCTACCCTAAGGACCTAGATTCCCGACTCTTTATTACCACTTACATCAACCAAACCCATGTCAAAAGGGTAATGATTAATGGGGGAGATATCATTAACATCATATCCTCCTATGCTTATGACTAACTCAACTTACTGGATAATATCATGTTGGAGTTCATAGCGATATTCTGATATTTTAATGACACTATGGCCATTACTTTGGGAACCATCATCCTTCATATCCATGTAGGACCCCATATACTCCATAAACTCTTCTATATGGTGGAAGGAGAATTCCAATACAACATATTATTAGGATGACCTTGGATTCACTCAATGGAATGTGTTCCCTCTACCCTCCATTGATGCATTAAGTTTGAGTATGAGGGCTAGGTCATTAATTCCAAGCAGACCCAAATCCTTTCTCAACATGCAACATGACCTATCACCCCAATGATATCCTTGTACACCCATCTAATGTACCTTCATTAGTTACACCCCAACCACCAACCATCGATGAAAAATCAACTAGATCATCCATCCCTTCTTCACATATCCCCATAGTGGAGCCCTTAGGATCTATGTTCTAATGATTCTTGTTAGGGGAGTATTACCTTCTAGCATTGGATGTTTTCCCTACTCCTCAAGAATATGGGAACCTCAAACATGAACCTTCCTATGACCCTAACATTGGAACTAGCATCCATTTCAGTCCCCCTAACCATCAAATGAACTTCATATATAGGGGACTTGATTGGCCACTTCTTATTCCCACCAATAACTCTTCCATTTGAACATTAACCTCTAACTTTTCATACCTTAACAAACTAGCATTCTCTAAATTATACCTTCATAGGTGCACCTATAAGGGATTTAGCCTTGGCTAATATGACCAAGAACCTCATGAGTCATTTAGCCTTGGGTTTGTAACACCTGAAGAACCCATAAATTCATCCAAACCTATTGACACCATCAAGGAAGACACCCCTTCCTCACCAACCTAACCTCCTTTGAAGTCTAAGTATTTTGACATCATTCCCCCTAAAAAAAAAACATCAATATTATTAGTTTAGGCCCTCTAACCTATTAATAAGATGGCCAAACTAAAACTCTTCCTCTCATTCATACTAAAATGGTAGAAAATGATTCTCCTATCATCAACACCATCCATCATCAAGATAATGATTCTATTCTCCCAAACCTTAGTGCCCTAGAATATTTAATCTATAAATCCCTTCTTCCTAACACTTTAACCATGTTGAATGAATCCACCATAGATATCAACTTGGGTATTTCAAACAACCCCCACATTTTCAAATTGGGCCAATCATTGAATGTTGATGAACCTTAAGACTTCTCCTCTTTCCTCCAAGATCATAGCATAGCATTCACTTGGTCTTAAATTTATATGCCTAGATTGACCCCACTATTGTTACTCATAACATAGTCATTCATCATGATGCCAAACTTGTTAAATAGAAACTTTGATGCATGCTCCTTGCATAACCCTTCTCATCAAAAAAGAGCTTCAACATCTCCTATCTATAAACATCATTCAACCCATTGACTACCCCTAATGGGTCTCAAATATCATACCTATCACTAGAGCCACTAGGGTCTACGCATTTGTATGGACTTTCATGACCTTAGCCTTTCCTACCCCAAGAATGAATTTCTTGTACCTAGTATTAACCAGCATATTGATCTTTCAGCTAGCCATGAGATGTTATCTCTCAGGGATGGGTTTTTGGGTTATAATCATATCTTGATTTCTCTTGAAGATCAGCATAAAACCAGCTTTACCACCCCTTGGAGAAATTTTTGTTATAGAGTCATGCCTTTTGGGTTAAACAACACTAGTATAACCTATTAGCGAGCCATGACCTACATTTTCTATGACCTCATCCACACCATCATAAAAGAATATGTCAATGATCTCTTAGGAAAATATAAATCTCACAAAGATTTTCTAAAAATTATTGGCATTATTTTTGAATACCTAATCCATTTCCTTGTGAGACTGAACCCTAAGAAATGTGTTTTTGGGGTCCTTTTAGGAAATTTTCTTAGCTTTATCATCTCCCTTCAAAGAATCAAAGTTGACCCTACCAAGGTTAAGGTAATCTTAGAGATGCCTCCTCCTACCAACCTTAAGCAACTCTATATCCTACAAGGAAAGCTTCAATCCATTCGTTATTTCATTTCCCAACTTTTAGATCGATGCCAACCTTTCCATCACCTTCTAAAGAAGGATGTCTCCTTCAAATGGAATAGTGATTATTAAAAAGCCATTAAAATGCTCAAATAGTACCTTTTTTCACCACTTGTATTCACCCCCAAAGGTTTACCACCCCTTTTACCTATATATCTCTACCACTAACCATTCCCTAGGGGCAATATTGGCTAACCAAGAGAAACAACATAGAGAGCAAGCCATATACTACATTAGCTGCATGCCTGTAGAATATGAGACTCAATATACCCATACTGAGAAACTCTACTTATCCTTGAATTTCATTGCAACCAAACTCCACCACTACCTTCTTAACCATAAAAACTATACCATAACCAACACGGACCCACTCAAGTACATGCATTCCAAGCCATACCAAAACTAGTGTATGGCTAAATGGCTTATGTTCTTAGCAAAGTTTGATCTTGAGTTCCTTTAGCAAAATTCCATTAAAGGGAAAGTCATTATTGACCAATTGGCCAAATCACCTTTAAAAAATCACCAACCTCCTCCTCTTGAATTTCTAAATGAATCTATCACTACTCTTTCCCAAGAGGACATAACCTACCAAATGACTTTGTTCTTCGATGGGTCAAACTATCAACATGGTGGGGGAGTTGGTATCATCCTTATCCCCTTTGATGGTGAACCCCTTATTCTATCCTTCAAACTTGATTTTTAATGCACCAATAATATGTATGAGTATGAATCCCTAGTCATAGGTCTCTAAATTGCTCTAACCTTGGGAATTAAGATAATCAATGTCTTTGGTGATTCCTAGCTCATGGTCAACCAGGTTAATGGCTCTTATCAATGTAAGAATGATGTCTTGAAAAAATATAAACTTTTAGTTGACAAACTCTTAGCATCATTTGAATGTTAACTTGTCTAATCTATTCCCTAATCTGCTAACAAATTCATTGACATAATGGCTTACCTTGATTCCTAGATCCCTTCTCAGCCTTCCAATTCCAAAATCTTTATCACCATTCATCATTTTACCATACCCTCTTATAACCAATTTGACCCCCCTACCTTTTTTAATGTGGAAGAATCCCCATCTGACATTTGTTATGACCAAACTTTTAACTACTTCAACCT
This sequence comes from Torreya grandis, assembly GCA_037957365.1. Lineage (NCBI taxonomy): Eukaryota > Viridiplantae > Streptophyta > Pinopsida > Cupressales > Taxaceae > Torreya > Torreya grandis. The sequence continues at coordinate 145,692 of JARHVA010007386.1, forward strand.
AGGAATCATTCCTCCCAACCTCTATAGGAATACCTTTGTTCAGAGTACCTCTCATTACACCATACTAGGGGGAATCCTTTACAAACATGGTTTTGACAGTCTCCTTCCTTGCCTACATAACCATGAAGCTTCCCATGCCATCATGTAAATTCATGATGAGATATGTGGGGGACACTTTAGTAGTTTAGAGGTCCCCAAACATATCCTTCACCTTGGCTACTATTAGCCCACCCTCAACCAAGACTATTATGATTATGTAAAAAAGTGTGTTAAATGTCAATAGCATGTTAATTTACATCACATTCCAACCAATATCCTCCAAGTATCTAAAGAATTTTAGACTTTATCACAATGGGGGCTTGATCTCATTAGGGAAATCAACCCCCATTCTTCATAACAACATAGCTCCATCATCACAGCCACCAAATATTTTACTAAGTGGGTGGAAGATATTCCTCTTATCTTAACCAAAGTGAAGATTTTGACTTCATCAACCATCATATCATCTACCACTTTGATGTTCCTCATAAGATCATCATTGATAATGGTAAATCTTTTAAAACTAATCAATTCCAAGTTCTATGTGATGCATTTGGCATCAACTTAAGCTTTCCCTCGCCATATCAAGCAAATAGACAGGTGGAATCTTATAATAAAACTCTTAACAAAATTCTAACCAAAGTCATCATTAATTTAGGTTAAGATTGACACTTACACATCCCATTCACTTTATGGACCTATCGCACTAGCATTCAAACCTCTACAGGTGCTACCCCTTTCTCTTTAGTCTTTGAAGCAAAGGCAATCTTGCCTCTTGAAGTCCAAATTTTCTCTCTTCACATATCTTTGCAAGATATTGTTTTTGAATAATATTAACATTAGCACCATTTGGCTCAGCTTGAGCTATTTTATGAACATCACCTCGTAGTACTTAACCACCTCCATATCTTTCAAGAGCATATCAAGCATGCTTATATTAATAACCTAAAAGTGTGAGCCTTTAATATCATAGACATCATCTTAAAGGAAAACCAACATGTGACTAAAATGGAGAAAAGTAAATGAGGTAAGTTTTCTTTTAATTGGCTTGGACCTTACATCATAACCCATAAGTATGGATCTAGAGCTTATTATTTGTCCTCTCTCAAAGGAAAACTAGAACCTAAGCCTCTCAATGCTTTGCATTTATGTCCATTCTTCTATTAAAGAAGGATCAAGCTCACTTTTTATCTAACTTAAGCCCATCCCTTGATTAACAAGATTTTTACCTTCACCCATATTCCTCCTCTTCTTCTAAGGATAATTGATTACAACATAGAACCATGTGATTAACTATAATAGTCATATCCTAATCCTCAATATGGGTACCATGGCTCTACCCATAGCATGGTTCTCATGGATACTTTTTATCTCTAATAATATGGAATCCCATGGTCATTATCTCTCATTCCACCTCCTTCCACCTATCATTTAACCATATTGTGTTAAAGTTTTTCCCTCATAAAGGTAAACCTCTAAACCTAATTAGACTTGTTCATGTATAAAAACATTGCATATAAAATAAATTTGGATACCAAAACATTACTTACGTCAATATTTTAAGCATTGTAGATGACTCCCTTGAAAGATAGTTGGCTAAAAATAAAATAAAAATTACTTACACTAAAGGTAGATTGCTCCCTTGAAGGATAGCTATCAAAAGGAATTAAACAAATCATCTAAACTTAGACCACTCACTTGAAGGATGATTGAGTCAACTTTATCAAAAATAGAGCAATTTATTGGAAGTTTCCCACATTGATCAGCTTCGCATATACATCAATAAAGACAAAGACCCACTATCACAATCAAATCAGATTCTAAATAGTTTTGAAAGTCACAATCAGCTCTCAAACAACATAATGAGATGGAAGCTACAATCAGCTTTCACATGTAGACTTCCTACATTGACCAGTCTACATCTATCATATGAAATGGACTTGTCTATTATCATTCTTAGGTCACCTATAGAAGGGGCAAACTTACCCACATAAGGTTACCATACACATTACCCTTTATCCTTCAAACCACCTATCACCCATCATCCCTTTATATTATCTATAAATCAATGGATTTCAAGCTTACTTGGCATACTATGATCAATAAAAAAAATTATTAACCAATGCATAATAACTAATTACCCTCCCTTTTTTCTTCTTTTTAATTTCCATTTCTATCAATGCCCTCTTTCTTAGGGTGTCTTATGTTAGGGAAGCTTTGTGTTCTTCCTAGCATCATTGTATTTTAACATCATCTAATAATTATTACTTATTTTCCCCCAATTATTGGGAGAAACACATTAGCTTGAGGTCTTTTTGGACTATGTAGGCAATGCTCAGTTACTAAGGTTAGCTTTGTCGCATCCATTATTTGATTTTCCCTTCTCCCTTAAAATATCTTCCTTCACTTCTCTATATATCTCATCACCATCTCCCTCCCTTTAGCTTATCAATCTCTTTTAACACAAGGATTGACAACCTTCCTTATTGGCCCCTCTTATCTCCCATAAAGTCACCATCTACTGTACTTCATTGGCTTCCCCATCACCTTTCTTTGTGTATGCTTTATGGCTCACTCCCCCACCCACTTTTCATGTTTTTTTCCCCTCACTCCACTTCTTACCAACCTTGCCCTTTATCCCCTTTATCTTTTTCCACCATCCTTATCCTTTCTCCTTGCCCTTGGCAACCTGTAATACCCTCTTCCTCACTCTCTTTTCCTCACCAATTACATATAATCCTATTCCCTTACACATCGATGGACACTTTTACCTCCTCTTCTTTGCTACAACCTTCTTACTTCTCTTCTAATACTTCTAAACCACCTTCATTCCAATTATCAATTTTTGTTTTCCTCTTTCCTATCTTTTTAATATAGCATGCTTCCTATTTCTTTTAGCATCCTTTTTTTCTTACATGTGCCACCACTCTCTATCAATTTGTCATTCTTCCCACCTTTTCCATTTTTTCCCTCCACAACTATCTTCTAATTGGGTCTTTATCCTTTGAGAAACCTTCCATAATTGCCCTTTTCTTCTTATATGTTCTTTCCTTTTGTACTTTGCATTCCCCTTTTCCTCTTTCCATCTTGGTACTCACTTATCTTTTGCATCTATGTGAGTGTCTATGTTTTATATCCTTGCTTCAATTCTAACTTTTTCTTCTTATCATTCCTTATTTTCATCTCATTCCCTTTCATTGTGTTCCTCTATTTCTTCACCACCTTACCACTTTTTGTCTTATCAATCTCCTATAATCACCCATTTAGCTTGTCAATCTTTTCTAACAAGATGATTAACACATACCTTGTCTCTTCAAATTCTTATCCACCCATCCTTTGCTTCCCCTAGTTTTTCTTATCCCCTTTCCCATTTTCCATCCCATTCTCATCTTCAACACTACCATCTAATTTATTTTGTTATTCCTCTCCTTGCCTATCATCATCCATTCTTACTTGGTCATGTCATCACCTACTTATTCACTCTCCTGTCATCCTTTTTGTGTCCTTATTTCACTCCTTTTTCCTCACATTTCCTTTTCTTCTATGTGTTTAATTTTTTTTCATTATCATCACCAAACTATATTATCTTTGGTCTCTTTTAGAACTATTTTCAATTCTATCACAGCCTACCATATTTCTAATCCTCCCCTTACCCTTCATGATTATTACACTTCTTTCCCCATCCTTTTCAATTCTCCAATATGTCATTTTTTATTACATTCCTCAAACCCCCATCTTCTACATTTTATTTTTCTTATCTTTTCTCTATTTCATTTCACTTTTCTCATCTTCCTTGATGACATTCCTTGTTCTTCCCAACTTTCCTTTTTCCTCCTCCATATCCATGCCTAGTTCCCTCTATTCTTCTCCATATTCATCTTTATCTATAACCTTATTGTCTCCTTTACCTATCTCTTCATCCATCTCTTGGTCCACCTTCACCTCATCCCTTATTATATCTCCTTTATTTTCTCCAATTAGCACTCCAGCTTCTCACTTAATAAAGTGTGGTCATTGATCACATTATTTATACATGTGTATACATGTTTGATTCCTCATGTCCTTTGTTATCTTTCTTTAATGCATGAAATATTGTCATAATCATTTCTTCAAGACATCCATTTCTTCCTTCAAAGTCTTTATCTATTAATCATGGGTCCTCGTTTTTTCCCTCCCCAACTACTCCCTTTACCCTATCCATCACCTCTTCAAACTTTAAACCCTCTACACATTTTGAGTGTACTTGATAGAGTGCGATCAACACAAATTTTTTTAGCCTTTAAAGCATGATCATGTGATTCATTCATAGGGCTTATGTTCATTAATCCAATCCTAATTTGGGTCTATTTTTAGTCCTTGTCATCAAAGAAACATCATTCCCTCTTCTCATACTAATTTTCTTAGTTGATATTTTCATTACGACATTTGTCTCTTGATTATATTCTTAACTTTACCATTAGTGTTGTTCATTGAATTAACCCATCTACTTTACCTGAAGTGAGTTTACAACAACCATAACCATAACAATCATAACCATAACCATAACATTCATGAGTATCCACATAACCCTAAGCATAATAAAATTCAAACAATGATATCCAACACATTTATACATGTTTATAGAAAACTATACAATATCTTATTTAGGGTACAAGGAATCACATGGTACATACAAAGTTATCAGACTATACACACCTCACCTAAGGCATCTGCATACATTATTTTTCCACCTAATCATTAGGTTGATTATCAGGTGACTCTAGATTTGTGTTCATCCATCATTCTACTTGATTTCTCCCTAAACTAAAATTTGTAACATTTCCTATATCAATAATTGCTAAAGGGTTTACTTTATTCTCCTCTTCTAAATTCATTCCCACAAGATGAGAATCATATTCCAATCTAGGTCTTTCACCCTACTTGATCATCATAGCCATTACATCCCTCTGCTCTAGTTATTTTACTTACATAGGTGTCACCTCTTGTTACCTTAATGCAAATCCCCTTGGATAGTGAGGGTTCCCTCCATATACATGCCAATGGTGATGTTTTTTAGCCCTACATCTTGTATAGTGAAATTATTACCTTCTTCACTACTGAGGAGGTAAGAGTTTAGGCTCAAGACTAGGCCATGGGTGTCTTTCCTTTTGTTGTTAGTTTAACAGTACTTCCATTATCACCATTACATGTTTTAGTATTCAATAGATACATACATTCACCATATTGATTATTTCAAGTCGTGGGGGTTCTTAATCATCTCTACAATTATTCCCACTATTTTCCATCTTCACCCTTATGTATTTCCATACACTATCAGTAACTTACAAAACCAAATGACTCCATAATGTGATATCATTCATAACACAATTATTTAAATATAAAACTAGACTATTATTCCTCACTAACATGATTATCTATTACACCAACTAGGAGGATCCTATGACATCATTGATTCCCTTGAACAATCTTCCCCCTTGAAATGGTCATGTTTTTTTACATTTTCATGTGGGTACATTGCCCTTGATCTAATTGGTCATCTTGATATAGTCATTATGCACCATCATGATGTATTTTTGTCACCCTTATCATGTGATCTACATCTGATGTCTTTGCTTTCTTTACCATAATATGGTCTTTGTAGACATTTTAGTCTTTTGCATCATTGTCACCTTCACCCAAGTTGACATAAATTAGCTTCCAACCATGGGCCACTATAATGGTCATGCCTTCAAAACTACCACTATTTATAGTGATTATAGCTTCCAAACACTTACCTCTATGATCCCACTATTTCATATCTTAAACTTATGCTTTTTAAACATGGTAGTCTTTTCTTTTGTGCCACCTAACAAATCATCCATCATAGTTTAATGACCATCTTATCCAACTGTATAACCAATATCATGGACCATGTAGCTCTTACTGGTAGTGCCTCTTCTGAGTGGAACCCAAAGTCATTATTTCTATGGTAATGGGATAGAGGATGTAGACATGAACACCCTTTTCCCATACTAGTTATGTAGCTCTTGAGTAAGGCATAGTCCATCCTCTATTCCTCACCACATTGCTAATTTTATACCTTTTAAAATCTACTTGACCATCAAATAAATTCTTTGTAGGTCATAAATTTGATACTACCATTAAAACATGACTCGTAATGATGATGACCTTTCACTAACAAGACTATGTAGATCCTAATAGACACCCATCTCCTAAAACTTGGCTCATAGTGATAGATGTCATCATTGTACTTATACCTTCACACAATTTTAGAAGGTGTAACCTCTTCATAAAGGCACCTCTTATTTATCTTAGCTCCATCATAGGACATTTTTGGTACTTATCCTTGTTACCGACTTATTTATCCTACCTTTCCCATCTATTTTTTCTCTTAATGAATTTGGGATTATTATGGTGACTATTCACCAAACTACACCATAACACTTCACTGTTACCAAACTATCAACCCAAACCTAACCATGTGTTATTTCACACTGGGAAAACCCATCTGAAATCCACTAAAAAAATGCATTAGGCCTATATTTCTTTTGGATATTTTATCCATAAAACTATGTAGGTAGTGTCCATTTGGCCTAATGCATTTGGAGTCAGCTCGGCTACCCCCCACCAACCCATCCCCACCCATTAAAATTTCTCCACCTTACCTTGGTCCTTTTGACCACATTGACAAATCTTTACATCTTAAACATTTGAATTTTCACCACCTAATGCATAAATAGACCATTTATGTTTTTCAAGGAAGTGCTTCCTAGCTTAGATACTTGTGAGTAATATCGACCTTGTCTAAAAGACTAATAGTGTGCCCAACCATAGTTATGGTCACATGGTATTGGTCACTTGTCTCTTAGAATTTGACCCTCATTGGAAACTTTCATTTGTGTGTGATCTTAGCTATCACACTTTGTCATATTTTGTGTGTATATTTGCATTTCAAATGCTCAACCCTTTTTTTGCACCAACCTCTTATCAAATCTATACCCGATTCTTATTTTCCTCATCAACTCCTAGTTTAAGGGGGAACACCTCCTCCAATACTTAATGCATCTTAACCTTTGACCAAACAATCTAGTTTTTTGTTTTGTATCCTATTAATTCAAATCCACATAATAAAAAGGGGCAAAATATAGACACTAGAAAATGGCACACTTATAGTTTTTGATGTCTGAATACCTTAAAACCCCTTAAAAACACCCTAAACCTTCTTAACCCTTAACCAACCCCTCTTAACCTAACTAAATCATTATTATCATATCATTATTCACATAGTACTATTCAAAATTACTATTCAAAAGTACTATACACTATCACTATTCACTGTGGGACCCACTATCACTATTCATGATGACATGGCAGGTGACATGACGTGTAACATAGTAAGTGACATGGAAGGTGATATGGCAAGTGACATAACTTAGAAGAGAGGTGGCTTAAAGAGGGACATCATACCCCACCTAGGACCCTCCTCTAAGATACCTAATGACATCATTAAGCACCAAAGGGCCCCTCTTTTGAAGTATGGCGCATGTTTCCCTATGGGACCATCATTTAACATGTGTTTTTATCTTCATGCATGGATAATGGTGCCTAAATTAATGGGGTACTTATATAAAGGATAGAAGTGAGTGGTGGAAAGTATTTTGGACCCATATGAGCCCATGTGCATGATTCCCACTCCATTTTAGACTCTTTAGCAATTAAAGAGACAAACCAACCAAGTGGGAGACCTATTAGCTAAGTGGGAATATCAACCCCTTATATTTCATGACCAATCATGAGCCAAAATTCATGGGGCACTTAGCTAAAAGATGGAAGTGAGCGGTGGAAAGTATTTTGGACCCATATGAGCCCATGTGCATGATTTCCACTCCATTTTGGACTCTTTCACAAGTTGGGATATAAACCAACCAAATAAGAAACCTATTATATAAGTTTTAATATCACCACCTTGTATTTCATGACCATTTATGAGCCCACTTGGAAAATGGTGCCATACTTCACTATTCCACTTCGTTAGCATGTTTCTTGATAACAAATGTTATAAATACCCCCTTCTCCTTCACCCATGGTTAATTTTGTTCTTGGTTAAAATAATTCTTGTTAAAGGTTTTATAATTTGTATGTAGGCCACTCATCTTGGAGGATAAAAGTTCAAAGCAATGGAACTCTACCAAAATTGCTTCAACAACATCAACATCTTCATCCACATTCTTCTTCAATCTTAGAAAGTAACTTTTATTTTATTTACTAAATTTCAATTTATTATCTCCCTTGGCTTCTTCTTTCTTGAACCCAAAACCATAACCCCTTGGCCTTCTTATTTTCCCTTCACCCCTTTTCCTCTTGACCTTTAACCTCTTCTTTCTCTTTATTCCATCTACCCCATTTCCCTCTTTGTCCCATTTACCCGCTTTTGCCCCTTTGCCTTCTTCACCCCTTTCTTGACCATTTATCCCTCTTGATTTCTTGACCACATTACCCTTTACTATCTCAACCATTTTCCAACCCCAACTAAATTATTATTTTGACCCTTATCAAGTTACCAAACCAAAACCACAACCTTGTTTTTTGACTAAATTTTAGCATTAGTTGCTTTTATCTAGTCATTGTTTTAGCAAAGAATTTAACTTCTTTGTTTTAATTTTAGTTATTTTTTGTTATTTGTTGTTTTTAGTTTCAGTTTTTTTGTCATTTAATTTAATAAGATTTATTTTATTATTTTGACTTAAATTTTTAAATCAGATAGATTGACAGGCTCCTGGAAAGCTTTCACTTCTTGGATCTAGCTCACACTAGGCAATCCACCCATCTACTTGTCTAACAAACAAGTTTTTTGGTAGTGTTTTCTTATTTTTAGGTATTCTTTCCTATCCAAATAATATTTATCCATAATCATTTATATTCAATTCATTCACATTTAATAGGTATTCTTCTAAAAACATGTAACATATTTTCTCTTTTTACACACTAGAAAAGTTAAAATTAGATATAAGTAATGGACACCCCTCTCACAAGAAGGTTCTATGCCAACCATCCCAATATCTCAATTATCACCTCACTATTCCATTTTAAACAATATTATGGATGGTAAGGTTTCCTATATAGGTCATGCCAAACTATTATGGTAACCTATGTATAGGATGTACCTCAATTTGTGAGAGCCTGCCTCAAATATGAGTGGCCCCAATAGATGGTAAAGTAAGGAAATAAGGTTAGTTATTGTCAAAGTCCCCACTAATTGGGGTAAATCATATAATTATGCCACATATGTCCATCTAATATACCTAATATCCCAAGACCTCCAAGCACCACTCTCATATGTCAAAGGATGATGTACTCATATATCTAGCCCATAAAAATCATCATGTAGATGATTGAGAGGGATCCTAAATGAGACATATGATATAGAACCATATAATTCCAATCTAATAGTTCCCATCTCTAGGATTATCATTCATCCCTCTCCTCAATATGTTTCATAATCGATAACTAACTAAATAATAAATTATGTGTACCTTTGTCTCCCACCAATCGAGAGGAAAGGATACCAATAATTTTATTTCATAGGATGGGGATCATTGATATCTCAAATTAATAAATCCACATGATACACTTTTCACCCACATAAATTATTTTATCATCTCCAAAATTCTCTACCCAACTATTAGCCTTGTGGTTACTCTCCTTAGCTTGAATAAATACTAATCAACCAGTCATAGGAAGTACCATGATCCAATAGACATCAATGACAGTGATCATCCACTCTTCTTGGGCATAGGGAAACACAAACATTTTATGATCAGGGTTCTAATAATTCAAGATGTTTTAAATCATTTAGTTGAATGTTGGGATGATCCCTACATGTGTAATCTGTAGGATCCTAGCTTGATATAGGATGGCTAACTCATCCACCATCAAAGTAACAAGACTTAGAGGAGAAACTCCTACTTATGACATTTAATACAATGTATGTAAGGGACCTAAATAAAATAAAATACACTAATTCATCCCAAGGACCAATTCCATCTTTCAAAAAAGTAAAAAAATTATAATTTTAGAGCTTGTTTCTAGTGAGCAGAATTGCCCTATTTGTAGGCAATGGTTGTATAACCACCTCAAGAGGTTTCATATCTACCTTACGTAGCAATTATTTAATTACCTCAAGTGGTTACATAATTTCCCTAAATGATTTCATAACCACCTTAGGTAGTGGTTACATAACCACTCCACTACAAATAATGATGATTACAGAACTGCCCACCTATAAAGGCTGATAATTTAATCCCCAAATCAATAGTTTTATCCACCAGATATGTGACCTCCAAATCAAAAAAATTAAAAAAATCCATCCTAATCAAAAAAAATTATTACATTTTCCTAATCTACCCTTCCCCACGAACATTTTAAAACTAGAAATTTTGAAATTCATTAGATTTTTGGTTAGATTTATTTAAAAATGCAAAATTGGAGAAAAAGGAAAAGGGCCACAAAACCTACCTAATCCTATCCTATAGATCCTCCCACTAGTATAGTCAACATCCTCATGTCTCCCTTTTCCCATTGACTATTTTTCACTCAAATGGGTATAGGCAATTGAGAGCTCAAGAAATCCTAAAAGTAATTAGCACAAATGAGTTGGTATTTGGCAAGTTTTTGAATATATTAGGCCCCAAGTTAGTTATTTTAGTTTTAAAACTTTCCAATTTTGGCGTATTTTCACATTATAAACATATTTTTATGTTTATAAATCATATTTTATCTCAATTATACAACTCTCCTAAATCATATCTTTTGTAGCATGTTTTTAAAGTTTTTCAAGTTATTGACTACTAAACACCAAATTCAATACCTAAATAGGAAGGTTCATATAATATGATCTTGTATACACATATGGTACCCATTTATATCCATAATATTATTACATAGTTTTTTTTTTCACTTTCTCATCATGTTGCACTTGATTATCATATTTTGATTGCAGGTTGCATGGAATCTTGAATAGCTTTATTATGCCACCAAGGTAAGTAAGGTAAATATTTGTAACTTATTATTTCCATCATGCACACCACTTATCACTAATACACCCTTGTTAATCCATGATAAGGCATCCTCCCAAGGGGAAATATGTATGGACCAATTTTTTTATGGTGTGATATTCTTGACATGACATGTCTAATGATCATGTAGTGAACTCCTAATAATGCTCAGATAGGAAATCTCTAACACCCCTTACCTTTTTTATTCCCTCTCCCTTTTCTATGTCCCTTAATCCCTATTTTGTTTATCCTTGAATCTTCCCTCAACTTATTTTCAAAAATATCTCATAAGGGATGAAACCACCCTATTAGGTGATAAACCTGCCCTATAGAGTTACATAATAGCCCCATGCATGATGATTTTTTTAGGATGATTATGTAAACTACCCTAATAAATCCATTATATAAGGGTTTTTTTTTTAAATAGGGGTGGTTTCATAATTTTAAATGGTAGTTTTATCTCTAAGAGTGGAAGTTACGTGACTACCCTTAGAAATAGGGGTGGTTCCATCATCGTTGTTTCATCATCTAATTTTAGCTTTTGAGACTCATTATTTGACATGTTTTGTATTCTTATTTCCATTCTTATTAATTTGTATGCCTTAATTTCACCTCCAATCAGGTCCATATCACTCTCTCTTCTATTTCCAATCATTCGAGTCCCTCTTAAGTTTAACTCAATTAAACTCTTTCATATAAACTCTATTATTCTTCTACAAGTAATCCAAATTTGGCTTGATTTTTTATCCAAAATTTACATTAGATCTTAATAATTTTGAATTCTTTATATCCATATCCTTATATAACTTTTTTATAGCTTTGATTTGATTAATTTTTAATTTGACTATATAGTTCTAGATAGGGAGAGCCATTATTCTTGCAACCAAGTCTTTGTAAATGGTGTCTTCAACTAGACACAATTAGTTATTATTTGTTTGGAGTCATTTCTCTCTTCTTATCCCATTTATTTTAGTCATTAATTCATCCTCCTTGTTATAGAGTTCCAAAAATCTTTGTTTGGGTAAAGTAGCTAGCACATTGAGGATCACAGTACAAGAAATCTCTTACTTTCAACTTATCTACATCAGGTTCAAGTTAGAGGTTCTTAACTTATATTTATTTAATTTATTTAGTATATTATATTAAATTAACAATAATCTATGTATTAACTTAAATATTTATTTTTGTAAAAATCAAGTTTTGATAGGAAAAAGAATTCCTCTCTTTCTCATCCTTACATAAAAATAAGAGTTAGTTTCTTTGTTTGCTTGTATTAATTTAAATAGATTACTTTAAAATACAATCTAAATATAAACCCTATGTGAATATTAAATAATATATCATGCATTTCCAACAATTACAATAATTATATTTAAATTTTGAAACAAGATATTTTCCCTCTCAAACAAACAAATAGCGAGTAGAAAAACCCTAGACAAACCTAGGTGAAAAAGTGGTACTATTGTACTTATGATTTTCATTGTTTAATATTAATTTAATAAATTTATTTTTAATTCATTTAATCAAATAAATCATAATCTATATCAATCATTTCTATTTCAAATACATTGTTCATAACTAGTGTACAACACCTAGAAAGATTAAAAGCTTGTTATTGGATTGTTTGTGTGAAAGAAAACTCTAGGAACCTCATAGTATTGTATTTTAGCACTTATATATTTTCTTGCATAGCCTGAATGTAAATAAAATATATTTTTTTAATATATTCACTCACATATCAATCAAAAATCATAAAAACAACTTCATATAGCTTGCATCTAGGAAAGTTAAAAATCAGCATTAGCATAGCTAGAATATATATCCCTCTCTTGCTTTTAATGCATTAAAAATAAGTTGGGAAATAAAAAAATAAGTGCTTGTTTATTTAATTTTAGTTTGTTTATTTCTATCTACTTTCACTTATTTCATTTCATCAAGTACCTACTTTCCATTTTAGTTAAATATTCATAAAATAAATAAAATAATAAAAACATTGACAATAGCCTTGTCTAATCATACAATCTAAAAAAAACCTTGATTCAAATAACATATTAATTCCTCACATAATACATTTATAAAATATCATATGCTTACACATTACCTAATCCTTTTTGGATGGTACTTCCTAAAACATCTGGTCTTGTTAGATAAGGTCTTTTCATTAGGGTTAGAGTGTTTTGTCCCTTGGTTAACATACAATTTGATATCAACACTAAGATTAGGAGAGATTTTTTTCATTCCACCCTAATATCCCACCTAATTTTTTAATATCTCAATGCCTTAAAGGAACAAAAACAAATTCTTGATTCACCAATCAATTTCCTCCCTCAAAAAAGAGGTCGATAGTATAATGTGATCCAAACATAGATCCTCACCTTCACCCCTTCTTTCTTCTCCTCAGGTCTAGCCTCATCCTCTATCATTCACATTTTTTGATAGAATTAACTATGCATATCAAACTCAATATATTTTATCTCATCCCATGAACTATTCAGTCTAATTTCCCTCATTTCCTATGTACTAGCATCGATTAGGAACTCCACCTCCTTGTAATCTCAAATACCAAAGGACCTTGGAGATTTGTTTCCACACATATAGATGCTTTCAATGAGTACTATGATGTTATATATGTCTTATATATCCATCACAATAACCCCTTTTCATCACCCATACCAAATCCCATTCCACTTAACAATTGACCCAATCTATAACCCATATAATACACCACCTATCTCGACCTAACCTGGGGGAGTCAAGTGCACAGTTTAGTATGTGTTATTCATGTATACATTAGTACCTATTTTTTCCTCAGTATTGATTACCCTAGAATATATCAAAATGATCTTTTCTATAATTTCTTCATCTTTTTGGTTACCCTCTCCATTAGTCCTTGTGAGAGTCATGGTTCCCTACCTAATTTAAAAATGTGAATGTGAACATAATCCCTAAGTGTTAAACCTAAGATCTAATACCAAAATGTAATAACCCCTTTAGATAACACGTGAAAAACTTTAATTTTTTTTATGATTATAAATTTTCCTTTTGAAGGTTCCTTAACTATTTCTAAATCCACTATGTTAAAATATCTATTGTAAATGTTAATAGTTAAATATATTAGTGCAAGGTAATTCTATTAATACCCAATATTATTTTAGTTCAACAATCTTTAAAAATTCAAGTAGGTATTCATATAACATGCATTCCTTTCTTAATATCCATTCATTTACAATAAGGAAATTAATTATTTCAAAATTATTATTCTCCTCTATTCATTTTCAAAGATGCAAATCAAATATCTATGTTCATTCCATAACTAAATTAATTATTCAATTGTAATAAATAAAGTAAACTTTCATAAATCAATATTATACTTTAATCATGTATCAAAAAGTACAAACATAAAATAAATACTAATTATTAATTAAATAATCATTCACATTTATCATAATTACATCACTTTTAATAATACATCTATAATAACATATTTTCCAATACACACACGCATGTGCGTGCAAATACAAATCAATAATTTATTCAAAATGGTGTACCTAATCAATATATTTTTCCTTAATGCAATACATCAAGGGTGTTGGATATCATCACTAAAGCAATAATTAACTATGTAATATGGAAAGTATCATAAAGGGAATTACCTTTAAACATAGAGCCTTTTGGATCACCTGCACACCTCTCATCCACTAAGAGTGGTCATACCCTTATCGATAATGATAGATATGAATCTAATGAAAATAAATAAGACAATCTATATAAAATATCAATACTAGAGTTAATCCATGTAGCATTAATAAATTATGAAAGTGAACTAGAATAGGAATTGATACACTCCTTAAAATAAGCAATGAACATCAATAATAGATAAACTACATATACATTGCTTATGGCCATAAGACTAGGTTTAACAAGTTTATCTTGTCACTTCTATAATTAGTAATATATTGAGTTATAGTGAGGCTTAGAATTTTCACAATCACTTAGTACTCACATCCTAAAATTCATAACTCAATGCCTAGGTTTCCTAAACCTACACATTATAATAATAATTTTTAAACCAATGACCTCTATGAAACAAAATAAAAATGAACTCCAAAAAGTGTGTGAGGGAAAAAATATCACACATGCATCACATACCATTTTTGCAATGTGATATCTCACTCACACTTCATCAAAGTTCATACGTAATTTATTATCTCTAAGATTTCATTTTGTAAATGTATATAATAGTTTAATAAAAAAATTAATGGAAATGTCACAGAGATTAATTCTAAAAAAAGGTAACTAAAATTTATCTTAAATACATGTAATATGTAGTCATCTAAAATGTCAATTTTAGTGTAATGAGTGTCCATTGAGACAACCTTCTCCTAGATTAGACCTAAACCAACCTTAGGGCCTATCTTGATCATTTTTTGGCTTTTGTTTGAGTTTAGCCTATTCTTAGATACACCAAAATAAATATTAAGCCACCTCTTAGGCATCAAGGCCCCTAGTTCACTAGTTTTTTCCACTTAGACACTAACATGGCCCTTTAGACACTAGTAAACTATGTTAATATCCAAAGGACCTATTGCCTATTGGCCATTTTTGTCCCACATATAAAGCTTTGAAAAGTTGAGCAAAGTTTATGTGAAGTAATGGATCAAAAGTGTTTGAAACAAGTCTAAGATTGGAAAATAGAGGGATCCAAGTAGGTTCTCATATATCCTGAGCATTCAAGAGCATGGACCAAGTTTCAAAAAGCTTAGGAATCCATTATAACCTTGAAATATTGTTCAAAGTATGAATTTTACCAATTTTAAGAGCTGGACCATCACTAAGATGTCACACAGGAGAAAATGGAATAGCTAACTTGTGAAATTTATATCTTGCTCATAAAGACTCATACAAACTAGTAGATCACGGGAAATTTTGGTTATTCATGCCAAGATCATCCTCTAAAATTTTGTTGCCCATGTGAGCTTTTTAGATCAATTTATAAGCTTTTAAATTTAGACCTATATCATAAGACATTTGTACTAACATCAAGTTTAAGCTCTAGCAAAACAAATCCTTTTGATCTTAAATTTGATGGTAGTGTAAACATCAATGATGATTATATGAATGTCATTTGATGCAAGTGAGGACATCAATTTTAAACTCATGAAATAGCTGTTGGATTTTAAATAATGGGTCCTAATAGATTTAACTATCCTCACTTGATCATATATCTTGATCCAATAATACAAGGTGAGTCAAATAGTCAAGGGGATCAAGAGGCCACCATATGGTGTAAGTACATGAATTGATATATAAATAGTGAATATTGAGGATCAACATGTATTTGACATGTGGTATAAGCTTAGACAAAGTTGACAAGTCAAGGGGCAAGATCAATGGTTGATCATACAGATCAAGATCTATGGTGTGAGTAAAGGTCATAAAGTCAATGGAGCTGAGTTAGATTGTTGACAACCAATGGGAAAAAGATAAATCTTGAGATATTTTGATGGATATTGATGAGCCAATTTTTGACCCTGAGTAAACAAATATAAGGAACTAAGCTAGAGTTCAACTTGATCTAGTAGAAATACATGGAATCAAGTTCTATGTAGATCCCATTGGAACTAAAATGAATATTTTGAGACCAAGCTCTACCATTAAGGATCTATAGATATAGATTAGGTATTTTATACCTAATATAGTTTAAATGTTAACAATTTGGTGGTTAAATAGGACTGAGCATCAAGCAGAGTATGGACAACTATAGGAAAACCAATGGTATTGAATTGGTTTTCTATCTATAGATGAACTTATGATCCAAATATGAATAATAGAGAAAATATGTGATAAATACAAAAGGGTTCATCTATCAACATGTATTTGTCATAAAAAAATTAGGTACTAACTACCATCCATGGCATGGCACTATCAGTATCATGATTTGAGAATTTGATCCTCATAAATAGGTCAAGTGGCTTAGGGTCCCAAGCTGCTAAGATGGTAGTTATGGAGGTAATTAAGGAGTATTTATTCCATTTAAATAGACCTTTTCATCATGCCAAATAAAATCTTGTCCTCTATTTAATCTCTTAGCAAATGAGAGGATCCTATAGATTATGAAAGAAAATGAAGTTAAGCCTATTGATAAGGATCAACTCTGATTGGAGGAAGGCATGCATGAAAAAGGAATAAATGAGATGACACCACATTTATTTATGATTGGGACCCTTTTATCCACTCTCAAATGCATTGTTCTCATCTTTATCTCTCTTTATGTTTTGTATATAGAGGCTTTTGAGACAAAAAATTGATCACTACTATATCACTCTACTCCCTCTCTTGGGCATGACAAAACTCTACCAAGATGGAGATGTAACTTCTTGAGATGAATACAAGATTGTTTTGTTTATTTCATTACTCTAGTATAGTGTGTACATGTCATATTTTCATATGTGGTAGTAGTCTCTCCCTTGTCAAATCATGATTTCACCTAGTTATTAGTTCATCTAGTTATGTAGGTCATGTTTAGTGTTTTATATCTCTTGATTGAAGCTCACATGTGGATACTATGATTGGTTAGTATCTTTCATTAGACCTCTCCATAATTTCCATTAGCTTAGATCATTTGGTGAACCTACTAATATATGATAGATATTTGGAATCTTAGATCTAGTATTTTACTTATTTCATTAATGTTATAAGAGTCAAACAGGGTGGATCAACCAAAATTTAGGTGCTTCACCATTATTATCTTAGGTTTCCCTTTCAAGTTTCTCTCTCTCTCCCTCCCTCCCCCACTTTTCCTTGGTCATTATTATGTTTTATTAGTGGGAATGAGATAAAATGATTCATTATAAAAACTAGCCACATTAAAAATCCTATAATTTTGACCCCACTATAGGATACCCATAGCCTAGGGTCAAACCCATGTTGAGCTATATTTGGAAGTAAGACCTAAACACTCCTACCTCTAGCTAGGGTACAATATAAATCTCTAATAGTTTTATATTTCACCCTATCTAGAGGCTCTATGGATGCCTAAGCTCAAGTTTGACCTGAGCTAGTGGAAATACATAGAACTAAGTTTGATGTAGATCCTAGTGGAACCAGAATGAATATTTTGAGACTAGGCTCTGTAGAGATAGATTAGGTCTTTTAGACCTAATATAGATCAAAGGTTATTAAGTTTGTGGTTAAATGGGATTAGGCATTAAGCAGAGAATGGATAACAATAGGAAAACCAATGGTCTTAGATTTGTTTTCTATCTATAGATGAACCTATGATCTAGATATGAAAAATAGAGTAGATATGTTATAAAAGCAAAATGGCTCATCTATCAATGTGGATCTATCATTAACAAAGTAGGTACTAACCATCATCTATGACATGTAACTATCAGTATCATGATTCAAGGATTTCATCCTCATGAACAAGTAAAGTGGCTTAGGGTCCCAAGGTGATGAACTAGTAGTTGGGGAGGTAGTTAAGGAGTATTGATTCTATCTAAATATACCTTATCATCATGCTGAAAAAATTCTTTTCATATATTGAATCTCTCAGCAAATGAGAGGATCTCATATATTATGGAAGAAAAAGAAGTTAAGCTTGTTGATAAGGATCATCTCTAATTGGAGGAAGGCATGCATGCAAAAGGAACAAATGAGATACCACCACATTTATTGATGATTGGGACCCTTTTATTCACTCTCCAATGCATTATTCCCATCTCTCTCTCACTTTTCTATATATAGAGGATTTTAAGATAAAAATAGATCCCCATTGTATCACTCTACTCCCTCTCTTGGGCATGACAAAACTCTACCAAGATGGAGTTGTAACCTCTTGAGATGAATACAAGACTATTTTTTATTTCAGTGCTTTGGAATAGTGTGTACATGTCATATTTGCATATGTGGTAGGAGTCTCTCCCTTTTCAAGTCATGATCCCACCTAGTTACTAATTCATTTGGTTATACAAGTCATGTTTAGTGTTTTATATCTCTTAATTGAATCCCACATGTGGATACTATGACTAGTTAGTGTCTTGCATTAGACCTCTCCATAATTTCCCTCAACTTAGATAATTTGGTGAACATCTACATGAAATACTAATGTATGATAGAGATTTAGAATCCTAGATATAATCTTTTACTTATTTCATTTGTTTTATAAGAGTTAGGTAGGGTGGATCAACCATAATTTAAGTGCATCACCACTATTAGCTTAGGCTCTCTCTCTCTCTCTTTCTCTCTCTCTCTCTCTCTCTCTCTCTCTCTCTCTCTCTCTCTCTCTCTCTCTCTCTCTCTCTCTCTCTCTCTCTCTCTCTCTCTCTCTCTCTCTCTCTCTCTCTCTCTCTCTCTCTCTCTCTCTGTGATGAGCTTAGAATATGTCTCATTATTGACATGTTATTTCCCTCAATTCATCTCTTGAAGGATATTATCTTATGCAAATTATAGATTATTAGATAGCTATTACATGGAAAATAGGTATTTGTCTTATTTATATTGAACCAAAGACTAAAACTTTACTTTGTCACTAATGTCTAATACATAACATCTTTTAGTGATTGTTTTTGTGAAGAATACTTAGAAAAAAGACACATGCGATGTATAGTGAACGTAAACTTTTGTTCTCCATCTAGCAGAACTATGGACTCTGCAAGCTTGCTTCTATGAACTCTGCAGGCTTATTTCTATGGACTCTATAGGCTTATTTCTACAAACTCTACAAGATTATTTCTATGAACTCCATAGGCTTGTTTCTACAGACTCCATAGGATTTTTTCTATGGAATCCATAGGTTCATTCCGATCAACTCTACAAGGTCAATTCTGATAATTCTATAAGGACAAAGCTACAAACAGGGAAGCTAGTAGCTAGATAGGATAAGAGAGAATCATTCCAACTGGAATCAAATAAGGAAAATAATGGCCTAATATTTTGTAGGATTTACTTTTGATAAAGTTGTATATATATTTTATCTTAGGACTATTATAGGATAGGATATTTATTTCATTAGAATAATTAGATCTCTTAGAAATCTAATCTCCTATCTTTGGATGAATGGATTGACCAAGGCATCATATTCCTTTGAATCCTATTTTGAGTTGATTATATTAGTATAAAATGTAATATTTTCATATATAATTATATATGGATATCAGATGATAGAGAGTAGATAATAGAAGAGGAAAATTTGTATGAGCATATTACAGGTTTTAGCTAGATTGTAATCATTTAAGTTTTATGAATTAATACTTTAGTTTATAGCATTGATTAATCTTTGTTCCTAAGTCTGAGAGGAGTAAGGGCCCACTCTCCTTAGAACTAGGAACTGTGTATGGTATTTATGTTATGTTTTACTAATTCATTGTTATAATTAATTAGAATCTTATTAATATTTACATGTATTTATAAAAACATCAAAATAAATTCATAGTTTAAAAAGCATTTTCTTATTTCAAAGTCATTTCCTTCTAATCAATGTGTGTTTTCCTTTATAGAAAATGTGTGAAACAAATTTCCTTTTGTTAGTGAAGAGTGTGATTTTTACTTTCAGCAAAAGAGTGAATTGATTTGATTTCTTCATTTTTATCAAAAGAGTGAATCACATAGTTTAGGACACATTTCTTTCTTTAGTCAAAGTTATAATAGGGTAATCAAACACCCCCATAAGTAGCCTTTTAGATCTACCATCCCATACCTTACTACAGACAGCTTTGGATACCAGCCCTGGTTGATAAGGCATGAATTGAATATTGATTAAATGAGGAGTTAAATGACACTCATCATTTTTGGTGTTGTTCTGGGGACATAAGGTGTTAGTAAGGTAATAATTATTAGTCTAGAGTGAAAAATAGAAAAACATTGTAAAAACCCATAAAATCTCATAAAAATTCAATAAATTGATGTACCATCCTAGTGATTCTAAAGGATGATTCATCCCAATGTTTCCACCAAGAACACAAGTTGACACTCCTTCAACATCTTTGAGTATTGAACTATAATTTACAAGTAAAACCTATTTGCAAGAATCTTCTAAAACTTGGATAAAAACCAAGCCATTACCACAAGAAAGCCCCATAGGACAAATTCCTCAGGATCAATATCTTATAGGAAGACACTCTTTACAAGTTACTAAGGATTTAGAAGAAGCATTTCAACAATCCATAATTGAACAAAATTTTGAACAACCTATAACTAATACCACAAATATTCAGTGGGAAGATCATCCCAACTTTGAAACATCATCAGAAGAAGAAATGGCTCTCTAACAAAATCAACAATTTGCACAACTAGGAAGGACTTTCTCCTTTCCTTTTGTTACAGATCCTAATCATCAAACCCCCATGAAAAATATTTCACTAGCTAATCTACCAAATTCCTAGGGAAGATCTATAGAAGATCCTAATCAATTCTTGTTTGAGTTTAAGGTGCTATGTCAAACCTATGATTACACAATAGATGGCCAGAAATTAAAACTATTTCCCTCTACACTTAAAGATGCAGCTATGAGATGGTTCATGGGTTTACCTAGAAATTCTATTAGAACATGGGATGACATGGGAATATAATTCTTAAACATATACCAAGATTACTACCGAGTGTGAGAAAAAAAGAGGATTTCTTCAAAATCAAATAGAATGAGGATGAATCTTTAGAGGATGATTTGGATAGATTCATGTTCACTCATAAAAGAAGCAATTATCCACTCACTGTAGATGTTCAGAAAGTGGTTTTATTAAAAGGGTTAGATGAAGATACTAGAGATGCCTTAAATCTGATGGGAGGAGGAGATATAAATAAGTTGGCTTTTGATCATATTTTTAAACTTTGTACCAACTACTCTTGAATGAAACCTGGAATTAGGAAAGGAAGATTTGGGAAATCTAATGAAGTGGGTATGTTAATGGAAGAATTTACTAATATAAAGATAGATATCTTAGTTACACTAAATAGGTTTGGATGGCCTTCAAGCTAAAGAAAATGCAATAGAACCCTTAGCAATCTAATATCCTAAGTGCAGATAGAAACATGCCCTTAGAGACTATCCCCTAGATAGAACCAATGTTTCATCATGTGGGATCTGTGATGTAACATATCATGATACCAAACATTGTGCCCTTCTACTTGTTTTAAAGAATCAAATGAAAACACAAGTCCAGTCCACTAAAGAAGTAAATTATATTCAGAGACAAAACTTTGCCCCACAAAACTATGCTCAAGAATAGTTTAATGCAAGAAATCTAGTTAATCCATGGATGGGACCATGGAATGTTTTAGTTCCTTCACCATTTTAGAATCAACCCCAAATTCCATCAATTCAAAATCCATGGACAAGACAAGATTGGATGCTAACACCCCCATGGATGGTGCCATAGCCACAGAAATAATGGGTGCCATAGCAATAATGCATGCCATAGCCATATCAACAATGGAATCAGTAGTGGAACCTATAGTCACAATTCACTCAACCAAGAAGACCACTTTAATAGCAAACTATTATGCTACCCCTAATTATTCAGCAACAAGGACAAATCAATCAACCCTCAATGCCTACACAACCAATAGTAAATATAAAAAATAAACAACCAGCACCTATTTATGTTAATAAACAAGAAGAGACAATCAATGTTGGAGCTATTGAGTGTTTTGACATATATTTAAGATCTGGGAAAACTATACAAAAACCTCCAGCTCTCATTTCTAAGATAACTATCGAAAACAAAAAAATAGAATCATCTCAATTAAACACTAGAGAGGCCAAACTCAAAATGAGCCCTGAAGCAAATAAAGAAAAAACTACTACCCCAGTAGTTCCTTTTCTTGAAAGATTAAAATAAATTGGTATTAAACTAGAATCAAACTTGGTCCATGAGTTGTAAAAGATCAATATTGAAGTACCCCTTCTACAAGCTATTAGGGATATACCTGAATTAAATAAGATCATCAAAAACATTTATATCAAGACACTTGGGAGGAAAGTAAAATATCCAGGAACGATTCATGTTGATGGAAAATTTACTGATTTATTATTAGGAAAACTATTAGTTCTAAAATATGCAGATCTGGGAAGCCTAGTGATCACAGTCATAATTAGAGGTAAAGAAATTCCTAACATCTTGGTAGATTTGGGATCATAAATCAATGTTATGACAATTGATACTCTCCATACATTATATCTTATGAGAATGCAACCCATAACTACCATTTTTCAAATGGTAGACCAACCTATAACTAAACCAAATGGGACTATCAAGAATGTTGAAGTACTAATAGAGTCTTAGGAGTATCCAGTAGATTTCATGGTCTTTTAACCCAAAACAAAGAATCTAGGATATCCCATAATCCTAGGTAGACCATGGTTGGCTACTGTAGCAGCATTAATTGATTTCAAGTCAGGAGACATGACCATTTCTAATGGGATAAAGTCTAAATACATCTCTTTGTATCCTCTTGAAAAACCATCAACAAATTGCATACAATAACTTTGGGTGGATGAATCAGATAACACATTAAACAACATTTCCTCATTAGCTATGATCATAGTTAAAAAACACTTGGAATAATTAAATGGAGACATATACCTAGAATCTACGGACTCTATCAATCTTGAATCTATGGACTCTGCCAGTCTGAAAGCTACAGACTTGTCTAGTCCAAAAACTATAGACTACCTTAGTTTAAGATTCTTAGTTCAAATAGAATATTCTAAAACCTCCACTTCTACTTATTCTATTATTTCTTCACCATATAATCATGGATTGATTTAGGAAAGTGTGTGTAAATTAGTAGAACAATAGCAAACTCATCTATTAGATGCATTCCATTATTCTTTAGCAAGACTAATTCCTCCTAAAAAAGAGTTTGTTGATAATGTAACCATGTTTCTTAAGCTACTTCCTCATCCATGTCCTTTAAACTCATTGATTAGTGAGTTTAATCAAATAAAATCCAACTACCCAGGTACAAAACCAATCATGATATTACCTGGAAATATTTTAAACGTTAATAGTTGATTAACAAATGAAGAGGAAGATCAACTCTTTAAAGTACTAGAAAGACATACCAAGGATTTTGCTTGGGATTATACCAACATGTAGGGAATTTTCCCCAACATATGCACTCATCACATTTACATAGAATCTGTCAAACTGGTTAGATAACCACAATAAGAATAAACCTAGCATTAAAGAAAATAGTCAAAATAAAAATCCAAAAGTTGCTAGAAGATGGGTTTATTTACCCCATCTCAGATAGCCAGTGGGTTTCACCTCTGGTAATTATGCCCAAAAAAAATGGAAAATTTAGGGTATGTGTAGGTTATAGAAAATTAAAAATAGCAACACTCAAATATTACTTTCCTTTACCTTATATTGATCAAGTTCTTGACAACTTGGTAGGAAAAAGATATTTTTCTTTCCTGGATGGGTTTAGTGGGTATAACCAGATAATGGTAGCAGCTGAAGATCAAGATAAAACCACATTTACCTACCCTTGGAGAACTTTTACTTATTGATTACTTCCATTTGGAATCCATAATGCTCTAGAAACCTTCCAAAGAGTAATTTTTGGAATATTCTCTGACCTTACAAATGATTGTGTTAAAGTATATATGGATGATTTCACCATTTATGGTGAAACTTATGAAGAGGCTCTTAGCAACTTGGAAAGAGTATTGATCAGATGTGAGGAATATCAATTATCTTTGAGCCATGAAAAATGTTTATTGATGATGGATGAAGGAATAGTCTTGGGACACCATATTTCTACAAAAGGCATTCAAGTATATCCAAAAAAAAATTGAAATAATATCCAATTTACCTATTCCACAAACACAAACTAAAATTAAGATTTTTTAGGGCATGATAGTTACTAAAGATGCTTCATAGATAAGTTTAGCCAAATAGCTTCCCCTATGTTTGCCTTACATACAAAAGATAGTATATTCGAATGGAGTGATAATTTCTAGCAGTCCTTTGAGATCATCAAAGCTAAACTTGTTACTACTCTAATTTTGAGAGGACCAAATTAGACTAAGCCATTCCATATACACAGATGCTTCCAATACAGCACTATGAGTAGTCCTTAGACAAAAGGATGAAGAGGGAAACATGTATGCTATATATTATATTAGAAAAAACATGACACCTGCTGAAAGAAATTATACCACAACTAAGAGGGAATTCCTAGCTATAGTCTATGCAATTAAAAAATTTAGACACTACATAATAGGCTACAAGGTATTTGTCTATATAAACCATTTAGTTATTAGATATCTTACCAACAAACCAATTGTGGGAGGTAGAATTATTAGATGGTTGTTGCTCTTACAAGAATTTGATGTTACTATTATAAATAAACTAGGGAAGTGTAATGTGGTGGCTGATTTTTTGTCAAACATGAACACTACAAGTGAAGAAGAACTAGTGCAAGATGACTTTCCAAATGAAAAACTATTTTCTATTTCATCAAAATCTCTATGGTTTTCTGATATAGCCAATTACCTCACCATAGGAAAGTTTCCTCTACAATTTTCACAAAAAGAAAAGAAATGTTTAATAAAAGAAAGCTCATCTTTTAAATGGATTAATAGAATATTATTTAAGCTTGGACCTAACCATGTGTTTCATAGGTGTGTGAAAAATGATGAAGCTTATGATATCATCAGAGCTTATCATGATGAACCAGGAGGAGGTCATTACTCAGCTCAAAGAACTATACATAAAATCCTGAGAGCAAGATACTATTGGCCTCATCTTCATCAGTAAGTAAAAGGATATGTTAGACACTATGATTCTTGTTAGAGAATTAGACAGCCTACTCCTTCAATAGAGATGCATCTACACCCTCATCCTCAATTGGTTTTAGAACCACTTGAGAAATGTGAAATTGATTTTATAGGTCCTGTGGATCCTCCTTCTAGAGAAAGAGAATATCTCATAGTATGTACAGACTATGTGACCAAGTGGGTAGAAGTGGAAGCATTAACTCATGCAAGAGAAGAGATGGTAGCTAATTTCTTATATTTCAAAATCATGCAAAGATTTGGTGCTCCAAGAGAGAGTCTCATATCAAGGACCGCAATTCATGTCAAACATGATAAAGCACTTCATACAAGTATATCAAACTCAACACAGAAAAATATCTCTATACCATCCATAGGCTAATGGGCAAGTTGAAGTCACCAATAGAGAACTAGAAACCATTTTAACCAAGGTTGTTAATTCTAGCATAAAGGATTGGGCAAATAAGGTACCTAAAGCTATTTGGGCCTATAATACTACTTGGAAATAATAACTGGATTTTCACCTTATAAATTGGTTTATGGTAAGAAGCATTTATTCTCTATTGAATTTGAATTACAAACTCTGAAAACAGCTATAGAAGTAGGAATTGAATTAGAAGAAATATAGAAAGAAAGACTCCTATATCTTAATCAACTTGAGGAGATGAGGATGGAAGCACTACAAAGAATTGAATTGATACAACATCAAAGAAAAGTTTGGCATGATTCACAGATCAAGCAACGAAAGTTTTAGAAAGGAGATTGGGCACTGTTGTTTGATTCCAAATTTTAACAATTTAAAGGAAAACTATAAATGAGGTGGTTGGGACCTTATCAGATTGAGGAGGTATTTTAAAATGGTTATGTTAAGCTAATACCTATTAATGATAGTAGATCTTTGTTAGTCAATGTATATATATTGAAACTCTATCATAAACCTCTCAATAAAGAAGGATTTGTTCAAAAGGTAAAGGATCAAGTAGCTATTTTGGAGAGCTCTGCTTCTTCCAGAGAACATGCTCCTTGATAATCCTATAGTCCAGTTTAAAAAAAACACAACAAATATATATATATATATATAGTGAAAATATTTCCAAGGATGCTATTGACAATGCATGCCTAGAAAACTAGCTTGCTAGTTGGCTATGTATTACAAAAAGGGCTTTGGCTAGAAAACTAGCAATAGCTAGCCAAAGGGTAAAAAAAAAATTTATAAAAAAATCTCATTATGTCACTATGATTGGTCATCTCCATGAAAAATTATCTATGCAGGACACATGGTGAGCAAAGGATAACATCTAAGGTCAAAGTAAGTAAGACATATATTTTATTTATCTATGTTTAGTTAACTAATTCTCTTTGATTTAATTAAGACTTATTCTATGGAGATGACCCAAATTTGAATCTTCCAAAATGGAATGACATGACACATGCCATAATGAGAAAAACATGCAACTGAGTCACCAAAGGTGTATGGATAAGTGTGTAACTTTGATATAATCAATTGAGTCATCAATTATCATAATTATGGGATGTCATAAAAAGGGGTTTTAAATGAAGTAATGAATCACTGTCACTGTCAATGTGACACATCATCATTTCACCCAACTTGTATTAATGAGACAAAATGGCTAGCACACTCCATAGAAACATGTGGTGCCTAACTATATCAAGTCATCATATCAAACTACAAACTCATGTAGCTATAGAATTTCTTATGAACCATTTCATTTCTATAAACTTCAATAGAAGCTAGTCTATAGATCATCCATGATTACCACCTGTATATCCTTAGTGACTGTTGCCTACCAATTTCAACAAAAGACTGGTCTACACCTCAATCAAAATTAAAGGAATAAAGTTGACTGTAAATCCACATAGTAATGGGATAGAAGATGAGATTAGAGCCAAAGAATATAGCAAAGTTTTATAAAGATAAATCTTTTGCAGTAGTATTTAGAGCTAATGGCTGGCTACCTTTCATTGAAAATTTCTAGGGTTTTGATAAAACAATGGTAAGTGAATTCATCACTAATCTCACCCCTAAATTTTCAATTGTGAAAGGCATTGTTATTCCTATTACAACTCAAGTTATAAGCCAAATTATACAAGTTCTAGAAGAGGGAGTGAGAGCTACAAGCAGAATTTCATTTAGTGATTTAATTTGTCAGTTTAATGGTAATGAGTAGACTGGGACTTCATGTCTGGTATATTCCAAGGGAAAGTCAAAAGGGATTAGTATAAATTCACTTCTTGAACCTTGGAAATCTATAGCCAAGTGGTTACTAAAGTATATCATTTGTGAGGGGTAACACAATCTTTTAGGGGGAGATGCCATGAAAATGATTATACATCTTAAGCATGGGAGACAAAACCCTCAGTACAAAATTAACCTCCCATCCTTCTTATATGGTGCTCTACAAGTTATGTCTATAACCCCTAATGTTGATCTTAGGCATCATGGCCTTATTTATCTCATTATCCAACATAACTTCTTTCAACAAGGACAAGAGGTCTGGGAGGAATTTTAGAATAGTATAGCACAGAAAATTCCAAATTTGCCTACACAAGAAACCACAAATTTACCATAAGAACACTCATCTCCACCTACTACACTAGTTGATAAAACAACACCAAGGAATAAATCATAGACTATAGTCCCAACAAAAATTCCTTCTTATTTTTCTTCGAAAATAATCACAAGGTCTCAAATCCCTAAAATTTCAAGGTCTCTATAAGAACCTAATGAATCTATAGTACAATGAATTCCATTATTAGGAAGAAGAAAATTGAGATGAAAGGTTGCTACCAAACTTGAGAAGATCAAGGGATTGATGGTTGAGAAGGTAAGCCAACCAAGTGTAGCTCAAAGAGTGACCAAAAGAAGGAGAAGGCTCATTCTGATAGATGAAGATGAACAAGAAGTTGTAGACATTCTGGAAACTCTTAAAATAGTATCTCATTCCCCCATACATCAAAATATCCCTACACCTATAGATATTGAAGAAATTCCTTTTGAAAGGAACTCTCCAATCATAATGGAGGAGCCAAATCTAGAGGAAGAGCCACACACAGAAGAGGAATCAAGTATGGCAGAACAACCACATGTTCCATTTGAAATTGTAATGGATAAAGGGAAAACTATATGTACCAATGAGAAAGTTGAATCATCTAATCTAAATGATCCTATTATGTAATTAAATTTGTAGCTTTCTCAAGCTCAAGCCCTTGAACAACAATAAATAGCTGACATTGCTGATTTGATTAGTCAATTACAAAACATGGATCATCTCAACTCATTAATGGTACAAAAATTAGATACAACATTTGTTGATCATGCAGCAAAAATCCATAGATTAGAGGAAATAATAAAGGAAAATGAAAGTGAACAAATAGATCTTTGGATATATGTAGAAAATTTGAAGAAAAATAGGAGATTGTAGAGTTTGGTAAACTCTTCCAAAGCACCTGATGTTGTATCTCCTCCTCCTAAGGTATTTATTGACCACAATTGTCAAACAAGTGATCCAAGTATTCCTCCCTTACAAATAATACATCAAATTGAAGAATAATATTGTCTACTTAAATACAAAAACAAAGATGCAACTTCTTCAAATAAACTCTTGGAAAATGAAAAGAAAGAATTAGAAGATAAAGTCCAAGATTTAGAAGAAAATTTGTAGGATGCATGTAAATTAGGGGAATATTTTTTGGCATATAGGAATCATTCTCCATATATTTTGTTTTTATTTGAACAATTTTATAGATGGTAGATTCTACAGATCTCTTGTCATCTTCCTTACAAAATTTTACATCCAACAACATTTTTGGAAATTTTCTATAGTGTTAAACCTAATCAGCAGCATTTGCTTTGTGAATTTTATTTGTATGATTTGATTCTAGGAGACCATGAGCACAATAAATTTTTGATAAACCTTCATGTAGGAGAAGTTCAACTGAGGGCATTACATTCTACATTCAAAAATAAAATATCATGGAAAAGTAGATTTGAGGACTATCAAATCATGTTAAGACTACAAGATTATGTGTTAGACTAGCCTTTCCTATTCCCAGATTGATCAAAAAAAAATTTAAATGTGCTTTGTTAGATGATGAGGTTAAAATTCATTATTTATAGGCTTTATATGATTGTGCTATTTCTTTTGATTTATTTTTAAGATAGAATTTTGATTCAGTGGTGGTTGTAAGTGTAAATAGATGGGACCAACTTTTAGTACCTCTTAAAATATGAGAGGTCATGTCCCCAAATAACTTAAGATGGATTATGAGGAGAGCATCCTCAATTATGGAAATATTAATAGAGGTAATAAACTCTGGGGGAGAGCAAAAATGGATTGCCATGAGATATAGACCCCCTTTATTGATCATACCTATTCCAAGATGGCAGAGTTGGGCTCCACAATTAGAGGAGCAATTCAATGTATGGAAACAAATGATTCAAGCACATCAAGGATTTACAAGCATATAATAGATAAATTTGATGAATATGATTTGAGTCAGAGTGTGGAAAGCAGAATCTAGAGCTATGAATGTCAATAAATGTTTGCAATGGGACTTCCAAAAGGTAAAGCTTGGGGGAGATGATGATCTTAGAATATGGCTCATTATTTCCTTGTTATTTCCCTCATTTCATCTCTCTAAGGATATTATCTTATGAAAACCTTAGATTTTTAGATAACTATTACATGGAAAATAGATATTTGTCTTGTTTATATTGAACCAAAGACTAAACTTTTACTTTTTCATTAATATCTAATACATATCATGTTTTAATGATTTTTATTGTGAAGAATGCTTTGGATAAAGACACAAATGATGTATAGTGAATGTGTAATTTTGATCTCCATCCAACAGAACTATGGACTCTGTAGGCTTACTTCAATAGACTCTGCAGGCTTGTTTCTATGGACTCTGTAGGCTTTTATCTATGGACTTTGCAGGCTTATTTCTACAAACTCTATAGGCTTGTTTCTACAGACTCTACAGGCTTGTTTCTATAGACTCTATAGGCTTGTTTCTATGGACTCCATAGGTTTGTTTCTATGGACTATGTAGGTGCATTCCTACCAACTCTACAAGGTCAATTCCAAGAATTATATAAGGAGAAAGCTACAAACAGGGAAGCTAGCAGCTAGATAGGATAAAAGAGAATCATTCCAGCTGGGATCAAATAAGGAAAATAATTGCCTACTATTTTTTAGGATTTACTTTTGATAAATTTGTATATATATTTGATCTTAGGACTATTATTGGATAGGATATTTATTTCATTAGAATAATTAGATCTCTTAGAAATATATTCTCTATCTTTGGATGAATGGATCGACCAAGGAATCCTATTCCTTTGCATCCTATTTTGAGTTGATTATATTATTATAAAATGTAAGATTTTCATATATAATTATATATGGATATTAGATGATAGAGAGCAGATAATAGAAGAGGAAAATTTGTATAAGCATATTATAGGTATTAGCTAGATTGTAATCATTTCATTTTTATGAATTAATACTTTAGTTTATAGCATTGATTAATCTTTGTTCCTAAGTCTGAGAGGAGCAAGGGCCTACTCTCCTTAGAACTAAGAACTATGTATGGTATTTATGTTATGTTTTACTAATTCATTGTTATAATTAATTATAATCTTTATAATATTTACATGTATTCATAAAAACATCAAAATAAATTCACAGTTTAAAAAGCATTTTCTTATTTCAAAGTCATTTCCTTCTAAGCAATGTGTCTTTTCCTTTATAGCAAATGTGTGAAACATATTTCCTTTTATTAGTGAAGAGTGTGATTTTAGTTTCCATGCAAGCGTAAATAAGAGTGTGATTTTTACTTTTAGCAAAAGAGTGGATTGATTTGATTTCTTCCTTTTCAGCAAAAGAGTGAAGCACGTAGTTTAGGACACATTTCTTTCTTTAGTCAAAGTTAGAATAGGACAATCAAACACCCCCATAAGCAATCTTCTAGATCTACCATCCCATACCTTACTACAGATAGCTTTGGATAGTAGCCTTGGTTGATAAGACATCAATGAAATATTGATTGAATAAGGAATTAAATGA
The DNA here is from genome assembly GCA_037957365.1 of Torreya grandis. NCBI lineage: Eukaryota > Viridiplantae > Streptophyta > Pinopsida > Cupressales > Taxaceae > Torreya > Torreya grandis. The sequence goes on from JARHVA010007386.1 coordinate 177,662, forward strand.
GACTCATCTCTCTCTCTCTCTCTAGGGTGAAATCTAGATCTCAAATAATTTTGGCATACCAGATGGGACAAAGTTGAATAGAGTGGAAATATCTTAGTGTGTCTTTCCTCTAATCAACTTTTAGAAGCAAGCAAGTTAGCACCAATGGAGACTCCAAATAAAATATTTTAGTTGTGAGTAGATCAGGTATGTCTTAATGAAGTTTCTAGTTATTTCTTACATCTCATTTGACATATGAGGTCAATATGAATAACTATGGTGAACATTCCTATTATCCACCTCCTTACTAGTAGTCCCAATATGGTCCTCATGATCTATATGAGTCTTATCAATCCTACCAAGATTTGTATCAAAGCTATGAGGAGCCTTGTCAAGTTTCTCATGATCCTTATATGCAAAAGTATTATTCTAATCCCCCATATGAATAGCAACCCCATCATAACACTAATCCTCACCAACCCTATCATGAGCCATCCATACTAACACTTAAGCAAACTTTAATAAACCTTGACAAGTATGCACTAGAATTGTGCTCATAGAAATGTTATGGTCAAGATGTCCCTACTCACCTGATTCATCATGTGAGAGAGTCATTTTAGTGAATTAAAAAAGAATGTGCACCTATTGAGAGAGTAAATTAGAATAATCTCATAGGTGAGATGATGGTTTTAGGTGGCTACATTAAAAACATTGAGGACAAGATAAAAGGCATTAGGGAATAGTAGATCAAACCTCACCAATCTTATGTGTCTTTATAGACACTACCTCAACCTTCTTATGTGCCACCCTTTCTTCCCCAAGAGACTATTCCAAATGCCCCTTTGAGTTTTCCAGGTTTTTCATGTGTTCCTAAGACCTTCCCTTCTTGGATATCTATCCAAGATAACTATCAAAGAAATAAGGAGATTATTTTAGAATAGCCTGCTATTGAGATCTAAGATTCCACCCTACTTCAAGAACCCCTTATGAATTCCTTCAAGGTTTTAAGCTAAAATCAAGTGGTGAAGTCATGGGGTAATAAAAATGAGTCAAATTTGGATTTGAAATCCCAAGATAAAACAAGATCTGAACCTCTACAAACCTCTCTCATTCCTCCTCATAATCTCCTTATGTTCCTTATCTTCATGAAGCCACTAACCACCTTAAGGAGGAGATAATCCAAGAGAATATTGATAAGTAGATTAAAGAGTTAGAGTTAGAAAACAAGGAAAGAGGAGGAGAATAATAATTAGAGGGATAAAAAGGGGCCTTTCTCTTTCCCATCTTGGAACCAAGTCATGCAATCAATTAAATCTAAGGTCATTCAACCCCCATCCCTCCCTCCTCAAGAATCTAGGTCATTTCCATCTTGGAAATCCATCTAGAAAATCATGTAAAAGGAGGACATGATAATTAAAGACAAATAACTAGACCAAGGAAATGTCACCTATATATCATCTCTCTTAGAGCCATCCCAAGAATATCCTATGATAGTCTTTGAAGAGGTAAGTAGTGAACTCCATATTGAACTCATAACTGGTAATGATGGATTTTTAGACCAAGAAGAGGTCATCATTGGGACACCACTTGCCAAGAGAGAGCATGTCTCAGTCTTTCATAATTTCAAAGAGGATGAGTTTTAGGAATAATTGTAGGTTGGATATGAGATCTAATAGGAAGATGACCATTGGTACCAGTTGTACCATGACTTCTTCAACAAAATTAAAGAGCTTAAGATGGTTGATCTTGATGAGTAAATAATACAGTAATTTGAATATCCATCTGAGGATTCCATTTATGTTTTGGAGCTTCAATAAGATAGTTCTACTCTAAGGATGCCTAAGTAGAATGAGAAGGTTGGTCTTGATGAGATATAGGTATAATTGGAGGACATGAATGAGATTTGTATATCTCTTATTGAATATCTTTGTCAAGTTGAGGATAAAGTGCTTGATAAGGTAGACAAAGAGTTTCCCATGGAGGACAATGACCAAGATTGGGTAGAATATGTAGAGCTCCTTCATGAGCCTGAATAACTTGAATCAAAAGAGAAGACTAGTATTATTGAGGACACCACGAAAACCAAGGAGGTATGCCTTGTTGAACCACTATTAGAGTTCATGGATGAAGAGTCATATGAATAATTTGAGACTATCTAGATGTACATAGCTAGCTTGTTTGGAACTACCTAGTTCTCATTGATCATCATGCTAATGAAGTTGGAAAATATAACAGAGAAGGAGGATGAATCAAGACCAAGGTTCAAAAATCTACATGGCTCATTCAAATTCTCATTTTGTGATGTAATAAGGTTATCAAACTTTATTTTTGATCTAGGAGGAAAGGTACACATAGTTTTAAGTTATATATATTAGATTAGTGTTGTTCAAATTCTTCTAAGTGTTATTTTTAGAACATTTGTTTATTATCCATGTTTTATTCTAGGTTAGTTTCATTTAGTAAGTATCTTGGTCACTCTATCTTGTTTTTTTCTTTTCTTGGTCCTTTTTTCATTTCAAAAGAGGTTAAAGTAGGATTTTCAGCTAGTGTTACAACTAGGTTAATATGTTGAATTCAAGTAGAGACTCCATGCCAAATAGACTAGACTAGGCACATGGTCTAGATTTTTTTACATAGATAGGAATGCAACTCTTATGAGTCACAAAATTTGTTGGCCATTTTTTCCCACGTATAAATCTTTGAAAATTTAAACATAGTTCATGTGAAGCAGTGGATCAAAAGGGTTTGAAATAGGTCTAGGATTGAAAAATAAAGGGATCCAATTAGGTTTTGATATGTCATAATCATTCAAGAGCATGGACCAAGTTGCAAAGACCTTAGGAATCCATCATAACCTTAAAGGATTGGTCAAAATATGAATTGTGCAAAGTTTAAGAGCTATAACATCATCAGGACATCGTGCAAGAGAAAATGGACCAACTAACTTATGTAATTTTTATATTTCTCAAAAATCCTTACACAAACCAATAGATCATTTGAAATTATAGTTCTTCATGTTAGGATCATCCTCTAAAATTTCCATTCCCATGTGAGCTTTCTATCTCAAGTTATAAGCTTATAATTTTGGACTTATAACATAGACATTCACGCTAATGTCAAGTTTAAGCTTGAGCAAAACAAATCATTTTGAGATTAAATTTGATAGTATCACAAACATAAATGATGGTCATGTGAAATATTTTGATGTGACAAAATATGTCAATTTTAAGCTCATGAAATAGCCATTGGATTTCAAATAATGGGTCCCAATAGATCTAATGGTCCTCATTTGATTGTACATCTTGATCAAATAGTGTGAGGTGAGTCAAACAGTCAATGGGATCAAGAGGCCACCACATGGTGTAAGAATATAAACTAATAGAATAATATTTAATCTTGAGGATCAATGCATATTTGACATGTTATATAATATTAGATAGAGTTGACAAGTCAGGAGGCAATATCAATGGTTGGCGTCTAATCATATAGATCAAGATCAATGATGCAAATGAAGGTCAAAGAGTCAATAGAGTTGAGTTGGAATACCAAAAACTAATGGGAAAATCATCAATATTGGGACATTTTTTATGGAGATTAGTGATATATTTTTTTAGCCTAGGTAAACAAATATAAGGAACTAAGCTTGAGTTCGACCCAAGCTAGTGGCAATACATGGAACTAAGTTCTATACAAATCTTAGTAGAACCAGAATGAAGATTTTGAGAATAAAATGCACCATTAAGGCTCTATAGAGATAGATTAGGTCTTTTAGACCTAATATAGATCAAATTTCAATATGTTGGTGGTTAAATGAGACTAGGCATCAAGTAGAGATGGATAACTATAAGAAAACTAATAGTCTTAGATTGGTTTTCCATCTATAGATGAACTTATGATCTAGTTATGAAAAATAGAGAGATATGTGATAAATGAAAAATGGGTCATCTATTGATGTGGATCTATCATCAAAAAATCAGTTACTAACCACCATTTATGGCATGGCATTATCAATATCATGATTTGAGGATTTGATCCTCATGAATAGGTCAAGTGGCTTATGGTCCCAATGTGATGAGCTAGTAGTTGGGGAGGTAATTAAGGAGCATTTATTCCATTAAAATAAACTTTTTCATCATGCCAAAAAAAATATTATCTCTATTGAATCTCTTATCAAATGAGAGGATTCCATAGATTATGGAAGAAAAAGAAGTTAAGCTTGTTGATAAGGATCAGTTTTGATTGGAGGAAGACATGAATGTAAAAAGAACAAATGAGCTACCATGTCATTTATTGATGATTGGGAACCTTTGATCCACTCTCTAATGCATTTATCCCATCTCTCTCTCTTTGTTATATATATAGGATTTTGAGCCAAAAAATGGATCCGCATTATATCATTCTACTCCCTCTCCTGGGTATGACAAAAATCTACCAAGATGGAGTTATAACCTCTTGAGATGAATACAAGACTATTTTTTTTATTTCATTACTTTGTTATAGTGTGTACATGTTAGATTTGCATATATGGTAGGAGTCTTTACCTTGTCAAGTCATGATCTCATTTAGTTACTAGTTCATCTAGTTATGCAGGTCATGTTTAGTGTTATATATCTCTTAATTAAAGCCCTCATGTGGATACTATGACTAATTAATGTCTTTCATTAGAATTCTCAATCATCTCCCTTAGCTTAGATCATTTGGTAAACCTCTACATGAAATAATGATGTATGATAGATATTTAAAATCCTAATTCTAGTCTTTTACTTGTTTCATTAGTGTTTTAAGAGTTAGGTAGGGTGGATTAACCATAATTTAGATGCATCACCATTGTTAGCTTAGGTTTTCCTTTTAAGTTTATCTCTCTCTCTCCCTTTTCCCTGGTCATTAGTAGGTTTTAGTTGTGGTAACGAGCTAAAATGATGCATCAGAGGAGCTAGCCTCATTAAAAATCCTAAAGGTCTAATCCCATTATAGAATACCCATAGCCTAAGGTCAGTCCCATGTTGAGCTAGATTTGGAAGTAGGGCCTGAACACTCTTACCTCCAACTAGGGTGCAATCTAGATCTCCAATAGGACCATGCTAGTGTCCCTTAGCTCCTTACCCCTCAAATGGATATCTTTCCATTCATTAATTAAATTTAGGGTCAGCCTAGACCTATTTCACATCTTGATAAGAAATATAAATTTATGTATACACCTCTTTCATTCACTTATCCACTAGATGGAAATCATATTCAAATACTCATAAATAAACTTAGAAATAGTTTTGAAAATCAAGGTCATTGATCCCTATTCTACCCTACTTCTACATATACCCATCTATAACATCCCAAAATTTAGATTACTCATATTTTTAGTCTCAAGTCACACTCAAAGCACTCATACTAGAATTCACTTTTACTTGCACCATCACTTAGATTGGGAGAATTTCATCAGGCTTGATCCCCTTTCGAGGTATTGGTATGTAGGAAATGATCAACACATGGGATTTTTAGGTCACATCTAACCTACTCTACTGACACCACTCTTTCCTAATTAAGCTAATCAAATACCCTAATAAACATGAAGGCCTAGATTTTGGCATTAAATCAGTCAAAATAGGGCATAGATAGGGAACCAATTTTCATCCACTTAGGCACAAATGTCTCAAGACTAGGAAAAACTCCTCTAAGAAGGTAATTGTCTTGGATATAGGACACTACCATATCTTTGATGACACTAGTGAAGTGCACTACTATCTAAATGATTGTAGTTCTATCCAGGAGAGTTTTTGAATTTTGATTCCAACTTGTAACACTAAAAAAAACTCATATACCAATTCTTAACCCATCATCCATTTGTCTTAGTCAATTTCCATCTAAGTACATCTCTTATAAATTCATTACTATGTATAAAATTATCATATAGGTTAATTATTATACAAATCAATGGCTATATTTATTACACTATTTATTTCTTAATTTATTATTCTAGTACTTTAGCAAACTAGGGTTTTACATACCATAATTCCCTTAAAATCTAAATCATTTGGTGAACCCAACTTACTTTTAATAGTGCAAAAACCCTAGACAAATATTCTCTTAGGGTTTGTCTCCTTTTATTTTCTATGCTCAATCATTAATTTCAAAAAATCAAATTTGATTCATCATTCTATTTTTATAATCTTTTATACATTTAATTTCTCAAAAGGTTCAAAATATATAAGTTTTGGTTTTCCTACTTCCCTACCTATGATGGTAAAACTCAATAACCGATTTGATGAGATCGATAAGATACATTTTCAAGATTTTGTTTCTAAACATCCTTATATGCAAGATGACATTATCTATATTGCTTAATAAGAGCTCTTGAAATCCACTACAAGTCAATACTATAACCCCATATACATTGATATTATTACACCTACTACAAGGCAACTCAAACTCTATAATGACCTAATACAACTAGCCAACCCTCAATAGTGGCATAACTTCTTATGGCTAGTACACATCATTCCTCTTTAGATGTACAATCCCTTTGATAGGAGATCAATTCTTTATAGTATAAGGTGTTGCATCTTTATCAAGGTTCTACTAGACCATCATATGCTTTAGATTCTCATTTAATCCTACACACACCTTTGGCATAACATATATCAGCAAATCTTTTGCCCTTCAGATTTGTGGCACCCAAGATTGCATTGTATGATGGTAAAGGTGATTCATATCATCATCTACATGATTTTATGCATCATATTTAGACTATGCTTCCAATGATTAGATCATCACTAAGTTGTTCCATCATATTTTAAAGGATTATACACTACAAGGGTTCGATTATATTCATAATCAATCCGTCATAGCATTTTATCCATTAGCAGATAGGTGTTTAGTACACTTTTTATTAAATATCAATGACAAGGTTTCATATACTCAAGTTTTACAACTCAATCAAAAATCTAATGAGCCAATAGTTGAATATGTCTTTTAATATAAAACTATATTAACAAAGATTACTAGCCCATGGTAGATAGATAACTCCAAGACATATTCAAGTAGAGTTTATTATCAAAATTACATGAAGCTATTCTATTCAAAATGTTTCCATCATTCATAGATATATGCCATAAAGTGAAATAACAAGAAGTTGATCTTCTCTCCATGGGTAAATTAAAGTACATATTTGGATCAGATTCAATTGATAAGACTTTCAATAAGGCCTCATATAAGGTGAGGGCCACTAAAAACAAGAATGATCAAAAGATAATGATTAATGCAATATCAAATCTAACTCCTTGCATGGTTTTATTAGCTCCTCTAAGGATACCCTTCACATTTTTGAATCACCAACATGAGTTTTTAAGCAACTTTTTAAGAATCTATATGCTAAAATATAGAAAATCATACAAATACTAAATATATTAAAATTGTATTTCTTCTATGGAAGGAATCACTCTAAATGTCTTGCCACTTTGAGGTTATTAACTCCTTAAGAGAAATACTCAATTACAAATAACTTCTGAGATGCCTAAAACTAACCTATACCCTTTATTTATACTAATTTCCATCTACCCAATACCTCCTTATGCATGTGGTACTAAACCACTTTTCATTATTGTACTATTCTACACCTTTCTAAGTACATTACATTCCATCCCCCTTAAATATGTTTTGCCCTCAAAACATGATAATAAATAGGAGGAGGACCAAATAAAGGTCAAACCATACATATGAAAATAGGTTAAAGACTAGATAGAGGCATGTCTATGTGTCCTTTTCTACTTCCACTTATTTTGAATGTGCTCAGATATGAAAATGTACATCCACAGGGTGAACATGAACACTATAACTAAAGGTTAAAGTGCAATTTGAATGATGATGATCATACCCTCAAAGTGAGAGTAAGGGTGCTCAAAGTAGTCATTCTGATGAATGAATTGAGGATGCATGATATCCAATTTAGCATTTTTATTTGATGTATTTAAATATTTGGTTCCCTAATTGAGCTATGTGATTGTCATCTTGGGCTCATCAGGGGCCTGCTCGAGCATGGTGATTTCCTAAATGGGATCATCTGAAACCTATTGAGATGCATCCAAAAGGGGATCATTATTTGGTTTGTTGATGGCCTAAAAAGGTGGTGTTGTGCAGAGATGCAAACACAAAGGTGTCTCACCATGATAATAGAATATGTGGTCTTATACAAGCTTAGCTAAGCTTATAGCTTCCTTCATGGATTGTGGTTTCCATATGTGAACATCTACTAAAATCTCATCTTGAAGTCTGTTGATGAAGTAATGAATGAAGAATGTAGTAGAGATGTCATTGGTTAATATTTCAAACTTAATTTGATACTCCCTAATAGTACCATTTTATTGAAGTTGAATTAATGAACCAGTGAGATTATCACTAGACAAAATGGGAATCTTCATGATAACTAAATTTAAATTGATAAGAGAGGACATCGGCTTCAACTAAAAATTTGTCCTTTATAATAAGACCAATATTTGATTTTTTTTAGAATAAATATAGTCACTAAAACTATAATAACTTATAAAATACTCAATTAAATTTAAAAATTGAAAATGTTATGGAAATATGAGACAAAGGTACACAAAATCTAGAAAAAATTTGATGTGATTAATTATAGTCTGAGATCAATTTAATAAAAACTAGTTGGGTTTATTTTTTTAGACAAAAAATGTAGATCTACACTTGAAATTGTAAGGAAATAGAAGATCCAATTGAAATTTGAAAACTACTAAGATGTAATGAATAATTTAGAGTTACTCCATGAAGATATAAAGTATTCTTGTAATAAAAAAAAATATTGCATAAATAGCCTTGGAAATTGCTCTGATAACATATGTTAAGAACTTGTATGCTAAAATATAGAAAATCATACAAATATTGAATATATTAAAATTGTATCCTTTTATGGAAGGAATCACTCTAAATCACTTGCCACTTCAATGGGGATACCTCCTTAAGAGAAATAACTAATTACAAATAACTTCTCATATGCCTAACACTAACCTATACCCTTTATTTATAGTAACTCCCATCTGCCCAACTCTTCCTTCTTATGCATGTGGTACTAAACCACTATTCATTATTATACTATTCTACCCCTCTCTAGGTACATTACTCAACTCTTGGAATGTAATGTCATATCTCTCCCTCCCATCAAATAAGTTGATATGACTAGGCCTCTTCCAAAGATTTATGATGCCAATATATTTTGTGACTATCATAGGGCACCAGACCATAATACAAACAAATACATCAACTTGTTACATAAGATACAAGACTTGATAGATGATAATATCATTGATATCATCACTCCTACAGAGGCAACTAAACCAAAATCAATAGAATAAAAAGCATTGAAAATGTTTTTTAGATCCATTTCCAAAGCACATAGATACTGATAAAATAGGAACTTCAAGTGTTCATTATACTTATCAAGCACATCCACCACTAGCATCCTATCATACACATACAATAAACACACACCCCTTCATTAATATCATTGGTGTGTATCATACTATAGTGTTAGCTAGACCTCTCATCACCTTTTTAGAGTAGAAGATTATCAATGATGACTTAGATCTATATGCATTCTTTATATGATCTTGCATTGATCGTCATCTTATTCAAAGTGTTATGGTTTATCATGGGTCAAGTGTTAAAATGTGTACTATCATATTTCTATAGCACTTGGGTTATTGAGAGTAGTATATTTATTAGATAGATATATTTATTTGTGGTTTTAGTGTCCATGTTTAGAGCTCCATCATAGAGATAGTACTTCCATTATAAGTTGGTCCTACACACATGTCCACTAGATTATTAGTGGTACCTAGTACTAGCATATTTGACATGATTTTGGGTAGGCCTTAGATACAACAGCTTTGATCCATTCCATACATTATACATGGATGTCTTAAGTATATACATTTTAATCAAGTGATTATAGTTGAGGGCTTTCCATATGATTACCCCTTACCTATTCCATAGTTTCTTACATGGAAGACACTAGTTAGTTTTCTACACACATGTTCTAATAGCATATATTTGATATAATTTGAGCCACCAATGCAGGTGAGGTCTACTCCTATAGCATTACCACATACCTGTATTAGAGATACCCCTACATCAAAGACATGTTATGGATCATAAAGAGCCTCTCTCTACCTAATTATCATCTGTATTAGTGTTACAACATCGAGAATAAATATCAATCATATCTTCTTTTACCATATGGGTCCCTAAGAACCCCATAGTTCATAGTGAAATCAGTCAACCCCATAAGTTCATATCCCCAATCCACTTTTAGTTTTAGCTATAGATTACTTAGTACATCTGATTCATAGATCTCAAATACCTCCTCACATAGAATAGGGGGTCATTATTCCCTTATTTGATATAGTTTACCTTGATAGTGAGTCTCTTATGAGGCTCATCGATTAGTATGTTCCTTTTTACTTTTACATAGTTTATATTACTTTACTACTTGTATATAGTTTCATTTTCATGTTAATTGTACATAACTTATACTCAAAAAATACAAAAACAATATAACATATTCAAAAACACAAAAACATTTAAATATTTGCTCATAAAATACAAATGTTAGATTAGATGCATTTCCATGTATACATTTATTCTATTTTCTAGGTATTACATATGTTATCTATGCTAGTATAGTCAATTTTATCATATATACATGCTTCAATTGTTCTCTTCAAGTGTTTGCATATCATTATAGACTTCAAATCCTCTACAAAGATATATATTTACTACTATCTACCAATTGGAGGCACATACATAGATTTACCATTGATATATTCACCCATTTGGGGCATAATACTACATAACTCCTAGTTTTCTAGGTTACATATTTCTATGCTTCATTTCATATATTTAGCATTGATTATATCTCAATATTGATCATCCTATACTACACAATTTTTTTCTCAACTACTACTACTATAGACTCAGCTTATGTACATATTGTTTCTTATATAGATTTGTACCACATGTTCATGCATACTTTCATTTCTACCTTTACTAGTTTATATTTGATTGTCTCTTTTCTTCTACATCTATTTGATGACATTTGAATATGTCATTGCTCTACATCTCTACACCAATTATTTCATTATGTGTATGCTTTGGACATCTACCCATGTCCTTTTATGTGTCTTCTTGAATATGTGTACAAACATTTGAACATGTTCTTCCATTTGGATCTAAGCCAACCTTATTTTCTCTATATGTATGTGGATATTTGAACATGTCCTTTATGTTTTCTCTTTCTCAGACTTAGTGACATGTTCCTATGTCCCTTGTATTACATCCCCTTGGCCTATTTTACATGCCTCATGTGTTTGTATGTATGCTCTTATGTATGTGTCATGGCCATGACACTTGTATATTTTTTATTACACTCACATCTAGTTTGTGATGCCATGAAGGACCTCATGCATCTCTCTTTCCTCTTTGAGTGCCTTGATGGGCATCATACCCCACCCCCATAGGTAGTTAATCAGATTATACTCAGATTTTCTATCCATATATAAGATTACATTATTATATCTATGTTGACAAGCATATGAATGTTAGATCTAACCTACATCATATATTACCAACTTATGCTCAGATTATCTTACATTTGAATGTCATGTATACACATTATATTTTTTATCATGCAGAATGTATAGATTTTATTTTGAGGATAGTTATTACATAATTTCAACAAACTCCTCTCAAAATAAGTGGAATTCATAGGGGTTTTTTATAGAGATTGGGCCATCCTAATGCACTTAGAACATAGTTTTCATCACACATATATAGATTATAGAGCCTAAAATTAGGAAAACATAGTGAAACATAGTAATACACATGGTTTCATTTTGTTATAGAAACAGTATAGTTGGACACTATCATGGAACATAGGACACTATTCTAGTGCACTACTATCCAAGGGACTATGTTATTATCTAGTATCCAAAAATAGAAAATTCTAGAATTTCTAGAAAGGTATAGTAGTTACAGTTTAGTTTTACATAATTTCAATCACATATTATCAGATATACTCAGTTTATACTCAATTTGGGGGAATCATGCATGGTATGATCACTCTCATTTAATTTTTAGATACTCAAATATATATTATTATGCCTCAATCTAGAATCCATATGCACAAACATTAGATTTGGGGGCATGTGTGTAACACATTATTCCCATATGTTTAGTTTGACACCAATACTATCATATCAAATGAAAGATCTATGTCATTATCCACATTATTACTATAAACACCATTTGCACTAGGTTTTCACCAAATTGATGCCTTATTCCATCTACAATGGTTAGCATTATCGAGTAGTCCCTAAGCTACATACTTATGTACCTGAGTGGCCCCGAAGCCATTTTTCATTTTAGTGATTATAAGTGTTCATAAAGCCATCCCACATAATTTCAATTACATTGCACAATTTTAGCTACATATGCATTTACTACACATGGGTAGTCAATGATGGAGTGATACACTACTTGAGTTCTTGATCCACCTACATAAGAGGGTTGGACAAGACATTAATCTAATCTAAGTTATTCAGGTCTAACTTGGGGTGGGAAATGATGGATTCAGGTCTAACTTGAGTTATTAATCCACCCACACATGAGGATTGGGTAAGCCATCACTTTAGTCCAAGATATTCACCATTTGATCACTATATACATGTACACACATAGGATGTCACTCAGTTTTAGCATTGGTTCACGTACCCAATAAGGTGTATTCATTCCTTTCTTATTTCTCTCATCTCTTTACTAAGTTTTGTATTTTATTTTGATCTTTATTAAGTAAGTATTGATTATTTCATGTTTCATTTATAATATATGTAATGGAGCATGCCTTTATAAACTCAAAACTAGATTCATGGGCTTCACCATGTAGGACACATAATGGAGAAAGCTTCATAGACTCAGACCTAGATTCATGGGCTTCACTTTATAGGACACATAATGGAGCAATCTTTATAGACTTAGACCCATATTCATAGGCTTCACCTCTTAAGTAAGTCCAAGTACATTTATTTTCCTTTATTCTAATCATTTCACTTTGTTGCATTCTTAGAATAAAGTGGGGGAAAATGTAATCATTTAAAATGTCATTTTTTATACAATAAGTGTCACTTGAGACCACCTTAGCCTAGCTCAACCCTCGACCTATCTTAAGGCCTCTCTTAATCATTTTTAGGATTTTATGTGAGTCCAACCTATTATTTGATACATCAAAATAAGCATTAATCCACCTCCTAGGCATCTAGGTCCCTGGTTCCCTAGCTTCTACCAACTAAACATTATTGTGCCCCTTTGGACACTATCACACTACACTAACATCCTAAGGAGTGCACTAGTGTCCCTTATCTCCTTACCCCTCCAATGGATATATTTATGTTCCTTAATATAATTTAGGGTTAGCCTAGACCTATTTCACATCTTAACAAGCAACAGAATACTATATATACACCTCTTTCATTTACTTATCCATAATATGGAAATTATATGTAAATACTCATAAACAAAATTAAAAGTAGTTGTGTAAATTAGGGTCATTGAACCTTATTCATACCCATATATAGTAACCCAAATCTTAGACTACTCAAATTTTTAGTCTCAAGTCACACTCAAACCAACACTCATACTAGTAATCACTTATGCTTGCACCAGCACTTAGATTGGGATAACTACATTAGGATTGATCCCCTTTCAAGGTATTGGTATGTAGGTCAATATTCAACACATGGTGTTTTGGGGTCACACCTAGCCTACCTTGATAATTCCACTCTTTTCTACTTATGTTCATCAAATACCATAATAAACATGGACACCTAGGATTTGGCATAAAATCAATCAAAATAGGGCACAAAAATGGAACCCTATTTCATCCACTCATGCAAAAGTGTCTTAGTACAAGGTGAAGCTCCTCTCATAAGGTCATTGTCTTGACTAAAAGGACACTAGTACCCTCTTGATGACATTAATGTGGTGCACTATCATTTGTAAGACCATGATTTTATCTAGGAGAGTTTATGACTCTTAATTCCAACTTGTGACACTTTGTATAGATCCTATACCAAGTTTTAGCATATCATCCATCCATCTCAATCAATTTTTAGCTAAGTACATCTCTTGTAAATTCATTACTATTTATATAATTATCAGATATGTAAAATATTATTCAAATTAGTGATTGTATTTATTGTTATATTTATTCCCTAATTTATTATTCCAACACTTTAAAAAACTAGGGTTTTACATACCATAATTCCCTTAAAATCTAAATCATTATGACTTAAGGAAGGTGCATTAAAAAAATCCAAGTAACAAGTTTTGTGGTTTACACTTTAAGAGTTCATTAACTTCTCCATAGAATTAGTTTTAAAAATTATATTTGACTAGAATAGTTTCATAGATAACAGATATAGTAAGAAGCATATAAAACATCATTTTCTCAAAAAAAAACTCAAGGTTATTATTCCATCAAACTCAGGGTCATATGTTCAAATTTCATGTTTCATAATTCTATATGTTGGCTAAAAAAATGATGGAACTAGATTACAGTTTTTAACCTAATCCTATCTAGTCTCATCTTGGTATTTTTAATTTTCTTATGACCCTTTTATTTCCAAGGTCCTTCGTGTTCATATCCATATTTCATTTTAAACTATTCATGGTTTCATAATTCATGTTTATAATTATCATGATAATCATTTCAATTAACCATAATATTCAGATATCAAAACATTATATCATAAATCCCATTCATATATCTCAACATTATGTATTATAATATCCATCTTATATGTCATTTATCACCACCTACTAATGTGAATTAGATTATATTATGTTGACATCACTATTAAAGATCAAATACCAAATAGCCACACATGGCTACCAACCATAAGTGTCTTGAAAATAATAACTTATGCACAAATCAAATGCCACTTTATGCCCATTATTTTCCAATAATGCACATAGATTATAGGTACTAACTATATTAATAAAATATAAAAATACTAATCTAAAAATGTGTAATTATGAATGGGGGATATTACTATTGTGTTTTTGGATATTAGCAACAATGGATTGTCACCACAACACAAACTACCTTAGTGGTTGTGCATGAAAGCAAATGAAAATGTGAAGAGACTTTATGAACTCTAAAATCAATAGATCAATATGTTTATAAATAAACATGCACCTTATAGGGGTATTGATTTTTATTTAATTCATAAAATAATTATCACATTATCACATCAATGCTCCTAATAGAATAAGCAAATGTACGTTTTGTTTTGTTTTTTTTATTTATTTATTTTTGTATTCAAAAGTATACAATATATCAAATCCAAATGACAAGGAGGGATAATTGAATTAGTTTTTTGTAGTATGTTAGTTTATTCTAAAGGAAATTTTGGTTATTAGATAGTGATGAAGACAATAATGGAAAATTAAATAAAGATAGTTTTTATGAATCTATTAGGCTATATTTATATATTTTACACTACATAATTTTCTAAATGTCATTTTAGGAATTTTAAAATGAACAATAACATTCAGAAGAAGATATGCGTTTGTATTCTTGTTGTTAGAGTCATCCTCCTAGGTGCCTTTCTAGTCTTTATTCTCTATCAAATGCCTCCTTTATGCTCTTATCTCCCACACTTCTCTTGAGCATCACCATTCCTGACTATGATGCATCATTTTTGAAATAAAACTAATAGTTATAAAAAAATCTAGCTATCTCATTCCATCACATCTCTACAATAAATTTTGTATAGCTTGACATTTTAATTTATCAACCAAGTCATTTTCTAATTAATATCATTTATATGGGTAGAGTTTCAATTATATATAGACACTTTTCATTTATGTAGATGACATAACCCTTATGGCTTTTGGACAAAATTTTCAAACATTCCAACTCCCCTCTACTTTGTTAGTAATGCAAGTCGGTCGAAAGTTTTTAATGGTCATATGATTGTATTTACATTGCTTGTTATTATTTTAGTTGTAAAATACAAATTGATTTTTCTATATCACATTATATCCAAAAGATATTCAAAACTTGATAGGATAACTATATATATTATTATAAATGTTTCTTTATTAGTAGATATAGTGACATTCTAATAGGCCATGTTGAATAAACAACTATCATTATTAATTTTGTTTATTCTATTATAAATTATGATTGTATTATTTATAAAAATATATACATTTTTTTAAGTTTTCATAATGTTAAATAATAATGAGGCCTGACCATGTTATTAAATAATTAAAACAAGAAAAATGTTAAAATCTAAATTCAATACTAAGAAAAATCTCACATTGATTTTCATTTAAATAAAGAGGATTCAATGCATGCTTCCTCACAAAAATGGTTCCTAAAATATTATTTTGCATTCACAAATAAATTTTCAAAATAGAAAATGAAAAGGTTTATTATGCTTGGTGCTCGATGATTGATGTTTTTTATTTATGCTAACATGTAAAATAAGAAACTGAAAAAGGTAAGATCTCAATTAGACCATCAACCCATCCTTCAGGGCACTAAAAATATTTTATTACATAATTCATCATCAAAAATAGTTTTTTTAAAAACACAATCTCTCTCTTATCCCTCGACACCACATCTATATGTCTCTCTTCAATGATACCCTCCATATTTTATAGGGAAAGAAACTTGCATTACAATCACACACTCAAAAAAACTTATTAATTAGTTAAACTAGATTAATAATAATTTATTTCAATATATATATGTCAAAATAAATTTACAAATTATAACAAATGAACATGCACCAAATCTATTTGATGTTGAACATTATAAGTAGTCCATTTCCAGACTTGATCAAGAAATATTTAAGTTTATGCTTCATAATATAAGCAAATCAATAGCTTTAAACCACTTAACATTAGTGTTAAGTAAGTCACATTTTTTTATACTTGTCTAAAAAATAATTCAATTCTAATTTTATCATAATAACCATGCAATTCATTTACATTAAAATAACCATGTTAACTCTTAACTAGAATTTAATCATTCAATTGATGAGTTATTTGACATTCAAATCAGATGAACACACCAATCCCATTTTATGTTCAAGAGAATTTATATTTGATATTATTCAATAACCAAAACTGTAATATAATAAAAGATATTTAACTAAGCATTTTTTTTTAAAAACATGAAATAATAGTTATACGAGCATTTTATTAAGGAATTCAGGTTCTAAACAAATAAGTCCTTATGGCAAGCCATGTCAACACAAAACAAATAAGTAGTTTATATGTAGTCTATCAATAAAAATGATGTGTGATAGAGACAATAAATAACAAATATTGGTTGTGGGAAATAAAAGATTAAAAGCAGATGGTATATAATTCACTTAATAGTCAGTTAAAAATTGATATATATATATATATATATATATATATATATATATATATGAATTTAATTTCCACTTAAAAGAGAAATATGCAGATTATTTGTTTACTAAGATTTAATCTCATGTGTAAGTTGAGTACATGATAATTATATTTAGTTATTAACTAAACTCTATATGATGTATAGTGGGCACCCACCCATGATAATATTTATGATTTTTGGTCTTATTATGAATATTTTTCTCCAGTCTTTTATCTTTAAGTTCACTTTATTAAATGACTTACTACAAATCCTATTTTTTATAAAAGTTAGTTAACTTAAATTAAAGTTATAACTAACTTTATTTAAGTTAATTTATTTAACAAAAGTTCAATCATAATTTAAAGTGTAATTAATCCCTATTGAAGGCTTTACAAGACTTGAATGAAAATGATTAAAAAATAGAATCCATACAAGTACAAGAGCTCTTATTAAAAGTTTAATATTGTAATTCATCTTATGAAAAGTATCTAAGATCATGTGTGTGACTACAAAAATATCAAATAAAAAATTATTTGACGATGAAGTGCCACACTTGGTACAATTAGGTATATCCAATTTTATCATTTATTTATAAACAAATTATCTAAAAATTTCCCAATTTTAATAATTTTTATTATTGCATAAATTACCAATCATATGCATTAGATTACATTTATTATTTTCCTAAACATAATGAGCATTCCATATATTTAATGTATGGCAGACTATTTTTGATTAATCACGTAGTCTTATAATATGTTCCTTTATCTCGGTATTCATGTGTAATCAGTTATGAACCTAATATTTTACTTATAAAATTAAAATAATTATATCTTGTTCACGATTTTAATTACAAAATATTTTATACTTGACTTTATTTTAAATTATTTAGTTTTAGTTTACTTTGATTTTGTATTTTGTAATCTTTTACATAAGTTTATTGTTATTCTCCATCATTAATCTTATAGTTTATTCTTCTTCCATTGTAATTATTTTAGGTTTTATTTTACATGCATGTCATTTCCATTTATTTTAGTACCTTTAGTTTAATAACATCATTGTTATTTTATTTTTGTTAGTATTAGTTTTATTTATTTTAGTTGTCTTTTGTAGTTTTATTTATTCGATTATAAGTGAAGATGATAAGAATGATGAGAAATCAAAAAAAAAGTAATAAAGGATATTGATATCAAATATAGTAATTTGTATCCATCCAAGAGTCTACGTCTTCCATAGGTTTACTCTATCATATAGGGTTACTTATAATACTTTTGCCTATAATATTATCTTAATCAAATTCTTAAACTTATGAAAAATGGATATTGTAAAATTTTAGTGAATAAATTTTATTTTGATTGAATAACTAATTTGTTTCCCTATGTCTTGTTAAGCCATTTTCTTTTTCTCAAACTTCAAGCTTAACATAAACTACCCTTTTGTATGCCTAAGTATTATCCTTTTAGTCAAGGAGGTCCCTACAATTAAATATGTTTGATTTCATTTTAATCTTCATGATAAGCCAAAGGGTTGCTTCATTGAATGTTAAAAAAATTAACATAAATAGTATGTACTGTTAATTATCAGACTATCTTTAAATCATTAGATCAATATTATTGTCTCTTTGACAAGTCTGACATACTCAAACATTTGTAATATTTTTTAGACATCCAACTATGATGGACTCATCCTCACATCAAGAAACAATCAATTTTAAAATTTATATCATCTTTAGGAGTCAACACACATGTTTCACATGTCAATGGCATGAGAAAGCACCCAAAAAGTGTCATATAAATATGTAATAGGTCTAAGATAATATGATCATTTATCATCATCTAACACTCCTCAAGGATACATTTATACACTTATGCACATTCAAATGGATTACCCTTTACTTCCTAATTTAGTTATCAGTCCTAAAGAGAAGGTCTTATCCAAAGTCTTAATCTCTCAAGCTAAGCCAAATTTTCAATTTTCCAAGTTTTGAAAGTTAGATTAAAATTTTCATTCATTAAAGGAGTGGTTTTTCACACATACACCTAACAAATTTCTCAACCCACTATTCTTCCCATTTTGTAGGCCCAAACCTAGTGGTGAAAGTAGACATAAGGTTTCAAAGAGAAAGAGATAGGTTTTATAGATACCTACACATAGTAAACCCTGATATCACACATTGATATGGATTACAAGCATGTGTAGTGGAATGCAATAAAACATAGAGTCACTATACACACATATGAATCCAATAGAATATAGATATTAACTAGCATAGGCATCTATAGACTAAAAAATTACTTTGAGTGGTTCCAAACATCTAGCTCCTAATTTGAGTGACTCGGTCTAATTTCAGCCTTCCTGGCATTAAGTTTCAAACCTACATAAAAAAATACATACACTAAGTATATTAATCCCTTAGTACTTTTCATGATTAGCAAGTGTAATTGTTAAAATAATTTTCTTATTTTAACATTTAGATTCATGTATTATTTCCATATTTTATACAAAATGGATCAATACTTTTTTTTATCTTATGTAGGTTCACATTATCAAAATAAGATAAAATAACCTCATAATCAAACTAATATTAGAGCTAACTGAACTTCTTATTTTTAGCAAATTTCTAGACCCACTATTTTTATTATTTTTGCATATGAGCTCAAATGGGTTAATCAAGTCTCTATTATTCTCATAAATATTTAAATAAATATAATGGGTCACATGAAACAACAAGTTCACAACCAATTACAAAAAAACTAAACACAATGTTTTATAAAAAGTGAAAATTTTGAAAAAAAGTATTTTTTGGCTATTTGATTATTTGATTCTAGTCGTAAAATGTGTCAAAAAGTAACTACGTAATTATTTTGGCCTAAATTTTCATGAAGCTCTATAATATCTTTGTTTTTTTTAATGGACTAAAATTAAGTCTTGGTTCAAAATTTATGCCTTCCATAAGATATGTTCCTACATCATTCTCTTCTTGTTGAAAAGAAGTCAACTCTTGTAGATTGCTCTTATTAAACTTATGGAATTTTTTATTGTCTATCTTATTCAATTATTATTATGATATCCAGGTGTTATCCTCATATTTTAATCCTTCCCATTATACCAAATAATTTTTATAACTACCATTCATTACATCCATGATATTCTTGTCCAAAAATTGTGTTATCTTCTCTTTCTTCTTCAATGGCACTTGTTATCTCTAATTCACTTCTTATTCTTATTATACTTATTTATCCTTACCATGAAAAGCATATAAATTATAATCACTAAATACTAGATAAATATTCAAAAACTTTTTTGATTTACCTCATAAGCACTATCACTTATTTTATTCATAATTTTACATAGGCAAATATTCTTATACTTTATATTTTTATATGTTTCTTGAGAGAGATTTCCTTTATCAAGTAGGTGATAACTAAATATACTTCTTAAAATACCTTTGATCTTATATTTATGTTGTAGATAAGTGTGCACAAAGTTGTCTTAGTCGGTTCTTGGCTTATTACAACTAGACGCAAACATAGGATATTCTCTTTGTGCTCAACATTTTAACACTCAGTTGCTTCAGCATCAATTCACATAAGGCACAGGGCTTATATGCTCACCCAAAGTGTAGCTAAGAATTAATTGGGTCCTACATTGGGAAATTTTTACCATATCATAAGACATCAATTATGGGACTTAGTAATTTCAAAGAAGGCTTTAGGTAGATCCATAGGCACAAGCCTTTCATGGGATAATCCTAGTGGCCTATAGTCACAAGCCTTTTAGTGGACTAATATTTTATCCATATGGGTGAAATACTTTATTTAAACTAACCCTCATGTCATATCAGTGCTTGGAGGGTCAAAGGGCAGCTTTCTCTAGAAGTATTCATACTAGGCTCACAACTCTAGCAAGGATAGGAACTCTTAGCACATGATCTATACTCATATCCTCTACAAATTTATGATGACATTATCTTCCATTTGAAATTTTATTGAGATTATATAATGAATCTAATGTAAACATAACATACACATATTGGAATTATGACATCATAGCAATTATATATTTGATTACCAAAATAAAGACGCTCGAACTAGAAACACTATATGTAATTACAAAAAACTTCATCATTCATTATATTTTAAAAACAAAGTATACAGTCATAGTAGAGTCTATGTTAAATTCCTTCTTCTTAATGAACTAGAGGCTTAGAAATGAGCTTGGTCACTTAAAAATGGAGACTTCATGACATCCAAACTATTCTTAAGTCTAATGGATATTGGATGCATGTATACAGAGAAACTCCATTTTGCCAAAGTTTTGTTGTGATTTTATATCCCCTTACATCAACTGGTTTGAGATCCTTTTATATCTCTTTATGAGCATCTATACTAAGGTGTAATTGGCATGATGAGTGTTTAGATGGCTCCTTGGTGATCATCCCTTCTAGATCCATCACTTTAAAAACTTCATGTTGTAGTTGCCACATATTTCTAGTCTTAAAAGATGCCCTAAAGATATGGGAACCAATTAACCACCTACCAACTAGTGCAAGGTATGTGTTGAACCTTCTAGTTGGTTCCAAAATTCCAAAATGTCAATCATCACACCAAATTATTACCTCATACAAATGTGGATATCAACCTCATGCCAATGTGGATATCAAGCTGGCATGAATCCTATACTTACCAAAATAAGGGGCACAACATTACCCCATACAAAAAATTTAATCCATCCTTAGACTAGGTTGTCAAAGCTTTAATAGCACAGAATTTAGGTACACTCTCCTTAAGCTTAGCACTCAAGTATTTAAATCCCTTAATGGTGATCTTGATTTCTTTAGCGGTGATATATATTTTAGTGTATGTGGCACTAAGTGCAAGTACATCATTCTTTTCCATCTCCTTTCAAAAAGCCTCTACATTTGCCTTTGGCTTTTCCACACTCCCATCTAGGATTGATTCTCACTCATAGGCCATATTATTAAGATCACAAAAGAGTGATTCTACATTTTAATATTACTCTTTGATCTATTTTTTTATCATGTTGATGTTCCCCATGATCTATCCTCACTCTAACTTGCTTGTCAAGGATACTTGCACCATCAATTTCTCCTTCTCCTCTTTTGCCTACTTTAAGAGCACATTTATGACTGAGGATTAGTTTGAGAAGCTCAAGATGGCATCTGCTACATCTATGCCCTCATATTATTTCATAAAGATTTATTCATCTCTTTGATCTTACCAGCTATCTCTTTTTACAGTATGATGCAGGGATCTTCTTCTTCTTACATCGGCTTGGGTTTTAACTTTGGGAGCATCAACTCCATTAACATAGATTTTATCAACCTTTGAGAGGTCTTAAGTATTGATGATAACTAGAATGGATGGTTCAATTGTCTCTATACACTCATATACCTATTACAACTTGAATTTAGTGGCTTGCATTTCATCTTCAGCTTCTTTGTGGCGCTTCTTCTATTTTCTTGCCTATCATCATTGATGATATTCCTGCACACAACTTTAGTGTCCATTACTATTAGTGCATTCCCATATCAGACTAGGTTCATGGTGTAAGAGTTTATAAGGATGGATTTTTGCACTTCATCAGGCTCTTCTAGGCTTGAAGTAGACACCCTAGGCACCTCAAAGTAAGGCTCAACAATATTATGATTGAATGCAAATGTAAATTTTTTGTACATCCTAGTTTTGGTGGATTGGGGGGCATGATTTCATAAATGTAAAGGTATTTTTTCCCCCATCCATTATATACCTTTTCCCTTATACATAGCTCTGTGTCATCCTTCTTGATGATGATGATTTCTATTTGTTTTCCTTCATATTTACTGGTGCCACCACTCTCTTTGATTTTTTCCTTAGATGACTCACCTATTTATTCCTTAGGGGTTTCTTCCTCAAACTTTCCCCCTTCATCTACTTCCTCTTGAGGTTTCTCAATACTCACCTATAGGTAAATTCCTTCATCACTAGTGTCACCTTATTATTTTTGGGGTTCTAATACTATCTCCATTTATTTTTCTAAGGTGTTATAATCACCATATTTTTTTTAGGTATCCCTTCACTAATTGGCTGACCTATTGTGCAAATTATTTTGATTTCCTGGTGGGGGCACTTGGTGTTTGCTTGACTACTTCAATAATTGGTCTTATGCTTGTGAGAACCTTCATGGCATTTTTCTCTATCTTGGCCACTTCTTTTTCTCTGGCAAGTCTATGCTTCTCTTCAATCATCAATGCCTTCTCAATGTCTACCTCACTTAATCCCATTTTATTCCAAACCCTTCTCTTCTCGTCTTCTATTTGTGGAGGTGGTGTTGAGGGCTCTTCACTAGATGATGAGATTTTTGTCTCCTTTGCTTTTTCAAGCATGATGGTTGCACCACTTTAAAGGGCTTCCTATACATCCTTGGAACTTGGATCTTCTTCCTCTTCTTCTATCTATAGGATGTATGTCCCTACTCTTTCTTATTTAGTTTCCTCCTTCATTTTAGTCACAAGGGTTGCCTCTTTCTCCCTTTCTACCAGAGTTATAGTCAAGAATGCAATTGATCTTGTAGTCTTTATTTTATGCTTATTGTTGGAGGAATCACTTTCTAGTGTAAAGGTAATCAAGAATTCAATTGATCTTATAGTCTTTATTTTATGCTTCTTGTTAGAGGAATCACTCTCTAGCGTAAAGTTTATGCACTTCTTAGGAGTTAGAGGTGTAATTTTTTCTCCAAAAGCAGTCTTCAACTTAATACACTCTATGATCTCCTCAAGTGTCTCTCCCCTTTTATTTTATAGTCTTCTCCTATATCTTTGGCACTACCTTCCCTTCATCACTAACTAGGAGTGGGTGATGTCATCTTTTTCAAGATTGGTGCCTTTTTCTATGGCTTTATTTAGTAATAGAGGTTGAAAATTCACCCATTTATTATCTCCCTCTAGAGGGGAATGAAGTTCCATATTTTTTGAGTCATCCTCCTCATCCTTAGTGGCCTTGGATCTAGGCCACATAAACTAGCACCTTAACCTACTACTATCTTGATCCATAGTCTTCATCAAGATCTCCAGCTATTGTGCATTGGGAATCCTCTTTAACATCACCATGAAATACTTGTTGTAGAGTGCATAAAGTAACTTGAGCTATCTATATAGGCTCTCATCTATGAGTGTTTGGTGCATTATATATAAATACTACATTATGGAAAAGTTCCTCATTCCTACTAGATGTTGGGGGAAATCTTGAGGGATGCACCATTCAATCCCAAAGGCTTTGATGTACCTATCACACTACCCTTGTACCCTTGTCCTTTACTTTTATGAGAAGTTGGATGGGTAAATGAAGTATTCATACTTCATTTTATGAGACTCATGGTGGGGTGAAAACACCCATAGGTTGTTATAATTATTATCTGGCATACCTATCTCCTCCATCATAATCAATATTAGCATATACCTCTATTTGAAGGTCTCACACACTTTGTGATACTCTAGTGTGTTCTTAACAATCTCCTCAGTAATGAATTTAGAGATGTTGAACTTCACCCCTTGTACCATATGGTGGGGAATGTATAAGTAGGTCTTGTTAATGTTAGACCATTAGCCATTAGGTCATAGTTTGGATCTAACTAGGCACATTGCTAACCTCATATCAAGGTCTTGGATATCTTTAATATGGAAAATGAACCTTGAATTATAATATCCCAGGACCTTAATTACCCTCTCAACCTCCACTTCATCCTCCATCCTTTGGTATATGTATGTCACTATGTATATGAGTCTTATGATCCTACTGATGAGGTATACCAATATCCACATGCACCATCCTATGAAATAAAAGTGATCACCACTTACACACAACAAGAAGAATTGTTCCAATTCATCTATCTTTCCAAAGCTTGGTAGCTTAAATAATTAGATTATGCCTATTATTTATAATTTATCTCAAATGGAGATGTCAAAGAGTGTGGTGCCCACCTTCATCTTTTTCCCTATGTTGACCATCTAGTCTTGGTTTAGTTACTATGCATTACTCCCTATTCAATGGATATACCCCTTTAATTTTCACATGTGTGCAAATGATACCCATTTTTCCCCCACCATGATCTTTGGGTGGAATTACATCTCTCTATAAACAAGCTTTGCACTTTATTCTGGGTTAATTACCATGGTGTTGATGCCTTCTACCAACTACACCTCTTGTTTCATAGTGGCTACTTATTTTACCATCCACACTTTCTTCATGTCCAATTGTACCTATGGTAGGCTTATACTTAACCTCTTCTTACCCATTCTAAACTAGATGGTATTAAATCATGGTTGGTTGATATTTTTGTAGCCCTTAATAGTGTTTGGCACTCATTCATAGTTATTAGAACTATGACTATGTCTTTGGCTCTCGAGCTTGCTTCATCATCAATGTCAACCTCAGTGTTCTATAAAAATTTACTACCCTATTTCTCTCTCAATTCCTTTCCACTCACCTCCTATTCAATTCAAAATAGGATGCAATTTTTCTATGGTTCAACTATTCTCTCTTAGCGGGCTATGGGTGCTCTAATTCTCTATGATACCATTTTTTGGTTTTTGATGGCTTCATCTCTATGTTCTAGTTTAATTTTTTACAAGGTTTTTAACCTATTCTATTTTTCCATTTTCCCCTTTATACTTTATTTTTAGCTACCTCATTAATGGATATAGAGATTAATGGCTTGGCAACATGTTGATTTATTCAAATCTATTAAACCCATGAAATCCACAAACATATACCACCAAATTCTCATTTATTTTTGATCTTGGTGATTTTATTGTCACAACATTAAATGTTTCTAATGGTTTATTTGGTGAAATGATAGGTGATTCAAACAGTTACTTCTTGTCGACTATTGGGTCGGTGTTAGCTATATTGATGATATTTCTCTTGCACTCTATTCACCTTGGCATGATATTTTCCCTTCTTATGGTAACTTAAGCATAACACTTTACATTTTCATGATTCAACCTCCTCAATTCCATCTTTTATTTTATTGCGCTTCCTTACAAGCGTGCCTCTATTTCTTGGTCAAATTTTCTACACTTCCATGTCTCTTACTTTGGCCTTCCTTATCCCATACAAATCCTTTCATTGTTCCTATATCACTTCATTATCTCCTCATTATTTATTGTACACTATCATCTTTTTCACCTCCCTTTGTTAACTTATACTCATAGCTTTCTAAATTTGGCAAACTTCACATGCCCATAACTTAGGTGTCTAGCCTCAATAATTTTAGAGAGCATATGTGCTTGACTCACCTAAATGGATTTATGCATGTAAATTCCAAAAGAGTTATCTAGTGGGCCTAAAAGTGTCATGATTATTCACTCAATATAAACAAAAAATATATAAGGAAAGATTTGGCTTTCACCAAATTTTATTATGGTCAAAACAAAGCAACTGACTTGTGACTAGGAAGTCAGTGTCTAATGGTGAAATCACTAACTTAGTGACTATATGGCTTCAATATATTCCCATTGAAATACCTAGGGATAATTTCACCCATCAACATGCATATATTACATGCACCTATCTCCAATATATTGTGGATGACATAAAGTCCTATCCACCTAATATGTAATTTTCCTAGGTGCTTGAGATACCTAGAGTCATATAATAAGACCAATGCACCTTTAGTAAAAACCTTGTGCTTGATGTGTTTATCATGCCATAACTTTTGGAGCATATTTTATATTTTTTATCTCCATCTTGCTCAGGTGTGTATCTTATTCAAGAACTCCAAGTCTTCTAATCATGTGCTCAAAGACTTTTGGTCATCTAAATGACCAATATGTGCAATACACAATAAGGGTACTATAAATTCCATAGGTAAAATGGCCTCTACACCAAACACCAATTGAAATGGTGTGCCCTTGTTCAAGCACTTGTACATAGTGTGATAGGCCCATAATATTATTGACACATAGTCATCCAATTCTTTGTGACCAATGTTGTATATATTTTTGAGTCACATCCCCAATATTTTATTAAATGCCTCAGTGGAATCATTCACTTGGGTATTATAAGGTGTTAATTTATGGTGCATCACCATATACTCAATTAGTAGTATCTAAACAATTTCATTGATGAAGTGCATGCCATGGTCATTGGTGAATCTAAGTGGGCATCTATAGCAACTGATGATATTCTCCCAAATAAACCTTGTTACAGTGGTAGCTATATAATCTTTGGTTGGCACCACTTTGACCCACTTGGTGAAGTAATGGTAGCCATAATATATCATACGCATGTGGACCTCACAGTGGGACTAATAGGCCCAACAAAGTTAATGGCCCATTTTTCAAATGGCATCTAGGCAAGGATAGGGATGAAAGGCATCTCATCCCAGTGGTTTGGTTTTTTGATGCACTCATAGATGTCACATTCTCTGGCACATTCTTTTAAGTCTTAGAATAGA
The DNA here is from genome assembly GCA_037957365.1 of Torreya grandis. NCBI lineage: Eukaryota > Viridiplantae > Streptophyta > Pinopsida > Cupressales > Taxaceae > Torreya > Torreya grandis. The sequence goes on from JARHVA010007386.1 coordinate 205,563, forward strand.
GTTGGCCATCATAATTCTAATTGTAGAACCTTACACACCACATCATCTCCAATTTAATGGCCTCTATCAATCCTCATATGCACCTCTTACAAGATTTAGTTATGTTTTTGCTCTAGGAAACATCATCATAGGACCTCATATTGGCTCAACTTATACATTTCCCTATCAGTAAGTTGAAAATGGGTGACACAAACTATGAGTTACTTCTTTTCTTTAGTCATCATAGTATGGGGCATAGATCTAGATATCATAAATTTAGTGATCTATACCAAATCTTATATGATGAATTAGACCATATAAATTTATGCATCATGCATATCATTGTTAATAAGCACTACCACATCAACAGAGTTGATGTGGGATAGATAGTCTAGGCCTGAGTTTTGTTTTCTAGGTTTTACTACAATAGAGAACTAAAATTCTTGAAACAAAACAATCCATCAAAAAATGTGCCCATGGATAATGGGTTTGCTCACCAAGTACTTAATTTCCTCATGATCAATGAAGAATATGAAGGGGGTCACCAAAAAATATTGCTATAACTTTTATAGCGTGTAGACCATGGAAATTGTCTCGTACTCAATTGTGGTATAGTTCTACTCTACTGTGGTTTTTTTTCTTGTGAAATAAATGGGATGATCCATTTTGCCTTCAATTGGTTGTGTTAGAGTGGCACCAATTCTAGTACTATATGCATCAATGTGGATATGAAATAAATTCTAGTTGGTAAATTATAATATCAATGTACTTTCTTGTTTGAGCTTTAAGGTCTCAAATGCATTTTCTTGCATTATACCCCAATATAATGGGCCATCCTTTTGAAATAGTTATTTGAGTGGTGCCACAAACTTGGCATAGTTCCTTATGAACTTCTTGTAGTACTTTCAATGTCCAATAAAGGTGAAAACATCTTTCTGCATTGATGGGGTCTAAATCTAAAGGATGATTGTAATATTTATTGGATCAATGAGTAGACCATCTTTGTAGATGGTGTGCCCAAGAGAAGTGCCAAATGGTGTTAAAAAACACACTTCTTGAGGTTCAAATAAATCTATAACTATTTGTACCTCTCAAACATTAGGTGAAAGTTGTCATAGTATCCTTCACTAATCCATACATAGTTCAATTGTCTAAGTATACTTGGAGGAACATGTGAATGAAGTACTTAAAAATGGTGATCACAAATCAGGATAACATGTTTGGCACATTATTCAATCCAAAGGGCATCACATTATATGTGAAACAACCCCATTTCATCATAAAGGTAATTTTTGGCTTGTCCTCCTCAATCTTAACTTGATGGTATCCTAAGAACCCATTAATAAAAATGTATATCTCTTAACCTAAAATGTCATCCAATACTTCATCAATAAATGGAGTTAGAAATGGGTCAGATACATAGGTGGAATTCAACAATCTATATTTGACATAAATATAGATGTGCCCATTCCTCTTGACACTAATGACCATGGGGCTAACCCATTAAGATTCCTATATAGGGTAGATGATGCTTTTAGCTAACATACCATCAATTTCCATCTTGATCTTGGCATAAATATTGGGGTTCTTCTTATAAGGTCACTTCTTGATAGGTCTTTCATTGTTGACTAGCTTGATGCTCATCTTCACAAGGAATGGGTGTGTGCCTTTCATGTCTCTATAGTTTTAAGGGAACAAGTCTTGGAATTCCTTCAAGAGGTCTAAATATGTGCCAACTTCATGTTATAACAATATGAACACATAGTAGTAATATTTGGCTCCCTTTTTGAGTTAATATCTACCTTGGTAGTTTTTAACGGCATGTGGTAGGGTTCATTCTTCTCTTGGTGCTAATCCTCAACTTGTCTACTACCCTTAGTTATTTTTATCCAAAGGTGGGTAAGGTCTAACTATTTTGGGGTACTATCCTCAACTTGGCATACTAACTTCCTTTTTCCTGTCAGATTTTTCTAGTTAAATGCCTTCTATGTGTCATCATCTTCATCACTACAGTCAATGTTGAGGGTTTTCTCTTCAAAGAAGGTTAGGAGTGATAACCCTTTTTCATTAAACATGTCTTTTAGGTGTTCTTCCAATATTGCATTGTCCTTAAACATTAACCTTAAAACTACCTATAGTGTCTCAATCAATTCAAGGTTTTTTGAATAAAAGGAGAAGGTGTGAATAAATTGATCCTTAAGGGTATCCCAATTGGCTATCTCATGATGTATCTTATTAACCACATACCATGCCTACACCCAAGTTTTCAAGGTCCTATAGAAGGCATACACCCATGACTTTTTTAGGATGTTATCACCACAACCATTCCATGTTTATTCATAAAGATGTACATGTGCTATAGGAACAGAGTTATCAAAATGTGTTGTGATGTCTAGGTCCTTATTACTCTTTCTAAATATAGTACAAAGGGATGCCTTCACATCTTACCAAGTTAGCAATCTAGGCCTTTACACTTCTTACTAATGAACAATAGTGTTTTTTAATGTATACAGTAGTGCACCCATTCTATCCATATCTTTTAAGATACATGATTTGAGGTCATAGACATAGTATTCCCCTATATTATTCCCTTCATATCTGGAGAGTGTTGTACATTTCCACTTACTAAGGTGAAACACTCTATTTTCCTTCTTATTGATGTAAGGGACCCATATTTTAGAAGAACAATTAATCTAGACCCATCTTATCTTTATTGGTTTTGACACCATTATGTACACCAAGTCACACCTTTAACCAGTGGTCTCATATGCTTCCTCAATCCATCAATCACAAGCAACATCGATGGTGTCTAAGGTTGATTTCACATCCTCCCAAGAGATGATTCCTTGATCATTTGGGTCTAGAGTATTGACACCTTATGTCATGATATTATAGATGTTGTTGATCTCATCTTTGATGTCCATGCTCTCATGGGGAGTCCTTGTTCATTTGAGAGGGGTATAACTACCCTCTCTTTTCCATTCTCAAAGGTCATGTAGTGCCTTTTGAAGTGCATATCTACATTACTTGCATAACATAATGGCCTTCCTAAAAGCATCATGTAGTTGTCTTGTTCTACTAACTCAATCAATTCAAATTTAGTGTATAATTCAATGCCCATGATATCTACAACTATGATCCTCAAAATTCCAATAGGTTATGCTCAGGGCTTGTTGGCCATGAAGAGTACATGAGGGGAAGGTCTCAAGGCTAGTCTACCCATTTTTTCTAGGAATTCTTGGTCAAGATGTTAACCTTGTCACCTATGTCTAAAAGGACCTCATAGATAGACTATCCATTAATAGTGGAATTCGCCAGGAGTTCTTGGTCATACTCCACATTTTGTGTATGCATAATTTCTCATGTCTTCACCATGTATGGCACAGTGACCTCAACTTAATTTCGACCTTAATGCTCTAAGAGTAATTTCTTAAATAGGGGAAACATTCGCTCTATTTGTAGGAGGTGTAAGATCTTATTTAATTCTTGTATCTCAACTTTTTGGCTATCTTAATTTTTTTGAGAGGCAGCATCTTGTGCTTCTAGGTCTCATGCTAATTGAAGTTCCCCTTATAGGTTTTGGATTACACTCATGGCCTATTTTAAGATATATTTTTGGTGTATTAGGTCTATGTAAGGTACAACTTTAGGTTTAGGATATGTTATCTATTCATTATAAATCTTATCCCCATATTCTAAGTGTAACTCAAGTATTGGCATAACTGATGGTTGAGTGGTGAGTCTACTGTGGTTAGTTGCTTACACCTTGACTGTCATTGTATGGGTTGGTTATGCCTTTGGGGTCCATTTTTCCATTTTTGGCTCATTCCTAATCATTCATATTCCCTTCTCTATGCCAAACCTTCCTTAGGTCAACTTTTTATATAGGTTAGGGCATTTCTCAACTTTATGGGACCCTCAACAATACCCACACATTAGATGTATAAGGCAGTTGTGTTGATAATGTTTTATGGAGCCACATGAGCATGGTGGGAACCTTCCTCCATCATGTACTCCACCTTTCCCTCTAACACCTCGTTTCATCCCAAATCTTATATTCTACTGACCATAAACTTCATTTCCTTGGTTATCCTACCCTTTAAATACTATAATGGCCTACCATGCACCTCTTTCCATGTTCTCACACATTTTGTCAATCAACTAGAAATCAGTAGTGATATTGATGTAAGCATCACATAATTGATAATATATGGTTATGTTGACTTGGCTAGTGTATTGCAACAAAGAGAAGTTATATACATCATGCACCTCTCAACAGACTTCATAGATTAGAAGCAAAGTGCATATATTCTTTCATGGGTAGTTAGTCCTATTATGGCCTTCTATTTTGTAGTCAGTGCACCATAATATAATTTGAGCATCTTGAAATGAGATAATGGTAATATTTTGGATTTAAGAGGCCATAGATTCAATATATGCCTCTATAAATGGGTTGATCTTAATATCTACAATTTTAATTGCTTCTACTTCGAGCACAACTTTAAATGCATCTTGAGGGTCTGTAAATGTCTTCATGGAAATTACTCTTCAAAATTGCATGAGCAACCCTCCAATGAACCACTGTGCATGCCAAGAAGGGTGAATATCATATGGGAGCTTAGATAGAAGAATTTTGAACCTTACATCATATAGGGACACACTTTTTGAGAGTCCTTGGATAATCTCTTTGAGTGCAATGATGCTCTGCTATTTAAACTCCATAATGTCAAATTATTTCAGGAATAAATCCTTCAAGGTATCAAATTCAACCATAGACTAGTTAGGATCAAATTTCATATACCAAGTATATGCATGAACAAGTAAAGTGGTTGAAAACTAGGTTGCCTTGCACTCTAATTGGGTTATGCCTTATGCATGCCATTGTAGTTAGCACATGTTATGTGGCATTATCCACACTGTGATACTCTATAAGTACATGGCCACTTCATATTATATTTTTTGTGGGGGGCATATGGTATCTAGGATGCTTGTCTTCTTGACATCTGTCTTGGTGGTGGTCCTCCAATGCCTCCAACCACTAGGTTAAGCACTAGTCCTATCATTACTATCAATATATTTGATGTCAATGGCATTATACTACTTACTTATGGTGTTAAACCACTTCTTATGAGCTATTTTACATTTTTCATTACTGACATTAGCTAAGTTGGTATGTTCATATTCAAGTTTGCTTATGGTGAGTTAGTTTCCACTAGTTTATTGGTATTTATACTCTCCTCCTTGTATTGAATAATCTATTCAATCACAAATTTACACTCTGAGTCTACAAAAAATCTAAGATCAAAGTTGTCAATATATTTAATTATTACTTCTCTATTTTATTCAAGTGGGGGATCTGGTGCATGAGCATGTACTGCAGGTTCAAAGGGGGGAAGCATGTCAAGTGTATATTTAGTTACAAAATCCTATAGGAAACCAATGAACTCCACAACTGTCAAGTGTTGAGCTTGATCCATAATTTCATTATTTCCCTCATCTTCTCACTATTGTACTTCAAGATATTCTTCCCCATTCCCTTCCTTCTCACTATGGGTTTTCTTGACACTTCTAGGTTTTAGATCTTTCATCAGTCTATGTCATCTCTTATTATAAGTATATCTTCTAAGATCTTGGGTGTCAATCTGCTCATCCCCTTCCATTATGCCTCACCTACACATCCTGTTTCCCCATTTTCACTACTCATAGGCAAAATGACTTTAACTTTCCATCCCCAAAGTTTCAAAACTCTAATCCACCATTATATTTTTGAGCTTTATGTTGAATTCCTTCACAAACATGCCTCTAATGTCATGCAAAAATTGGTACTCCACTTCCTTAAGGTATGAGTATGTTGAGACTATAAACTCAATTGTGTAGCTCTTCAATGCTTCTTTCCACCATTTATCCATTACTCTAGTCCAAGTAGTAGACTAGGTGCTCCTTCATCTACTCATATCACTATCCATAGCTTTTTCTTTTATGTGTTGAATATGTAGCCAACCACTAGTATACATGCTCAAGTACTTCACAAAAAAATACTTCATATAAAACATCATATAGGTTGTTTTGAACCCACTTTCTCAAATTTGGTGCTCTACAAGTTGGATGCTTTAGTGAAAATCTATTTTCCACCTGTTATAACTAATACTCAATGTTTTCAAGGGAGATTCAATACAGCATTTTACCATACCATTGCAAAAAAAAATTCAACACATGTCCCAACAATGGAACCAAAATGTTGTAGATAAGGGTACATAAAGTTTTCTTAGTTGTTTCTTGGCTTATTACAACTGAGTGTAAACATGGGACATTCTCTTTACGCTCAACATTTTAACACGTAGTGATGTCAACATCAATTCACATAAGGCATAGGCCTTATGCACTCACCTAAAGCATAGTTGAGAAGGAATTAGGTCCCACATTGGGCTATTTGTGTCATGGTTCAAGACATAAATTATAGGACTTATTCATTTTAAAGAAGGCTTTAAGTAGATCCATAGGCACAATCCTTTCATGGGCTAAGCCTAGTGGCCTATAGGTGCAAGCCTTTTGGTGTAATAATATTTGAGTCATATGGGCACAAGCCTTTGTTTAAATTAATATTAATATCATATTTTCACTTTAAGGGTCAATGGGTGGCTTTCTCTTTAAGTATTCATATTAGGTTCGCAACTCTAGCAAGGATAAGAATGCTTGGCATAGGATCTATACTCATATCCTCTACAAATTTATGATGACATTATCTGCTATTTATAGGTATTCCATTAATGATGCCAATCATAATCTCACATAAACATAACATACATATATTGGAATTATGATATTATAATAATTAATATTTGATTACCAAAGCAAAGATGCTCAAACCAAAAACATTATATGTAATTATAGTAACTTTCATCATTAATTATATTTGAAAATAAAGTATACAGTCATGGAAAAGTCTTTGTTAAATTCCTTCTTATTACAATCCAAAGTCTCAAAAATGATCTTGGGCACTTATAAATGGATCCTTCATAGAATCTAAGCTATTCCTAAGTCTAATGGCTATTAGATATATGCATATAGAACAATTCCATTTCACTAAAGCTTTACTATGATTTTTTGTCCCCTTGCATCAACTGGTTTGATCTCTTTTTATAGCTATTTATGAGAATCTATACTAGGGTGGAATGAAAAAATTAAGTTTTGAGTTTTAGCCTTGGTGATCATTCCCACTGAATCCATCACCTTGCAATCTTCATGTTATAGTCACCATGTACTGCCAATCCTAAAAGATGCCTTGAAAATCTGATAACTAGTTAACCACTACTAACTAGCATAAGGTATATGTTTAACCCTTTAGTTGGTGCCAAAATCTCAATCATCATGCCAATTTATTACCTCATGTTGATGTGGATGTCGAGCTAGCATGAATCCTATACATATCAAAATAAAGGACCCAATAGGTTACATATTTTTTTCCATATACTTTTCATTACTTTATGTATATTTCTCCTTAATTCATCTTACATTTGACGTATTTACTTTTAAAATTTCTCTACATCATCACTTATCTATTTTATAATTGGTAATTTCACCAAGTATAAAATACCCTTAGGATTTTTCCCATAAATATTTTAGAATTTTGACTTTTTTCACCTATTCACAAAACTATTTAATACAAACTCAGTCTATGATAATTCCAAGTCCCATTTCTTTGGATTATCTCCAACAATGCATCTTAAAAAATTTCCAAACTTATATTTACTACCTTTATCTACCCACGGTCTACAGGTTGTATACATTAATAAGCTTTAGGTTAGTTCCTAATTTTTTTAATAGGGTTCTCCAAAAATGTGTTAAAAATTTTGCATCCATATCTTAGGTGATGATCTTTGGATCACCATGAAGTCTAACATATTTTGAAAAAAATAGATAATCTAGTGGCATCATTGGTTTTCATGCATGCAATAAAGTGAACCATCTTAGAGAACCCATCTACAACAACATAAAATTGAATCATTATCTTGTTGTGCCTTTTATAGCCTAAAAATAAATATATGTTTATATCTATATACAATCCCCTTTGCACTAGTGGTGGCATGTACAATCATGTGTTTTTTGTATTTCATTTATCCATTTGACATGTCTTACATCTTGATACATACATTACTACATATTTATTCATATTCATAAAAAAATACTTATCTTCCACCAAATTTATGGTCCTATTTTTACAAATATTCCTCCCAAGTCACCACTATAAATTTATCTCATAATTTTGTCTCTCACATATTTGTTTTTCCTTAATGATATAACCATGCATGATATAATATTCATGAATATATCATGTCTCACCTATCAAGGGGTTCCTTAATTATTCAACAATTATTCCAAAATCTGAATTAGAATCATATAATCCCTCAAAAGTCTCAAATAAAACTACCTCACTTGCCATAGTGGTTAATAATGATATAGGCATACTCAAGGCATTAACTAATTAATTATTATTTGAAACTTATACTCATAATAACTATATACCCCTATAAAAAATATACCAACTTTACATCTCTATTATTTAATTTCTTATGAGTGTTCACATACCTTAAGGCCTATTTATTTCTAAAAAATAAACTCCATAATCACTAAGTAATTCCTCTATTGCCTCATTTTTTATATAGTGGAATGAAATTTAACATCATATGTAGATTATTTTTTCCTTACCTTATTATATTTTTTCTCTGTAATATCTTATCAGCCTTTGATCTTGACTCAATACAACATCAACATCCACATATGAGGCATCATAGTCCACCTCAATCATCTTGATAAAATATATAAATTCTAAAATAAGGACCTTTGTCACCTTTTTATTTATAAACTAAAATATATTTTTTATTTTCCTTATTTGTATAAATTCTTTTCCCTATGTGCAATTTGTTATTGGTGCAACAATTATACTAAAATTATTAATGAACTATATGTAAATAAACTTATTACATATATTATACTTTGGGCAGTATGCCACTAAAAATTTTCCTTTATCTTATATTCATCCATTCTTATCCTTTCTTCTAAAATGATCAATTCAGAAAAAACCAAACTCTTCTACATAAATTTGTACTTTTTCAGATTTTCATAAAGCTCTTCATTTTTTGATTGTATTGGCATCATTCTGAAATGTCTTAAGTTATCTCATTTATTATTATTAAAGATTAAAATATCCTAAAAATAGACTTATATCAAATTAATAATCTAATTTCATATCATAGTGTTCATCATACTTGTAAATGTGTTGGGTGCATTATAAATTATGAAGGACGTTGCCATCCACTCATATAGACCATACCTAGTCTTTAATCTCATCTTAAAATTATTTAATATGAATTTTATAGTATCCACTCTTTAAATAAATCTTAATAAATTATTTATCTCTTAGAACTACATACATTAAGTCACTTATGTGGGGTATATGAAATATATATTTTATGCTAATCCTATTGATTGCTCTACTATCATCACACATTTTCCAAGTTTATTCCTTATTTTATAGTTATCAATGAAAAAATTGCACATGGAAGTATACTCTCTCATACTAATCTTTTGTAACCAAATTATTCACCTACATGTTCAACATCTATATGTTTTATTAGGCTCATCCTATAAGCTACTTGATTAGTAAGAGCTGATCTTATAATTAAATAAATGTAGAGATAAATATTCCTCTTTGGTGGTAAACCATATGGAAACTCATCAAGTAAAAAATTAACATACTCTTCCAAAACTCTTTCTACATTTATTTATACTTTATCATCCTCATCTTCCTTATTTTCCATTAGTGCATAACATAATCATATCATCTCCAATTCTTTGATAAATTATTTTGTGGAGAAAAATTTTATACATATGTTTCTTCATTAAGAGGTTATAGAACTATCCTTGAACTATCCTTCCAAAATGTGTATGTATTCTTCTCTCCATCATGTATAATTTTACTATCATATTTTCATTACCCTCCCAATAATACATGGCATACATCCATTGGGATGATATTACACCACTTTTCATCCTGATAAGTCTTTCCTATCGTAAACTTGATTAAATGACTCTTATCATTTGTAACTTTATTTCCCTTTTTAAACCATAAAATATGGTAAGGATGAGGTTATTTCTCATAATACATACCTTCTTTCTCTACCATTTATTTAAAACCCATGTTTTCATAACTTTCACCATCAATAGTAACTTTACATGCATTTACTCAAGCGCACTACTGCACACATAGATCGAGAATCCACTTAAGGACATTCATATATTATATTATTATTTGTTAGGGAACACACATACATACACAAGGATAAAATTATAAATCCATTTGAAAAATTAAAAACATTATTCACTCTTTGTATTCATAATGAATAAAAGTGGAAGAACAACATAGTTTAGCAATGGTAGGTTTCATATACAAAATTTGATAGCATAATGTTTCACAAAAATCTCAAGAATGAAGAAAATAAATCTAATAGAATAATCCCCATGAATAATATCCAGTTTTCCATATATGGATGGAATGGTTTGACTCTTCACATTCCCCTATGATGCATGGCATTTCACCTTCCATAACTGACCAAAATGGGTAAGAAAATATTTCAAAAGATCAAAAACATGTTTTACACTTATAGGTAAACCTAATTAAGTAGTTTTAAATAGTCATAAACATATGAAAACACACTTTCCAATTTGAAGACTTAGGTAATGTTGTATTGGCATATTAAAAATAAAAAATATAGCCTGAGTTTAAAATAGTGATACTGACTTAGTCGGGCTTCCATCACTAACTAGAAAAGTGAGAATGTAAATAAGTCATACAATACTTAGATGGTCATTAACTATTGACTAGTGCATCAAATAAAAACTAGGGTGTTACTTGACCTAATTAGGGTTTGAATTTCGATTAGCACTTGGTAATGACAAAACATCACATCTATTTTAACTAAACTTTTAGTCTTGCTTATCATTGTGAGCCATCACTATGACCTAGTCAGACTTCAAACTCTGATTAACAATGTGTACTCAATATGACTTCAACATAGTTCTAAATATGATTTAAGTTCCATTTTACATTGAACATTTCATTTAAAACATCCACCAACAAAATCAGGGTATCCAATACCAATCACAACTATAGATCAAAAAAATGTCATATGCTAACTTAATCAAACTTGTGATGTCTGATTATAATTTCCAAGCTTAGAAAGAAATCACCATGGCCTAATTGGGTTTAATAACTTAATTACAATTTAAAATCAAGAATGAATTTTAAGAAGACCTAATCTAAATTTTACATTTGATTAACATGTTGTGCAATACATCAAATTCATTATGATTTTAATCAACCTTTAGAAAGTTGATTACAACTATGAGTAATAATTAAATTTTATAATACATAATCATCACTTGGAAATCCAATTATCATTACTAATATATTTAAAATTTGACAAGACCTAATCAGATCTTTAAAACCTGATTAGAATTGAAAGTAAACTTATAACAAATTGGATTTTGGTCTACAAGAGTAACCTGATGCATCCACTAGTGCAGAGAACATAAGAAAATGGAAACAAAGGAGAAAGATCTTTAGCTAACCACAATAGAACAAAATGACAAAAAACCATAGGAAAATAAACATCATTGTATTTTTTGTTGATGCAGGAAAACCTGTCTACCATTGATGCCCCTACATTAGACACCCATGGTAATAAAAATGACCATCAACTTCTGTCCATAAACCTGTTTTGATTAGCTCTATGGTTTTACCATGTTTTTCATCTTTGGATGCATTCATCCAAGTTGCATCTTTAGTTTATTTATCCTTCCACTTGACCAAGTAATCAAAGTACTTGTTATCTCTTATATTATTTCTAACTCTTTTGTCTATAATAGCTTTCATATCCTCTTTGGCTACTTGTGGAAACTATTGTCTCCAATTCTCAACTAAAAAATCCATGTTGTTACTTTTTTACTTTAACATATGGGAACAAATCTACCACATTGAATATTGGCTAAATAACTATTATGTCTAATAACTCAATCTTATATGCATTAATTGATAAATTCCTCAAAACCTTTCATTTTCTAATCTTTTTCCACTTGAATTTTCTATATTCACCTCTTATAAATCTATCCTTGCTTAAATGTGACAACACCAAGTCCCCAACTTCAAATTTTAGTTTTATCCTTTGCATGTCTACATGCTTATTTTATTTTATAGCACTCTATTCAAGTCTTATCTTGACTTCTTGATACACATGATGTATAGATTGAGCGTAGGCTTCACCTTCCACACTCTTCTTACTCATCTAATTTGTACTCCTCAAATCACATGTGATTCTAGGGATACTCCCATACACTATATGAAAAGGACTCAAACTTGTACTTTAGTTGACTAGATCATTATACTAAAACTCAACTTTTACCAACATCAAATCCCACTATTTTGGCTTGACACCAACCAAACACCTTAGTAGATTACCAAGAATATAATTTACCACCTCTATTTATCCATTTATTTAAGTGTGATAGGCTAAACTAAAGTCTAATTTGGTACCCAAGTTCTTCCATAGCATCCTCTAAAAGTGTCAAACAAACTTTTTATCTCTATATGATATAATACTCCTTAGAAACCCATGAAAATATAAAAAATTATTGAAAGAACAAATCTATAATGTGTGTGACATAAATAGTCTTCTTGCATGCTTAAATTTGAACCATATTCAAAAATATATCCATGACAAAAAATATGGAATCATTACCTCACTACATTCTTGGCAATCTAAGAATAAAATCCATGTTGAATACATACCATGGTCTATATGGAATTGGAAATGATTTATACAAACTAACATTCCAACTTTTACCTTTATAATGTTTCCAAACTCTACGCTTGTGCATAAAATTATTCACATTTGTACCCATATGTGGCCAATAATACGTGTCACTCAATTATGCCAAAGTATTGTCATATCTACACTTACCATCAAGACATATACTATTTTTTTATTTTAATAGGTTATCTCTCATCGAACCTAGAGGTATATACAACTTCTTCCCTTTGAACAAAGACTATCTTGTATCATGTACTCTAACCATAGAGTTATGTCTACATTAATTGGATTGCAGCACAATGTCTATACATCTTAGAAATCCAAGTATTCTTCATATAAATCCTTCATTAATTCAAACCCTATGACCTCCACCTTAATCTCATTCATTACTAGAGGTCACCTACTCAAGGAATCTAAAACCTTATTTAAATTTCCACTTCTAATTCTCAAAACAAAATAATAGCTCTAAAGAAATCTTACCCATTTCATGTGTCTTTGATTTATCTTACCTTGATTATTTTTAAACTAAAAATCATGATTATTCATGTCTTCGGCAAAAATTAATGTCACCAATTATTAAGAGTTTGTATCATTGCATAGGTCATAGACCAAATAATTCCTCGTGACATCATTCAAATTCTCATTGAAATAGGTAATGGGCTTACCTTCCTGACTCAACACAGCTCCTACAACTATTTTTCTTGCATCAAAATTAACCTAAAACACTTTTCAAAAATCTAGTAAGGCTAACACTAGTTGTTCCATCATTTTTTTCTTCAAAAAATGAAAGCTACTCTTTATTGCAATAGTCCACTAAAATTTCTTCTTATCTCCCTTCATAGTCTCTGTGATGGGTGCACATATATCACTAAAGTATCTAATAAAATTTATGTTGAAACTTTCCAACCCATGTAAACTCCTCGATTCAAACATATTCTCTGGTAAAGGCCAATCCAAAATTTCCCTCACCTTCTTGGGGTCCATCTTTAACCCATAATTTTAGATTATAAATTCTAAATATATCGACTCCTCTTGCATAAAATTGTACTTATTCAAGTTCACTAGTAATTGTTCTTCTTTTAGCTTATCTAAAACCAACTTCAAATACTTTAAATACTCCTCTTTATAATGACTAAAAATTAGAATGTCATCCAAATAAACTATCACAAACTTACTTGTGAAAGGCTTCGACACTTCATTCATGAGTATGATGAACATACTTGGTGGATTTGAAAAATTGAATGGCATGACCAATCACTCATACAACCTATCATTCATCTTGAATGTGGTCTTTCATTCATCACCTTATCTTATGTGGATTTGATGATACTTTCTCTTCAAATATATCTTAGTGACGTATCTATCTCCACTCAAATAGTCCATTAAGTTATCCATTATTGGTAATGAAAACCTATAATTAATGGTAATATTATTGATTGTACATGAATCTTTACACATTCTCCATTCCCCACCTTTCTTAGGTACCAACATATCTATAAATGTACATAGGATAAAACTTTCTCAGATTAAACAATTCTTCAACAACTCTTACACTTACTTCTTGATCTCTTCATTCTCCATTAAAGTCAACCTATAGGATGATTTGTTACGTAAACTTCCTCATGGAAATAAATACATATGATGTATAATACTTATTACAGGTGGTAGTCAACATATATTTAATTTCCATAGAAATATCACTTACCGTAGTGTCTATCACAACTTGCATAGGATTTGAAATTAAACCAAAACATGTCTCTTCCCCCCTATCCACTTTCAAAAATTCTTTATCAAATACCAATATCACTTTGGAACTATTATCCACCTCATCTCCTTTATCATTCAATGGACTCAATGTGAATCTCTTGCCAGTATTCATAATAGTGTAGGTGTTTTCTCTTTCTTCATTCATGACTCTCCTATCAAAATACCATGGTATTTCCAATAATACTTGACACGTGTCCATATGCATAATATCAAACATAACTTCATCCTTATACAAACCAATCAAAAAAATTATGAAAAAATTCTCATTTACCAACATTTGATGCCTTTTAAGCATCCATGAAAACTTTTATAGTGTAATGTGTGTCAACCATTTTATCCCAAATTTTTCTACCATATCTTGAGAAACCAAATAATTCATTTTACCACTATCAATCAAAACTCTAAAATGATTGCCTCTAGATTTTTAAATAGTATGGAATAAACTCTTTCATTGTGTGGGTTCATTCATATCTTTATTTGGTTTCAACAACACTCCATTCATCAATAGAGCCTATCATTTTTATGGTTCTTTCTTATGTATTTGAGATCTAACACTCCCCTCAATTCTACAGGCTATATCAGTTATCCATAAAACTCTCTTACTATTATTCTAAGGGTTTTTTGGATATTCTTGTTCCTTATGTCTATCATACTTCTTACATCCATAACACTTACCTTGAAAATTTTTGCATTTACCTTTTCCATAGACTCTTCCTCTAGAAGAGTATCCTCCTCTTATGCCTAAATTCTTATTTTATGAATTTCTTGCCTCTCCACCATGGTTTTTTATCCTCATCCATCATTATTTAGTCCAAATTCTCTCAAAGACCTTCCTCTACCTCTATATTTTGTTTTTTACTTTCACATTAGCTTCTCTTTTGCCTTTAATTCACATTGATATACTTATTTTAAAATTCTTAGGTTCAATAAACTAATTTAATTTTTTATAGAAAAATGTAGTCCATTCACATACCTTGCAACTTTATCTAGATCCTCCTCAGCATGTCCAACTCTTAAATTATGAATCTATAAAACTCTTTGCTATAGTATTTGATATTCATTTTATTTTATCTCAATTTTTTCAATTTTTTAGAATAGGCTCAACTGATAATTAGAGGAATAAAAGATATCCTTCAAATTTTCCACCTTTCTATCCCATGATCTTATTTTACCCTTATTTTTTCTTTCTCTTGATGTGCACATGATCCCACCATAAAGAGGCATGACTCTTCAAATTTATGCATGAGAATTTCAGTGCCTCTATAGGCTCATATTCAAAATAACTTTCCATTTCAGATATCCAATCCACAATATCTTCAAGATTAAAACTCCCGTTGTAGCAAGGTGTCTCTAACTTCCATTTACTACCAAGCCTCACCAAAACTCTAAGCAATAGTGTCATAGCCTCATTTTCCATATCCTCTATCTAAATTTATTGAGATAATTATTCTTCATTGTCTCTTACTTATCCACCATGATCTACTCATCCTTTTGATATTTCCATTGCATCCATCCTTGCCTACATACCTATCATCATTTCAGCCAAGTCTACAACTTGAGGTACTCTTGGTCTTGACCCTATCCAAACACTATTATCCTTATGTATCATCTCTCTAATGTAAACTTCTCTTTCATATATTTATAATAGACTCATTTAAATTATTCTCTCATGCACACTTTCCCAACAAAAAAAAAGTTGCTTTGATACCAATTGATGCACATAGAGACCAAGAATCCACTTAAGGATAGTAGATTATTTTATAATGCTTAGTTAGGGAACACACATACACACACAAAGATAAAATCATAAATTAATTTTCATAATTAAACACATTATTCATTTTCTATATTCATCATGAATAAAATTAGAATAACAACATAGTTCACTAATGGCAGATTTTAGATATAAAATCTAGTAACATAACACTTTTCAAAAATCTTAAGAATGAATAAATTAAGCCCACAAAAATAATCCCCCCTAAATAATTGCCACTTTTTCATATATGGAAGGAATTATCAAACCCTTGGCATTCCCCTATGACCCATGTTGTTTCACCTTCCATAACTAACCAAAACAAGGAAGAAAACATTCAAAAATACCAAAAACATGTTGTATGCCTATACATAGACCTAATCAGGTATTTTTAAACAATCATAAACATATGAAAATGAAATTTCCAATTTAAACACCTAGGTGGGATTTTATTCACATATTAAACTTTTTAAAATATAGCATGATTTTAAAACAGTGATGCCTACCTAGTTGGGATTCCATCACCAACTAGTAAAGAAATCATGTAACTAAGTCATACAAGACCTATCTATGTTTTAACTTATGATTAGCACATCAAAATTATAAAAAGGTATTCCCTAATATAATCAGTCTCTTAATATCGATTATCACTTAGCAATGACAAAACTTCACATCTATTTTGATGGGGATTTTAGTCCTACTTATCACTGTGACCTAGTACCATGACCTAGTTGAAATCCAACCTCTGACTAATATTGCATACTCAAAGTGACTTCAAAATAGATCTAATCATGTTTTAAGTTCATTTTTACACTACATGTTTCTCTCAAAACATCTTATAGCCAAATTGGGTTCTCTAATCCTAATTAAAACTACAAACTTGACAATTCCTTATATTGACCTAATTAGACTTGCAAGGTCAGCTTACAACTATGAATCTCAAATAACACACCATGAATTAATCAAGGTTTAAAAAATTGATTAAAAATTCAAATAAATAATGAATTTCATTAAGACTTAATTGGAATTTTAAATCTAATTAACACTACATGCAATCCATTGAATTCACTACAATTCTAATTGAAGTTTAAAAATCTGATTTCAACTACAAGTAACAATTGAATTCACTAAGACCTAATTAGCACTTGGAAATCTGATTAGCACTACATACATCTAGAAAAATTTCTAAGACTTAATTAAAGTTGTGAAACCCAATTATCACTGCAAGTAAACTTAAACCAAATTAGAGTTTGGTTTAGGAGTGCAACATGATCATTCTACCAATGCAGAGAATAGAAGAAAATGTAAATAAAGGTGAACAAGCTCTAGCCAACCACACCAAAACAAAATGACAAACAAACCAAGGAAAACAAACATCATTATGTTTTCAGGTGACACAAGATAACATATCCAATATGGATGCTTATACATCATGTACCTTGTTCAAAAAAATATTTTTACAAATTCATGAGTCACCATTATCTTTATCTTGCACATGTTCTTTCCTAGAAGCTATCATTTTTATTATCATCATAAGATTCTTTCCTACATATTTTAAAACTTTAAAAAAAATCTTCTTCTTGGCCTCACCAAAATTTACTCTTGGATTATATTCTTGCCTCCTCCATTATATATGATAATGGAGACACTCAAAATCTCTATGCCATTTTTCACCACATCTATACAAAATAAAATGTATTTTTGAGGCTTTCCATGCTCTACCACCACCATAGCCTTTTGTTTCTCTAAAATCTTCTTCGTCTTTACTAATTCTGAAATCCTTGTCTAACATCTTCGTGTCTCTCCATCTTATGGGATGATTCTTCTCTTGTGGGAATAATTTCACCCCATCCCCTTAATGGGGATAACAGTTCCCTCTTCATCATAGGCAATATTTAAAAATAATACCTACCTTTCTTCTCTTCTACCTCTAAATATAGTTGATATGCATCTACCATAATATTTTGCCTCTTTTAAATCCTCTTCCTCTTTGTTAATTTTTAAATCCTTGTCTGACATCTTTTTTTCTCTCCATTTTATGGGATGATTCTTATCTTTTGGGAGTAAATCCACCTTGTCCCCTCAATGGGGATAATAGTTCCCTCTTCATCATAGGCAATATTTGAAAATCCTACCTACATTTCTTCTCTTCTACCTTTAAATATAGTTGATAGGCATATTCCATCCTTTTATTCTATACATACTTATCTTTTCCTAATAGAAAACTTTAACCCATTTACATACCTTTTAGTTATTTGTTCTCATATTTCTTCATGCTTTACTCAAATTTATATATTTTAAAATTCATCTATGTAGTCCTATAAAATGTACTCTTTTTTCCTTAGTTTCTAAAATATTTTATAGAGGTTTTTTGAATAGTCCACAAGGAGTAATTTTTCTCTCATCTTCTTCTGCATTTTTCTTCAGGTTTGGATCTTCTACTTATCATTTTCTTGTCTTTCCAATTATAAATGATCCTACCAAATCATAGTATAACCCTTTAATTTAGTACATGGAAATTTCACCTTCTTATCTTTCATTCTATCATTCCATTCAATAAGCTTTTCCATACTATTTAGTTATTTTATCAATTTCTATGGTTTTAGATTACCCCCATACAATAAAACCTCAATTATTATTTTTCCATTCTTTACCTTCTAATGTCCTAACTAGAACTTATTTAAATTATGATGATTCCTCTTGTTATTCCTCCTCTTTATAAATATTTTCCTCCTAATTATTTCATTCATCACTTTCATCTCATCTTTGCCTTGATCTCTGATCTATAATAATTATTGTAAGCTCTTTATTGGGTGAATATTTTGTCATCAACTAACTGATATTTCTAATTCATCATATAAGAGTTCATCAGGTGATAGCTCAGACAATTCAAATAGAGAATCAAAAGAGTTTTGAAATGAAATTTTAGGTGAAGGCATGATAATGCCAAATTCTTCCCTCACTAATGAAGAAGAATCTTCCGATCGATGAAATTCAAGAAAATCAAATTCTAATGAGGTTTGGGTTTTAGAATTTGATGGTAGTTGTTCCTCTACTGGTTCTAGAGCTAGAATTGTTTTGATATCCCCACAAGGAGATATTTTCCCTTGCTCATATAAGTTGTAATTCAAAAATACTAATAACACAACTGAATATGAGTCATTGTTGTTTGGGTTGAAAGCTACTCATGCTAGAGCTATTAAGATTCTCCATGCTCGAGGAGATGTTGAATTAGTGGTTTGTCAAGTGATAAATTTGTATCAAACCAAAAATTAAATATTATGACATTATCAAAATCACGTATGGGATTATATTGAAAGTTTTTATACTTTCAATATCTCTACGGTACCAAGAGAGTTTAACAATCATGCAGATTCATTGGTTGTCTCTTCCACTCTTATGGTTCCTCATAAAAATTTCAAAGGAAGCAAGTACACCATTGAGTTGGTATTTCACCCAAGTGTACCTGATAATGCTAACCATTTGAAAGTGTTCAATGGTGATAATCAAATTATTCCTTTCTTGGAAAAGATAGATAGTTTTGATGAGCTCTATTTTGAAGATAGTGAATCTACACCATGGGAATCAGTTTCTAAAATAGATTTACAAATTGGTGAAGAGTTTTTTCAACTAAAAGGGAATAAAATTCTAAAAGGTTTGGTTTCACTTGAAAATCTATTTGATAATAATGATAGATATACTAAGCAGTAGCAACAAATGGTTTCAAGTTCTTCTATAGAATTTGAGCAAGTAAATTTAAGTTCGGAGGCAGATCCCAAAATGGTCAACATTGAGAAATTTTGCACTACTGACAAAAAATTCAAATTCATTACTCTTATTCATCATTACATTGATGTTTTGGCATATTCTTATGATGATCTGAAGTCCTTTAGGCCTAAGGAAATTCAACATGAAATTCCTCTTAAAGTTGGGTCATTGCCTCACAAGTAGAAACAAAGGTAATATAGCCCCAAAATATCAGGTACTATCCTTTCTAAGATTCAAAATACGTTGAATGAAAGAATAATTTTTTCAATTCATCATTCCACTTGGATTGTGAACATAGTTCTTATAAGGAAGAAGAACAAAGAAATTTGTACTTGTGTTGATTTCAGGAATCTCAATCAATCTTCTCTAAAGGATAACTACCCCCTACCCATCATGGACCAAGTATTTCAAATAGTAAATGGTTCATAAATTTTGTCTATGTTAGATGGTTTTTTGGGGTATAATCATGTAGAAGTTAATAAATCAGATCAGTATAAAACAACTTTTACTATACCTTGGGGCATATTTGCATATCATAAAATGCCTTTTGGTTTGATCAATGCTAGCACCACATTCTAGAGAGCAATGGACCTTGCCTTCAAAGATGAGATAGATAAGTTCATTATGGTGTATCTTTATGACTTGACTATTTTCTCCAAACATCATCCTAATCATGTGCATCATTTATGACAAGTGTTGGAATGTTGTCGATAAAATGGTATTTCTCTCAATCCTAAGAAGTCAATTTTTAGGGTTACAGAAGGTAAACTTTTCAATCACATTATATCCCAAGAATGAACTATAATTGATTCATAAAGCGTCAAATCTATTCAAAGTCTTTCTCTACCCACTAGTAAGACTATAGTTCATTCTTTCTTTAGAAAGGTGAATTTTTTGTGAAGGTTCATTCTTGAATGTGCAGAGAAAACTTGTCACATCGTCAACATGATGAAGGGTAAGGATAATTTTCGTTGGACTACAAAAGGAAAAGTGGCATTTAAATATATCAATAAGGCTATTGATCATGCTCTAGTCCTTATTTATCTAGACTATACCAAATATTTTATAGTATATAGCTACGCTTTTGAATATACACTTTCAAGCATTTTGGTTTAACAAAATGAAGAAGGTGTGGAATATCTCATATCATTTATAATTTTTCCTCTCAAAGATCATGAATTTAAATATTCAAACATGGACAATCATGATTATTCTATGGTTAAGGTAGTAAAGCATTTTTGATTCTATATCCTGAATTCACGTACTGTTATTCTGGTGCCTGATAAGATAATAAAGTTTATTCTAACTCAACAAGAGTTCAGTACTAAAAAGGGCAATTAGATTTATAAGATATAAGAGTTTGATATTGATATAAAACCTATTAATCTTGTGTGTGGAAGAGGATTATGTCAATTGATTGCTGATAATATACAAAAAGAGACAGGGGATGAAGAAGTAGAAGTTAAAGACTTGCCAACAGTTATTTTTGTCACTACTATTGATGAGTGGTATTTAAATATTGCTCATTTTCTTACCTATGGTGAGTGTCCTACCCATCTATCTTATAAGGAAAAAAAATTGTTAAGCTGAAGGTTGTTAACTACATCTTGTGGGACAATGGTTTGTACAAAATAAGCCTTGATGGAGTATTTCTTCATTGCGTGGATAAAGCATAACAAACTAGACTTTTAGAGTCTTTCCATAATTTGGCTTGTGGAGGAAATTTTTCTAAACCTATTATGGATCAAAAGATTATATGAGCCAGATACCATTATCCTACACTATTTTAAGATGCGTACAATTGGGTATGTAAGTATGAGTTGTGTCAACAGTTCGTTGGGAAACCTAAGTTGGCCACATTACCTCTCAAGCTAGTGGTGATTTAAGAACCTTTTTATCAATGGGGTATCAAATTCATTGGTGCTATGAACCCACCCTCAAGTTCTACACATGACTATGTTCTCACTGCAATAGACTATTTTACCAAGTGGGTGGAAGCTATCCTAGTTAAGCATGCTACTTTAAAAGTGGTATGTAATTTCCTTAAGAAAAATATTATTTTCCAATTTGGAGTTCTAAACAATATTATAGTAGACAATATTACTTTTTTATCTTCTCATGAGATTACTGAATTTTGCTACAAGCACAAGATCATTCTTTCCCACTCTTCAGACTATTATCTGCAAGGAAACAATCAGGCAGAATCAAGTAACAAGAATTTGGTTACTATTATCAGAAAACTGGTAGATGAAAATCAGAGAAATTGGCATAAAGCATTGTTTGATGCTTTATGGGAAGATAGGATTACCCCTAAAAGGGCAATAGGTATGTCACCATTTTAGCTTCTATATGGTCTCAATGTAGAGATACCAATTATCTTAGAACTACAAGCACTAAAGTTAGCAAAAGTAGTGGAAGATTGGACTTTTGAAAGTTCTATTGATAAAAGGATCATGTACTTAACTAAACTAGAGGAGCAATGAACTTTGGTAGTGGACTATAGCATCAAAGTCAGGTAAAGAAACTCTTCGATAAGAAAGTAAGGATTCACGAGTTTTATATTGGAGATCAAGTCTTGTTGTGGGACAAGAGCAGAGAACCAAAAGGAATGCATGGAAATCTGTATTCCTTGTGGAGATGTCCATTCACCATTCATCAATTCTATGGTGGAAATAGCTTCTTATTGGAATATCAAGATGGAACACCATTCTTTCTACCTCACAATGGGCAACATCTAAAAGACTTCAATCCTTAAAGTATTAGATAAGTTCAATTGTACATTTGTATAGTTTTACATTTTTATTTTTGAGTTTTTGTTTAGTCTTTTATGTCTTTTTATTTTTGGTAGCTTGACTCCATATCCCAATGGCATGGACGAAAGAACTTAGAGACTAGATTCTTCTCCCTTCAAATATTTCAAATTTTAATCAATGAAAGTTTCCCAGTTGGAGCCAGCTATTGTTCCCAAAATTATCTATGCTTGTTTTGTGGATAACCCATATGAAAATTGTCCATTTCATAATCTACACTCTAAGTTCATTTTTTGAGACAAGATTCTCTTGACCTCAAGTGAAGTTGTCTGACCTCCTAGGAAAGTTTATGACATTTCCTCGCCATGATTTCTCAAATATTGTGAAACTTGTTGAAGTCTTTAACTGATCAAAATGTCAATTTTGATCATTTTGAAGGTATTAGTGAATTTTGATTTTGCTTATGTAGGGTCAATAAAAATTTTGATCCTTACATGGATTTTTTTTCTTACATGCATTGATGGCACTTTTTACCACCATTGCATGTTCTTGTCACTGGCACATGTCAGGGTAGCGAATTTCACCACCTGAGCAAAGATCTTCAAAATCTTAAACTTTGAGTGGCATTAATGGTCATGTGTGCCAAGTTTTAAAGCTTGTTTCCAAAGATTTTAACTGCATTTCTCATTTGATTTCTCCTATCATTTATTTTTTCAAGTTTCCTCTAAGTTTCATCAACCCTTTTTAGTGACCACTCGATCATGGTGATGGAGGAAGATTTCAAATTTTCCACTGCCAAGCTTAGGGTTTCAAACTCAATGGGTAAGTTATCTTTGACTTCTAGGGTTCCATTTTTTGAGTGATTTCTACTTTTTAGATTTTTTTTTTTTTCTTTTTGCTTTGTCTTGTGTGTTTCCACCCTTGTTTTTGTTTTGCCTTAGTGAGCCTTGCCGGTGAAATTTGCCAAACCCTCATTTGTGCCTTAAGTTCTTGTGCATATCATTAGTGGTTTGACCTGACCT
The DNA here is from genome assembly GCA_037957365.1 of Torreya grandis. NCBI lineage: Eukaryota > Viridiplantae > Streptophyta > Pinopsida > Cupressales > Taxaceae > Torreya > Torreya grandis. Next base: position 229,468 of record JARHVA010007386.1, read on the forward strand.
AGGGTTACCCTCCATCTGATTGAAAACTATTTTCTAAATAAGTTGGTGATGATAGCTTTAATGAGCCACTCTCACACTTCATGTCATGAACAAATCAAATGCAAAGATGGCATTTTTTGCCGCTTAAGTATTTTGACATGTTTTTAAGTGAAAGTGTATGGGCGGAAAAATCCATTACCCTTACATGAAAAACCTCCACCTCTTACCCTATGCATTGTCGACAAAATTTGCCACTCAGACACCCAAACATTACTCTCATTACTTGAAGTAGCGACAAATTTTACCGCCAATGAATTAACACTTAAATTTTACCTTACATGCAATGGTAGTAAATTTTTTCACTGATGTAAATAGTAAATATCCCTCACATGTCAGGGTGGTAAACTTTGCCGCCCATGCAAACATTTTCTTAAATTTTCTTGATTATGGGATATCTTCAATTTTGTTTTATTGAGCCTTCTTTCCTCTAATTTTTTGGCCTACTCACACTTCATCCCTTTCAAGCACATCCCCATAGTCATGATCATCAACATGCAGTTTTCCTAGATTTCTAGTATTTTTCATAATTATATGATCATGACATTTTATTATATTTATTCTATGGATCTTCTTTCTTTATCAACATCCTTTTGGTAATAGCTCATTCAGATGACTGAGTTGTCTCCCAAAAATTCAAAAGTGATGAATTATAAATATTAAGGTATTTTTCCAATCACCTCAATTAATTCTAATGTTGATGATATTAAAGATATAGATATTGGTCATGTGAACATGGATAAATTTGTGGAGAGAAACAAGTCAAGAAATCATAGCTCTAAAATGAAGAAGATAATTGATAGTAATATTCATTTGGTATCTTCTTTATTGATGGCAGCCCATAACACAAAATTTGTTCTTTAGTGTGCTCAGTTTTATAACAAAGAAACTAAGGTTGTGTTGGATGCTAATGGCAATGTGATAATCAAACTAGATCCTAAATTCATTGATAAGATGTTTATGTTCCCTCTTGCTATAAAAGTGATAAAGCTTGATTTTGTTGAAGCACAAAAAGAGTATGACAAAAATCTTAAAAAAATAAAGAAGGTAATCAATAATAAATGGCTCAAGATGTCAAGGGAAAACTTGTCAAGGTGGCCACAGATTTTTCTTAGAAGTGACTTTATAGAAGAAGTTGGTGATTTGATAACTCTTCTCAGTAGGATAAGAGGTTTATCCTCTTCCTCATAGTTTCATGAATGGATGTATCCCTTTATCAAGGTAATACTCCAAGGCAAACAAACCATCTTCTAGGGAGAACAAATTAGCAATGCTTTGCATAAAAAATTGACGAAGGTATCCACTACCTTCAAGTTCTATATGACTTATTATATGCTGTATATTGTAGCTTCAATGAGAATCTTTCCAGGTCTAACATTAGAAGGAGATAGGAGATTAATCTCAGTGTATCAATACTAATCTCAATTAACATTAAAGGGTTTTATTCATCATTTCAAGAGATTAAATGATGTTTTCTTTGTATTATTCTTATGTCTTTTTTATCCTCAACTAGAACAAAGAAGAGTGTTAGATGAGGCTTAGATAGTGGTAAATAATTTTGGATGCATGTTCTTATATCTTCCTTCTTACTCATACCTAAGGGTTTTCTTTTTCCAAGGTCATCTTTATATGCTTCCAATATTCCCCTCAGACAAACTGGTCTTAATGGGTTTATGCAGACAAATGATCAGCATAATAAACAAATGGGGCTTAAGAATCTTGATTTCAGATTCCCAGTTAAAATTGGCAAGTATTCAGTATTAACTACTATGAGGGCTAGAGTCATAGAAACTAAGGTGTAACTTATAACCATGAAGCAATTCAAGAGAAGACCAAACTTTGACTATAGGAGTGTGAAAGACATAATCAAAAGGAAAACCAAATTCTATTTACCTATGGTAGAATATGTTTAGGTAGATTTGAGAATAGAATAAGATGTCAATAAAATAGAGTACAACCGGTTATCTCTTAAGTAGATTGAATATCTGGGACTTGCTGATATTTCTAATAATCTAGTGGATAATGGAGAGTTGATTAATGATGGATACAATATTAAATATATTTCTAATTCCCCTCTCCCTATAATCCAATGGTCCAAAAAAGAGCTTACCTCTTTGAGGAAAAGATTTGAACTTATATTGGCAAACACCAATAATTGGCTAATAAACAAGGGAAATACTTTGAAAGAATTCTTCATAGAATCAGAAGCTGAGATTCAAAAGGAAATAAGAATAAAGGTAGAGAATAGGATGAAGAACAAAAGTGATGTTATTTCCTCCTCCAAGTCACATAATCCTAAGATCATATTTGTGATGAAAAATCCAAAAGCTATGCAAAAAGAATCTAAAATAGAAGATATGGAAGTTGAGAAATAAAGCACTGAAGAACTAGTGATGAAAGAGATGGAGAATGAAGATAGGCCTACAAATCAATAAGAGGAGGAAACCTTGTCTCCATAAGAGAATGTACAACAAGAAATGGGAGTCTCTTCTCCCCTAATTGACACACCTATTGCAACTCCATCTGTTTCTCTTATTGATGTTCCCTCTTCTAAATCTCCCTCTCCTTCCAAAATAATTTTTGACAACTCTCAAAACACTTTTGAAGATATTCTTTGTTCCTCAGGGTCCATTCTTAGTTTTTCCTCCCCTTCTTTTGATATTGGAGATACTTCTATTTTTGATCATTTAGTAAAAGGTGCAGTTTTTACTAACACTCCACCTATTGTTTCCACTACCTGTGCAAGTGTATCTCTAGTAATTCCAACAATGGAGATATATCCTAATGTGAGTACTTCTATGTTTCCACCATGATTTTTAGTTTATACACCAAAAAGGAAGAAACAAGCCATCTCTCTAGATGACTTTGATTTTAATGAGCTAGTACCTATAAAAGCCAAGACCCCAAAGAAGCCAAAGATTCTTTCAAAAATACTTGGGGACAAGGGACACAAATTTCTTGAGATTTCAAGACCTCCATAGGATGCAATCATAGAGAATTTTGATATAAATGATTACTCTATCTCTAGAGTTGAATTAGGAAAGATAACTCATAAAAGTGCCAAAAATGATATGCAGTCAGCCATGGACATCCTAATTTAGAAATTTGATAGGGAGAAATAAATGAAGGATCACCACAAAGCAATGGTGGAATAGTTGACTACAGTGGTAAGAAAAATCACTTTTAGTTCAGAAGCAGTAACTCCTGAGGCCATTTCTATAAAAGACCCCATTATTCAAAAATTAGAAAAGACTTATCTCAAAGGAAAAGTACTTGAAGAGTAATTAGATAGGATGCATGCATAAGGAATTTCCCTACTTATAGAGCTATCTAAAAAAATAGATAAAATGAGGAAAATAAGAGTAGAACTTGATGATCTTATTGAAGTTGTTTCTCAAGATATTAAGAGAATAGAAAAGAATCATGATAAATGGGTGGAGATGAGAAAAATAAAAATAAGCAATCTAATATCAATTGGCATCATTAATGATAGGTATTATTATACTAAAACAAAAGAGGCATTGACATATAGGATTTGTGTGCTTAAATATTTGATTAATGACCTTAAATTTGCAAGAGAACTCAGTGAACAAAGTGATGTCAGTCTTTTGCATAAATTAGAGGAGCTACTTTGCAAGGTTACATCACAAGATAATCAATTTCTCTCTATAGAAGAAATTATTCAATAATTTGAAGATATGTTCCACAAAGAATTTGAAGATAAAATATTTTCTATAGCTTATATGGACAATATTCTGGACAATCAGTTGACTCTGGATAACTTGAAAACTAAGTTAACTAGTCATGCAAAATTAGTCACCACAGTAAGAAATGCCATAGTTAGAGCCAAGATGATTTTTAAGAACACTATTAGTCTAGATAGTATCGAGATGCAAGCAGCTTTCACTATGTATGATGCTCACATGAAGAAAGATGGTGATACAAATTGAAGCAGTTTTTTCCCTTTGTTTATTTTAAAGAGGCAACCTCACTAAGTCATACAATAAAGAGATTGATAGAGATTGATACTCTTGAAAATTTGAATTTTCAAGAGGCAACTTCAATAGATGGTGATTTTTTTGAGATATTTAGTATGGGTTAGCATCCTCTCTATCCATTTATAGACCTTGATGTACTCTTGGAAGACAACGTGGATCACTTTTGTCCATAATTTATCAAAGAACAACAAACTCTCTCTTGTGTACACAATAATGGGTAAGTCAAAATTTATCAAAAGGATACTAAGGACCAAGTATGTTACTTCAATCAGTCATTTAAGTTTCATGATGCAGCAGGTCTTAAAAACAAATATCTGGACATCTTAGAGACCATTGCCAAAGAGGAACAACTACAGAAGGTAAAGAATGAATTCCAAGATCAGTATGTTCTCATTGGAGATATATTTGATGATGTAGACCTATTAATAGGTATGTCAAATGTGTTGTCATTAAATAATAAGGCTCATCCAAGTAAGAAGTTAACCAAATGTGATTTCACACGTCATTACATACCTCATGAATTAAGTGATCCAAAAAAAATCCTTTTAATTCTAGAGGAGGATTATTTAAATGTTAGTTATAGTCAGTTTAGCTTTATTCCAAGTGTTTTGAATCACATTAGTTTTATTGTGTTTTTTTTCAATAAGTGATTTGCCATCACATGTCTTTTGTTAGTCTAGTTTCCTTGCTTTGTTATCTTTTATTTCTTGTCTCTGAGGAGAAAGCAACTATATTATCTTGAGTCAAGAGTATTGGTCATTGGTCAAAGTATAATAATGATTTTTTAAAATTTTAAGAGTGATATTATGAGCTTTAAATATATGTCAATGGTCTGGTTCTCAAGCATAACAGGTATGTTTCCCAGTTGAGTCACCAAAATGTTGATAATTTTGACCTCAGAGGTCAAAATATCACCTCTAACACTTTAAAATTTTATTTTTAGGATATGGTGTACTTATTAATGCATGAAAATATACATTGGATACATTTTAAATCAGTTTCATTAGACTTCTAAAGTGATTTTGGTAGTTTTAATGCCAAAAATGCTTATTTTGAGACCATCCATATAGTTCTTTAAGGAAAATTTGATCTTAAGGCATCTTCACGACCTTATTATTCCATTAAAATGTCAAAAAAATTATTTATAATAGTTTTCAAGTCTTGAAATGAATAAAATCTATTTGTCTCTCATATCGACCTCCTTGGCAACTCTAGAAGGGCAATTTTCAAGTGTTCAGTACAGATAGAAGAAAGAGAGTTAGGAGATAAAAATTTGTCCATTATTAAAGGTCCTAGTAACATTTAAAAATATGGAATTTTTTTACATATTTATGGCTCATTCTTTATTAACAATCACTAAGAGTGATAGCAAGTCATTATGGCCTATTCATCTGAGAGGGGTCTATTCTTGCACCTATTTCTTTAGCTCCAAAATTTATGCAGAGGAATAGTTTTGAGGGTATTTTTTATATTTAATTTATATCCTTTTAATTTTCATTTCATAAGCCAACTCATTTCTATGAGGTACTTTCATTTGGAAGAAGAATGTCTTGGTGTATAAGTTGTTCTAGTGGATTCTATTGCAATAACTCTTTTAATTTTTATGGTGGTCTTTCTCAAATGTTTTTAATTATTTTTCACACATGGGATCTCACTCATTTTCATGTAATTCATTTTTATTTTTTGATATGTGTCTTTTTTCTAAAATCTTCAAATACTTGCTCTTTAGAAGCATTATCAAGGTTTGCACAATCCACTAGAGTTTTAGTTACTAATTTTGGCTCAAATTTTATTGATACATCATGGTTTTTGGTTATAATATGATATTTCATCATTTTAAGTAAATAAAATCAAAGATTAGAGCTCAAATGTTCATTTTCAATGAAGATCACAAGTGTTTCCTCCATGTGCTAGTTGTACAGACTGTAGAATGTTTTGAAGATGTTCATTGCTCATGGAAATACTTAATACATGTCTTCATGCATTAACATGGTCATTTAATACCTCATTACCATCACCTAAGTGGTTTTTAATGGACTAGATGTTTTAGACCATACACAGACCTTTTGCATTGGTAGAATGTGTATGCAATTCATACATGACTGTAAGGTGAATTGAAGATGGCATAAGACTTGGTTATAATATCTATAGTCTTGGAGAATTGATAATAAGTGATATAATATGTGTAAGGATTTTATATGTTTATAAAGATCGTCACTTAGGAAGTGACTCTATTTTAAGCCCTAAAGTAAGTAAATGAAGACCTAAATGCCCCTAGGCTTGTAGGTCCTCATGTTAGACCTAATTAACAATCAAACCAACATAATAGTGATATAAAATAGGATCCTTGACTTTGATACAAGATGATACCAATCCTAGATCAATATAAGAGTATTTAAGTGTGTTGGATAGACCTAAAACCCAAATCACATAGTCAACAGCCTTAAGGACACCTACAGGACTGTGTATAGTAATGTGTACTTGTGGTCAGATACAAGTGATTTGAATATGTCATAATAAATTTTATAAAACCTAGATATAAAATATATCTAACTCTTTTGTATTTAATATGTTCAAACATCATGGCAATGGCAAGTAGTTTAGCTTTAAAACTAAACACATAGTCATGAACACCTACATCCATGACTCAAAGGTGTAGGGTAAGGTTCATATCATAAGAGGAACATAGTAGGTATTTGAGATAAATCTGAGCTTATTTGAGACTGTAACTAACTTCAAAACCTAAGTAGGGTTAGTGATATAGAGGAGACGTCTCAAACCCTAATACACAGTCAAGTGACCCCAATAAGCACCTACAAGCCTATTTAGAGGTTTAGATCCTTCTTCAAGGCTGAGTAGGGGTGTTGAGATATGTTGGAAAGGCTCTTGAACCTATTTGGATACCTCAAGCTTGATAAAAGAATGAAGAGGATTAGTGATGTGAATATGAGGACTAGGTTCATAGTACACAGTCAAGAGATCCTTTTGATAGACACCTACAAGCCTATTTTAAGGGTCAAAATAGTTTCAAGTCTAAGAAAAGAGGCAAAGTAGTATTGAATAGTTTTGAGCCCAATTGAGACTATGACCAAGGTTAATATCATTAAGTAATCCATCAATATAGAATTTGAGTTCCTAAAACCCAAGACACAATTGTAACCCTAAGAGAGACATCTATAGGAGGCTAGATAATAGGTTGGTCTCAAAGCCAAAGGATGATAAGATACATAAGTGTTTAAAGGGTGTTTTAAACCCAAAATGTAACTCTAGAGGAAAATCAATGATGTGGAGAGGGATTTTTCTAAACCTTATTCACAGTCAAGTAACCTTAGAAGTAAGCTACATGCCCTTTTGGAGGATCACTAGGTCAGTTCTAACTTAAAGTAAGCAGAAGGGTATGTTGAAAGGGCTCTTAGATCTACCTAAAAAAGACTAAGAGATCATAGGGTCATGTTTAATACCTAATGAAGTTGAAAAGGATTGAGCAAACTAAACTTAAGCTCAATGCACAGTCAATCAAGAATACATACAACACTTGTAATAGTCATGAGGTATGAATAGGGGTTTTGAAAGTTATATGGGTAATGGATATCATAAATAAATTTAGAGAAGCTATTAGAGAGTTTTATTTCATTATGTGGAATCCATTTACATCTAAAGATCTCAAGGGTAGTATATAGTCAACACACAATTTGCTAACACAGTCAACTAGTGACTTGAAGAGTTTTATAAGCAAGGTGACAAAATATGTTATCCACCATGTAATTTGATGCCTAAAAGTGGTTAGATGAGATAGATACAGCCCAATTATGACTACATTAATTTTTACATACTGGATAAGGATAGAACACTCATTTTACTAACCTCTAATGTCAATAATGCATGTTTGCATACAAACCCTCGCTAGTGGAGCTCAGTGTTTAGGAATTGTTTGAGTGGTAAAATATTATGTAAAATCAGCATGGATATTTTTAATATATAATTTAATACATGTTTCAAATCCACTTCTGATGAAAACATAAATTTTGAGGTCTTAAACCCAAGATAACCTTCCTAGGCTTTTTTCACACAAGCAAATCTAGCCAAATTTGAGGAAAATTGATGTTTAATAGCTCTATAGGCATGATCAAGATTTTAAATTTGGTTAAAATGGTTATTATGAATGTATTAATTCATTAATTTTCACATTAGGGTCACACAAGTAGTGTACATACCCATTTTTCTGTCTCAGACCTTGCCCACTCCTTTTGCAAGGGGTAGTCATGAGACTAAGGGATCTTCTTAGACTTAAAGCATGAAACAAGTATACCAGACTTTATAGAGAGTATTTAGATAGTATACAGGCATATCAAAGGTTTAAAATCATTCTCAAGTGATACCTAACCTTAGTATTCAACTCAAATGCCATTGAGGGTTATCAAAAAGGTCACAAGCTCATAAACCCAAGTACCATGACTGGTATACCACAAACATATAGAGGGGTAGAAAGGACTAAAAAATCATATGTAATAATTTGAAGGTATGTTTCAAATATTTATGAACCTCTACCATCAATGGGAATGATTTTTAATATTCAAAACTCAAAGTAGACCTCTCTCAAAGCTCAAGAATACTACACAAGCCACCTGAGGAGTAACTTTACATACTCATACCATCTCCCACACTTTTCATGGGGAGATAATCCATTTAGGATAACTGAGTAGCTTATTCAATAAGGTTTTCAAATTTTAATGAGGTTATTTGGTGGTTTTTCCTTTATGAACAATCGTTAACACCCCAGACAAGTCCTAAACCCTTCTAAAATATTGATTATGACCAATCAAGGTAAATAGACTTAAAATTCACCTCTAATGACACATATTTATCCTTAAAAATCTTGTATTTTTTTTATGACTCCAAGGAGGTTCTCTACATATATTTTAATTCTGACCTCACTTGTATAGATTGCTCCAAATACATTATTTTTGGTATTTTTCAGGTGTTATAAGAAGGGGATTACTTACCAATCATTATATGAATTCCTTTTGGGTTATAATATCCATTAAATTCCAAAAAAATTAATATAATATTTTGGAGGTGATCAAATTAGGCTCATTTTCCAAGGTAGTCTCAAACAGGCTCAAAATAAGACTAGGTAGCAAGGTGGTTTATTGGTTTGCATAATTCCACAAGGTCTTACGACCCCAAAATTGACATGGAGGTTTTTTTTATCCTATAGAAAGTTAAAAAAATTATTTTGTTTTATTTCACACATTTGGGAGCTCTCAGTAGTAATATTTCTACTTTCTAGTCCTAGAAGGACTAATTAGGCCTAATTTGGGAGAGAAAATGAGCTAGAAAGTACACTTATACAAAAAATATTACAACAAAATTTTGTGTGGAGTTGTAAAGGGATAGAGGGTATATAAAAATATGCTCATTTTTCCATATTGATCTCTATATTATTCCAAACATGGAGTTTTACATTTTTGGAGGGCTACAAGGATTTGAGAAGAAATTCAAGTTTTTGGTACCAAATCAAGTGTTTTTGAGTGTTTGATGTCTTCAAATGTCTTTTTCAGGTCTATTATGTTGTTTGGAAACCATCCATGGAATAAATTTTTAGTCATGAGGAAAAATTCAACTTTTCCCTTCTATGCCATGTTGAAGATGAGCTTTCCAAGGGGTCAAAACACTAAATTGATGCATAAGAGCTTTTTAATAAGCTTTCCAATCCACTCTCAAGTTTTAATTGATCATGAAGTGTTTTAGAGAAATTTTCAAATGTTTAAAGCTTCCCATAGACTCCTAATCATGTGTTTCTTCCTTCCAATGCCTAGTATGTTGAAGTGGTCAAATAAGCACTAAAGGACTCCTAAACAACATTCAATAGGTGGAGAGACTTCATTAATATCATGGGAGAAGGTTTCAAATTAGATTAATGAAAACTTGACTAAGCCTTTAAGGCCTATTATCAAGGAAATGACTTCTTGACCAACTATTTAAGAGTATGCAAGCAAAAATCTAGGAAGTTATATGGGTCAAAAACTAGAAATAAACACTCAAGACTCTTTCAAACTTCCCAAACATGTATCACCTTAACCTATACACCATTTTTCCAAAGGTGGATGAGAGATAATAAGTAATGCTACATTGGGTTTCAAGAAGGATTAAGAAAATGTCATATTTCCTAGTTTTGGGGGCTCTTATCTTTATTTCTCTCCTCTCTATCATTATTTATATATGTAAGCCAATGTTTTCCATTTTAAACAACCCTTAACCTAATTTTTGGCAAGGCCATGCTCATAAAAACACTTTTACTTTCCTATTTTGAATGAATAAGACTAAATTCATGCCTCTTCAAAGCTTGTGTTTAGTGTATTTTCATGGTTTGTTGATAGATGACTGTGATTGTACATCCTTCCCCTCATATTATCCTTTCCTCTTTACCTATTTGTAGGTGTTAGATCATCCTTAAATTTTTCATAGTGTTATCTAATAATCTTGTATGTTTGGCAAGTGTGAGCTTTTCCTTAGTGTCTTTGAGAGACTTATTGAACAAGTTACCTTAGATCATCCATCAAATTGAGCCTCAGTGTGAAACATTGATGTATGGATACCTATCTTTTGAGAAGTGCAATCAAGTTTATATTCTTATTTAGCCTTCATATCTCATATTACAAAAGTGAAGGTCACATTTTGGTGTATCACCCTAGTTAGATACATTTTCCTTTTAGTTTACCTTCTTCTCATTTCCCTTGCAAACTCGTAGTGTAGAGTATAGATCCTAATTGATACATCAAGGGGAGCTAGCCCTTAAAATCTATAGATTCAATCCATTCATTAGGCCACCCATAGCCTAGGATTATCTCCATGTTAATTTAGACTATGAAGGCCTAAAACTACCTGTTGACATGATGGATTGCACCCTCTGAAGGGAGGCTCAACTATATTCATCCACGTGACACAATGGAGACATACCTCTTGATATGGGTGGAAAACATGAGGGATGAATCTTTAGATTAGGGTTTATCTCCCCTTGATGCACCCTGTGGCCCTGGATCTCCTACTACTAACAATGGGGGGGGATGAAAAGGGAGAGAAAATACTGAAAATATGACCTAAGCTAAGAGGTGATGCACCAAAACAATTGGTCTACTTAGATTTGTCATACACTTTGAACCATAGACAATAAGCATACACTTCATTCAGGTGAGAAAACCTTCTTTGCATCAGTATTTCAGTAGGGGATACTATGAAGATACAGGGAGGAAGAAATTAACACAAGAGGTGTTATGAGACACACTACTGCGTAGCCTATTTACTTGCCTATACTTCTTCAGACACTTCCTATGACCTGCAAGAGAATAAAATCACTATGCACTAGATATGCTGGAATAAACTTATGAAAGAATGAAAATAAAATGACTTAACACAAGATAAAACCATAGATATATACAAAAGTGCAAGCTCAAATAGAGGTAAAATGCTCTTTCTGATTCAAGGTAAATTCTTGTAGGGCTTTTCCATACAAGCTAAGAGATATGTTCTCAAATGAGAAGTTATAAATATATAGAGAACTAAAAACAAGGTAGTTGACAGATCAAGGAATGGAAATCCATGCTAAGATAAACACTTCTATAGAGACCAAAAGACCATGTTGCTATTGTGTTCTTCAACTGTGTATGGGAGAGCCATGTTGTAGATTTCCAAGTCACCACCATTGTTGTCCTAGGCCTGAAAAAGCATGGGATACTCCTAGAAACTGACAAATCCATCCCCAAGTTATTTTGGTTGGACCATTCTCTCTTCAATGATGGGCACAACTAGATGTGTATTAATGGTGAAGCATGAAAACATAGGTTGCTCTCCTCTATAGTTCAAAAACCAATATATTTTATTGGTTTTTGATAGATATATTTCACCAAATGTATTAATTCTCCTTATTGAGATATCTATACCACTTGTCTTGGTCTGAGTGGTCATTGATTCTTCCTTTTGACCTTGTCAGCTATTGGAACTATTATGTGCTTTGTCCTTTTTTGCTCTTTACTTTGCTCGTGTTTTGTCTCTTCCTTTCCTTCTCCTTTGCCTTGGCTTCTTCTTGGCTTGTCTTTGACTTATCAAACCTTCTTTATTTTAGGATTTTCTCCATGCTTTCTTTCATACATTTTATCTGAAGGAATTATTTCTTTTGATTGCTTCTTTTCTCGAAGGGCATGTGCCCCTCAGGCTTTTGTCTTCATTCTTCACTTTCTCAAGGTACCCTCCACAAGGGCACTTTGTGCCTTGAAATTCCCCTTCAAAAATTTTGATCTGGTCCTATCACTGACCAAGGTGCCTTTTGCAATGGAATATACCCTTCAAGAATTCTACAATAACCCTTCAAAAAAGTGAAGAAGTCCTCTTTCTTTTCCCAAGTGCCCTCTAGAAAGACACCCTTTAGAATTTTTACAAACGTCCTTCAAGCCATAAAAATGACCTCTAAAATAAATTTGTTGCCTTTTTCGAATTGATTTAGACCATTTCAATTTCTTCAATCACTTCTACTTATAAAATTAGATAAGTAATGCACCTGCACAAACCTGATTTGTACTTAGCAAAGTAGAATGGCTGAAATACCTAGATTTTTCATTAGAAAGGTCTAAAACAGAACATTTTTTGCACAAGGTGGTAGAGGGATGATCTATCCAAAACATGGATTGGATGACCTTTGCAAATAAAAAGGAGGGGGTGCCCAATTTTGGCTTGTAGGACCAAAAATTGGTCAACACAATTGGTGACTCACAGGGGAAGCATGCATGTTATGCTTGGGAAGACTAGTAGCCACAAATTCCATTGGGCATGGAGTTAGGATGCATCTTGGAGAATTAAACAACAACTTTGTAAGGACCTATGAACCAACAAATATTTTATCCCAAACAATAAGTAAAAAATGCACACAAAGGCTAAAAACACTACACACATGCATAACAACACTTAGGGAAAAAGAGGGAAAATAAGGAAAACTATGTACATGACAAAAAAAACCTAGTAAAAATGCTTAAGATATATCCCATTGATTGGGATATGTAGATTTTCACCATCCAACATGGAGATTTGGAAAGCATTATGTTACTTGCATTGGGTGATGACATATGGGCCACTCTACAAAGTGTCAAACTTCATGTGCCTTTCAGGCTTGGCTTAGTCTTCATCCCACTTCAAGACAATGTCACCTTCTGAGAAGCTCCTTAGTGTAGACCTTTTGTCAAAATGATTATTTGTTTGTTGTTGATCGCTAGTCATGGCATCCATGGCTTTATATCTCACTTCTTGAAGCTCCATTAGCTCACAATACCTAAATTTTAGGTTGTCACTCTCTATTAATTGCAACTGATGGGCAAGATCCAAGGCTAGTAACTCAAGTGAGATAGGAAGTCTATCTTCCCTTTCATACACAAGTGTCTATGGTGAATTCTTGATTTCCCTCTTTGTAGTGATCCTATCTTCCCAAAGAGTTGTCTTCAACTTGGCATGCCAAGTCCTTTGATTTTCCTCCATTATCCTCTTTATGATCCTAATCAAATTCTTGTTTGTGGATTCAGCCAGCACATTTCTTTATGGATAGTAGTTGGGAGAAGTGATAATATATATGCCATACTTCAATGCCCACTCACTTGTCTTTGTTCCCAAGAAAGCTAATGCATTATCTAAAATGATTATGGTTGGGACCCTAAATCTTATCACTGTGCCTTCATAGAAGTCTAGAACTACACTCTCATTGGCCTCTTTAATATATATGGCCTCTACCCAACTTTTGAAATAATCTATGGTATTCAAAACCCACTTATGGCCAGCACTAGAAGGAGGATAGATCAGCCCTATGAAGTCCAACCCCCATTACATGAATGGTTGTTCAACCTAAATAAGATGAAGAGGTATGGCAGCTAGCCATTACTTCCCATCAAAGAAGTCACATATTTGAAATTTCTTCACCCAAGAATGAGTGTCTTTAAACAAACTACGCCAAAAGTAACCATCCCTCATGATCCTTGCAGTTGTGGCTTTGGAAGCAAAGTGGCCAATAGTTGGTCCATCATGGAACTCAGATAGTACCTTATCAACTTGGTCTAAATCAATGCATCTTAAGATCACCCCTAAAAAGGATTTTCTAAATATCATTCCATCAACTAGGACATAAGGAAGAGATTGGAGTTTAAAATGCCTCCTCTTAATCCTATCAAGACCTTGTAGACACTCACCAGTTTAAAGGTAATGAACCATGTCTTGTGCCTAGCTCTTCATGACTGTAGGTACAACTACTATAGGTTCATCATGTAGTACCAAAACATCCTCCTTTGGCTCTTTCAAGTCTTTAGTGAGGTGTTCAAATATCCCTCTTCCTCTTACCAGCTTGGTGGTCTTGATCTCTACATCATACTCCATTACTTTGGTGATGCAACCTGCCCTTTTTTCATTCAAGTCTCAGTTCAGCAAGAAGTCTTTTACACTAGGATGTGACACCATGATGTGAATTTTTCTGCTAGATAGCATATATCTAAACTTCTTCAAACTTCAAATGACTACAAGCACCTACTTCTCAACATACATGTATCTAACCTCATAGCCTTCTAAACTTTGTCTAAAAAAAGCAAGAGGTTGTTCTAAATTCTCACCATTTGCTTGAGTAAACATAGCAGAGATTACCTCTTCATTCCCAAAGGTGTAAAGATTAAAGTCCTTTGAAAAGTTTGGAGTAGCCAAGGTAATATCTTAGGTGATAGCTTTCTTGATGCCTTCAAAGCTTTCTCTTCTTGTTGTCCACGTGAACATCTCATCCTTCCTTAGCATGGAATTTAGTGGTTTGACAAGCTTAGCAAAGTTAGGAATCAATCTCCTAATGAAATTTATCTTACCAAAGAAACTTTTTAGGCCCTTCTTGTGCTTAGGTAAGGACAATTCTAAGATGGCATTCACCCTCTCTGGATCAATGGATAGGTCTTCCTTCAAAATGGCATGGCCCAAGAGTGTACCTTCATGGATGGAAAACATGCATTTATTTGGGTTGAGAGAGATGCCAAACTCTCTACACCTTTCAAAGATTTGCCTCAGGTGCTTCAAGTGTTCACTTTCCTCCTTGGAGAAGACTATCACATCATCAAGATAAACCAACACAATATCATTTATCAAACCTTGGAAAGCCATGTCCATAGCACATTGGAAGGTAACTCCAACATTTGACAATCTGAATGGCAATTTCTTGTAGGCGTATGTTCCTCACTTGATGGTGAAGGCTATCTTGTATTGCTTACATTCTTTTACTAGGATATAATTGTACTTGGAATAGCCATCTAAGAGTTAGAACCTTTCATTGCTTATCACCATCCAAAGAATTTTATCCATACTTGGAAGGGGATAGTGATCTCTCATTGAAACTCTATTTAGGTCTCTAAAAACCACACACAATCTGACTTCTCCATTCTTCTTCCTAACATGGACCAAATTGGACATCCAAGAAGAGTGTTTGATAGGGAAAATGATCCTAGACTCGATCATTTTGGTGAGCTCCTTCCTCATGAGAGGATTGATCTTTGGATTGATTGGCCTTTACTTTTGCTTGATGGGTTTGGCACCTTCCTCCAGCTCAATGGTGTGTTGGGCCAAGCTTGGATCAAAGCCCTTCAAATCACCATACTCCCAAGTGAAGACATCAACAAACTCTTGACATAACCTAATAAAAGAATGCTTTTCCTCATTGGTACACACCTTCCCAAGTTCAAGCAGCTTATCCTTGTAGATCTCTGCCCTTTCATAATTTTTATTCTTGGTTGACATGCTCAATTTTTCTCTCTTGAGTTGGTCATCTTTGTTCAAAATGCTCTCAAGAGTTACCAAACCTTTGGGAAGCCTATTGGTCTTTAATTGAACAATTTACCCATCATATTGTTGTTGTAGCTTGGACTAATTTTTGGAAGTAAACTCATCTTCTTCTTGTAAGAAATTTTTTATTTATTGGTCACTTTCAAACACCTACCAATTCATGTCATTGTTTGGTATGGAGGGCCTCACAATCACCTTTAAATGATGTTGATTATTGCTTTATCTCATCCCCTTTGGGATGTCAAACTAAGCACCAACTACTTCTAGTATATATACATGCTTGTTCTCCTCTCTTGGAATGGAAGTGATGTTGAAAGCAATGAATTTCTCTATAAGGTCCCACACTATGTGCTTGTAAGACTTGAGTAAGGAGTTCTTCATTAAACTTTGACCTCTGACTTAGTTCATAATTAACTCACTATCTCCAAACCCATGCAATTCTTTGATTCCTCTCTTCTTTGCACATTCTAAGCCATGAACAAGGGACTCATACTCTACTACATTATAGGTGTAAGAGAACTGAAACTTGAAAGTTTAGAAGTAGTTATCCTTTGAAGGTGAAATCAGCATTGCCCCACTACTAGCTCCCAACTTGCTTCTAGATCCCTCAAAGAATAGCGTCCACAAACCACAATCCTCTTGGTTTGTCTTCATCAATTTTGACATGAAAGCATATTTCTCATGCATGTAGTAGACTCCAAGACTAGCTTCTTCAATGAACTTGTAAGGATCATGCTCAAAGTTATCATTTCCCTATTCATCTAGGAGTAGGTCAGCAACTCCTACAAGGGAAGATGATGGAGATTGATCCACCTAGAGCTCTTTTTCATCAATGATTATGTAGTTCACATTTATCTCTTTGGGTGAGTATGGCTCTAGGTGATCCTTGTGGATGGGCGCTAACTCAGTCTTCACTTTAGTTCCATACTTTGTCCTAAAAACCATGTAAGACCAATTGGCTGCCAAGTATCCACCTATCTTGGATGTGAAATCCCTTGAAAAGCATAGAGTGAAGTAAGGAGGAACATTTTCCACTACCACACCATGGGGAATTGAGAAGGTTAAACAGGCATGGAGATTTAGATTCAAGCTTCTTGCCACTCCCAAGGTCTTAGCTAGTGATCCATCCAACTATAGAACTCATTTGGTCATTTGCTCATACTTGAGGCATAGCTTATCAACTATGCATTTGGGCATAACTTAAGTGTTTGTTCCATTATTAATGATGTAATTATGGACCAAAAAATCACTAATAATCAGGTACAAATAGAAGGGAGGGACCTTCTCATCTTTATTTGCTTAACTAGACATGGGAGGAGCCCCATTTACTACCAACACATTACCATTTCTTGTTGGGATAGATTGTTCACCCAGCCCATACAATTCCTTTTGGAGTATATCTTTTTATCCTGGAAGTGATAAATAATCCAACAATGAGATGTTCATGTGTAACTTCTTCATTTGGTCCACTATATTGATTGAAGGATTGGCCCCTTTAGAGTTTTCCTTGGGAATATTCGTAACTTATAGTGAAACTTGAGGAGCTAAAGCTACAACCATTGGCCTATAATTGGGAAACTTTTGATTTTCTTGTGGTCTTGGGATTGCTTCAGGTATACTTCTTACTTGATAAGGTGAAGGAGACACTATAGATGCTTGAGTGGTTGATTGAGCTTCATTAATGGCTCTCCTTCTAGATCTGGTGTTGGATGCAACACCAACATTATGATTACTTGTGCTCCTCATGTAGTTGACTACGTAGAACTCTCCTTCCAAGTGATTCATAAGAGTGGAATCAGATTAAGCCTACTTGTTTCTTATCCCAAGTTGTGTTGACATCTCAAAATTTGAGAATTGGGTTACTTGATCACTTTATGCAGTCATGCTTTGATTTGGTAGCTCACTGGCATTAGCAACATGTTCTTGGCCATGCTCCAACAATGGAAAGTTGGGCTCCTATACCAAATTATTTTGAGTGGGGATAAGAGCCTTGGAAGATGAAGGAGCATTTGGATTATAGCTTTCATAAGACTTGACATGTGTAATTTTACTTTGCCCTTGATTTTAATTCTAAAAGGGAGGCCTATTTGGTTGCCCAAACTTTGGTAGCCTTCATTTGGCCTATAACTCTAAGATTTTTATCTCTTGAGGGAAACTAACTCATTGGTAAGACTCTACAACAAGCTCTTAACTTAATGGATGTCATTTGTAGGGGTAAAAGTTGTCTTCTATTGATTAGGTAGAGGATCTAGAGTGGGTAAATTAGGCTAGACTGAGGGCTGTAAATTAGGAAAGAGTGGCATAGGAGGTCTAGGAGCTATCTTTCCCACTTAAACAAGGCAATTTTTAATAGCTATGGTTATCTCATAAGAAGTGGGCAGGGTGTTTCCACCCATGGACTGTATCATGATTGCAATGTCATTATTTAGGGCCTTTAAGTAGTAAAGGAAAGCATAGCTTGGGGTTGGCCTCACAAGAATTGGGATCCTATCCTAAGTCTTTTGGAACCTAGTGTTAAAATCTTGCATAAACTCATGTGGGGCTCTTTTCATGGTGGTTAACTACTCACCTAGAGACAAATGGTCACTTTTTCCCCTAAACCTATTGGTCAAGAGGGTCCCTAACTCATTTCATAAGCCAGCTAAATGCATAGGCAAGGTCTCATACCAGTCCATAACTTTCCCTTTGAAGGACAAGGCTAGCAATCTAATAGCTACATTTTCTTCAATGATATTATGGATGTTATAGAGGTTTGTTATATTTCTAATATGCTCAATAGTAGTGATTGGGCCCTCTCCACTAAAGGGAGGAAAAATTTTGAGAGTTGTCCCTGGAATTGGGTCATATCGGCTGAAGGTTCAAGGGACTTTGACCATTGAAGGCCATAAAAGGGAAAGACCTAAGGGTTTTCAAACCTTAGCATTTTTTTTGAGTTCAAAGGTAACTCAACAAATTCAAAAAGGACACCCCTATAAGAAGATATTGTAGTGCCCTTTGGCATATGATACTAGGTTGGTCATTTAATAGAGACTTGGTTCTTAAATGGAGTCACCAAGTGCTAAATATAACTCTTTTTTTATTTTTTTAACAATATCAAGACCAACACCAATCCTAAAACTTACAGGACAGAAATAGTCCCATCAGACATACCAAAAACTATTGACATGGTGGATTGCACCCTCTAAAGGGATATTCAACTCTCTTCATCCATGCAACATAATGGATACATCCCTCTTGATGTGGGTGGCAAACATGAGGGATGAATCTTTAGATTAGGAGATAGCTCCCCTTGATGCACCCTGTGGCCCTAGATCTCCTACTACTAACAATGGGGGGATGAAAAGGGAGAGAAAATATTGAAAATGGGACCTAAGCTAAGAGGTGATGCACCAAAATAATTGGTCTACTTAGCTTTGGCATACACTTTGAACCATAGACAACAAACATACACTTCATTCAAGTGAGAAAAATTTCCTTACATCGTTATTTTAGTAGGGGGTCCTATGGAGATACAGGGAGGAAGAAACTAGAACAAGAGGTGTTATGAGACACACTACTACGTAGCCTATTTACTTGCCTATAATTCTTTAGACACTTTATATGACCTACAAGAGAAGAAAATCACTATGCACTAGATATGCTGGAATAAACTTATAAAAGCATGAAAAGAAAATGACTTAACACAAGATAAAACCATAGACATACAAAATTGCAAGCTCAAATGGAGGTAAAATTCTCTTTCTGATTCAAGGTAAATTCCTACAATGCTTCACCATATAAGCTGAGAGATATTTTCTCAAATGAGAAGTTACAAATATATAGAGAACTGAAAATAATGCAGCAGACAAATCAAAGAATAGAAACCCATGCTAAGTTAAATGTTTCTATAGAGACCAAAAGACCATGTTGCTACCATATTCTTCAACTGCATATGGGAGAACCATGTTGTAGATGTCCAAGTCACCACCCTTACTATCTTGGGCCTACAAAATCATGGGATACTCCTTCTAGCAACTAACAAAGCCATCCCCACGTTGTTGTGACTGGACCATGCTCTCTTCAATGTTGGACATAATTGGTTATGCATTAATGGTGAGGAATGAAAACATGGGCTGCTCTCCTCTATAGTTCGAAAACCAATCTATTTTATTGATTTTTGGTAGATATATTCTGCCTTTTGACCTTGTCAGCTACTAGAACT
The DNA here is from genome assembly GCA_037957365.1 of Torreya grandis. Taxonomy (NCBI): domain Eukaryota; kingdom Viridiplantae; phylum Streptophyta; class Pinopsida; order Cupressales; family Taxaceae; genus Torreya; species Torreya grandis. Next base: position 249,544 of record JARHVA010007386.1, read on the forward strand.
ATTTTGTGCTTTGTCCTTTTTTGCTCTTTACTTTTCCCATGTTTTGTCTCTTATTTGCCTTCTCCTTTGCCTTGGTTTCTTCTTGGCTTGTCTTTGACTTATCGAGCCTTCTTTATTACAGGCTTTTTGTGACACTTTCCTTCAAACAAAATGTTTAAAGGAATTCTTTCTTTTGATTGCTTCTTTTCTTGAAGGGCACATTCCCCTCAGGCCTTTTATCTTAATTCTTCACTTTCTCAAGGTGTCCTCTACAAGGGCACTTTATGCCTTGAAATGCCCCTTCGGAACTTTTGATTTGGTCCTACCACTGACCAAGGTGCCCTCGGCAAGGGCACATACCCTTTGGGAATTCTATAATGACCCTTCAAAAAAGTGAATAAGTCCTCTTTCTTTTCCCAAGTGCCCTCTGAAAAGACACTTACCCTTCAGACTTTTTACAAACATCCTTCAAGCCATCAAAATGCCCTCTGAAGGAAATTTGTTGCCTTTTGTAAACTGCTTAGACCATTTCATTTCTTTAATCGCTTCTACTTATAAAATTAGACAAGTAATGCACCTACACAAACCTGATTTGCACTAGATAGACCATTTTAGACTTTCTAGGAGCTTCTTCTTCGGGTTTTACATCAACTTCAGCTGATAAGGCAAATAAGTAAAGACACTTGGAAATATGAATTACACCACCAAGACCAAATTAGGTTTATCAAGTGACTTGACTTATGAAAATTTCAAAAGTAAAGTCATTTGGGAAACCCAAAATGTACTATTGTAGGTGAAGTAATTACTCTTGACAAACCCGAAATACACTTGACAAAGCAGAATGAGGTAAACACTTGGATTTTTCATGAAAAAGGTCTAGAAGAAAACATTTTACACGAGGCATTAGAGGGATGATCTAGCCAAAACATGGATTGGATGACTTTTGCAAAGTAAAAGGAGGGGGTGCCCAATTTTGGCTTGCAAGACCAAAAATTGGTCAACAGTACCTTCACAAGGGTGCAAGTATAGTAGTTAACAACCATTCTATCCATTTTTTATTGAATAATTTTCTACAGCTATTGAATTTATCCTTGTCTACTCAACTTCGTTAGTGGAAATTTCTATATTTGATAGTGAGATGCCAACATATCTTTTTTTTTTCACAAACATAAATGAGGCTACTTTTACAAACATATTTCTAAGGTCATATACATGAATGACATTGTATGTTATTTTTTCCTTTTTGGATGGTTTTGGCTCGATGATTGTAGACATGGCATCAAAATCAAAAAAACTTTGCTTTAAAAAATATTTTATTTTGGTAACCATTTCTCTTCCCACTCACATGTATAAGTAGTATATCCCTTTAAATAGAATGTGAGTTCAGAGGAAGGGGTAAATTATCTAGAAGAATCATTATTCCCTATTTGAACTAATTTTTTTTGCGATGAGACAATAGGGTGAGCTTGAGTTTTATTAACATTTGACACATTATCATTATATTTACAAACAAGAAACTATTGTTTATGACTTGAGGTATCATGGGATTGGAAAAAATTAAGTGATTTCCTTTGATGTGGATCCAAAGTGGAAATATTTTATCAAGTATTGTTATCAATGAGAAGTGATGAATCAAGAGTCACATTTTCACCTACATTGTCTTTGGGAGGAGAAGGATGAGATGAGCTTACATTTTCAGAATACGTAAAGGGATTATTTAGAACCTTTGAAGTAAAGAGTGAAATGTTTACAAATGAAAAGTGTGTCAATATTATTCTTCTTGAGAGTGTTTTCATCATGACTATTTCCTTTAACATCCCTAAAATATTAATGATCATGTTGAATGTCAGACTTGTAATGGAGTGTTTAGGGTTTGCACTACTAGATCTAGTGTTAGAGACACAAGTTATTGATGAGTCCCCTCTATCATTAGTGGTATACCATTTTGAAATATATTGTTTTTATGTTCAAACACGATAAATTCCTATTAACTACCACCTTAGTCTTATCTTCAAGAGAGGATTATTATACTTTGGACCAATCAGTTTGTCTAAATTGATCAAGAAAAATGTTCTTTTTAGGGTAAATGGGAGATTTCAAAGTTAATTCCATTTAAGTTAAATTTTTTCAAACCTTTGTTAAATTGAATTTGTGGATTTTATCAAGAGTTAACCTAATGTATTGTGTTGACCAATTTTTGGTCCTACAAGCCAAAATTGGGCACCCCTTCCTTTTTCTTTGCAAAGGTCATCCAATCCATGTTTTGGCTAGATCATCCCTCTGCTACCTTGTGCAAAAAATATTCTCTTCCAAACCTTTCTAATGAAAAATCTATGTGTTTCCCCCATTTTGCTTTGCCAAGTGCAAATCAGGTTTGTGCATGTGCATTACTTGTCTACTTTTATAATTAGAAGTGATTGAAGAACTTGAAATGGTTTAAATAAGTTTGAAAAAGGCAACAAAATTCCTTTGGAGGGCATTTTGATAGCTTGAAGGATGTTTGCAAAAAGTGTGAAGGGTAAGTGCCCTTGCGGAGGGCACCTTGGTCGGTGGTAGGACAAAATCAGATTGTCCTTACAAAAAGCACCTTGAGAAAGTGAACAACAAAGACAAAAATCTTGAGGGGCACGTGCCCTTCAAGAAAAGAAGCAATCAAAAGAAAGAATTCCTTCAGACAAAATATCCAAAAGAATTCCTTTAGACATTTTGTTCAAAGGAAAGTGTGGTAAAAATATTGAGATAAAGAAGGCCCGATAAGTCAAAGATGAAGAAAATAAAAGGCCAAGGCAAAGGAGAAGTTGAAGGAAGGAGACAAAAGTGGAAAAGATAAAACAAGGAACAGTTCTAGCTACTAACAAAGATAAAGGATAGAATCAATGACCACTTAGACCAAAACAAGTGGCATAGATGACTCAGCAAGGATAATTGATACATTTGGTGAAATATATCTACCAAAAACCAATAAAATAGATTGGTTTTTAAACTATAGAAGAGAGCAGACCATGTTTTCATGCTTCACCATATATGCATAGCCAATTATGCTTAGCATTGAAGAGAGCATGGTCTAGCTACAATAACTTGGGGATGGATTTGTTAGTTGCTATAAGGAGTATCCCATGATTTTGCAAGCCTAGGACACTAAGGGCGGTGACTTAGACATCTACAGCATGGCTCGCCCATATGTAATTAGAATAATACAATAGCATCATGGGCTTGTGGTCTCTATAGAAGTGTTTAACTTAGCACGGGTTTCCATTCCTTGATTTCTCATCTATCTTTTTCCCAATTCTCTATATATTTGTAACTTCTCATTTGAAAAGGATATCTTAGCTTGTATGGCGAATCCCTGAAGGAATTTATCTTGAATCAGAAGAAGTGTTTTTTCACCTCCATTTGAGCTTGCACTTTTGCATGTGTCTATAGGTTTATCTTATGTTAAGTCATTTACTTTTCATCATTTCATAATTTTATGCCAACATATCTAATGTATTGTGATTTCTTCTCTTGCAGGTCAACAAGAAGAGTCTAGCTTAGAGTATATATGCATGTGAACAGGTTGTCCATAGTATGTCTTAGAACACCTCTAGTAGCTCTTCCTCCCTATATCTCCATAAGATCCCCTTTTGAAGAACTGATGTAGGAAAGGTTCTCATTTGAATGAAGTGTATGCTTGCTTCTCTCTGGTGTAAAGTGTATGTCAAAGCTAAGTAGACCAATCATTTTGGTACATCACCATATTAGTTTAGGTTATGATTTTAGTATTTATCTCCCTTTTCATCCCCCCCCCATTGTTAGCAGTAGGAAATCCAGGGCCTCAAGGTGCATCAAGGGAAGCTAACCCCTGATCTAGAGATTCATCCCTCATGTTTGCAACCCAAAGCAAGAGGAATGTCTCCATTGTTCCATGTGGAGGAAGAGAGCTAAGCCTCCCTTCAAAGGGTGAAATCCACTATGTCAAAAGTTTTTGGCATGCCTGGTGGGACTAATTTATATCTCCTGCAAGTCTCAATATTGGTGTTGGTCTTGATATTGTTAAAAAAATCTAAAAGGAGCTATATTCAGCACTTGGCAACTCCATTCAAGAACTTAGTCTCTATTTAATGATCATCCTGGCATCCCATGCCAAAATTCACTACAAGATATTATTTGAGGGGTGTCCCTTTTGAATTTGTTGAGTTACCTTTGAACTCAATGAAAATATTGAGGTTTGAAAATACCCACCCTTACATAGCAAGCCATTTTCCTAAACTAGCCATAAAATATACCTACTCAAGGAGACCCCTGTTAAATCTTTTCACAGCCATCGCAGCCCTTGGGGATTTCTCTTTTGTGACCTTAAATGGTCAAATTCCCTTGAACCTTCAGCAGTATGACCTAATTCCAGGGACAACTCTCAAAATCATTCCTCTCTTTAGTGGAGAGGGCCTAATCACTATTTTTGAGCATATTAAAAACATAGCAAACCTCTGCAATATCCATAATATCACTGAAGAAAATGTAGCCATTAGATTGCTAGCCTTGTCCTTCAAAGGGAAAGTTATGGACTGGTATGGGACCTTACCTATGAACTCAGTTGGCTCATGGAATGAGTTAGGGACCCTCTTGACCAATAGGTTTGGGGAAAGAAGTGACCATTTATCTCTAGCTGAGTAGTTAACCACCATGAAGAGAGCCCCACATGATTTTATGCAAGATTTTAACACTAGGTTCCAAAAGACTTGGGACAAAATCCCAATTCTTGTAAGTCCAACCCCAAGCTATGCTTTCTTTTACTACTTAAAGGCCTTAAATAATGACATTACTATCATGATATATTCCATGGGTGGAAACATTATGCTTGCTGCTTATGAGATAGCTATAGTTGTTGAAAATTGCCTTGTTTAAGTGGGAAAGATAACTCCTAGACCTCTTATACCACTCTTTCCTAATTTATAGCCCTCAGTCCACCCTGCTTTGCCCACTCTAGCTCCTCTACCTAATCAAGAGAAGCTAGATGCTACCCCTATAAATGTGATCCATGAAGTTAAGAGCCTATTATAGAGTGTTACCAATGAGTTAGTTTCCCTTAAGAGACAACAAGCTCAAAGTTATAGGCCAAATCAAGGCTACCAGCAGTTTGGGCAAGCAAATAAGCCTCCCTTTTAGAATTATAATCAAGGGCAAGGTCAAATTACACATGTCAAACCTTATCAAAACTATAATATAAATGTCCCTTCATCTTCCAAGGCTCTTATCCCAACTCAAAATAATTTGGTGTAGGAGCAGCCCAACTATCCACCCTTTGTTCATGGCCAATAACAGGTTGCTTATGCCAGTGAGCTACCAAATCAAATCATGAATGCATAGGGTGATCAGGCAACCTAATTCTCAAATTTTTATATGTCAACATAACTTGAGATGGATAGTAGGTAGGCTCAATTTGATTCCACTCTTATGAATCACATGGAAGGAGAGTTCTACGTAGTCAACTATGTGGGGAGCACAAGTAATCAGAATATTGGTGTTGCATCTAACACCAGGTCCAAAAGGAGAACCATTGATGAAGCTCGAGCACCTATAGTGTCTCTTTCACCCAATCAAGTAGGAAGTGTACCTAAACCAGCCCCAAGACCACAAGCAAATCAAAATTTTCCCAATTACAAGCCAATAGTTGTAGATTTAGCTCCTTAGGTTGCACCATAGGTTACAAATGTTCCCAAGCAAAACTCTAAAGAGGGAAATCCTTCAATCAATATAGTGGACCAAATTAATAAGCTACACATGAACATCTCATTTTGGGATTCTTTAGCACTGCCAAGATAAAAGGATATACTCTAAAAGGAATTATACAGGTTGGGTGAGCAAGCTATCCCAGTAAGAAATGATAATGTGTTGGTAGTAAATGGGGCTCCTCCTATGGCTGGTCAAGTAAAGAAATATGAGAATTTCCCTCCCTTCTATTTATCCCTAATTATTGGTTATTTCTTGCTCCATAATTGCATCATTTATAGTGAAGCAAGCACCTCAGTTATGCCCAAATGCATAGCTAATAGGCTAGGCCTCAAGTATGAAAAAATGACCAAAGGAGTTTACAGTTGGATGGATCACCAACTAAGACCTTAGGAGTGACAAGAGGCTTGAATATGACTCACCATGCCTATCCAACCTTCTTAATTCCCCATGATGTGGTAGTGGCAGATGTTCTTCCTTACTTCACTCTTTGCTTGTCAAGGGATTTCACATCCAAGATAGGTGAATACTTCATAGCCAGCTGGTTTTACATGGTTTTCAAGACAAAGTATGGAACTAAAGTGAAGATTTAGTTAGATCCCATCCACAAGGATCACCTAAAGCCTTACTTGCCTAAAGTGGTGAATGTGAACTATGCAATTATTGATGAAGAAGAGCTCCAGGTGGATCAATCTCCATCATCTTCCATTGTAATAGTTGCTAACCTACTCCTAGACGAATACGGAAATGAAAACTTTGAGCATGATCCTTACAAGTTCATTGAATAAGCTAGTCTTGGAGTCTATTGCATGCAAGAGAAAGATGATTTCATGCCAAAATTGATGAAGACAGACCAAGAGGACTGTGGTTTATGTTAGTTGTTATTTGATGGATCTAGAAGCAAGTTGGGAGCTGGTGGTGGGGCAATGTTGGTTTTACCTTCAAAGGCTAAATACTTCTCAACTTTTAGGTTTCATTTTTCTTAAACCTACAACATAACAGAGTATGAGGCCCATGTTCATTGCCTAGAATGGGAAAGGAAGAGAGGAATCAAAGAATTGCAAGTGTTTGGAGATAGTGAGTTGATTGTGAACCAAGTGAGAGGTTAAAGCTTGACCAAGAACTCCTTACTCAAGTCTTACAAGCATAGAATATGGAACCTTGTAGATAACTTTGTTGATTTCAACATCACTTCCATTCCAAGAGAGGAGAACAAGCATGTGGATAGACATCCCAAAGGGGATGAGACAAAGCAAGAATCAGCATCATTTGAAGGTGATTGTGTGGCCCTCCATACCAAATGATGTTACTAATTGGCAGGTGTTTGAAAGTTACCAGCAAATAGAACTATTCTTGCAAGAAGAATTTGAGTTTGCTTCCAAAAATGAGTCCAAGCTATAGCAGTAGTATGATGGGCAGATTGTTCAACTAAAGACCAACAGACTTCCCAAAGGCTTGGTAACTCTTGAGAGCATTTTCAGCGAAGATGGCCAACTCAAGAGAGACAAAGCAAGCATATCAACCAAGAAGGAAAGTTATTAAATGGTAGATATCTACAAGGATAAGTTGTTTGCACTTGAGAAGGTGTGTACCAATGAATAAAAGCATGTTTTCATTATGTTATGTCAAGAGTTTGTTGATGTCTTCGCTTGGGAGTAATGTGATTTGAAGGGATTTGATCCAAGCTTGGCCCAACACACCATTGAGCTAGAGGAAGGCGACAAACCCATCTATCAAAATCAAAGGTCATTCAATCCAAATATCAATCCTCTCATGAGGAAGAAACTCACCAAACTAATCAATTCTAGTAGCATTTTCCCTATCAAACATTCTTCTTGGCTAGCCAATTTGGTCCCTATTAGGAAGAAGAATGGAGAAGCTAGATTATGAGTGGATTTTAGAGACCTGAATAAAGTCTCACTGAGAGATCACTATCCCCTTCCAAGTATGGAGTAAATTACTTAGATGGAGATAGGAAATGAAATATTCTCTCTCCTAGATGACTACTTTGGGTTCAAGTGAATCCTGATACAAGAATGTGACCAATACAAGACAACCTTCACCACCAAGTGGGGAATATACACCTACAAGAAGATACCATTTAGATTTTCAAATGCTGGAGCTACCTTTCAACATGATATGGATATGGCTTTCCAATTTTTGATCAATGACAATGTGTTGGTTTATATTGATGATGTGATAGTCTTCTCCAAGGAGGCAAGTGAACACTTGAAACACCTGAGGAAAATATTTGAAAGGTGTAGAGAGTTTGGCATCTATCTCAACCCAAATAAATGCATGTTTGTCATCCATGAAGGTAATCTCTTGGGTCATGTCATTTCAAAAGAAGGCATGTCTATTGATTTAGAGAGGGTGCACGGCATCTTAGCATTGTCCTTACCTAAGCATAAGAAGGGCCTACAAATTTTCTTTGGTAAGATAAATTTCATTAGGAGATTCATTCCTAACTTTGTTGAGCTTGTCAAGCCACTAACTTCCATGCTAAGGATGAGACATTCACATGGATAGAAAGAAGAAGAGAAAGCTTTGAAGGCATAAATCAAGCTATCTCCCAAGCTCCTACCATGGCTAGTCCAAATTACTCAAAGGACTTTAATCTATACACCTTTAGGAATGAAGAGGTAATCACTGCTATGCTCACTCAAGCAAATGGTGAGAATTTAGAATAGTCTCCTACTTTTTTAGCCAAGGTTTAGAAGGCTATGAGGTTAGATACATGTATGTTGAGAAGCAGGTGTTTGCAATCATACAAAGTTTGAAGAAGTTTAGACATATGTTGTCTAGCAAAAAAATTCACATCATGGTGCCACATCCTAGTGTAAAAAACTTTTTGTTGAACCGAGACTTGAATGAGAAAAGGGAAGGTTAGATCACCAAAATAATGGAGTATGATGTAGAGATAAAGACCACCAAGATGGTGAGAGGAAGAGGGATATGTGAACACCTTACTATAGACTTGAAAGAGTCAAAGGAGGACATTTTGGTACTCCACAATGAACCTATAGTAGTTGTACCTATGGTCATGAAGATTTGGGCACAAGACATGGTTCATTTCCTTCAAACTGGTGAGTGTCCACAAGGTCTTGATAGGACCAAGAGGAGGTATTTTAGACTCCAATCTCTTCCTTATGTCCTAGTTGATGGAGTGCTATTCAAAAAATACTTTTCATGGGTACTCTTGAGATGCATTGATTTAGACCAAGTTGACAAGGTATTGTCTAAGTTCCATGATGGACCAACTGGTGGTCACTTTGCTCCCAAAGCCATAGTTGTAAGGATTATGAGAGTTGGTTACTTTTGGCTTAGTTTGTTTAAAGACACTCATACTTGGGTGAGAAAATGTCAAAAATGTGCCTTCTTTAATGGGAAGCAATGGTTGGCTACAATGCCTCTTCATCCTATTCAGGTGGAATAGCCATTCATGCAATGGGGGTTGAACTTCATAGGGTTGATCAATCCTCCTTCTAGTACTAGCCACAAGTGGGTTTTGATTGCCATAGATTATTTCACAAGGTGGGTAGAGGTCATAGCTTTGAAAGAGGCCAATGAGAGTGCAGTCCTAGACTTCTATGAAGGCATAGTGACAAGATTTGGGGTCCCAACCAAAATCATTTTAGAATTCCATTGGCTTTCTTGGGAATCAAGACAAGTGAGTGGGCATTGAAGTATGGCATCTATCTCAACACTTCTTCCAACTAATATACATAAGGAAATGGGATAACCAAGTCCACAAACAAGAATTTGATTAGGATCACAAAGAGGATAATGGAGGAAAATCAAAGGACTTGGCATGCCAAGTTGAAGATAGTTCTTTGGGCAGATAGGATCACTCCAAAAAGGGCAATCAGAGATTCACCATACATACTTATTTATGGAAGGGAAGCTATACTTCCTATCTCACTTGAGTTACCAACCTTGAATCTTGCCTATCAGCTATAATTGATGGAGAGTGACAGCCTAGAAGTCATATATTATGAGCTAATGGAGCTTCAAGAAGTGAGAGACCAAGCCATGGATGCCATGACCAACCACCAATAGCAAACAAAGAAGCATTTTGATAAAACGTCTATGCCAAGGAGATTCTCAAAAGGTGACATTGTCTTGAAGTGGGATGAGGACTAAGCCAAACCTAAAAGGCACATGAAGTTTGACGCTTTGTGGAGTGGCCCATATGTCATCACCCAATGCAAGCAACACAATGCTTTCCAAATCTCCAAGTTAGATGGTGAAGAGCTACATTTCCAGTCAATGGGATATATCTTAAGTATAATTACTAAGTTTCTTTTATCATGTACATAGTTTTCTTTATTTTTCCTCATTTTCCCTAAGTGTTTTTATGTATGTGTGTAGTGTTTTTAGCCTTTGTGTGTGTTTTTTCCTTGTTGTTTGGGGTAAAATATTTTTTGGTTCATAGGTCCTTATAAAGTTGTTTCTTGACTTCTCCAAGATGCATCCTGACTCCATGCCCAATGGACTTTGTGGCTACCAGTCTTCCCAAGTATAGCAGACATGCTTCCCCTATGAGTCAACAATTGTGTTGACCAATTTTTGGTCCTACAAGCCAAAATTGGGCACCCCCTCCTTTTTATTTTCAAAGGTCATCCAATCCATTTTTTGGCTAGATCATCACTCTACTGCCTTGTGCAAAAAAAATTCTCTACCAAATCTTTCTAATGAAAAATCTAGGTGCTTACCCCATTCTGCTTTGCCAAGTGCAAATCAGGTTTGTGTAGGTGCATTACTTATCTACTTTTATAATTAGAAGAGATTGAATAACTCAAAATGGTCTAAAGCATCTCACAAAAGGCAACAAATTTTCTTTAAAGGGCATTTTGATGGCTTGAAGGATGTTTGTAAAAAGTTCAAAGGGTAAGTGCCCTTATGGAGGGCACCTTTGTCAGTGGCGGGACCAAATCAAAGTGCCCTTATAGAGGGAACCTTAAGAAAGTGAAGAATAAAGACAAAAATCTTGAGGGGCACATGCCCTTCAGGAAAAGAAGTAATCAAAAAAAAGAATTCCTTCAGACAAAATGTCTGAAAGAATACCTTCGAACATTTTATTTGAAGGAAAGTGTGGCAAAAAGCCCCAGACAAAAAAGCCATGATAATTCAAAGAGCAAGCAAAAAAAAGGCCAAGGCAAAGGAGAAGTCAAAGGAAGGAGACAAAAGCAAAAAAGATAAAAAAGGTAATAGTTCTAACTATTAATAAAGACAAAGGACAAAATCAATGACCACTCAGACTAAGACAAGTGGCATAGATGACTCAACAAGGAGAATTAATACATTTGGTGAAATATATCTACCAAAAACCAATAAAATAGATTGGTTTTCAAACTATAGAGGAGAGCAGCCCATATTTTCACACTTTTCAAATAATGCACAGCCAATTGCACCTATCATTGAAGAGAGCATGGTCCAACCACAACAACTTGGAGATGGTTTTGTCAGTTGCTAGGAGTATCCTATACTTTTGCAGGACCAGGGTGGCAACTTGGACATCTATAGCATGGCTCTCCCATACACAATTGGAAGAATACAATAACAACATGGGCTTGTGGTCTCTACAGAAGTGTTTAACTCAACATGGGTTTTCATTCCTTTATTTGTCAGCTATCTTGTTCCCAGTTCTATATATATTTGTAACTTATCATTTGAGAAAGGATATCTCAGCTTGTATGGCAAAGCCCTGAAGGAATTTACCTTGAATCAGAAGAAGCATGTTTTTACCTCCCTTTGAGTTTGCAATTTTGGATATGTCTATGGTTTTATCTTGTGTTAAGTCATTTCCTTTTCATGCTTTCATATGTTTATGCCAACATATCTAGTGTATTGTGAGTTCTTCTCTTGCAGGTCAACAAGAAGAGTCCAACTTAGAGTATAGGTGCATGTGAACAGGTTGTCCATAGTGTGTCTTAGAACACCTCTGGTAGTTCTTTCTCCCTATATCTCCATAGGATCCCCTATTGAAACACTGATGTAGGAAAGGTTCTCATTTGAATGAAGTGTATGCTTGCTTCTCTCTAGTGTAAAGTATATGTCAAAGCTGAGTAGACCAACCATTTTAGTGCATCACCACATTAGTTTAGGTTCTAATTTTAGTATTTCTCTCCCTTTTCATCCCCCCCATTATTAGTAGTAGTAAATCTAGGGCCTCAAGGTGCATCAAGAGGAGCTATCCCCTAATCTAGAGATTAATCCCTCATGTTTGCAACCCACAGCAAGAGGAATGCCTCCATTGTGCCGTGTGGAGGAAGAGAGTTGAGCCTCCCTTCAGAGGGTACAATCCACAATGTCAACATATTATATTATTTTTACCTCATCATCATCTTCACAATTTTACTAGAAGTTCTCCAACTATGAAACATGCATGTGGTTACTTCATAAATTATTTTTATGTTTTTCTTGACTATTAAAGATTAGTCATTTCTCCTAGGGATTCAAGGTGTAGTGTGTAATATTAGGCTCCAAATTTCTCATGATGGTTATATTTTTTGACAAAGAGTGAACAATTTGTATCAAGAAATGAAATCTTACATTTTGCTTGGTTTTTAACATTTTATTAACACTCAATAATTGCCTACAGTAATCAATGAGCAAGAGTTTGTCACTAACATATCTTGGTATCTAATTTTCTCATTAAACATTGGGTCACAAGTTAGATCCCCATGGAGGTCCCCAATAGCTCTCAAATTCAGTGGTAGCCATATCCATCAATTAATCAAGCAAAAAAAAACATATCATTAGAGCATAAAGTGACAAGCATTGAAGACATATATCTTATGTATTTGAATGTTTGATATCTCAATTATCCCATTCACTTATAATGACCATTCCTTCGTAATTAATTATTATTTTTAATCCCCCTCAAAATCCTTGTTCACAAAAAAGAGAAAAGGCATCATTGGCATGCTTGAATTTTTATCTCCCTCCTTTTCCAAGTGAGGATAAAACTTGAAAATAGTATTATTTCCCTTCAAAATCCTCACTTTAGTCAATCTAGAAAATATTTTTTGCTAGTAACCATGTACACTAAGTAGAAATTGTGAAGAAATGTTATGATGTATTCATCTCCTAAACTACTTATGAATATAAATTATATTTTATTCATATGTATCCTTAGTCCCAAATCATAATTTCAATGACCTCTTCATATGGGGAAATTTCAAGTAGGTCATCCATGAATTGTGATCTTCCCCTAAAGATTAACCCTCGGTCTAGGTAATGGTGTGTGGAGAAAGAAATTATATATAGATAAGATAAAATGGGGAAAATAACCAAATTGTTGTTGACAATTATAAATTGCACTCCCCCTCCCTCTGGTGTTCTTCCAAGTCGATGTGCCCAAGCTAAATCTCTATATTTGATATCTGGATCAATTAAATCTTATCATTGAGATCAAACACTTCAACTTGTACTTTATGTGTGTTAAATGAGAATTGACTTAGAACTCATGAATAAATTAAATTAAAACTTATATAAAACCCTATCTCATTGTGATTGGGTAGATGAATGAGGATTTTTCATAGAAAAGTAGGGGAAAACATGAAGTTTCATAGAAAATCAGGGATAAAAATATCCCAAGTGTGAGTAAATATTACAATAGAGGGAATGGTTTACATAGGGTTTTGAAGTGAAAGAAATAAAGAACAAGGTTTTAGAAGGAATTAAATTCTGGCAAGATTCCCAAGTGGATGGTTTTCATACTTGAGGCATGAATATTCTATTTTAGGAAATTTCTCTCCTTTGGTCATGATCTTTGTTCTTGAGATTCCATAGACTTATTTGGTATCATAGACATTACTAGGACACACACGCGCGTGCACACACACACACACACACACACACACACACACACACACACACACACACACACACACACACACACACACACACACACACACACACACACACATTATGCATACGTATGTATTATATATATGTGTATATATATGTGTATATGTATGTATATGTGTATGTGTATATATATGTGTATACGTATGTATTATATATATTATATGTATATGTGTATATATTTATGTGTATGTCTGTATGCCGAGGAATCAAGATAAATTCACATCCTTGCATGGTGATGGTGTGCAAAAAATTCCCTTATGTTTGATTAAAAGCACTATCAATTTGGATCGTGCCTTGAGTGACCATGTTCACCTTATTTTGTAAATAGGATTGATGGGAAAATTTGGATCCCCATGCACCTTTATTGGGTGCAATGGATGCAAAACAGTCAGATATATCGATTATAAACACAAAATATTTCATTATTTCATCTGTAATTAGTATGGATATTCCATTATTAAATTAATCAATGCAAATATTAATTTTTTTCTAAAACCATTTGATTGATTAGCTTCTTGTAATCTTATGAATCTATAAAATAATGTCTCAAATGTACTTAGCACATGATTTTTAATGTTATAAATTTAAAAGGAAAGAACTAAACATGAAATTAAAGCAACAAATAATTGAAAAACAACAAGAACAAAAATATAATAGAGAATATTTCCTTTGGAGAAACCCAATGTTGTGAAAACTCCATAAAAGGGATGGATCTCCTCCTCTTGCCACTATCTCTTTATGTTGTTACAAGTATAATTCTTTCTCAAGGTTTTCATGGACACTCTTTACAACATCAATATACCCAAACATCTATACAAGATTTGTAACTCATTGAATTCCACTTCCTTGTCATACTCCAAATCTTAAGACACTCAACCAAGAAGAAGTAACTTTTAGGAAACAATATCATTGCTTACAAAAAAACCATTAAGGGTGTATTTATGCATTTTTACATCATAATAAACTTGAATGGGAAACTACAAAGACTTATAAATGGAAGACACACCTTTAACAGTTGTTAATCTTTTTCTTTGTTGTATTAATGCAAATCATTACTCTACAATATGCATTTTGTATTTTAATTTTGAAAATCATGTTAAAATTTTATGTTTATATATATGACACTTATTTAACTTACATTTTTCTTAGCTAAAGTTTATCTTAAAAAAGTGTTAGAAATCTTTTAAAGTTGTGTTTATTCTTCTTTTGAATAGTGGCTTAGTTGAATAAATACCTTTGTATTTAATTTGACTTTGGGGAGGAACATGGGACATTGCATTATACATGAGAAGCATAAAATTTTGATAATTTTGCTTATTTTCCTTGGATATTTTGTTGCTTTGGATTGAATTTTGAAATCGATAATATCATGCACTATTGTGAGGTGCAAGAGGTGCGACAAATTCTAATTTAATGGATTATTTGTATTGAATTATTGTTCCTTTCGATGAATTGGGGAAGCAGGGTCCTAATGTGCCTTTGTGAGGTGAAACGGGGTCTAATTATCTTGACCAAATACATTTGAACAAACTTTCCTTTATTTCAAATTGGTAAATTGGATTTGGATTGCATGTATGCATAGTGCAAGGGTAGTAAGAAGATATGACAATCCCAGTCGAAGAAACTTAGACCTTTTCCATAGTGGATTAGATTGAAAAATTGGGAGTTGGATGCATTCTTGTGCAATAGGTGAAAAGAACTTATATTTTCCTAATTTAAAAGCATTTTAAACTCACTACAAGAAAACATTTGATTAAAAATTATAAAAAACATGAAGATAGGAAAATAAACTTTTTTTAGCATCCCTCAAATTTGTAGAAATAAATTGGGGGAAAAAGCCTCTTTAGGTTGTAAGCCTCCTAAACTATTGTAGTCCACATAAATTAGTGTCATCAACAAATTATTGGTGAGTTTGGGATTCCTTAGATTAGGGAACATTTAAAACCTTGATGAAACTGTGATGTTTAATTGTAAAAATCCATTTTCCCAAGTCATTTTCCATTAAGGCAAAGTGGAAAAGGGATAAATGATCCCCCTTTCAAATGATTCAAGTGGCTTCAAAGAATCTTGTTCGATTGTCGTTCACATTGATATAATAATGGGAGTTAAGATGTGATAATGAAGCCACTCACATCATTTTTTCCCAAAACTAAAGCATTCCAATACCTTGAGGAGGAAGTCCTTTTCAACCTAGTCATGGGCCTTATTGCTATCTAGATTTACGACCATTTCTTTCTCCTTGCTTGCTTTCACCATATGGAATAGTTCATGTACCCAGATTATCCAATCCAAAATTTGTTTCCTTTTGAAAAAAAACCTTTACTCTTCAAAAATAAGGGTCATAAGTACAAGTTTCAAGTGTTCAACCATGATCTTGGAAATTAATTTGCAGAGAGTGTTGTATAGACATATAAGCCTAAAGTTTCTAAGAGCTTTTGGATTTTCTACAAATGGGATGAGTTTCAATAGCATAAAATTCAACTGTTGTAGGATTTTTCCTTGTGTTCATGCTTTATCGACTACCCCACACTATCATGTTATACAATGTCCTAAGACAACTAAAAAACCCTAGGTGAAATTCATTTGAGACTGGGGCCTTGTCTATTTCCATCTTATAAAGGGCAGAGTGTGTTACTTGTATTATGACTAGGGAAAACATATTTTTATCTTTTTCATCTAATATTAATCAAGGAACATTATAAGGAGGTTGTTTTAATGATATTCAAACATTTCCCCAATTGAGGTGAAGTGTTGAAATAAATCGTCTCCTAATGCCATCTATATCTATTAGTTGGGATCCTTCTTGGAAGAAATTTGTTGATATTTTGTTGAAATGTCTTCATGCCATAGTGGCTTGGTGAAAGAAATAGGTAATGGAGTTCCCTTATTTTAGACATTTCTCTCTATATTTTTATTGCAATTAAATCTCTTATACATACACATTTTCCTATTGGCTGAGCAGAACATTTTCTAGTGCCATAAGTCGATCCAAGGTTCCTTGTTCCTGCCACTAAACATTTACTTTTAAAAGTTTTCCTTTCGTGTCTTCTTTCTTCTAAATAATATTTCCAAACATGGAATTATTGCAATCTCTTAGGAAACTCTTCATGTATCAGATTTTATGAGCAAGCTTAAACATCTTGGATCCCCCCCCCCCACCATTCTATGGAAACTTACCCACCAATTCTTCATCAGATATTAAATGGACTTCCCTTTCAAACACATCGATTCAAATTTGAATGGGTTCCCTAAGGGAGCCCCTTCATCCCTAATAATGAGGGAGATGAGAGCATGAACCAAACTCGACTCTTTGACAACGTCAAATTCAATACATAATTAACTTTCCAATCAACTTAGCGAGACCATGAAGCAGTCAATTTTATTGGCTAAGGTTGTGAAGCCTTTCCTATGGTTTCCCTAGGCATGCTTTCCAAATTTTGGTTTGATGTCCCACAAGGAGTAAGTTTTACTAAAATGGAGGATTTTTTTGTGGGATTCACACTACTACATATCACATAATTTGAGTTAGCATTGAGACAAGCCTTTAATCCATTTTTAAGACAAGCTATTTTTCCCTAATGTATTTATAAATTAAATTTTCAAGGGTTGTCATACAATCAACATTAGCCTATTGTAAATAATAAATTCATAAATTTGTTGTAAACTAGTATTTGTGTCATAAATTTATAATAATTAAGTCATTACCATGTTGTAAGTTTGTCATAATTAGCTTTAAAGTGATATAAATATGTTGTAAGGGTGTCATAAATTTACAATACCCTTACAATGTTTTGTGCCCCGAATTTTGAAGAAGAGAAAAGGATAAGCTTGTAAGGTCTCTTTTATTTATACATTTATCTTTTCCCTTTCCAAACATTCCCTTTCCCTTTATCACTTCATGGATATCCCAATTATTTTAAAATACCTTGGATTAGATCATCTAGAGAGAGGAGAGAATGTATATCAAAGAGGGCAATGGGAAGGAGTGGATCTATCAGAGAGGAGATAAGATGAAACCCTAACCATCCAATTTTATGAGCCAACTAATGGACACATTCAAAATATAAGCTCTTCAAAAGAAGAAGAGGTTAGTTTTATATTTGAAATCTTTTTAGCACTAAATAATTTTGACTTAAATCCTACACAATCTTTTCATCTCTTTGAAAAAATATTTTAGCCAAACTATCTTCCTTGAAAATGAAAAATAAAATTGATGCTTCAATTTATGTTTTAGGAATGTTTTAATCCTCAGTTGCTTATTAAAATAGAAAACTCTAATACAAAGGCAATTTAATTTATGCATATCTTGTCCGCATATAAAATATTTTACGGTAAATTAGCTTATGTCGATCTACATGCTCATTCCCACTTTGATATGAAGGGATTTTGGGTGTATTTGTTTGTTTGTGCCTAGATTGTGCAGACTTGAGATCAATGTTTGTATGCATATTTTTATTTGTCTTATTAAGACAATGTGATATTTTGAACGTTTTTTATAAAAAAAAATTATAATTTTTATTGTGTGAAAAAGGGTTTTAAAAACGTTACCAGCAAATTGTCACCTCCATTATTGTGTCAAAAACCTAGAAGCCAAAAAAAAATTAGATGGTAGTATAAATAATAATATGGCTATTACTTTGACATTGAAGTCTTTATCCAAACCAATCAACTTACCTTGGCATCATACTTCTAACATATGAAAAAATAAGAGCTTTTGAACAAGGTATGGGCATCCACCAAAGTAGAATGGAAAGTATATTTTTGTCATTTTTAAACTTGAAATGAAATTATCATGACCAAAATTTCACCACCCATATTCTACACTATCCTATGTTCCTTTTTCTCATCTATTTCACTTGATTGCAAATATTTAACTGATTTGTTTTTAATGAAGAATGCACTAAATAAAGAATTGTAAATAAATACATTCATCTATGATTCTCTCTTTCTTCTTTTTTGTTGCTTTATCTCTTTTTTGTCACTTTTTTGTCACTTTTTGCCTCTCATTCCAACAAACTAGGAATAAGGACACAAATCAGGAATAAGGGAAGGCTTTAATATTAATCCATAGTTAGGGGCACATGCCATGATGTAACAATAGCAAGAAAATTTTAAAAAACTTATGCAACTTTTGTTTTTTTATTTAACTTTGTCAGTGATGGTGTGTTTGAGAAACTAAAAATATTTTTAAATTGTTTTTATTTCATTTGTAAACTCGTATAATATATACAACTTTATGAATGTAGATGTATTTTTCTCCTCATTATAACAACATTTTTTTGTATCAATTTTAAACTCGTAGCAATTTATTTTCTTTATCTTCAACAATAATAATTTGTGTTTTGGTTCTACATGACCAATCAAAAACCAATATGTAATGCATTCACATATTATTTTAAAAACATATTTGTATATTATTATTTAATAATTATTAATTTTGAAACCTTAAAAGGGGAAAAATCTCAAATTTATTTGATGTATTAAAATATTGTTTAAATGTTGACCACAGTCATCATATATACGACAAAGAAGTAGAGCAAGATCATGTGTTGTGGAGGTCAACATCTTCACGTGCAACACATTACAATTCGACTGTTGAACCACTTGTAAATATGTACCAAAATTTAACTACTATCAAACATCTTGGAACATATCTTTTTCTTTGTGACCTAATAATGTTTGTGAAGTAATGTGGGGCCATGCATCTAGGAAATGTCATATTTATAAATATTGACAAATTTATATGGCCTAGTTCTATAACCAAAAATATTAATTTGTATTGAAGTGAAAGGACTACCATTGAGGTGAGGAGTGTGTGAAAGGATACAATATTTGTACATGTCGTATTCCTACCTGTGTAAGTATTTTCATATCATTCAATTAATATAATTTAATTCAACAAATCATTTTAAGTAAAATTGTCATGTACTTTATATATTTATTATCAGCTTGTATTAGAAGTCACACGCTCCTACCGAGATAAGGAGTAGAGGGCAAAAGGTAGTGGTTTAGAAATTACCCCACCTACGCAACATATATCGACTCCGCCTCTACCACATATTGAAGTCATGACAATTGCATTGGAGCATCCATGGACCTCTCAAGTGAATTATCATTATACACGAGCTTGCACATGAACTAGTCCCAATCTTTGATTTGACTATTAGATATTTGTGTTTTTTATGTTGTCAATCTCATTTTGTTTTAGAAAAAAAAAGTCAAATCCTATATAGTTTAATATTTTGGCTTCATAATAGTTGGTTATGTCTATCAATAGTTCAACTAGAGGTAGAAATAATATTAAATTATTTTAATACATGTGTGAGGGAAAATATTTTTCACATTCATATGTACAAATTGGAAATCAAATTTGTACCCTATATTTTTGTAAATTAAATTTATGTAATTTACTTACTTTACCTTTTGTACCTACTTATTTTTTTAAAAACACGGACATAATATTAGTGCAACACAATTTATTAGAAAAAATCGTATAAAAGGCACTTATATCCAACAGACATATTTTATATTTTATAAATTGGCATTCCTTGAGACCACATTAGCCAACACACCCATACAAGAATAAATTGAAATATTTAACTTCTGAAATTCACTACAATATTACAACAGAGTTACAACATAATTATTTGTTGACATAGATAAATGACAAAAAAAAAAACCTAAGTACAACAAACAAAAAACATATATATAACATAAAGGTAACACTTTTTTTTAAGGTTTTGCAAATGTCACATTAAAATGTTACTAACAAAAATGCTCTCATACAATGGATTTATGATACCACCTTATGTCTTAAATGTGACGTAAATAAAAAAAGCAAGAAAGTAATAAAACTTAAACTATTGAAATTCATCCAAGATGGCACTTAAATTTGTCTTAAAATTGACTTAAAATATCAAATATGGTAGCATAGTTGGACCTAGTCAATCCCCCTAATTTTTCATCACAGTTTAGCACTACATTAAAACATCCTCACACCATGATATCTCTAACCCCTAGTCCCTCCTTAAGGCTAATATTTCTACCCAATATTGTTTCTTAAGAAGGGGGATTTGGTAGCATAGATATTTACCAAGATGGATTTGATATTTTCTTTGTATTTTTGAATTGAGATAGCCATCCAATTACTCCCTGCAATTTGTAGGTCACTCGAGATTATCATTGAACATCTCATTGTGATTGGCCACTAATATCCACTTATTTCACATTCCAACCTTTCCATTCTCTCCGCTAGATATTTCCCCTATTAATATTCTAATTTAATTCCTTGGATCATGATTATATTTGTTTCTTATGGGCATCGAGGCCCCAACATTCCAAAGTAATATTTTTGTTTCTCTTAAGGGAATTTCACACTCAGTTTCCTCCTCAATCCATGTAGCTACAATTGAGTGCCCAATCGTATTTTCCTTTTATACCTCTTTTTGTGCACTTGCCTCTACTTTCAAGGGTTGATTTGCATTTACATTCTTGGCATTTTCTAAAATTGTTAATCCATCTTCTTTGTTCCCTTGAATTTTGACCTAGGAACCATCTCTAACATTTGAATTCTAATTTTATTTATTGACATCAGACTTAGTTTTGGGTGGTGAAGCCTCATGATTTACAACTTCCATCCTTGATGTTGCACTCGATCAAGTCAATGGTGATTCTAAGAGAAATCTAGGATGACTGTAATTTGATACATGGCCTTGTTTCTTCCCATCTCTCAATCTTTTCATCTCCTTTTATTTCTTTGAAAGGTTCCAAGTAACAATTCTTTGACAATTCTAACCTAGGTGGCTAGTCCTCATGGTTGGCTACTACTCTTCTTAAAGGATCTCCATTCTACTTTTTTGTTGGTTTGTGCCTACATTTTTTTATGCACTTGGGTGGTTTTGAGTGTATTTGGGCAAGAGAGTAGGAAATGACAATTCTAACACTTGTGGCTCGTCCTCATGGTTGGCTACTACTCTTAAAGGATCTTGGGTCTCCATTCTACTTTTTTGTTGGTTTGTGCCTACAAATTTTTATACACTTAGGCAGTTTTGAGTGTATTTGGGCAAGAGTAGGAAATGACAATTCTAACATTGGTGGCTAGTCCTCATGGTTGGCTACTACTCTTCTTAAAGGATCTTGGGTCTCCATTCTACTTTTTTGTTGGTTTGTGCCTACATTTTTTTATGTACTTGGGTGGTTTTGAGTGTATTTGGGCAAGAGAGTAGGAAATGCCCTAGCTTGATAGTAGTGATTCCAAAAAGGTATGCTTTCTAAATTAAGAATCTGAAGAAAAGACACTTTTGTGATTTTGATTCCAATTTCCCAAAAGATTGGTTTCAGTATGGTGAACTTCACACATATCCTAGCATACAAAGGAAGGCATTTGCCTAAGTTTGCCCTAGCTGAACATATGAATTGACCTATTATGTTCCCCAATGTCACCACAAATTTTAGGGAGAGCCCAAATAGATAGACTCATACTAGGATTAAGTCTAGAAAATTTAGATTTAACATTCAATTGCATGATACACCCTTAAAGTGTTTGCATGTAATGGGGTATGTGTCATTGAGTGGTGGCTAGCAATACTTTTTACTTAGTCATATGATAATTTCTATATCCTAGATAGGGTATACATAAGAGGTAACAGTTTGTATTAGATCATCATATAACGAAATATATTCTTATTATAAAGTTGTAGAGGTTATCCTCTTGAAGTGGCTCATGCATATAGTTCCAATCTCTTGTGCTACTTTCAAACTTCTTGTGTGAATCTACTCTCTTGTGCCCTTTTTATTGAGTTATTGTTGTTATTTTGCATTTGATATTTATATTTACATCCATTGTCGTGATTTTGCTTTATTTATCTTTAAAATTTCTTTACATGCAAAGTCCATGCTCTTATGTACAACCCATAATTCTTACATAACCAAAGTGCTTGGAGTAAGAAATTTTCTTTTTCAAGGGATGAAAACACCATAAAGAAGTCGTGTGATAAGAACCACACCTTTTCTACTTCATCCCATTTTGCGTCAATCCATGGTGTCACTATATCAACCGTGGACCATACTCATATGAAACAACCAATAATCACCCCTTCCAAAAGCTTGCCCGTTTCAAGATTTAAGTAGTTCATCAATTTAAGAATTGTCTTTTATTGTTATGGGCAGATTGCTATCTGCAACCTTAATCCACCATGGCATTACGACTTTCCTCACTATGCTCTTCCCAAATGCATTTCCCTTTTTCCCCCTCTTTATGTGCCTCATCCTTGTCATCACCTAGATCAAAATCTTGCTCCTAAACCTGCTTGCTAATCTCCATGTCACTTTTTTCTTGGAGTTCTATTTGAATGGACAAAAGAAGTTAATGTCAAAAGGGAAAAGAAATGTAAAAACAACTACGAGCATGTTTGTGATTTTGGTTTGTTTAGTTCCCATATATATATATATATATATATATATATATATATATATATATATAATGACTTTCCTCACTATGCTCCTCCCAAATGCATTTCCCTTTTTCCCCGTTTATGTGCTTCATCCTTGTCACCACCTAGATCAAAATCTTGCTCCTACTCCTGCTTGCTAATCTCCATGTCACTTTTTTCTTGGAGTTCTATTTGAATAGACAAAAGAAGTTAATGTCAAAAGGGAAAAGAAATGCAAATACAACTACGAGCAAGTTTGTGATTTTGGTTTGTTTAGTTCCCACATATATGCTGAAAGTTATATATATATATATATATATATATATATATATATATATATATATATAATAACTTTCAGCATGTCCCTACCATGGAATCATCTTGGAAACCACCTGTGAATGTCAGGTCCTTCCCAGAAAGGTTGTCAAAGTTTTCAGAGCATTTCCCAGAAGAACCTGCTGATTCCAAAGAATTTCCGAGGACAAAAAGAACTAGAATTTTTACTAGAACCATTTCGGTTCAGATACAAAGAGGGGTTCTAGAGAATTCAGTAACATAGGATTCAGATAAAAGCAAATCACTCAATTTTCCTCCATCTTTGGGAAAGTTTAAAGAAAACAAATAATAGTCCTTTACTTATCATAGCGTCTTGTAATTTTCTAGAACAAATCTCTGCAAAGAACAGCATTTAAGAGAATCCTCCGACAAACCAACTATAGAAGAATACTTGCATCTAAAAACTCCAAGGAGTTTGTTTTGACACGTGCCACATGAGTTAAGAGTTATATTGGTGCTTCCAGTACAGTGTATTGAAATATATATATATATATAGAACTCAAAACATATTATCATTGATTACATAAATTGTCTTGTAAGACCATACAAAATAAAATAATAAAGTGAGACCTTAAATAGAGGAAGATATGGTATTCAATAGGCACAGCTCAGAAAAATTAAATAGTTTCAAAAACAATAATGATTTGCCAATTGGCTGATTTTATCTGCCCAACCATATGATATCGGCATCAGTTTTCTCGTAAACTATTATCCAATGTGTGTTCAGTTTTAGTGTGGGGAATCCTAAAATGACACATGAAATTTCTATTTATTTTCATTTGGAGATAAGTTTACATGCTTTTCTCCAAATACAGCACTGAAGAAAAAGAGAGTAGTCAATTATGGTTGTCAATGACACAATTTTTCTCCAATTTGAATTATTTCATGAGGGAAAGAATCACTCCAACCGTGCACACTGCAGTTTCATGTGCATTTGCATGGATACTTATTATCCAAACTTAAATATCAAAGTAAACAACAAATATCCAAGTGATCAATGCAAACTCTGATGATTGCTATCAATACATAAAACCGGCTGAAAATTCTTAGAATGATGACCCATACCCGACTCCACAGAAATTAGTAGGACGGGGCATAAAGTTAAATAGAAATCTATCTACACGCTAATGGGTAAAGACTATCATTACATTAAAGGGATCCACTGAAGAGCTTCCTGAATGGTATGCACATGGTGTTGATAAAGTGGATGCCAAACAACTACATGTCTTACAACTACATTTTCCACTAATGAAATCGTACATCTGGAACCAGATTTTTGCTTAAATTGGATGGATGAAAATTTGACCTTTGCAATACGTTCTTTTGAATTTTCTCATTCTTCTCTATACATGGAATTTGAACCCTGGATGACATGCAATGACAAACATAAATTCGATGTCGTTTGGCTTTAGATGAACCATTTCCTCTGACATTAACAAGAAATACCACCACCTTGTCTCTTTCATCTTCACACCATGAGTTCTGGGGACTTCCATCCTCATGTTCCTCCTCTGTAAGAAAATCCTCATGGTGCACACAAATTTCAATGGTCTCACGAGGGCCAATGATTCCAGAAGCTGGAAAAACCTGTACATCATTACAAACTGATAAGACATGGAAAAACATGCCCAGTAGATGACTCCAGAACTGAATATTCTCATTTAATCAAACAAGTTAGGATTCAAATAGGATGGTCCAATCCTAAACAAGGCAATATTAATAAAATATGGTACTGTACTAACATCTATAAAATATACAAGTCCTGATTTATGTAGCATAAAATCACTTGAAACTAACGTCACCACTATGTTTAACCAACCCTACTTTCATATGTGAAATGAACACCTAAGATTTGCCATCTCTATAAGAGTCGCATGCATTCATAAACAAATGCTGATATATGTGACAAGAACTTTAATTTGTCATAGAGTCTTAGTAGAATTATTCATATAGAATGACAACATAAATAGCTTCCTAGCCCCTAAAATAGATATGTGTTATATTAAATAAAAATGTCCATATCTTACCTGCAGCCAACGTGAAAATCCAAAGCAGCCTCTCACAGAAGAAATTCTCGGAGAAATATCATGGCTTTGGCCACTGCTGACAGTGGCCTCACCTTCACAAAAAATCTCAAATACTGCTGTATTCACCCCACATTTGTTTGTTAACCTCAGAACAGATGAATCATTATCTTGCAATACTATATTGTTTGTGCTGACAATAACGTCTGGGATATCGTTTGAATGTTCTAGAAGTCCTTTAATTCGTTTATTTAGGTGAATTAGATCCACATATTCTCTTCTGCGGATATTTTCATCTATGCACGCAATATCAACATTGAACATGCATCTTACAGGCTTATGATCACTATGGGTGACATCCATGCATGCGTCATACCTGGAGGTATAAAAAGTTTCATAAAAAATATCAGTTATTGCAGTTACACCCTCATAAAAAATCACTCCAAATTACCAATAATGTGTTGCACAATTATAAGTACTAAATCAAGTTAAGATATAGGGAAAGTTCATTGACCACAGAAAATCTTCTCCAGCTTGAATAGCAAGTTCAATGGTTATTAGGACCGTTAGGATTGTAGGATAAGAAATCAAGCCTGGAAATGATGACAATGGAATAAAATATGTTCAATCACATCGATAATGCCATCCATGAAATGTTTATGCTCCTTCAGTTATAAAATGTCAGCAGATCAAAATTGCAGATGTTGGCTGAAAAATTGGAGGTCTTCAATCTAAAATTGACCAGAAGCTACAGGAATTTCAACTCAATACATAATAGGATATAAATAAAAACTGTTGACAGAAAAATATTTTTTTAGACTTCAGCGAACATATTATAAGAAATTATAATGTGAATTAAGGCTAGGGTGCAATATACATAATAGGATATAAATAGGATAATTATAACTATTAATGACAATAAATCATGGAAAATGCATTACCATTGATGAAGAGCTATGATACAAAATATAAGATACCTCACCATGTTGTAAGAGAAATCATCCTTCCCTTGTGATTTATTAATTATTTTCTTGTTTTCCTTATTCTTCTTGTCCAACGGTGCATTTTCATAAACCAAATGTTTTGTTTTGTTTTCTATTTTTTGGCATTTCCTTATCCTGGAATTCGCTACTACATTTGAATTGAAGTACTGTTTCACTAAACACTCTCTAGCATAGGATTCAGGTTTAGTGTGCAATATTATGTGGGCGTGTTATGCCTGATGGTGACCTCTCTTTGCGTTATTATATTTATCAAATTTATGTCACTGGTCACCTTTATTCCAGGGATAACTCTTATTCATATCCTTTTCTACATGGCCAACTTTTGTCTTTTTGAAGCCTCAAAGTTGTTTTTAGTCATAGTAGCAAAAATTGTTTAGTCATAGTATGCATTTATTGTCCTTTGAAGCATCAACTGTGTTTTATTAGATTTGAGTATTACACTTTGGTCAGTAATTATTTTTCAAAAAATCGTGATAAATCGAGAAAAAATCAGGAAAAATTTGGAAAAACATAAAATCGTCAAAGAATTTTTTTTTTTTTTTTTTAAATTTAAAAGCATATCCATTGCATAGAGATACATATTAGGCATTTCAATTGCATAGAGAATAGATACAGATTATGGGAGCAAGTTAAATGAGATTTTACGCCATCAAAAGCAACCAACTGTGTTATTTCATTAATTTTTAGACTATTTAATTTACATTACATTTGCATTTCAAAATACATACTATTGTCGTTTACAAAGGAACAAAAAAATGGAAGGAAGCCAATGGCAATGAGCTAGACTAGGGGTCAACAGGTGTAGATGTTGAAGCTCTAGGGTTAGCGCCTCACTTAATTTGATAGGCAACCTCAGTGTCATACCCAACCTTCTCCAACAGTCAAAGTCAATTCATCATAAATAGGTTCATCGTTATTTTCAAGCCATTCAAATTTTGGATCGATCTTGTCCAGTTCAATTGGCTGATCTTCCTCGACGGTACCTAACATTATCAAATAGAATGAATATATTAAGCACTTTGGTGAATAATACTTTAAAGAATATAAATCAACTTTTCATATGAATTGAGAATTAGAAATGCAACATTTATTAACCTTGAACGTTCTTTATCTTCAGGGAAATATTGTGGTGGGCAAACACCTAATCATTCATCCACTCTTGAGTGCGTTGATTGCATTTTTTTGAATATATATGCTCGAACACACTCCAACTATGCTTGCAAGCAGGTAAACTGCATGGCTGGCTCAAAATGTGCATTGCCATCCATCAAAAGCAGTTTCTTTGCCAAAGAAATCTCACCATTGAGCTAAAAAACAAATTTTGTCACCATTGTAACATACATAATTCAATCGAAATTTAACACTTTCACCATACATATGTATAAAAATTGTCTATTTGGTTTGAAGGTCTTCCTTTTTGTAATGGTTGCCTTACTAGAGAAGAAACCCCTTGCCTACTTGTGTATCAGAAACTCTTCCATAATTGTCTCAAAATATCCGTAGAAAACATTCTTTTTCTGCATTTAAATAGGCTCTTTGTGACCTCTGCATCATTTTGAAATTAACCACTAAAGAACAACATTGGATTTAATAAATATCCAGTTGCTGGAGGGGAGAATGCATCTGTCAATCCCATATTTTATCAGCTATCTCCTATAATGGCATGTACTTGGCCTATTTTTCTGCAATCTGTTGTCATGTCCCCTTTTTGGAGAGAAAGAGAAAAAAAAAGGAAACATTTGGTTTTATGAAGAGTACTTGTAAAAGTACTTTATTGTTATAATTTCATTTAAGTTGGGGCCTTTTTAAAAGTCATGAGTATTAATCCACTTAAATAAATTGTAAAAAGTATTTTTTTATAATTTGAAAAAAGATCAACAAAAGTATTTTCCTCCAAATTGGGCGTTTCACTTGGGGAGAACTATAAAAGTATTTGAAGGTTCTTGTTGAAGGGCATTTTGGATCACAATTTGAATTTACAAGTTTTGAGCATGAAATAGCTTGAGCTTTTGACTTGACGAAAACCTTCAAGCAAAGAGATTAAGGATGCAAACCCTCATTCCTCTGTATGGCAACTTCATCTAGGAGCTGCCATTGATCATCAAAATTCAGAAAAAGACAAAAAGAAGGGTTTCTAAGTGGGGCGAATTGATTGGAAAGTTGGCAAATTGCTCTAAGAGTGTGACGACTAGGGTTTGGAGACCCAAGTTGGATTTGCAGGTTTGAAGACCCCTATTTTTAGGGTTGTGTTTGGATATGGGGCTGGAAATGTTCAATTCCAACTAGGGTGATTTGTTTGGGAATTGTTTATGAGGTTTTAATAGGCTATTCCAAGCCTAAATATTAATCAATAATTTTCTATTATTATTTCTGAATTAATTCTAATTTTTATGAGGGTTTTAAAAGACATTTGGACCACAAAATATATTCAGAAATTCATAATAAATTCTGCCTATTTATTTAGTCATTTTTGTGCAATTTTACGAAGATTCCATGAATTGTTTGTTGCATAATAGATCATCCATAAATATAAATAAATATTTCAGTTCGGGGCGCCTAGGGTTTGAAAAAAAATCATATTTTGGAAGGGCAAAACTTGCTTGTAGGAAACCCTAATTGGCACATTGGGTTTACCCTATTTTTATACTATTTTTTAAGGGTTGATTTCAGCTAGGGTTTGCGATTGGAAAATTTAGAAAACTAATTTTCATCTAGAGTTTGGAGTAAATTTCAAAATTCAAAAAATACCCTGAAACGGGAACATTACAGTGGTATCAAAGCCATATCTTGGCTAGCCATGGATTTCCAAAGTGATTCATGTACAAGGGTGACAAAGAACTAAGGTATTACCTTAGAAGCAAGAAAAAGTTGAGAAAACTCAGCAAGCAGGACCAATGTCTCACTTGGATCAGCCAAGGGATGAGGCTGAAAAATGAGAGGAACAAAAGTTTGATAGGTACACACATGTTCAAGAACAAATGACATCTATGATGGCAGAATTTGTCCTTACTATGAAGGAAATGAGGGGTGATAAACCATCCAATGGGGATGGTAGTGCTTCTGAAAGTCACAACCTCACGGATCAGCCCCTTAAAGGGAACGTAGGAGCCACACATAGGCCTAACCAACCTACTTTTTTGCAAGAAGTTGTTGCCATTCCAGAAAGGGAAGAGCAACCCATCTTGAGAGATAGTTTATTGAAGGACTATGATGAGTACATGACTTGTCCTGCTCCTTTCAGGGATCAAATGGATTTTTCTGCATTCACATCATGGAAGCATGGGCAACTTGGTGGCAATAGGGTTGGCCAAAGGCACAAGGGCAGCCAAGGAGGACTTCATCCTGCCTTGGGTCAGCTTTCACTTTCCAATTTTGATGGTTCTCCCAAGAGCTCGACTAGGGCTTGGATTCAAAAGGTAAACACATACTTTTCACTTAAGCCTATGATGGAAAAAGGAGGGTATTCAGTTTGCCACTTTGAATTTAGGAGTTACCCATAAATGGTTGTATCATAGGTCGATCACCCAAGGGCATCAACTTATTCAATCCTATGAGGAATTCAATAAAAAGATCATTGAGAGGTTTGATAGGGCTGATCCGAAATTACACTTTAAAGAGTTGGCTCAATTGAGACAAAAGGGTACTATAGAGGAGTATGTGACAGAATTTCAGAGGTTTTTGGTCATGGTAACAAATGTTTTGGAAAGTAGATTGTTAGTTTTATTCATGGAGGATTTCACTGATTCCATTAGGAGTTTGGTCAAGGCTTTTGACCCACCTTCTCTTCAAGGAGCCATTCAAAAGGCTCTTGATCTTGAGTCTTCAACATCTCAAGGTAAAATTCCGCCCTTTGTTTCACAAAAAACTAACTCTTTTGGACCTTTTGGACAGCCATGAGACAATAAATGGGGGCAGCCAAGGGACAGCTCTTTTGGGCCACAAAAACCAACTCTTTTGGGGCAACTTGATAAGCCAAACCAACAAGTTTGGTAAGCCAAACCAGTAGGGTTTGGGGCAACAAAGAGAGCTGCCAAGATGGAGCAATGAAACAAGAAATGAGCTAAGAAGAAAAAAAAATTGTTTTGACTGTAGACCCTTTGACACTGGGTCATCATCGTCGTGGGAAAGGACAAGTGCACTACATTGAGGTGCATTTGGAAGAGGAAGAAGAGGAAGGGGCAGCCACCTATGAGGACGAGCATTTGGAGATCCTTGGAGGAGAGGACATGAGTGGCACATTTATTTCATTATCGAGGACTCCTAAATACTATCCCTTTCGTGTGAAGAGAAAATTGAAAGGTAAGGATGTTACAATTCTCATTGATAGTGGGGCCACCCATAATTTCATTAATAAAAGCTTGATTGTTCCATGTGGACTTCAACCCATTGAATTCAAGAGTTTCTGTGTGATTGTGACGGATGGTTTCACCATCCCTTGCACCACCATGGTTCCCAAGCTTAGCATCATGTTGGAGACACACTCCATGGAGGATGACTTTTACGTGGTTGGCATTTGAGAAACCAATCTTGTTCTAGGCATCCAATGGTTGCACTCACTTTGAGAGTACACACAAAATTACCAAACCATGGAGCTTAAATGCGAAAAGAATGGGAAAAAAGTGGTCTTACATGGTTTGAATGATGAGATGCCATTGGAGGTGACATCAAAGGCCATGGAAAGCGTCTTTCCCAAAATGAATTTGATAAGGGCAGCGAAAAATGATGTCCTTTCTAATATGGAACAACCAACAAGGTATGCGAAGGAACATTTAATTCCTTGTTTTTCGGGCCTAATAAATTCTGGAAATAAAGATGCTAAGCAAGCCCATGGGGAGGGAAATGTTCAGTTGGTAAGGAAGGTAGGTCTGAATTTTGCAATGTGAAAAGACCTTGGGTAGAGTTAGAAAAATCAGAATTTTGTTGCTCAAAAAAATCAGAAGTTCATAAGAAAAATCAGAATTGTTGTTCCACAAAAAAAACAAAAAATTATGTGAATAATCAGCATTATTCACACTCAGAAAATTCTAAGTTTTTAAGGCCAAAACTGCTGCCTACTAAGGACATAAATTTCAATTTTTTTGGCATGCGACAGCCCATGTCAAGTTTTGAAAATACATATGAATTGGGGCACTTCTTTCATGACAAAAGGTTGGATGGTGCAAGTATGGTACAGCGCTCTCTAAATTGTAAGCTTGAGTCTTGGTTATGCAAAAAATGTATTCCTTACATGATTATTGGTGTTGTCAAGGTAGAGCAAAGGGAAAAACATAAGGCACAATAAGGATATCAATGCAAGATTGTTTGCATCTCCATGATACATCCATTCAAGGTATGCTTTCAACATGGTTCAATGTTTCTCTCTTGTTGCAAATTGGGAAAGGTTTGTCATGGCATATGGGAGACTCTAAGGAGTTGATGGATGCTTGCCAAGGTAATATGTACTCAATGACTAAGGTTCAAATAGATTTTTTCATAAGGGGCAGCTGTAATACATCTTGTTATATTTATTGTGACAATTCTAGTTCTTCTAAAAGTGTAAATAGCTTCATTTTGACCTCTATTGGGATGGTAAAGGTGGTAGATCCATCATGGAGCAAGTTGGGAGTAAAGGTTGATTTTTTTTTATGTTTGTAAGGCTATAATGTGCATACACAGCCAACATATCAAAAGAGAAGTAGCTCGTTCTGCCCTTCTTTTGAAATATGTGGACATGTGTCGAGGGTCTTTTGGCAAAAAGTGGATTTCCAGCTCCTCTAGAGGTAAGATCTTTGAGCTTTGAGGTCACTCTTGGGTGTGTGGGCAGCATGAACATCCCTTCTATGTTCTCAAGGGTGGCCACATATATGTCCCCAACACTTTCACACATGGAGGGCACTATCAAGTGTGCAAACATTGAAGAGAAGCAGAGAATTCATGTTTTGATTAATATGCTCGTGTCTTGTGTAGGTGCTGATATAAGGGCAATCAAGGCCCAAAAAATTGAAGATTTCTTTGCTGGAATACAACTTTCCAGCCATCTCCATGTTATCATTTATAAAGAGTTGTTTCCTTTTTGCATCTTTTTAGCACAATTGAGTTATGGGACCTCCATGGAAAGAGAAAAGAAGGTGGTACGCTGCAATTATTTCATTTTCAGATTGTATAAATAGTCAAAACCTTCACATACAGCAACAAAAAGTTCATCAAGAGGTCTTATTCCCATGGGAAGAGTCAAGGATCAAGGATGGCTTCAAGCCCATCATTAGGACAGCCCATTGGTTGTTTCCTAAGTCACAAGGTTCGAGTTCGAGTTTGACGAGGATAAAATTCGATTCAAGTTTGCCAGTGAATAAAGTTAAAAAAAAAAATCACCATTAAATTCGAACTATAGATTTTTTTTTAATAACTTTCAAAATATTACTAAAGCATGTCAAAGCATCATATCGGTCCTTAATAATATACAAACTTTGATAAACGGCTTAAGAAAAATTTTAAAAATTCTAAAAATTATATGAAAATAAAATTAAAAAAATTATATATTAAATATAGATTAAAATAAATATAAAATATATTTATAAATTAAAAATAGATCATATATAAATAAATATAAATTAAAAAAGATAATATACAAATAAAACATAAATTAAAAAAATTTAAATGACTTAAAAATAAAATTATAAATATAAATAAAACAAACAAATCATATGATTAATTTTAAGATAATTAAAGAATTAGAGAAATCGAAACTAAATAAAAGTATAGAAATATTAATAAAAAATAAAAACAAATGTAAAAGGTTAAAAGTTAGAACCTAAATAAAAAAATTTGTTTAGTTATCTAGCCAACACCTCCACTTTCCGTCTATAGCACCACAATTTCACCGCCAACAACTCTACACACCCACCACCGACACCAACATCGACAACTCGACATAGCAGAAGGAATATACTAGAACATAATGGCAGAATAAAGATGCAAAACAGTAAAATGGAGATACGAAATAGTAGAACGAAGATACAAAACAGGAGAACAGAGATGCATCTACAAATATACAAAGGCACCACTGTAGACCTTCCCCCTGCCCTTGTCCATATATGTGGCACAACCAAACACTCGCACTCTACCCTAGCCCATCCATACTGCATCGATATTCGGTGATTTTTTTGTGGTCTTATGGAGTTCGGCAATTTTCGAATTTCATCATTAAAATTTGGCAAACCTTGTTACATAGGTTGTTTCTATTGCTTGAGGACAAGCAATTTTGAGCAGGGAGGATTGTCATGTCCCCCTTTTAGACATGACACTATTGAAGACCTTAGCCTTGCCTAGTTTCCCAAGGGCTAAGGGAAAAAGAGAAAAAGAGGGGAAACATTTAGTTTTATGAAAAATACTTATAAAAGCACTTCATTGTTATAACTTCACTTAAGTTCAGACCATTTTAAGGGTCATGAGTATTAATCCACTTAAGTGAATTTTAAAAAGTTTTTTTTTTTTTTTTTGAAAAAAGATCAACAAAGGTATTTCCCTGCAAATTAGGCGCTTCACTTGGGGAGAAGTATAAAAATATTTGAGGGTTCTTGTTGAAGGGCATTTTGGATCACAATTTGAATTTACAAGTTTTGAGCACGATTAGCTTGAGCTTTTGACTTGAAGACGAAAACCTTCAAGCAAAGAGATTAAGGATGCAAACCCTCATTCCTCCGTGTGGCAACTTCATCTAGGAGCTGCCATTGATCATCAAAATTCAGAAAAAGGGAAAAAAAAGGGTTTTCAGATGGGACAAATTGCTTGGAAGGTTGGCGAATTGTTTTAGGAGGGTGGCGACTAGGGTTTGGAGACCCAAGTTGGATTTTCAGGTTTGAAGACTCCTATTTTAAGGGTTGTGTTTGGATCTAGGGCTCAAAATGTTCAATCACATCTAGGGCAATTTGCTTGGGAGTTGTTTATGAGGCTTTGATAGGCTATTCCAAGCCTAAATATTATTCAGTAATTTTCTACTATTATTTTTAAATTAATTCTGATTTTTGTGAAGGTTTTGGAAGACATTTGGATCTCAAATCTATTAAGAAATTCATAATAAATTATGCCTATTTATTTAGTCATTTTTGTGCAATTTTATGAAGATTTTGTGAAGTGTTTGTTGCATGATAAATTAGTCATAAATATAAATAAATATTTCAGTCTGGAATGCCTAGGATTTGAAGGAAAATTCATATTTTGGAAGGGCAAAACTTGCTTGTTGGAAACCCCAATTGGTGCATTGAGTTTACCTTATTTTTATACTATTTTTGAAGGGTTGATTTCAGCTAGGGTTTGTTGTTGGAAAAATCAAAAAACTAATTTTCATCTAGGGTTTGCAATAAATTTCAGAATTCAAAAAATATCTTGAAAAGGGAACATTACTTCTACTCCTAATAGCATCTTTGGCCCTATCAATTGCCTGATATAGATAACCCATGGGGGTTTGTCCCCATCGACAAGTCTCAAAATTTGAACTAGAGGCTAAAGAATAACATAATTTTCTCTACCTCTTCTCAAAAAGACAGTAATAAAACATAGTTAGCCACCATTTTGCCCTCCATATGTTTCACAAAGGAAGACTCCATCCACTGAGTTGAAATGAACAATTGTATTAAATTCATTTGTTGATGGCAAAGAGTTTTCAATGCAAGGAAGTCAGTTGTGAACCTTGTCACCCCTTGCTGAAGAATTTTCTTGTCATCTATGAATGTGTGCATTATATTAAGCACTCTTGTGTGAGTTTTTACAAAATATTTCATCCATGGAATTTTCCTATGTCATCCAAGGTCAAATCAAGACAATATGCCACATGTGGAGTCCAAAACATAGTTCCATATTTGTCCATAAGAAGCCTCTCAGCAACGACGCAAACGACATTATCTGTAATGAATTGGACTACATTTTGTGGCCCTGCCTCAATCACCACCTCATCAAATAGATGAGAGTGTCTTGCCTTATTTTATCATCTCAAAATTCATTGACACTGAAGAAAAATTGTACCAATATCACATGACACAAGGAAGTTGATGAGTGTGCAGCTTCATCTGCCCATCCATCTAACATTATAGTGCACCCTGATTATGTCCATTCCTTAAAATGTTTTGCAAGAACATCGCTCACATCTTGTACAATATCCTTCAGTAAATCAATATGCAAAGCCTCTTATGATGGGGCAGTGAACCCAAACCCTGCAACTACAATTGCATCCACCATACTTTCTCAATATGGAGATCTGGGCACATTAAACGACAAGCTAGAGTTGTACCAAAATTTGGAGATTGTCTTCTTTGCCTTACTTATGACCAATATTTTCTAACTTGTACTCTCTAGCGTGGTTTGCACTACATGTGTAGTGCAAGAGCTAAAGAAGGCATAATGTTTCCCTTGTTTGGATTTGACCCACAAGGTACTAATCCCAAGGTAGATTATTAGGGAGTTATAATGAGAAATATTTCTAGCATTTTTCACAGCTAAAAATATTAAATATGTTCAAATGAACATCAAATATAACATCTACCATAGATGAGGGTTAGGTTATTGGTTAAGGTTAGGTTTCATTTTTTTTAAGTTTTGGGTGTATTTACATTTTTTAAAACGGTAGACAAAATTTCGAATTGCCCCATCATACGAGGCATTGTGGATTGATTTGTTGAAAAAAGTGTCAAAAAATTGGGTTGAAAAAAGCGTTTTGAGCCAAATATAAGAATTCATTGCGATTAACCACATTTAAATCGCGCATTTTGCTAATATGCTTTTAGTTTTGACCCTTTGGGGGTGCATTGATATTATATTGCATCCTAAGGGTTCTAATTGACATTAGGTGACTTGTGTTCCCCTTTCTAGGCTCAAGGTCTCCTTTACACTAATTTGGAGCCTTAAAGATGTATTTGAATTTATTTATGTCCTAGAGGATCTAACTAGTGTACTAGTAGCTTAACCCCTTATCGTGCCTTGTGACTTAGGTTTGCCTAAGGTCTTAGGTTGTTTGTGCTCCTTCGGCTTTCCTACCAAAGACAGCCTCAAGTTATAGTATAGAATTTATGTTCGCAAAGGTACTAGAATTGACTCAATATTCATTTATACCAAGACTCTATTTACTGGCTCTCATTGAGTGATTCAATCCTTAAACATTTAGATTGCAAAATTGAGAAACTAAATAAGGAAAGACATACATTCCATTTGAGACAACGAATTAAAATAAAACAAAGAATATAATTGGCTTTTCATTGGGTTTTGGAATATACATCATCATATTAGATAGTTTGAATGCTGAATATGAATTTGAATGATCGATCTAGACTCTTACATTCATCTAACCCCTCAAATCCCACGATGAATCTCTTTTATCTTGGGCTCAAACCCATACAACTCAGCTTCCATAATACCCCAATTCACTTAACTTTCTAATATGAACTCGAATGAATTTGGCATTTACAATACATATATAAGATAAATACAAACGTAAGTTTGATTAACATGTGAAATATAAATGGATATAAAAAACCCTAATAATTCTCTTAGACTTAAAACATTTGCCTCATCTAGACACAATGTGATTGGTACTTGTAATTTCTTTGTTCCACTATACATCCTCTTATTTCTTCAAATGTGCCCTTCACATTCTCCATGCCAGCTCAAAATGTGAAAAACTTACAAAATGATATACCTTGAAAATAGACCGTTGTAGCATCCTCACAGAATTTCACCAAAATTTTCCATTGGAAAGTTCAATAAACCTCCCTTTCGGGTTTTCAATTAACTGAGCAAGTCAAACTGATCAACCGCTTGGATTTTCCATTGGTTGATTCTTATGTTACAATCTACTTGTAAAATTCTAAGCATCCAATCCTATCAAATCAACTTGATTTTGAAGCCTGTTATGCCCAGCAAAAATATATCTTGCAACCATATTCTTATCTTGACTCGAGTGTGAGAAATATCTTGTATTCTGGAATTATTACAAGGATGACTTCTCTCATTGTATCCAATCCTCCAACAAATTGGTGATAATTTTCCCCAAAAACTTTATCTGAGATAACAACTGCGAAGCACAAAGCAAACTCTATGTCATCATTAGTTATTGTACTTCTATTTTCCTTTGTAATCTCACTAATGTCCTACACTACATGTTGAATGTCCTTTACCTTGTCTGCTTGCCTTTGTAGTTGCACCCATAGGAATTCATTTCTCTACAAATCAAGAGCTCATTGCACGTACAAATGGATGAAGTTTAGATCATCTTGTTCAACATATTGACTTGCAAGAACTTGTTTGGAGGTTCTTAATTGTTTCCTTCATTTCTTTGTGGGGCTTGTCCCAACTATATAATGGACCTCACATTTATATCAGCTTCCTTGTACGCAAGTTGCATTTTGCAATGCAAGTCTCCATCACTAGAATCAAAATTATCCAATTATCAAAAAAACTCCTTGTTCCAGAACCCTGTTCT
The DNA here is from genome assembly GCA_037957365.1 of Torreya grandis. Classification (NCBI taxonomy): domain Eukaryota; kingdom Viridiplantae; phylum Streptophyta; class Pinopsida; order Cupressales; family Taxaceae; genus Torreya; species Torreya grandis. The sequence goes on from JARHVA010007386.1 coordinate 287,351, forward strand.
GGATCTTTTCCATTGCAATTCTTTGTGGAAGATTCGTCAAGTTTTGCAATCAAGTGCTGAACTCTCATCTTTGGGGGCATGATCCCCTATTAATCAACTTTAGCTACCATAAGACAGCATTTTTCTCTATCACAATAGTGATTTTCTTATCACCTCTTCAGATGTTTTGGCCTTCTCCAAAGATTGAACATATCTTTGCTTTATTTTCTGCAGCCATGAATATGCACCTTCAAACAAAGTGTTCCACAACATCCCAAGGTCAACCACTAGTGTGTGTGACAATGTCACAACACCAATAATAGGATCCAGTTGCAATTGATTATCAATAGCTGAAACCATATCCTAGAAAGGCAACTGGAACAACTTTGTTCCATCTCTCTCTCTTAGCCAGCTCCAAGATCAAAGCTCTACTAGGTTTTGGTGGAGGTTTGTTATCTCCCCTAAATCCGCCTACTACTCTTGATGGACGACCACCTATTGGATTAGAAACTAATGAAGGATGATTTGCATTTTTTTGAGAATTCAACCTTTTTGTTGCCTGCGAATCTACCTCTCTTGCTGTAAGGCTAACTTTGTACAGAGTTTTATGCTAGATTATCTAACTATGCTTGTTGTTGGGCTCTGTGGAATGTTCTGAGGGTGGTTTGTAACAATTGGGTTGTCATTCCTCTCCTCAATGTCATCCAACATCTTTGGTTTCTTGGCCCCTTTTTTTTTTTCATGTGGACCCTTAGGATCCATGGCTTCTTGTTGCACAATCAAAACTATTAGCTTCTCCATTTGAAAGGTGATAAATGGTTTGCAAAATAAAATGTTGGCTTTCTCATTCTACTCAATTGAATGGATGGAATGGGCTCAATATTTATCTCATGAACCTCAAGTTTAGTCTTCGTGAATGGAGCCATGGGTTATTCCTAAATATTTCTCTTTATATGACTTGGTGGGTGAATTGGTGAGTGAAACGGTAAATGGAATGGCAGAGTGAGTGGATCAAATACTATGATTTTCTTCTTCCTCTTAATTCACAATTGCATCATGTGCAATAGCTTTTACATTTTAAAGAGATTGCCTTCATTTCTACCAAGAAGCTATGGTTCTCTTGTCTATGTTGAGGCCATTTCTTATGCTTCCTCCTCCACTTTCCTTGAGGTGGGATCTCTTGAGATTCACATGAAATCTTTGTTTCTTTTAGCACCTTCTCCTTCCTGCTTTGTAAAAATCGTGTTGGTTCTAGATTTGCTTCCTCCTCTTTCTTTTTTTTCTTCCTTTCTACTTTCTAGGCTTACTAGATTGGGATGGTGGTTGTGGCATTGGCATCAATCTATCTTTACGACACTTTGTTATCCGCTCTCTTTTTTGATTCCTGATTTGATTCAACTTCTTCCTGCATTGTACTTTCATTAATTCACCACTCCAATGATCTCCTCACTAGTCCTATGGGTTTGGGCCTATGTGTTTCCCCACCTTTAAGTGAGACATAAGTCCTGCATTACTATTTGTTCTAATGTCGAGACTAATTTTCCAATGCGATGTTGTACGTGAGCTTGTGCATCCCTCACTCTTTGCAATCTTATTCACGGCTTTGTTGGGATTTCAGTTGGTTCCTCCTCCAAATTAATATTCATTAGTTTGAAAACTTTTTGCTTTGCGTGTTTCGCAAAAATAAGCTCTCATACAACACTTCCCTCGTTGGAGTTGCTTAAAAAATTTGGAAAATACTTACCCTTTCTATAGTTTCTTGTTGGCCCAATGTCTCTTTGATAAAATCAGGATTTTTATGTCTTTCGACCCTCTCTCTTGTCCATGTTGGATAATTTTGTACCATAGTTCAAATTCTTGTTCTCAACAATTTCTCGGCGGGGCAAAATCTGAACCGGAACTCAAATCTCAGCAATCTCTCAACATTTCTCGACAACTTTATCGCTACTTTAAAAAACATATAAATTCATAAAATAAACTTAAATTAAATGTAAAACATTGTTAAATGACATGAGAAATGAATGTAGAGAATGCCATAAGTATATTTTCTTTTAATTTTTGACCAAAAAAGAGTACAAAGTTACAAACTGCAATGCTCATGCCTTAAGAGAATCATATGAAAAACGCTTAACATTGCTAGGGAAAATGCTTAACAATAAACACAGTCAGTAGTAACACTATTGGGAATCACGAATCACTGCTAGGAAAAAGTTAAAAACGCTTAACACAGCGATTTGTCACTTACCAATCTCGTTATAAAAACCTGTAATGATGTGCAATCTGTTGCCAACTGGCCTTGATTCCGTGAAAATGAAAATTGCGTATTGGGAAACTCAAAAAACCACACATTGATAAACTCAAAAAACCACACATTGGGAAACTTAGAAAACCCTATTAAATCCATGTAATAACATTGAAATTATATTTTCATTATAGCCGAGACAATAGGGATTTCTTAGCAATTTTTGCCAAGTAATCGTTGAGAAAACAATATTTCTCATCTCATGATAAATAGTCATTTTTCTCATCGTGCAATCATCTCGCAAAAAAAAACCAAGAAATGCCGAGAAATCGCCGAGATTTTGAACTATGTTTTGTACTTCATAAACTTATTTTTAAATTAAGTATTATTTTTCTTTTGTGGGATTTCTCGTCCAGTACTAGTTGGAATCACTCTCTTCACTTGATTAGGCATCAATGTAATGCCAATAGAACTCCAAGATCCAAATACCTGTAGAGCTTTCTTCACATCAATTGCCCTTTTTCTTTGCAAAACTGGGTACTGTTCTTCACCTTCTTTCTCTTCATTTCCCTTCTTTTTCTAACTTATTGTAACTCTTTTTTTTTGGCTCAACCTCATTTGCAATTAGTATTTTTGCTAGCAAGCTTTGTGCCTTTTGTTTGTTTACAACGGGGATTTATTCTAGCTTGTTTTTTGTGTTCTTCCTCTATCTCTTAGGAAACTTAGAAAACCCTATTAAATCCATGTAATAACAACATTGAAATTATATTTTCATTATAGCCAAGACAATAGGGATTTCTCAGCAATTTTTGCCAAGTAATCGTTGAGAAAACAATATTTCTCATCTCATGATAAATAGTCATTTTTCTCATCGTGCAATCATCTCGCAAAAAAAACCAAGAAATGCCGAGAAATCGCCGAGATTTTGAACTATGTTTTGTACTTCATAAACTTATTTTTAAATTAAGTATTATTTTTCTTCTTGTGGGATTTCTCCTTCAATACTAGTTGGAATCACTCTCTTCACTTGATTAGGCATCAATGTAATGCCAATAGAACTCCAAGATCCAAATACCTGTGGAGCTTTCTTCACATCAATTGCCCTTTTTCTTTGCAAAACTGGGTACTGTTCTTCACCTTCTTTCTCTTCATTTCCCTTCTTTTTCTAAGTTATTGTAACTCTTTTTTTTGGCTCAACCTCATTTGCAATTGGAATTTTTGCTAGCAAGCTTTGTGCCTTTTGTTTGTTTACAATGGGGATTTATTCTAGCTTGTTTTTTGTGTTCTTCCTCTATCTCTTAGGCTTCTTTGGCTCTAGAACCCTTTGTTGCAACATTTGGAAAAATGTCTTCAATTCACATTGTTTCCTCCAAAATTCATTGTCAATTAGATCTTCCATTACCAAAAATGGTAGTATCACCAACTTGTAGACTACTAGACCTCTTGTGGTGACTAGGGTAACTTTATTTGAGTCTTTTGTTTTCATCACTGCAAAGTATTTGGCCAGTGGGGTCTCTAGAATCCCAATATTATCATGGATATAAGTTCACAGTTCTTTAATCCAGTCCCCCAAAACTTGTTCTCGTTTCGCATTCCCATGCTTTCACATAATCTGCTACAATCCACTTTGCAAACATTTCATCTAGATAGTAAGTTAGCTCTACTTGCATGGTGCTACAATCCACTTCACAATCTTTTTTCTAGATAGCAAGTCAAATCTTCTTGCATAGGACCATGTGGCATCTTTCACAACAAAAACAAAATGAGCACAAGTAAAGATATATTTTGGGATCCTTTCAGCATGCCTTTCAATATTTTTTCAACACTTACCTCATTTTCCAAAAAGATTATCCAATTGTAGCAAGTTTCATTTTTTACTAACCCATGAATGATGGTTAGAAACCCTATTGATGCCTTCATGTATCCTTTACAAGCATGCTAGAATATTCTGCCTATCATCTTGCAAATTATCAATACTTCCGCAACATTGATTGCAGGCACTAGACAATCCTGTGTGTTTTGCACGTATCCATGTCTTAGGAATATATTATGCTTGTGACAATTTGTGAGTCTTATAGGTTATCATTGAAGCCCCTCCATTTGGCAATCTAGTTTCCCTAGCTAGGGATTCAACATTTCTCTGAATAATATAGTCATGTGAGAGCCAAATCTTCCCCTTCAACAATCGACTTAACATTAACTAGAAACAATCATGCAAAATCCCATAACATAGGAGTTGCAGCAACCTTTGGCCTGATCTTCATATCTAGTAAATTGTGACTTCAATCCCCTTTTATCTCCCATAGGAAGATCTGCTAGGTTTAGTGTGTACCATATCTCATGAAATTCTATATCACATCCAATGGTGGACCATCCAAACTCTTCGTGACCTAGATTTGATGACAAATTTCAAGATTCTTGTTTGCCTTTGAAATGGATATGTAATTAATCTCATGCCTTGCAATCTCTTTAGTGATACTGGGGACGTTACTTCCATTTTCTTTCTCACATTGAAACACCTCTCAATCACATGGTCATGACTTGTAACACACTTCATCGCTGAAAGTAATTACAGCTATACCCTAGATCGCTTTGGATCAAACCCTAGCTCATGCTCTTAGTTCTTTCTTAAAAGTGGTGTTTTTGCATCGATTTCCCCTTGTACTTATAGGATTCAATCCCTTTTTACACTTGAAACATGTGGTCCTTTTTTCACTTGTTGTATGCCACTTGTCTTTTTTTAGCCATTGATTTTTCTCTTTTCATCTTGTGACTTAGTTTAATTTTTTCTAATGTTGTTTCAATATTTCCCTATCATTTATGCCACCTTTTTACTTCACTTAATTTTTCCAACGCTTGCTACTTGCATTCCAACCTTAGGTGTGTACTAATACACCCTCAACAAAATTTCTTTCACAAATCATGTCAATTGTGCAGTTTGCAAACATCATCTAGTATACTACAATGGAAATTCTTCTCTTATGCTTCTCTTCATATTTTGTTTACAAAAGCAAACTCTGCCCAATTTTACAAAACTACTTCTACTCGTGTACAACAAATGCACTTATTCACTTTTCACAATTGCAACTATCTATTCATTGTAGGGCTTCAGCAGAATACCATTTAAAAATTTGCCCTGCAATCCTCTAGACAAATCTCAATTTGATTGCACCCCTGTCAATGATTTTATAGACCACAAATCACCCTTGCCACCTTATTAGCATTTTTACAAGATGAACCAGATACCTATCTGGTTGGCCTTCATGAAATACTTTGTTCTTAATATTATGATCGTTCCACGCATCCTGACTTCTCTTCTATTTTGCTTGCACCCATGTTGAAACAAACTTCATTCCATCCAGCATTATTAAGTCTTCTAGTGTAATATTCAGTAAATCCTATCCCAATTGAGTCGCAGTCACAATTCACATGCTAGAAACCAAATGTTATGCTGGCATGATTGCTTCCAAACCATACACCAGCTGAAATCATGTTTGCATTGTTCCACTTTATAGTTAGACTTTTATTCCCAAATCACAGTTGAGATTCTTTCCTCCTATTAATCTTGATTCACATTGCAAATCTTTGTCAATATATGTCCCACTTTTTTGTTAAATGCCATTGCCTGTCCGTTGACCTGTGGGCGGTAGGATGCTCTCATATTGTGCACAGTCATGGATTTCACTGATTAGAATATTGATAGTGTTGCTCATGAAATGAGTACCTTAATGGCTCACCGACACTTTGGGATGATATACTCATAAAGGAGCAGCATCTTTTGCAATGCAATTCGGAATAGCTACAGCTTCAACCCACTTTGTAAATTGATTTGTTGCAGTGGTGGCATCTCGCATTTCTTTTCTTTAATGGAGGATTTATCCAGCCATTAAAAACAATACCCCATCGGTCAAAGGGCTGAATTGGGAGAACCAGATTAAAAGGCATGTCATCTTGACATGTTGGTTTACCTACTATTTGGTAGATATGGAAATGCTTTGTGAATCGATGTGCATCCCTAAAGATTGTTGATCACCACAATCCAACCTGTGGGACCTTGTTGTCTGCTCAATTGCAAAGTGACCTTCGACCACTTCTTCATGTGCATCTTTCAGCATGATACCTTGCTCATGTTCCAATACAACTCTTCATAATATCTCATCCTTGCCCAATTTGTACAAAAATTAATCATGATTGTATAGAGAAATGCTCTCGCAACTAATTGTCCCTTTTCTTCCTTTACATAATAAAATCCAACATGATTGTATAGGGAAGTGCTCTAGCAACTAGTAGTTCACCAAACTGAAGAAACATTGTGATTTCCTCAAGTTGTTCTAAAATGGCTTCAACTTTAAATGAGAGTGAATCTGGTAATCAACTTGTTAATCACCTGGGTCTTTTTTTTACTGGTTTCTACTCAAATTCTATTGTCCCATATTTTCCTTCCCTTGTCACATGATTTTGAACAAGTATTCTTGAAATAACATGAGCTATATTAAAATTCCCTTGTTTAACAACACTTTGGCGACCATGTACTTCAATGGTTGGTGGTATGTGTAAAATTTGAATGGTGTTGCCAACAAATGGTGCCTAGAATTCTATAAACCATAAACCATAGTCAAGGATATATTAAAGTTATTCATTAGCTATTAGTTAAACACTAACTAATGATTGGTTATCAACCTTCCCAACTAATGTAACTTCATTTATGCTTTAATAAAAGAAGGATACACACACATGCGTAAGTGCATTTTATGCCTTCCGTTTATCTTTATTCTTTCTTTCAGTCTTACTAACATTGGTTTTAGAGCCACTATTCAAGGAACACCTACGAAAAAGGGAATGAACTACGAACAATGAATTGAAGAGGTCAAGTTGCAGGATTTGACACGTTTGTAGTGGCAGAGGAAGAACAAAATCGCAAATAAAATGTTGCTACTAGATATTTTTTGTGTGCTCTAAGGTCGTGATCTTTGCAAAAGAAGGAACAAATTTGCATCACATGAGCAGACACACCATGAAAGGAAGAAGCACAAGATTTGTACATAGAACATGACATCCCAAACCAAAAACATGATTTCCCACAGATGTTGCAAACATTTCGTGATTTTCTAAGCAATTTCCCAGTTCTTGTTCTAGGGCACAAATATACAATCTAGTTTTGTTCTTTCAAAGTGTAACTAATTTGACATTCATATTTTCATATTGTAGCAAATTCAGATTATAGACTTTGAATTTCCCTATTGCATTGATTTCCAAGTCAGAGGTAAAATATTGCATATAAGATTATAAATTGTAGAAATTGATTGGATAGAATTACAATGGATGGAGTCATAAGATTTTAACAATTGCAGAAGATCGTGATTGTGATAAAATTATTCTCGACAAGGAATCAAAACCTACTATAAATTTTGTCGATTATGACAAACGTCACAATGAGACTCTTTTGCTGTTGGAGTTATCTGTTTCAAATGGTTTGATACTTGAGGTCTAAAAGGCAACTGTGGCAAGTGTGATTTAAACTAGTCTTCAAAAAAAGTATCAAACTTTAAAGAAAAGCCAAGCCTCGTACCTGAAGAATCTGTTGTTTTCTACAAAGATGAATGAAGGTGGGTCCCTATCAGAGCATCTTCTTGGGGTGAAAGATATTTGAAAGCAAACTCACTACCATAAACAAAAAAGTCGATGATGACAAATTGGTTGCTCTTGTTCTGAACAACTTGATGTCCTCCTATGAATCATTTGTGGAAACTATATACTTGATAAAAGAAATCTAGAAGCTAACTTTTGATCACGTCAATTCCTATTTGTTGCAAAAGGAATGCAGATAGACACAAACTAGTGAATCCAATTCTTGACAAATGGTGAGTGCATTTGTTGCTCAGTCGAAGGGGAAGTTGATACGTAATCTTGAAGGATCTACTTCCAAATATCGAGTGAAGTGTTATTATTGTCATAAGGTTGGGCATGTCAAAAAGGATTGCCAGAAGCGATAGTATACTCTTTCTCACAATAAAAAGTCAAAGGTGTACGCAAATGTGTCAATAGTTGAAGCTAAACAAGATTCTGAAAAAGAGTATGCTCTCATGGCATCATGCTCAGCTGAAAGTGCTACCACTAGATAGTTCTTGATTTCAGCACATCCAAACATTTCACATGTTGTAAGGATTGTTATGTCAAATTTGGTGCAAATACAAGATTGTTTTATTTAGTTTCATTAGGTGATGGCCATCACATGTTGTAGAAGAGATGGGAGATATACACATTATTGAATAATATTGTTAAATTCATAATAAAAAATGTTAGGTATGCTCGTAAAATGAATAAACATCCCCTATCTATTAGTCAGTTAACTGAAAATCCAACACTTCAATGAATTTCTCTCGAAAAAGGTGTTGTGTCTGATGAAAAACATCATAAAGTAATAGCTCTAGGCATTGGACAAGGTGGTTTGTATAGGTTTGTTGATCCTCCCATAGTCAACTTACATGCATTAGTTGTGGAGGGTAATACCAGCATTTTTGGCATGAGAGATTTGGACATCTCAACCTTCAGTACTTAGCCAAACTTAGTAGAACCAACATGATTCTTTGTTTGCCTACTATCCAAGAAAAACATGATGTGTGCAAGGTGTTTGGCTAGCAAGCAAAAGTGAAGCCATTTCCAAATCATGGTCCATGGCGTGCAAAGGGGCTCTTAGATCTCCTTCATGCAAATCTTTGCAAGCCATCCTAGAAATCACCTACAATCTTCAGAGCAAGGTATTTTCTGTTGTTGGTGGATTATTTCTCCAAGAAAAAGTGGGTCTACTTCTTGAAAAATAAGTCACTGTTTTGCAGCATTTGAAAAGTTCAAAGCATTGGTGGAAAACCAAACAAGCAGATGGATTGAGACGTTAAGATTCGACAATGAGGGTGATTTCACTTCCAAGCATTTCAAGGACTATTGCAGCAAAGGAGGAATTCATTGACAACCCCATACAATCCACAACAGAATGGGGTGGTTGAGAGACGTAATCAAACTATCATGGAGATGACTCTGTGCATGATGCACTATAGAGGGCGTATCATACAAATATTAGGGAGAAGCAATGAACACAATAGTGTATATCCTGAATAGCAATCCTTACAAAGCTTTGCAGGATGTCACACCTAAGCAAGCTTGGTCTAGAAATCAAACTTGAGGTGACACTTTTTCATGTTTTTGCATTTGAAAAATACACTTTTGTTCCTCATAGAAAAAGGAGTGAGCTGGATTCCAAAAGTACTGGATTTTTTTTCTAACTATAGTGGTCAATCTAAGGCCAATAGACTAATTGATGTTTCCAATAACAAGATAATCATTAGTCGAAATGTTGATGTGAAGGAAACGAAATCTTTCTTTGTTTGTAAACAACAAGCAATCGCTAAGGTATCTATATCTAGTGTTGTTGTTCCTTTGAAAAATGAGGAATCTAGTTCATCTAGTACTCCTTCCCAAACTCCAGTGCAGTAGCCCATGGCTAATATTTCTAGTACTCTACTAGTATATCGCTGATGCTAACCTACGTTGGTCAACAATCCGACTTATATATAACCAATACAAGATTTTTCAATACAACGGAGGCCTACATGGTTTTACCCCCCTCTACAGGATGTGCAAGAGGATGAAATGCCTCAATCATATGCACAACCCTGGAGGACCGGAAAGAAAGTTGTCGATTCAGCTAAGGAGCATGTTCATTTTGCTCTTGCTTCTGATCTTTTCACAGTACCTGAACCACAAAGATATTCTGCAGCAAAAGGCAACCCTGAATGGGAGCTGCCACGCAAATAGAATATGATGCCTTGATGAATAAAAATACTTGGAAATTGATCGAATTACCTCCATATAAAAAATCTATTGGATGCAAATGGGTGTACAAAGTCAAATGCAAAGTTGATGGTACTTTGTACTGTTGGAAGCAAAATGACTGAGAGGGAGTGTGAATCAGTCTTCAAAAAATTACTTCTCAACTTCACTTAAGCAATCATGAACTAATCAAACAAGCATATAGATCTAGCGAGCATAAACACCAATCCACAAGAGCATGAAACACAAGAACACATCACATATGTGGGAAACCCTCAAGGGGAAGAAAACCCACTGATATTTACTAATGGACTAAAGTCCTATGAGACAAACACAAGTTTTAGTGAAGCATCAACTTCACATAGAGCACCAACCCCCTAGATGACTCGACACCAACTCAACCACCTGAAACCCTTGATCACCTTTAAAACACCTTGTTATTACAACAAATAATGATCTCCTTCTTTAGTTCTTCTCTCACTTCTATCCCTCTCAAAACTGCCTCTAGGCTTCTTCGCTCTGCTAGATCTCTTTAAGACTGATTAGATCATATGACCTTGATCTTCATACTCAAACCTCTTGTTAGATATTCATGACTGTCTCTCTACACCCTTCTGATGGTCTACATGACCTCCTGCTCCTCAATGTGCTCTTTTATTTGCTTGCACTCTACGCTCCTCTATAGGCCTAAAATTGGCTTGTATTTATACAAGTCTCTTGTTCATATCCTTCTTGGTCGGCCAAACACCCTTACCTTTTTAGGTCGGCCATGGAAAAGATCCTAGGACATCACATAAACATGAATCAAATGTGCTTTGAGTCCCTTTAGGTTTGACATACCTCAATTAGACCTTATTTCATCTTTAGGTCTCATGGAGACCTAATCCCATTAGGTCTAGTTTAGGACATGTTACACTTTGCCTTTCTTGGAGCACATTTAAACACTTCACACGACAGGAACATGTCATATGCCATTCAAATAAACCCTTATTAAGTTCATCTAGGCTCCATCACACCTTTTAGCTTCAACCACCACTTGAAGCACGCCATTAGTATTGTTCACAATTAGGCATGTGCATACTCAAAACGTCTATCTAGAACAACTAAAGCATAAACACAATTTTGCCAAACAACCGTGGTAACAAATAACATATACAAAAGCAACATGACCTTAGGGTCATCACCATGTGCTTTAGACTTCATAACTCATGGCAAAAGGACTCAAACCCTTCTTTGAAAATAGCCCACTCAAAACTGCCAACTAGCCTCAAAACATAGTCATGAAAACTTGAACTTCTGACACCTGAAAGAACACTCAAGGACTTCCAATGTATGAACATGATCCTACAACATCCTCAAAACAACCTCTAACAAAAAGATCATAAGCTCTAATGGCAATATTGGTCTTGCAAACCAATCTCACAACCTTGTATCTCACTATCTCGTCGGAACTAGACAGATCAACTTATGAGCAACATTTTCATCATATCCACTGACCTCTAAAACTTCTATCAAACATGAACATGTCTTACAGATCTTCAACAATATCTCAATGCACTTGGATTCATCCATAATCCATGATAACACATCCCTAATCACCTTCTCATTTCTGCCTAGGTTTCTCATTGTTTGCACCATTAGGCCTGTTAGTGATAGGTTGTCTTGGATGACCAGTTTAGCACACCTGAGGGCTAGAAACTGCCTAGAAACCACCATGGACATCAAATACAAGTCTCAAGCTTTGTCCTCCATCAATTTTGCAATTTTGACTTGATCAACTCTGATTGCTAATCAAATCTCCGAGAAACAAGGCCTTTTTTGTAGGATCCACTCACTTGAAGACTCAATCATACCTGGAGATGCCTGGGAGAGTTGACTACAACCTCCAATCACTAAACTAGCCATACCAATCCATTCTAAGCACTTTAGAACAAGATCTTTCACATCGGATCATTGTTAGGGTTTTAGAGAGGGTTAACATTGTTTCTGGTGTTAATGATTGTTCATAAAGGATTGTCCTTCATTTTCAAAACTAATGCTTGGAGATCTTAGCTAGGACCCTTCCCCATCTCTCCTTAATAGCTCAGGTTCCCATGCAGAGGTTACACGTGCCAATGAACACTTGAAAGTCCTCAGGTTGAGAACCCTCCATTATATGCACTCGAGAGACCTCAAAACACTTTTTCTTTCTTTAACCTTCAAACTTTGACCTAAAAACTTGGTCAACATACTTGAAACATGACACACTTCTGTCAATGCTCACATATTCACACTTGCCTTGGAAACTGATCCTAATACCCCATTAGGCCATACTCTCTTTGCTTGCTTAGACCTTGATCTACAACTCACATTAGGCCTTCAAATTGACCTTCATGCCTCTTTCCATGTGCTCTCCACCTCACTTACATGTTCACACAGCATCTCGCATGCTCAAACAATGTCAAACATCCTTCATATGTCTTGACAATAGATCATGATGCCTCATTAAGCCAAGCAGGGTCTAGAAGTGGTCTAGTTGCATGCAGGTCTGTAGGTCCTACCCCTATAGACTCACCTTGAAACTTTCCAGAGAGCTCCGATGACTCATATGCATGCTCAAGCAACTTCATACAACCACTCATGCCTGTGTGCACTCATCTCATCAAGCCATCATACTCATACCTTCTCACAAGGTCTCTTCATGCTATGACTAGGCTTCTCAAGCACTTGAAATTTGACAACTGACCTTGAAACATTTCTGAAAGTATCTTCACTTCTCTTGCATGATCACATAGTGCCAAACAACCTCTCACAAGCTTGTGCTTATTTCACCAAGCTTTACTATGCACACCTTCTCACAAAGTCTAGACTAGGCTTCTCAAGACACCTTGTACTCAAGAACTAATACTCAAACATGCTTTACTTGCCTGAACCTTGACATCAACCTCAGAAGAATCATTAGGTTGCCTTCAAATTCTCTCTCAATAGAAGAGACATTAGGTTGCCTTCAAATTCTCTCATGTCACATGGCTTCCTTGTCACATCAAGCACACCAGCTCATACCTCAAAAACCACTCACCATGCATCTTCACCATATACACCTTGACATTAATGACATCATCCTTGACATCAATGATATCACCCTTGACATCAATGATAACACTTCTCAACATGGACAAGTACAAGGCTTGTCTTGTTGCGAAAGGTTTTTCACAAAATGAGGGATTAGACTATTAGGAGACTTTTGCTCCCACTACGAAGATGGTCACATTTTGGTTGTTTCTCTCAGTAGAAGCTCAATTTCAATGAAAAGTTTTTTAGATGGATGTCAAGAGCGTTTTCCTAAATGGATATTTGGGCGAGAAGGCCTACATGGTGCTACCTAAAGGTTTTCAAGTACCTGATTGTGATTATCTAGTTTGTAGGTTGATTGAGTCCTTGTACAAACTTAAGCAAACTCTATGAGCTTGGTATAATTTGTTTAATCAGCATCTCCAAGACTCTGGATTCAAAACTATGGAGGTTAGACTGAAGTTATCATTAGTGAATCACTCTACAGAGAATTGTTGGGCAACTTGATATATCTTATGTCCACACGACCAAATCTTTGTTTTGTTGGTTGCTATCTTTTTTGGTTTCTATCTACACCAAAGTTCCTACATTGGTCAGCAACAAAATGTCAGAGAACTGTACATTTCATATTAATATCTAAAGAACAGCATATAAATGTAATGACTAAACTTTTTGGTCCCACTTTGTAATATTTTGCGACAAAATTGGAGTAGTCTCCAGTTTAGTCATTAAGGAAAGGTATTAAAGTTATTAATTAGATATTAGTTAAACATTAAATAATGGTCAATTATCAACCTTCCCAACTGATGTAACTTCTTTTATGCTTAATAAAAGACGAGCACACTTAACTTATCAAGTGTGCCATATGCCTTCCATTTCTCTTCATTCTTTCTTTCAGTGTTATTAATAGGATTAACATTTTGTTGTGTGATTCTTTTTTTCTTCAAAAAGCTTCCTACTTGCAAAGAAAATAGGCTAGTCTATGTTTCCCTCGCCTAACTACGAGAGCCTTGTTAAGCCAGAGGCTTATATAGTGGGCGAAGCCCATAGATTCATCTCACAAAGAGACAAAACGGCATATTCCATTGTTAACACCCTGGTTTTGAATGGTGGCAGTTTGGGGGAGGTGGTGGTGCAGAGTGGTTTGATAGCGCATGACGTCATTAATTGTTAAATGCAAAAAATAGACGTGAAGCGACTCGCATATGTCCTGCCCAGACATGGAGATAAACACATTTGTAGTTTGTTGAGAGTGTAGACGGGCTTTTTGTGTCCGTTGAAATCCTTGACTGAAATGGAATGCAGCTCTGCTTGAGTTGAAACCGCTGAGATAAAGAAAAGAACAGAACTTGATATGGCAACAATGTTAATGTTGTTGGACGAAAACGCTGCTTTGGGAGGTTCAAATAATTGTATGGCGTATGTATCGTCGTATGGATTCGAAAGGCCGCTTGGGTCATATTTGTTTCTCAGGCATCATCATCATCATCAATCTAAACAGTTGTCTGCATGTTCATCCAATATAAATATGTTTCGTTTGCAGTAGGCCGCTTGCTTGAATCACGGGAGAAGCATTTTAAGTGCTGAACATGTGGCTCAATTAGCGCTTTCTTATGCTTCGCTACTTCACGAATATTTGTGGATTTTAACGTCATTTGTGTCAATGATTGTTTTGGTGAAAACGACGTGGGAAGAGAGGAATTTGAGGATTCTGGTGAGGTGATCTCAGTTGAGGGATTTTCCGGTGGAAGAATAAATGTGGGAGGCGATTTGAATCACGGAGAGGGGTTGTTCAGAGGTGGCTAGGTGGCCAGAATGTCGAGTAAGACGGCGGCCTTAAAAGCCATGGGCTTCACCACGAAGAACATGATATCGTAAAGCGTCAGCTCGGCTTCCTTGGCAATCTGCGTTGGAATTGAAGTGCCCAAACGGAGGAAATGAAACTTTCTGCAAAGTTTTCAAAGACAGAACAAATGATATCAAAGGGGCTACTTCATCGCGCTATATATATATATATATAATTCTTATTATTAATTATACCATAATTAATTATAATATGTTATATATTATTATATTATAATATTATTACACATTAAATATTAAATTATAAGATATAATATTACATATTATATGTTGTTCTCCATGCATGGTGGTGGCGTGGATACGCGAGGATCGGTTTAAATTGTGAAGGCAGCCAAGTTGTTCGGTCTCGTGGTAGTCAACCATTATAACCAATGAGATGAGACGTGTGTTATTATTACAGTGAGCAAGGAGCCAAAATGAAATAAGTTCATATAACTTCATTTTTATTCTCCTCTTCAAACATGTCATGCAATCGCTGCAATATGGGTTGAAGTTGTCCACAATAATTGCTAACAAACTACGCAGCAGGGCATGGCAAGATAAATGCTATGGAAGTTACTGTTCTAAATACGCATTTATTGAAAGAATGTTGAAGTTGTAAAAGGGTCAGGTTGAATCTCTCTGGTCTGATTTTGTATTTTGTATACAGGGCAACTCAAAAATCTTTAACATTATTGATTTGAATAGGGTCTGTATTATTTCTAATTTTTGTATTGTTTATAATTTTTATTTATTTTATTTTGTCATGGATACCCTTCCATTTCCTTCATTCTGTTATTTTTTTCCTTTTTTCCTTGTCCAGATGAAATAAGCAAAAGATGAATCGCTTTATTTTGTTTTAAACCTCTGCTATAAAATCCAGTACTGATTCAATGCCAAAAAACTTCTGACTTCCATAAGTTTTACTATTAATAATTAAGAATTGTCAAGCATAAGTGAGTTAGAAAATTGTAGAGAGAAAAAAACATATGTAGCCTCGCAGGCCAAGAATATATGCAGCCTTAGTGTATAACAAAATGTTTTTGATGTTCTTGTTTCTTGATCCCGCACACAACAGGGCTTGATGGAACACCTGATAAGACCTATGATTTCTATGTTTGACCCTATTCTATAACTTGTTAACCAACTAAAATCAATGTATATAATATATCTGCTCTGTGATAAAAAAAACAATATTACACTAAGATAAGAAACTAATAGATTGTGTAATAAGAAGGTACCAACATTGTATAAACATGACTATGGCGGATCCTACAAATGGGGTCGCCCATGAGATCTGTTCATCTCCACGAGTGGGAGTAGCTCAACACATTTTCTGATGTGGTATTTGGGAATTAATCTATTGAACTACATGATCATCATGATTTTTAGTACATAAGTGTATAGTTCACCTTTCACCTTTTTTACTACAGTTGCGTGGCCTCGCATGTCCAACATCTATTTTTAGGATTATAAACATTATATAATTATATATATTTTAATTAATGTTTACAATGTATTAAAATAAATATTATAATATACTATAATATATTACAATTTAAAAAATATATATTAAAATTAAAATATATAATATATTAAAATAAAATACTTATTAGATATAATTGGGAAAAAAAAACAACTCCTTCAATTCCTCTGGCTTCCTTTGCCTCCTTCAGGGCAACTGCTAGTGTTAGTCACAATCCCAAATGCATTTACATGCACACAAATTGTCTTTATCAAATGCAGAAACATGAGTATCGGTGTTGATACAATTTTTTATTTTAGTTTCTCAATGAGGATTGGCATTCATGGGTCCAAATAAACTTGGTGTCTTTGTGTAGTAAAATCTCCATTAGTGATAGAATTACAACATAAACCCTTATTAACCTCCTATAGTCACCAATGTGGCCTAAGAAAGTTCACGTTTCACTTTGATTTGTTGGTGGTTGTAGGTCCAAAATGACTATGCTCTTACCCTGGTCAACTAGGATGCCTTAACTACACACCACATGTCCCAACAAAACTCCTAAGGGTGTGAAAAGAGACTTCAAATTAAGAGCAATTTGCAAAATTCTACATCTCTCAAACACGAATCTAAGCTTGAGAAATGCTAATGCTTCCCAATCATCAATTAGACTTCCACTAAAATCGTGGATGGAATAACAAAAACTTGTAACTCTGGAAAATACAACACGTGCATTTTTTAAATCCATATAGGAAAGTGGCCTCCATTTGGTTGTTTTTTATCCTCCTACTCTAGAATTGGCACTTGGTGATACCTATTGAATCCATATATCTCATTGCAGCTTCATTGACACAAGGTATGTTCAAAGCCCAATAGCCTTCGCATACATGTATCTCTTGTGTCTTCTTTGGTAGAATTACCA
Source organism: Torreya grandis (assembly GCA_037957365.1). Lineage (NCBI taxonomy): Eukaryota > Viridiplantae > Streptophyta > Pinopsida > Cupressales > Taxaceae > Torreya > Torreya grandis. Next base: position 304,679 of record JARHVA010007386.1, read on the forward strand.
TTGCACTCACCCAATTATATTTGTCCACTATGAATATTAACCTGACATCAAGCATCCAATTTATTTCTATTTTAACCTTGATCTTCATGTTTTGGATTCAATTGATATGACCTTTTCTTTACAAGTCTTGCTCCCCCCTCCAACTATATCTTCATAGATCCTAATGAAGGATCAATATCCTGAATGTCACTGAACATTGTATAAACTATATCACGATACTCTCACAATAGTTTCCCGATCTCCCCACTTTTGTGATGTCATGCCTAGTCTAGTAGCTTCTTATAGTTGCCATTATAGAAACTTCTTCAGTCCCTATGTTCACCTTACTCATTTACAGAGGCTTTGTACATCTTATTAATTTACCCCTCTAAAGTGTCTCTAATTGCTCATTGAACTGCATATTTTTAGAGAAGAGGATTGCAAAGAAGTATCGCATGGGATTGCAAAGATATTTAAAGAGGGAAGGATTGAAGAAACCATGAAAACAAACCCGAAAAAGATAGAAAAGTAGAGTAACAAATAAAGGATGGACTAAACTTCCATCCTTATCATTATGTGGGATATCTTCAATCTTGTGGCATGTTTTGCGTTTGAATCCATGGCTTGCAAAAGCCTCTCTGCCCTTCACATTATCTTTTCCTTCCTTTCCTCTTCCTCTAAATTGGATTTAGCCTTTGTGCATTTTGCAATTCTGCTTGATCCATCCAGTTGACATCTCCAAAAACAAAAATCGTTGAATCTTTCTCATCACTTGGTCAACATGAGCATTATAGTCATCAAAATTTAATGTTTGTGCAAATTCGCAATACACTTGCCCCAAGTTTGATTTCTCTTCTTTTCTAATTCTTTTACCAAACTTACAAAGTGGTGCCAAAGTACTAGAGAACAAATGAACCCAAAATACTATGGATATATCCTCTATATTCTACTTTTTGAAGTATCTATTCAATTGTATCTTTGGATTATCCCCTTAATCACTTCAATCTTTGCTTCAAGCATGGTGCGAATCTTTCTCCCAATACCAACTTCACATCATACAAAGATGCAATTGAATATTTATGCACTTCCCACCAAGTGGCAGATATACCCTTAAGTTTGTACTCACACGCGCTTACCCGCATTTCTCTCTAATGGATTTGGCCTTCAAATTTCACAATGAAGCTTTCCAAATCATCAGTTCCATGATTTTGCAGTATCTTTATTTCCATGTTGTAGACCATCCGCAATGGCCTTACCTCATGGTCTCCTCACATCCAATTTTCCAATCCTACATCTAAATCTCCACTCATGAAAAATGCACGTGTCCATGGAATTTGCCCATCTAGTGTAAAATTGTTGCCATGTTCACTAGTCACTCTCATTCTATACACTCTTTCAATATCGAACTTGGTTGGTGACCTCACCACTTGTGTGTAATGACGCTCTCTTTCTATTCCCTACGAACTTACCTAACCTTGAAAGGTTCTCTAGTTCTTGTGCATACTACTTCTCTATCGCTCTTCTTTGCAAAGTAGCTTGGTCCATAAAAAGGGTCTCATACTATCTATCCATCGATGAAGTGGGCTTGCTATGTATCGAATATAGTCTTACCTTGCTCTTTGTTCATCGCAACCACTTTCACCTCGTTTGGCTAATATGATTCCAATTGGTTGACCTGATTAGAGCAAGATAGTGTAGACGTGGCTTCTTCAGTACAAATGCTTTGAAGTCACATTTCAAAATTAAGTAATTAATTTGAATCTCAACATTTTCAAGCCATAATATGGGGTATAAAATGCCATAGTCAGCGAAACATAGAATGATGGGGTTGTACTGTACCCTGAATCTTTTGATGGCATCCCATGTTGCCTTAGGCAAGATGTTCACCATGGCCCCAAACTCGAACATGAAATCCTCAATCTCATAGACATCAAGGATAATATCTATCTTCACATCCATCGCACATGTCTTCTTCATCTTCATATACCAAATTACTTGATTGATACTGCACTCTCTTGACCTACCATTAATGTTAACATTTGTATTAGGTTTGTGAGGTTCTGGAGATGTCTTGCTTCTTCAACAAATTTATTGAGTCCGGTATATTTCACTATGTAGATAATACATTGTGTTACCTCATTGCTTGCACCACTTCAGCAAAGACTTGAACTTCAGTCTTGCCTATATTAGTTGATGTTTCACAAAGTGCCTCATTCTCTTATATGGACTTCAATAGGTACACTAGTTCTTTCATCAACTTTATCACTTGAACAAAATCATGGTACTTTTTTTGTTGCACTTTGTTAATTCAAACTTGATAGGAATTTTGAGGGCTGGTAGTTCCCACTCTCTCCTATGTAATTTGGTATATTGCATTGATTAGAATGTGATTCAAGTTGTCTCCCTCTAGAAATGTGCTTCAAGTTTTAGTCTAACACTTAACATGTTTGCACATCTAGGAGTTTTGTCCTCCCTTTGTTTTTGGAATATCTTCTATGTTATGTTGATTTTGAACTTCACAATAAGACAGAAAATTGACCTTTGTGGGTTTATCAGGAAGTCTCTTATTGTGTGGTTTGGTTGTCCACACGTAGAATACCAATAAAGGTGTTGGTCCTTGTCATGGTTGATTTTTTCTTTGGAGTTCTTGGCTCTATCGTCACTATTGATTTCAACGCCCTATTGTTGGTTTCAACCTACATGATGTTGTTGCCAACCTTGTTGCTGCATTGTGGTTGCTTCAGTTGTTGCATTGAGTGCATTTGTTGTTGCATTTGAGGTGATGGTTGACTTTGTACCATAAAACATTGTGATTTATGATTATCTAATCTCTTGAAGAACTATACTGTAATGTCCCCTTCCAATTGACATCTCTCAATACTTGAGATTAGACTATTATGTGGCCCTCGTAGGCTAATATAGAGAATAGAGGGTCTTGTTGAGGCATGGCTTGGCTTCAATTGTCAAAAAATTTCAGTTTGGCTTTCGTTCAGGGTCTTTTGGACGCCATTTGCTTGACTTACTATTTTTAGTAAGTGGAGACACTCAGTGGAGCACCTCCGTTATTTTTAGCAGTATGGTCTGGTCATATGCAAATTCAGTCACTTATCATCCGGCTTCAGAGGGCTTGTCATTTGGACTTATCTTGAGGGAGATATTAATATTTATTTGCCAAGATAAATATTAATTTAATTGAAGCTTATATTATAGAGTTATAATGTAAATTTATGTTATAACTTAAGTGACTTAATGAAAGGGTCGACCATAATGAAGAAGGGGCCATATTTCAATTAATTATTATAAGTAAATGGGCGCCCAAACTATTGGAAAATTAAAAGTGAAATTCAAAGTTAATTTAAATGATGCTTTTGAAGGAAATCAACTTGCTTGAGGAGATATAAGGTTTTCTTTTGAAGAAACTCATGATTATTGCATTTTGAGAACATTTTTTGAGGAGTTTGAACTTGCTTGAAAAACGAGGGTTTCTATCTGCAACAGCCATTGGAGAACGTAGTTCTTTTGTGAGCAACCATCTGAGCTGGTGAAATACCCAATGAACTTGGTGATTTTGGGGGGTCTGAATCAGAGGCTCTATTTGGATTTCAATTGGATGTATTTGGTGAAGTTTGGATCAGATTTAAGAGACTGGAGTTGCAGATTATTTTCTGATTGAAAGGGATTATTTTCAGAGGTTTTATTTGCTGCTACAGTACCGTGAATAGTGACATGCTACAGTGCCCGTGAATAGTGACGCACTACAGTACTGTGAATAGTGACGTGCTATAGTACATGTGAATAAAGAGGAATTGATGGTCATAGAAGACAAAGTGTTCGCAGCTTCTTTTAGAGGTAAACATATGATGGTATCTGCAGATCACAATCATATCAGGGTCATTCAATTATCGGAATTTGCTTTTTCATATTGTATTTATTATCAATAAGGCCTTGGACTCTTATTCAGTGAATGGAATAATATATGGCAATAAAAGAAGTCTCAGTATTGTTCAAAATTTATTCTCAATAGACTAGTTTTACTTTCAGTATGTGTTTTTGTTCAAACCCCCTGAAAACACAAAAAATCATAAAACCTTCAAAAAAAACAAAAAAAGTGAAGTTCAGTAGTAGAACCTGTGAAGGGTTCTTACATATGCATTCTTCTATATAATGCATTGTGGACTTGCAAAAGTTATAACAGCTAGCATGTGCTTATTTTGTATGCCTCTCCACGAAATGGAATCTCGTATTTGAATGCCCCCATACTCTACTAACATTATTATACTCATTGTAAGTATCCAATGGTCTAGTTTGAAGACTTAGCCGTCTAAATCCACCCAATATTGGACACTCATCATGAAAGAGTCCATCTAAATTGCATTCTATGTACAAAATGGCAGTTATTTGCTTTTTGTTATCTTGCATTTCATCCATTCTTTTCAAAACTATGTTGTCCGAAACGCGGATTTTCAAAAAACTTGATTTGGAAACGTTTGTACAATATTTTATAAACAATGCATAATACTCATTTTCAGTCTATAAAAGATAAAAGTACTTGGTGTTCATTCGTTCATTACTTCAAAGTTCAAAGAGACAGATAAGATAAACATTCAAATCTAGAATAAAACATATAGATTGTCGTCATAATAATGAATGCCACTCCCACTAGCTCCACTCTCCACTTGTGTGAAATTAACCTTGATTGTCATCATCCACACCAAGTAGTGCAATTTGGGCAAGACTAACTGCAAAAGTATCCAAATTTGCAGTCGCTGGATGCATATCCCAAAGTTTGTTAGGCCCTCGGATATAGTCCTCAGACTTGTATGATAGGTGGCACAAATTAAAATGCACAAATACCAAATCCTACGTTTTTGGATGCTAGTTGGTTTCGTTTAGCTGAGTGGATAAAGGCATATATATTCCAATTCCACTCTATTGAATTATTAGCCACCTATCATAAAAAAAGGTTGTTAAGAATTTCAAATTTGAAATCAGTAACAATGTACAAAAATATATGTTAATAACTTAATAAAAAAATTGATTTAATTTTATACTTGTGAGAGAATTTTGAATGAGATAGGTCGTAGGTACTTGGCATCATGGCCATGTACATACCACCACTTGATTGGACTCATATTGTACTTGTCAAAAAGAGCCTCAATTTCTCCCATGCTCCCTTCAAAAGCTACAAACTATTTAACCCTAAAATTTTGGTGTGGGTATCTAGGGTTAAGAAATATATAAGTAGTTTTAACACAAGGGTGATGAACTAATTTATAGCAAACCAATTAATAGAAAACTCAAATAATTAATATTCTAAAATTGCTAAAAATAGTAAAGCACAACTATTGAAAGATATTGCAATAAACAGGTAACAATGATACTTAGTTGGCTTACTGTGCGCAAGCAGATCTAAACTATAAACAAGTGTAAAATATACAATATCAGTGTTCTGGATCAGTTGTCAGATTCTAAAAAGTATACTTCTATGGCCAGATCTGGACACTCCTGTCGACGCTATTGTCCGACTGTGATGCAATTGTCTAGTACAAAATAATGACTGGATCTGGATGCGATCAACTTCGTTGTTCTAGATTTTTTGTTGGTGTGTTCAGATCTGGGATACAAGTTGTCACTCTTCATTGATTGAACAAACCCTAGTTTTTCACCCTTGGAATGAGTTTGTTGAAAAATGGGTTAGTGGGCTCATGTGTCGAGTTGCCCCACAAACCCTTTCGTCTATGGGTACTGTCTACATAGCCAATACTCCAACGAAGGTCTCAAACTTATGTAGTTCTCTCCTATGTGTGGGAAAGTGTGTGCACAAGGGCGCTATATACTATATAAAGATGCATGCAATGATCTAGCTTGTGATTTGATAAATATCGCTCATGGGCTACTCTTTGAATGCTTCAAACATGTGATATGACTGCTCTCATGCTTGATATGAAAATAAGGGCAAATAGGGCATAGTAGAGTGCTTGTGTAGTCGATTGATTTAGGTTTTGTAGGTGTTTGCTTGGTATTTTCTAGATGAGTTATGAGAAGGCTTAGACTTATATTAATACCACACCTTTTGAAAATATCTCATGGCAGGGTTCAATAAGACAATTATGCCGACCCATAGGTTTCAATCATTTTTTAATTTGGATGACTTTTGACTACTGAACACTAAATAAGGATCTGGACACTACCGTCGATGTAGTGTCCCTCTGTGCCCAGTAGTGTCCAGAGGGATTAAAAACAAGGACCGATCTGAAACTAACATTGAAAGATGTTTATCAGGTTTTAAGTTTTCTTTGCAATACAGGGGACCTAGGTCATCAGAATGATATAGATCGAACTAAGAAATAAATGTTTAGGCACAATGAGATGGCAGATGCAAAGTTTTCGGCAGTAAAGTAGTCTAGAACTAAAGGATAGAGCCCCGATTGATATTTGTCAAAAGTACAAGATTGGGATGCCATAAATATTCAATTTTAGTATCTACATTTGCCCCCTTTGTAATATAATAATGCATAAAGGAAAAATTACTAGGTTAAAAGAAAGGAATGCATACCTAGGTGTCTATAACACACCTTGCCTTTGTTTGAGCCCACTTTGAGTGTTTTGTTGGTGTATGAGTTGTAACCAAGAGCATAATACAATATAAATTAGTGCATATAATCTGAAATTTGGAATAATTAAAATACTTGAAAAGAAAAAGAGCAAGGAGTACACGTGTCAATGCAACCATGTTGCCTCTTGATGCTTTGACTTGGTAAAGATGCGTCCTTATGAAGTATTGGAGCTGGAGAAAGTTCAGACATGAACCTTGGAGATCTGAAGAGAGAGATTGGAAGGTATTATGACCCCAATCTGGTGCAAGGATAAGTTGTGACACGGCCATTGAAATCATTATATCTCAATCGCACAACTCAAGTGTGAATATGTAATATGGTGAGGGTGAGTGCTTTAATCACCTCATCCTATAATCTGGTGAGATACGATAGTTTAATCACTCCAATCTATAAATCTAATGAGGTTGAATGATTTAATCACTTCAACCTATACAATGAACTCATTGTTGTGGCAGAAAAGGCTCAATAAAATTACATCCTGATGTAATCGATGCATCCCGATGAGTGGTATAATTGGTAAATTTGCATTTTTTTGTGCAATAGCATGGCATATGCACCTCTAATATGTCTCAAACTGAAATGTGGGTATAATAACAGTACCATTGTACAGAATGTTGTCAAAAATATGTATCTAAATCATATAACTGTGAAAGCAATTTGTAAAACCAGTGCAAGTGTGGAGAACATGTTTCTATGACATGCCCCCATTGAATGTGAAAAATCTAAGAATTGGTGTAAATGTGGAGAACATGTCTTTTTGACATGCCCCCACTGTAATTTGGAGAATCTGAGAACTAGTGTAAATGTGGAGAACATGTCTTTTTTACATGCTTCCACTATAATCTAGAGAATCTAAGAACTGATGTAAATACGAAGAATGTGCATTTTTTGTTGGCCCAAATTCCAATGCAAACAAAGAAGAAAATATATTGTAAAAGAAAATATTTTTCACACCAAAATTGTATTGTATTATTCCAAATCATATTTACAAAGCACGTGAAAAGCTTTATAAGCTTTTCATGGGTGGTTACAAGGTAAAACCCAACTTTCCCGTGAACCAACAATTTATTTAAAACAAAGTATATTAGTAAATTAAATACTAACTATACTAACTAAATATTAATCTAAAAATATAAAATAAACTTTGAATAACAAAATTCCTAACAAACTCCCTCTTGATCCAAAGGGGTATAAAAAGACTAGAGCAAAGAACTATGAATCATCCAAGTAGACTCTGTCGCAACTGCAACTGATACACTGTGCATCCTGGACTGATCACACCCTGATCATCCCCGCACTGCAGTAGAACATGATCACACACTGTCCAACTATATCGATCCTCACACAGAATCCGTCCAACAAGTGACTACCCTCTGTACTGTGTATAGCACATCTCAAACTGATGCCCAACAATCGTCAACATCTCCCACAGGGCTTTGCTCAACACTAACAATGCTAGCAACACAATACTGACTCGTACCGCAAATTACCGACAACTGATCGAAAAACAAATATGCAATATCTTCTCCCCCTATCAGACGAGAGGTGAGAAGACAAGCAACAAACCAAGTACAAATCACTAAAATGCTCCACATCAAAGATCATAGAAACACTACATCTATGAAAGCAAAAGTACACAAGCCAAAAAATGCTACTACATCAAATCCCAATCTTGAGCCTAGCAGCTCGCACAAGATGGGTGAGTCACTATCTCAGAAGATATAGTCATCAGTTGCAGAGCATGCAACTTCAAGGTCATCCCATCCATCAGAAGAGGATGCAAAAGAATAGCCAAAAGAAGACCCAGAAGAATGACCAGAATGACTAGAGGAACTAGCAAAATGTGCTTCTGCCTTTTGTCGATGTCGAGAGGACCTCCATCGAGAGGGACATTCTATAGAGAGATGTCCTATGCCACCACAATTGTAGCATATGGTCTCACGTCCACTAAAACGAGAGGAAGAATAGCCACATGAAGAACTCTGGTGCTTGTGCTTGTGTCCATGTGAATGTTTGTGGTGATGCTCATGCTTTGAAGAACCAAAATGATGTCTATGCTTAGGAGAACCTAAATGATCTCTACGTCTAGAATGATGCTTATGTTTCGAAGAACCAGAATGATGCTTATGCCTGGAAGTGTGCCTTTCAGAGTGTCTCTGTTTCTCTTTGGGCTCATACAATGGATTTCCTATTTTGATATAGTATGCATTCTCAGTAGTTTTTTCTTTTTTCTTTGCAAATTGTCGTTCATGTTGAGTAAGCAACTCACAAATCGAATCAAATGTAGATTTGTTAATCTTATCACTAAGCTGTAACATCTCTAGAAAGTTCCTGTAGCTAAGACTAAGACCATTCAAAACAATAGAAATGAGTATTTCATCATCAATTTTTCCTCCAGTAGTGCCATATTTTTGTTTCTAGTTCTTAACGCGTGACACATATTCTGAAACATCTTCATCAATGAGTTTAGTGTTGAGCAACTGCATAAGGAGATCAATTTTCTTGTAAGCAAGTTGTTTATCATACAAATACTTTAGAGCTTTCCATGCTTCAGATTTGATAGTTTCTATATGAATTATGACTTGTGCATTGCAAGTGGATTTTAATAATGCAAGAGCTCCCCTGTCACATTTGTGAAATTCTGCAAGTTTTGGGGCTTTAGTAGGCAATGTTGGTTGTTTTTCAACGTCCCATAAGTCATTGAATATTAATGTGTTTTCCATGTTCATTGACCATTCTTTATAATTCTTAGGAGTTAGGCGTCCAATGTCAAAAATGAGACTCACAATTTTAGCTATGATGCAGAAAAGTAAGGAATGCTATCGACGTTTTGCCTTTACCTTCGAAATAGCTTCCATTTTACAAATAATCATGCGACTTCTGAGAGACTATATGTTCTCCGAGAGTATAAGCATAATGAAATAGAAAAAAACTTGCATTTTGAAAGTGTCGGTTTCAACCGAAAATGCACCTACTTTCATTACAATGCATGGTTTATCCAAAATATGTGAAAAACATATTTACACATGTCACAATCAAAAATTGATTGCACTAATGCTCTTGAAAATTCTTTTTCATGAAAAACGAGTGGTCATATGAAGAATTTGGCCACCGTATGCAGAAGATATGACATGTTCAAATTTTGCTCCTCTATCAAGCTAGACAGACCCCCTCTCAATGCTAATTCAAAAATTTTGACTAGTTTACGGGGATTAAAATTACATAGCAAGGCATCATGGACCCCTCCTTGCATATACTCGTTGGAAAGATATCTGAGTATAGTTTTCAAAAAAATAACTTTGACAAAAAAATATGACAATGTGTTTGGAATATCGTAGAAATGGTCACAGTAGGTCCAGATTTCTCTGTTTTTCAGAATTAATTCAAATGTCTTCTTTGCAAATAAAATTATTTTTTTTTACTTTTGAGAAAAATAATTTTTCCCATGAAAGTAATTTTTTGTTTTTTAAATAAAACCTAAATCTTTCCAAGGCTTTTGTAGGGCCCACCAAACCCTAATATTTGACAAACTATAATAAAAAAGACTTTGCCAAATGAAAAAAATAAACTTTGCTCATATTTCCAACGCCATGGTTGATCTAGAAAATTCTTACTCCTTCTGCAACCCTTAAGCCATATAAAATCCATGCAAGATTGAATCTTTCATTATTTGGCAGTGTTTGAGACTAACAAGAGAGATTTTGGTTGAGTAAATCTGATTTTTTATGATGCAGGTCATTATGGAGGTCGCACTACAGCAATTTTTGGCTGTACAACTCGATTTTTCAGCTTGAAAAACTTCTAGAATGCTTTGAGATTTGATAAATGGTCTTCAGGAACTCAAGAACAAATCAAATACTGGGCAAATCAATTGCTAGAGAAATAGAAGCCATTTTATTCAATCACAGATATATCCAACATGAAAACGCCATACAAATGCATATGTGGGCTATAAAATTTTATTTTCTAACTTGAAAAAAATTCTCAAAAGCTTGGAATGATCCTCAATTGCTCAAAAACATATCAGAAACTTAGCAAATGAAGGTTGGATGTACTATCAGGGAGTAGGTCATACAGAGACTATTTTCTCAAATTTTCTCAGACTTTCTAATGTAAAATTATTTGAAAAATTAAAATATTTTAATAAATTTTCATAAATTTTAAAAATTAGACTAACCAAAGTTGATTTTCCAGGGCATTTGGGACATACCTTATACCAATGCAATCTTCCAATCTTGTCTTTTCCATATTCACTATGCTTCAACAAACCATGCTCTAATACCACTGTTGGCCTAAATTCCAATGCAAACAAAGAAGAAATTACATTGTAAAAGAAAATATTTTTCACACAAATTGTATTGTATTATTCCGAATCATATTTACAACGCATGTGAAAAGCTTTATAGGCTTTTCACGGGTGGTTACGACTTAAAACCAGCTTTCTCGTGAACCAACAATTTATTTAAAATAAATTATATTAATAAATTAAATACTAACTATATCAACTAAATATTAATCTAAAAATATAAAATAAACTAACTTTGGATCACAAAATTCCTAACATTTTTGGCATGCCCCCACTATAATCTAGAAACTTTGACAAATGTGGAGGTCATGCTCCTATGACATGTACCTCTTTTTGAGATAAGGGAACTAGAAATTGATAGGTACCTTACCTCGAAAGGATAAGGTAGTTATATAATTTGTGTATGAATCATGTAGCATATAGGGATAATGTGTCAAAGTAAATATATCAATTAGGCTTCTTAGTATGTCATCACATCAAGTCTTAAAAAGCATGATATAGCTCATGGCAATGTCTAGAAGGTAATAGTACAAGCTCAGCAAGCAATCAAAAACACACACAAGAGCACTCAATGTAATGCAAAGGAATGGTCCAAAGAGACCTCATACAGGGGGCATGTTCAAATGCCACACAATCGAAATGAATGACATATTTAAATGTCCAATCTACATAGAATGACATATTCAAAAGTCCAATTAACATATAATGGCATATAGGCCAATAGGCAAGAAACATATTCAAATGTTCCACATGTAAGACAATAGCAAGCAATGGAATACACTCAAGTGAAAAAGTGAACAATGAAATATAAGCAACCAACATAAGCATATTATACTAGTCCCTGCACATATATATTAGCAAAAATGTTATGTAGCACAGCATATCAAGTACATTGTGGAGGGTACGAGCATGGATATAGACGTATAAGCAATATAATCTCAAACATGATAATGCAAAAATGATCATAAAATGTATGTAACATGTATCAATCGTGATCAAAGAAACAGATGCCCCCAACGTACTATATGACGTGAGTAGAGGAAAAGTCCAACATCTGAAAATGCATCGATCATGTGTATGGGTATGTTTGTATCACACTCAAAGATACATGAAACATAGGTGTATATAGGAATGAAATGATATGCTATCTACTAACATAAAGCAAAAACATAAATGCCAAGGATCTAGTAAATTTTGGGAATGCTGAATATTTTTGCATTTTTGAATTTTTTTAATGTATTTTGGATTTTTGAAAAGTTTAGGTATAATATTTTCACAAGTGCATAATGTTCATTGGATTCTTGAGAGGTTTTTCTTTAATGATAGCCAAGTAGTACATGCAATTTCTCAATTTTTATGTAACTACAAATAGGCCCAGCGAATTTGGTTCGAACTTTTCTTTTTTATCTTTTTCTGCATTGGCATTCGTTTGATTTTCTTTTAGTAGCAATTTCCCACAGAAAATTCACGTGGCCAAACCTTTTTGTTATATGCACATTTGATACGATCTTGACAGACCCGTAAATATCCAATAGCCCGTGTACGTTTTGCACTCAATTGTTCTAACTGATGTAAGCATTTTTCACATTGGGTTCACCAAATATTTAACCCTAAAATTTAGATGTGTGGGTATCTAGGGTTAAGAAATATAGAAGTAGGTCTAACACAAGGGTGATAAACTAATCTCATAGTTTGAAATCTCATTCTCAGCAATTTCTCAAGAGGGCAAAATTTGAACCGGATCTTGGATCTTGGGAATTTCTCAAAAATTTCTCGACATTTCTCGACAACTTTATTTATACTTTAAAAAACATATAAATTCATAAAATAAACTATAATTAAATGTAAAACATTGTTAAATGACATAAAAAATGAATGTAGAGAATGCCATAGGCCCATAAGTATATTTTCTATCAATGTGAGATAACAAAAGAGTACAATAGTAACAATACTACAAAGTTGCAAACTGCAAAGTTACAAACTGCAATGCTCAAAATACAGTATAATGGGCCAAATGCCAATCGATTCTCACTGTGAACTTGAAATGTCAACAGTCAATCGATTCTCAGTTCTCATTGTGAAGTGTGAAGTAGCAACTGTCAAGCTACAAAATAATATTAGAAAGTTACAAACTCCAAACTTCAACTTCAAACTGGGACTTGAATATTACAAATCGCAGACGTTGTCGCTATGCACACTGCAAAGTGCAACTATAGGGTTTGACGACGAACTTGCAACTTGAATATGCATGAGAAATGATGAGATGAGGGCATGTTTTTTCCTTTTCAATTTTCACTTAGCAATACTGTCTCGCCTATGCAAAATCGTGATAAAACATTTTGCAAATCTGGATGTTTACCTTTTATTTTTAATGCATTTTTTTTGTTTGTTTGGTAGCCGAGAAGCCTTGGTTTTCTCAGCAATTTTTGCCAAGAAATTATCGAGAAAACCAGGGCTTCTCATCTCACGAGATACAGCCCGGTTTCTCGATTGGCCCTTGTACTATGAGAAATGGCAAGAAACGACGAGAAATCGCATAGATTTGAAACAGAGACTAATCTATAACAAGCCAATTAATAGAAAACTTAGATAAATAATATTCTGGAAGATATTGCATGGAACAATGATACTTAGTTGGCTTATCGTGTGCAAGCAGATCTGGGCTAGAAATAGATGTAAAGTATGCAAGATCATTGTTATGGATCAGTCATTAGATTTTAGAAATTGTACTTCTATGACCACAAACACTATCATCACTGCTATTGTCCGACTGTGACGTAGGTGTCCAGTACAGAATAATGACTAGATCTACATGCGACCAACTTCGTTGTTTTGGGTTTCCTGTCATCTTTCTACTAGTGTGTTCAAATCTGAGACACAAGATGTCGTTCTTCGTTGATTGATCAAACCCTCTCTTCACCCTTCACCCTTGGAATGAGTTAGTTGAAAAATGGGTTAGTGGCCTCACGGTGTCAAGTTGCCCCAAAGACCCCTCTATCAATGGGCATTGTCTACATAGTCAATACTCCAAGGAGAGCCTCAGACTTATGTAGTTCTCCTCAATGTGTGTCCACAAAAGTGCAATATACTATATGAAGATGCATGCAATAATCTAGCTTGTGATTTGACAAATATTGCTCATGGGTTGCTCTTTGAATGCTTCAGACTTATGGTATGACTACTATGCTTGATATGAAAATAGGGAGGAATAGGGCAAAGTAAAGTGCTTGGGCAATCGATTGATTTAGCTTTTGTAAGTGTTTGTTTGGTATTTTCTAGATGAGGAATGAGAAGGCTTAGACTTATATTTATACTACACCTTTTGAAAATATCTCACAGTAGAATTGAATAAGACAATAAAGTTGACCCATAGGTTTCGATCATTTTGTAATTTGGATGACTTTTGGCTACTAGACACTAAATAAGGATCCAGATACTATCGTCGGCGATAGTGTCCCTCTGTGGCCGGTAGTGTCCAGAGGGTGAAAAAATAAGTATTGCTTTGAAACTGACAGTGAAGAATGTTTATCAGGTTTTAAATTTTATATGCAATATAGGGAACCTAGGTCATTAGAATGATATAGATCGGACTAAGAGATAGACGTCTAGGCATAGTGATATGGTGAATGCGATCCTTTTGACAGCAGAGAGGTCTAAAACTAAAGGGTAGAGCCCTGATTGATATTTGTCAAATGTATAAGACTGAGATGACATAAATATTCAGTTTTAGTATCTACACCAACATTCTCATTTCATTGTGGACCACACTAGCTACAGATGGATCAAGAAAAAAATCTCTAAATGTTGACTTAGTTCCATATGCAACTTTTGAGTTATCATATAATGGTTTTCTATTAGGTAGCCAAAGTATTTCATTGTTATAGTACTTTGGATTGAAAGCATAAGCAAAGCGATGGAACGGGGTGGTCATTTTATTTCACCTCTTCATGACTACAATTTTAACTTCATTATATAACTTTTCTTCAGGATCTTGCCCTTTTTTTGTATGCTCTCTCTCATACTTTCGAGCATGGAGTCAATTCCATCATAAATTTCTCTCATGCAAGCTACATTTGTATCTGCATATCGGATCATGGATATAATAAGCTCTGTAAAACTGAACAAGTACTCAACCTTGGCCCATAAATCATCATTGAGGATCAATGATTTTATCTTATCAGCTCTTTCAGATTTTGTTTGCCTCTACACAGACCAAACATTGCTAGTCACCATACTGCTTAATACCTCTCTTACCTTCACAAGTCATCTCAAAACAAGTGTGCGAGAGGGAAAACTCATCTTAGCAACCTATAAAAAGAAAATAAGAATTTTACAATTAGATTCAAATTTTTAACTATAGACTTTAAAAAGTTAGAACTTAAAAATTACGAATTTGTTCCCTTACCTTCAAAAACTCCAACCTCAAGAATCTCCTAAAAATGGCCTGGGACATGTGATGATTGGTGACAAACATCTGAATGTCATTTGCCTCTGCATAAATTTGCTCTATTTGTGAGGTTTTATCAATCTTTTGCAACATCAAATTGTGAGAGTGGACTACAGAGGACATCAAAATATGTGTTTGTATGTCCCCTCTACAACCAACCCAGCTGCTCTACAATTTTTTGCGTTGTCCGTGATGACTTGGACAACATCTTGAGGGCCCACCGACTCAATAGCCTCTATCAAAATAACAACAAATAAAGAGCATATTTCACTTGGCACTCACAATCAACAATTTTTAGGAACATTTCCTCTTTAAAGCATACAACATTTAACAAAAACCTATTTTGAGCATCCTTCTATCTATCTGAAATAATAGACACTCCTGAATCCTTCCACAAATTTTTAATTCAATGCAAAGAAGTTTGAATATGTTCCACTTTTTTTGCCAAGGGTGTGGTTCGAATTTTCTTATAATTAAGGTATGTGTACCCTTGTGGGACTTCATTGACATCTTTCAACATTTGTTACCAATAAGGTGACCTCAAAACGTTGAAGGGCAGCCCATATGCATAAATGCATCAAGCAACCAACTCATTAGCAATGTCCCTCTTCTCAACATTGAATACTTTTCCAATGCTCCTTTTAGTTTTTTTTCATGGGGTGGTCTTTAACCAATCATCCAAGGGTGTTTTATGTGGTTGAGTCTAAATTTGAATGAAAGGATGATTTGCAAATGAAGGTGTGGGTGGTCTTCCTAAAGACCTTTGCAAAGGAATTGTTCTAGATTGACCTCTTAAAGCAACTTTTCAATTAGCTTGCTCTTGCTCTTTCATGTACTCCACCATTTTTGCATTTGAAATTTTCACACTTTTTGATTCTCGGTCCTACATACTTGGTTAAATGAGTTTTGACTCGGGCATATGAGGACTTATATGTCACATGGAAATCATTGCATAGCCAAATACAAAAGCCACCACCCACAATGTTCTCTAACACTCTCACGTCTCTAAAGAGAAGAGGCAAGATCATATTTCACGAGAGCAAGAATGTTTTCATGTGAGCCTTCTTCCCAGTTTGCAAGGAATTATATTTCCACATTTCTTCCCCATTTTTACTCTATACATATACACCATAATTACCAAGACACAAGTATGGTTACTGGTACACCATTCTTCAAAAAAAATAGGAGACATGTATTCGGAGACATCAAAGAATATATATATATATAAACAAAACATAAGAAGGCAATGGCACTTTAAAAATTGTAACATGCGTTAAGAATAACTTTTAAAGTAAAGAAATTAGATGTCAACAAAATATGAGCAATTAAATTGATATATGGCCTTGATATCTCATCAAATCTAGGATCAAGAGTACACAATAATAATTATTATTATTTAAAAAAAAGCATTGGAATGCTAGTCTTTGAGATGCATCTCTGGTGGTAGGAGACACGTCTCAAGTGGTAGGAGACATGTCCTTTATCCAACAATGATATGCACAATTCTCCCATAGACCAATAACCTAAAATTCTCGATTCAAGGCTTTGCTAGTTATAAATCTTACCTATGGTTCTATCACTTTGTCCTCAATCACCAATATTGTGATTTCTTTGGCTATTTTGAATCATTTGAATGTCTTGCTCTGATTTCTTAGTTTCTACTCCTTAAGATTTTTTTACTATAGCCTCCCATTCCTTAATATTTCTTTCTCCTTCCTATTTATTGGATTTGCAACAAAGTTGATAAACAGATGGCTGCAAATTGGCAATCCCCCCCTTATGAACCCTCATGTTGATTTTTTTGGGTGGCCTCTCGAGGGAATATAACAATCACAAAGTCCGTTGTTGGCTTAGGAAGGGAATTTGGAGATCACCAAAGTCAACTTCTTGCTTGGGGACCGAAATGGGATCTTCCCCAAGGGTGGCTCCTCCATTACCAAAGCTACGAACAATGAGGTGAAGGCAGTTGTGTGCTCCTAGAAGGCTTGAATTTGGTTTTAGATTAGAGAGCCAAAAACATCATTGTAGAATAGGACTCAATGATAATCATAAAATGCAATGAAGAAGCCTAAGACTCCCAGCTAGAAATTTGAAAGCATCCTAGGAGAAGCTAGAACTCTAATTCTCTCTTTTGAAAGCATCTCCTTCAGACACTGCTATCAAGAATACAGTGAGCTAGCTGGTCTTCTTGCCATGCAGCTATTGACCAATATCTGATTTCCTCTTATATCGGGATTCTAACAAAAAATTGTGAGAGGTGAGGGGAAGGAGGGAGGTGGGTCTCCCCACACTATTACTCCATGACAATTTGGCTTTATGAGAAGATATGTTGAGAAATGCTCAAAAGTATAAAGACTATGCTTGGAAAATTGACTGAGTTGAAGAAAAATAAATAAAATAAACCAAGAAGCAGATTTAAAAAAGGAGAGTAAATCTAAAACAAAGAAGGGGATGGGGGAGCGGGTGCAAAAGGAAAAAGAAGGGAGAAAAAAGGATATTTTTCAAAATATTCTCAAATAAACACCCACTACATCGAAAGGCCCATACCCCAAGGGGCATCTTCAATATATGTCATCTGCTTTTGGCACCAAAGTCACTTATGCCCGTCCAGACATAGCGTGAGAAGGGTGTCTTCCATCTTTTCATAGAATGGCACTCATTCAAAATTAATGACAAAATTGTAACTAAGGATTCACATTCAATTCCCTTGGTATATGTGGTGTCTCACTCATTTTCTATACCTATGCTTTGCATCTGTATCCAAAAAGAGCTGAATTTTTACCTTCGACATTTATATTAGGTGGTTGTGTTCACTAAGGGTGGAGGCCTATTGTGAGGCTTCTAGTGTGAGACAAACAGATTAAATATTGTTTCAGTAGGGGTGCAATTTTAGAAAGGTGTCTCAAACGAGTTTTTAAAATCAAGCAGGAAGACTCCCTAGGAATGTTGAGAAGCATTCTACGAGAATAAGGAGTGGGCAACACCATAGCAAAAAGATAAAGGGCCTCCATGGAAGAAGAGTTCCAATACAAGCTTGTTGCAATGGTAAAGGATTAAAAATGTATACAACTGGATCCTTGGATGGATTATGAAGGGTGAGAGCAATATCACATGGAAAATGCAGGGAGATTCACTAAAAAAGAAGGAAAAGGCTAAAAATATGGAAGACGATGCTGACTCACTCATCAGAGATGGGGTGATGATTCTGAGGAAGGAAATTTAGTTTGTCTAAAAAAATTCAAAGCAATGAAGTGCCATTATGCATCCTCCACTCATTATGTCAAAGACCTAAGAGTTGTTCATAGGAATGATCTACTAGTTCTCACAAACTCGACAACCTTCACAATGCTGAGACAGTTAAAATTACTATATCAACATCTGGCTAAGCATGCAGTGTATGAACAAGGAGTTTGTGTTGAGTTGGCCTAAAGTCTATGGGAAGTGCATTTGTGAAGGGTAAGAAACCTCCTTCTTCTCCCACTATCTCTCATTCACCACTAGTCAAGTCTAAAGTGGCAAGGTAGTTTTATTTTGGAGAGGCAGGAGTAGGTCTTTCCCGGATGAGACATTCATGAAAAAATTTCCAAAGTGGGCCTTGAGACTTCATGGCTCTCTCTACTTCTTGCCATGGCTTTTGATTTAAATCAGGTGGTTGTTTGTATGCGGAAAAATTGTTATGGGTGGGGTAGGTGTTTTGTGGATCAAAATTTGTATGATTATCCTCGTTCTTGGTGTTTGGTTAAGTTCTCTATTTGTTGATGATCTGCTCAAGTCTGGCTTTAGTAGACTAGTGATGGTTATATATCAAGGTTTTTTTAGCTCTGGTAGTAAGAACCCTGTAAAGCCAAAATTTTAGTATTGGATGCTCAATGATTGTCACTGTTGGATGAATTGTGAGGTTTGTTGGAAGCAGCTCAAAGGGGCCTATATCTTCATTTTGACGGTCTGCCTACCTATCTTTTTGACAAAAGTCTGACGAGATAGGATATGAGTTGGCTGGTGGATGTGTTTTATTAGAAGGTTGCTATTTTAGGCAGCTCAACTTGGGTGACATATTTTTGGCTGGAAACTCCCCAATTTTTTGCAAGATAGTGTTGTTGTGGATTCAAGGATGAGATTGCTGAAACAATCATTTTGTCTATAGTTGTATATAATATGTTTTTTTATTCGTCTTGTTTTTTGCATTCAACTCTGTATTGAAGAATGAATCAAGATAAAATTAGCATTATCTCTCAGCAAATAGGAAGCTTGATCGTCCTCCCTCCCTCTTGAAGTGAAATTCTTCAAACTAGAATCAAAGGCACTCTCATTTGTCCCTCCTCGGTTCAAAAGTAGGGCAGACCAAGAAAAGATCAAAAGCATGATGTATACCTTCACGACGATGCATCTTTGAACTAGTTTTAGAACTCATGCAATATGCAATTTTCGATCTTTTTTGCATTCATATTTTACAGTCAGTTGCCCTGTTGCAACCCCCATTTTACCAATCAAAACAAAAAAAAAACTCTCCTTTTCTTTCTTGAGAATCTCTTTTGTTTTTCCTATTTGCCATTCTTTTAAAATCCCAGGGGCTTTCCATTCCCATTCTACTTCCCATAGGTGTGGTTCACTTTCTATCTCCTGCTTCCATCTTTGATCTTCCTTTTCTAACCCTCTATTAGTTTCTCCATTTTCCTTCTACAAAGTCTCCATCTCCTTCTCCTTCTCCTTTCTTATATGCTTTTGTAACTAACTTTCAATAAAATATAAGCTCTTCTATTTTTCCGAACAAAAATTTAAAAAATTAGCATTCAACTATAAGAGTATATGTGGAAGTATATGCAATTTGTGTGATTTCCCTACTAAATATCAAAGCATTTGGAAAGAGCATACAATATTTGTTACCTTGTTTGAGTTCCATGGTAATAAGCTTAGTGTTGACGTATGACCTTGTCGACCACATATGATTGCAATAATAACCACATGATGATTTTGGAATATAGAGGAAATGATAAAATGCAAGTTGCTAGTAAAATTCGTTCAACCTTGAAATTAATGGCACTAGATCTAAGAATGATCTATCCTTGAAATTTGGGCCTACACATTGCATAGAAATGAGGAAACTATCTTGTTGATGAATTTAGAAAGTTAATTACAATGAAAATAATCACTTACCTCCTCGTTAATGGGTCAAGGGTCATCTCAAGTGGTCAGCTATATGTCTTGGGTTGCACCATCTGCAAGTTTTTAAAACTAAATTTTGATGGCGCATCTAGAGGCAACGCAAGAGCTTCTAGGGTCAGGTGTGATCAAAGATTGCATTGAGTCCTTGATCCGGGTTGCCTCAATCAAACTTTGCAATGGAAGGAACAATGAAGCGAAAGCCCAATCATTGGTCATTGGGCTCCATTTGGCAGTTCAATTTGGCATTCACAATCTCGTCATAAAGGGAGACTCTATAGTAATCATCAATGCTCGTCACAACCAAGGTTCACACAGTTGGAAGTTGGAAAATATCCTTAATCAAATGTGGGTTCGTCTTGAAAGGTTTAGCCCCTTGCAAGCCAAGCATTGTTTCAAAAAGGATAATAAAGAGATTGATTTCCTCACCAATGATACGTTGACCAGCAAGATACCCTAAGGATGGATAACGTTATGTCTAGTTGGATAGGTCTAAAAGAGCATTGGTTGTTGGATGTGGCACATAGGCCTCCTCCACGGCCTTTGAATTAATGTCATTCAAGGGGCTTGCTATAATTTCATAAATAGTTTGGCTTTATCGATTTTTCTATTTCTATTTGAACCGGTTAATAGAGTTATACAGTTGAATTTCACACTTCCAATATTATATGATCAGATTTCTTATTTTGTCGTATAATGAGGCTTTATTTGGCATGGGTTGGGCTTTGTGTCTACTTCATGATCACTCCTTTCCCCTATTCATTGTTGGAAGTGGAGTGGGCCGGAAGAAATCTAGAGTTTTCGACCTGAGTAGGGTGATTAATTGTTGAGGGGGTGTGGCACATAAGGGCAAGTGCAAGCATCTCCTTATTGTGACCTTTCATTCCTTTAAACTCAAACTTTGGCCTTAAATGCTTATGCTTTGTTTCATCCACTCCTCCACAATGACGCTCACATCACTATTTCCATGGTTTTTCCTTTGTGGTTTCAAGAAAGAAATGTGTTTTCAATTGGTGATCTTGGATGAGAGATTAAAGATGGTGTACTTTGCTCAGACAGGGGACATTCTATCTACCATTAAAGCCGTCTTGGGGACTGACTACATCGAAACGGAGATGAGGACCAGAGTAATTCCAAGATAGCATCCATGTTTGTGACCAATTTAATGGCTCTCCTATCAAGCAAAGATGAGGTTATTTTGGTACCTGAAGAATTTGTGAAGAAGAAAAATCAGAGTGGTTTAGATAAAATCTTAGATGGCGTTTGATTTGGTCTCCCTATATTGCCTCCCAATTTCTAGGCATTAAAGCAAGGGGTTGTGTCAATGACCTATTTCAGGGAGTTGGAAACACGGTTTCTTAATCTAGAGGAAGTGGTGGCCTCACTAAAGAATTTTATTCGTGTTGGGAACTAAGTTGAAGGTGTTGTTGATCCGTTGTTAAATCTTGATTTGACTCCCCTGCTTCAACCCATCTTACCCTCACATCATCTCGTGGGAAAGAAAGTGGCAATCTTGGCAGGATGGTTGTTGTCTCAGGTGGGGTGCCAGATGGAGCTGCTGTAGATATTAAATCTTTACATAAAAACTAGTCTTGTACACTTTGCAAATATTACTCATGGCTTAGCCTTTCAGTTCATGACCTCCTCGTTTTTTGCGTTCGACATCTCAATGTGCATGAATGTTTATCTTATAGTCTAGCCCTACTATAATGATTACCCAGATCATTTGTAGCCCACAATATGCTTAAAACTTGATAAATATCGTACACTGCTAGTTACAGATCTTCAACAATTCTCTATCCTCCAAGACACTACCATCTAGACTAGGGAACTAGCTTCGATGCTATTGTCCCAAGTCTAACGCTAGTGTTCGTACTTACAAACACTCAAAAATTTGCAAATATTTAGATATGTAAGGGTCGGCCTTTTGTCTTAAATAACCCTCCCATGAGATAATTTCAAAAGGTGCAATATAAATACGAAACAACACCCACTCATTCATCCATCTATCAACTACCAAGCAAGCACGTATCAAGCACACTAAGTCATTCATACAACTGAGTTCTACTACCCCATTCTTCCTTATTTCTATATCAATCATAGGAGTTGTCTTCTTACAAGTTTAAAGCATTCAAAAAGCATCCCATGAGCAATATTTGTCAAGTTGCAAGCTAAATCACTATATGCACTCGCATATAGCATACTACACTAGTGTTCACACACAAGCCCACAAAAGGAGGAGAACTACATCCATCTGAGGCCCTCTTTGAAGTATATGGCTATGTAGGCAACACTCATTGACAAAGGGGTCTTTGAAGTCAGCTCGACTTCATTTAAGCCCACTAACCCTTGTTTTCCAAGATCACATGCCCTAATTAGAGGACTTAGGCGTTTGAGCTACACACTGATATCCAAAACATGTGTATGCGATCTAAATAGAGAATTTGTAAGGCAATATTAAGATCTAATAAGAGCAAGTGGAATTTTCATAAAAGGACTCGTACTTCACTGCGGACAAAAGCATCAATGCTAGTGCCCAAATTCCAACGGTAGTTTCCAAATTGATAGAATGCTAATTTCTAGAATATGACAAATCATATTTGAGCATCATCCTAACTGTTCCTGCACCAGCATTTTCCAGATCTGCCTATGCATCAATGAATAGGGTAAGTCTTATCTCTTCGCATTTAAGCAATCTAATTACTATTTGACTACGTTGTTTAGATACGGGTACGGGTACGGGTATGATTCAAGTACGCGGGTACGTCATTTTTCAAAAACCTTGATTTGGATACGTCGTGGGTACATCTCTATATATATATTTAAAATATATATATATATGCATATTACTCAATTTTTTTGTAAAACACTTGAAAATAGTAAATACATAGTGTTTGTTCATTCATTGCTTCAAATTTCAAAATGTTCAAAGTATACATTGCAAAGACATTCGGGCTTTTCAAAATGCAAATGTAGAATAAATCATAGATTCATAATTCATCTAGATAGTCCTCATATTCATAATTAATAATTATGAATGTTACTCCCACTAGCTCCACTTGGACAACTCCCATTAACTCCACTCACCACTCCTGGTGTTGAATTTTCTTCATTGTCATCAACATCATCCACACCAAGTAATGAAACTTGGGCAAATGTAGATGTGGTGGCATCCAAGTCTATATTCTCTGGAAGGATATCCCAAAGTTTGTTAGGCCCTCGCATATAGTCCTCAGACTTGTGTGAAAAGAGGCGCAAATTGGAATGTACAAATACCAAATCCTCAGCTTTCTTGGATGCCAACTTGTTTCTTTCAGCAGAATGGATAAATGCATATGTACTCCAATTCCGCTTTGCTGAAGAATTACTAGCCACCTATCACAAAAAAAAATTGTTAATTGTTAGAATTTTTGAATTTAAAATTTGTAACAATGTAAAAAAAATATGTCAATAACTTAATAATTTTTTTTATTTAATTCAAATTGAATACCTGTGACAGAATTTTGATTGCAATAGGTCGTAGGTACTTGGCATCATGGCCATGTATATACCACCACTTGATTGGAGACAAACTAGATTTGTCAAAAAGAGCCTCAATTTCTCCCATGCTGCCCTCTGAAGCTACAAACATGGCCATTTCGTTGCGGACCACACTAGCTACAGATGTATCAGGAAAAAGCCTTCTGAATGCTTGCCTAGTCGCATTTGCAACCTCTACATCATCATATGGTGGTTGCCTATTGGGTAGCCGAAGTATTTCATTGCTATAATACTTCGAATTGAGAGCATAAGCAAGGAGATGTAATGGGGTGGTCATTTTATTCCACCTCTTCATGACCAACGTCTTGATTTCATTATAAAACATTTCTTCTGGGTCTTGCTCTTTATTTTGTATGATCTCTCTCATACTTTCAAGCATGGAATCAATCCCATCATAAACCTCTCCCATGCATGCTGCATCTGTATCCGTAAATCGGATCATAGATAGAATAGGCTCTGTAAAACTGAGCACATATTCAATCTTGGTCTACCAGTTATCATCAAAGATCAATGCTTTGATCTTATTGGTTTTTTTAATACCAGTGGTGCTTGCTTGCCTCCACACACCCCAAACATTGCTTATCACCATACTGCTTAGTGCCTCTTTCACCTTCACAAGTCGTCTCAAGATGAGCGTGTGAGAGGCAAATCTAGTTTCAACAATCTACAAAAAAAAATAAGACCAAGTTTAATTGTCCAAACTATAAATGTTGATAAACTAGAATTAAATTATTAATTATTAAAAAGTTATAACTTCAAAATTAAGAACTTCAAAAGTAAGACTAAGAATTTGTTCTCGAATTTCTTACCTTAAACAACTCCAACTTTGAGAATTCCCTGAAGATGCCCTGAGACGTGATAATTTGTGACAAATGTTTGAATGTCATTGGCCTCTGCATAAATTTGCTCTATCCATTGAATTTTACCAATCTTTTGCAGCACCAAGTTGAGGGAGTGGACAACACAAGGTGTCCAAAATATGTGCTCGTATTTGCCATCTATAATCAACCTAGCTGCTCTGCAATTCTTTGTGTTGTCTGTGATGACTTGGACAACATGTTGGGGGCCCACAGACTCAATAACTTCTATCAAAATGTTTGCAATGAATTGAGCATCTTTTACTTCGCTCTCACAATCCACTGCCTTCAGGAACATTGCCCCTTTAGGGCATACTGCAATAACATTGATCAAATCCCTGTTTCGAGCATCTTTCCATCCATCTGAGATAATGGACACCCCTGAATCCTTCCACGAATCTCTAATTGGCTGCAAAGAAGTATGAATATGTTCTACTTTTTTGGCCAAGAGTGTGGTGCGAACTTTCTCATAGTTAGAGCCTTTGTAACCTTGTGGAGCTTCATTGACTGCTTTCAACATTTGTTGCCAATAAGGCAATCTCAAAACATTGAAGGGCAGCCCACATGCATAAATGCATCTAGAAATCAACTTATCAGCAATGTCCCTCTGTGCAACATTGAAAGCTTTTTCCAAGATTCTTTTTGGTTTTTTCCGTAAAGTGGCATCTGCATCATCATCAGCTTCTGGTATTGCAACTGAATGAGCTCGAGTTTGACTTTCAATGAAAGGATGACTCGTTGCAAGTGTTATGGGTGGTCTCCCTGATCTACCTCTTTGGAGAGGTATTATTTTAGAACGATTTTTTGAAGCAACTGCTGCATCGGCTTCTTCTTGCTCTTTCATGAACTCAACTATTTTTGGCTTGAGAATTTTATCACACGTTCTGAGACCTGATGGCCCAACCCCAGTCAAATGAGTTTTGACTCGAGTATATGAGGATTTGAATGTGGAATGACAATCATTGCATATCCACACACGAGTTCCACCTCCAGCAATGATCTCAAGTATCATCACATGTTTTCAAAGAGAGGAGGCAGGGTCATATTTCACTTGAAGTGAGGTTTCAGCGTGGTTTGCTTCATCATGCCCTCTTGACATTGAACTGGATGCCATAGATATCATAATTATGAATTATCAAATTAGATTCTAGAACCAATCAAAAATATACAAAATTAAAATTAATAACAACTAACTTTGTTTATGATTTTCACGATCGCAATTACGCGCGAGAGAAGAGCATACGCAGAAGTTAGGGTTAGAAACATAAAAAATATACATTTGATTTTTTAAATATTTAAACTTGAAAAAATAAAAAATAAATGTAATGCAACTAACTCTGTTTCTGATTCTCAAGATCACAATTACGCACGAGAGAAGAGCATATGCAGAAATTAGTGTTAGAAGTTAGAAACTTATACTTTTTAAAAATATACATTTGATAATGATTTTTTTAAATAATAAATATTTATGGAAAGTGAAACAAGAACAATAAAAATAAATAAATTTTAATACGATTACAAACTTTAACATTGTAGAAAATTTAAATTTAAAATTTAAAATAAATAAATAAATTTAAATTTAAATTTAAAAGAATTTTAAAATTAAAAATATTAAAAATAAAATTTAAATACTACTTAAAAATATAGTAAACTGTAAATTTAAAATAAAATATAAATTATAATATTAAAAATGTAAAAACTAGATACTAAATAGTATTTAATTTAAATTTTTAATATTATATTTTATTTTATTTTTAATAGTTATATTCTATTAAATGAAAAATTTAAAATTGATTTGTTAAATACTAAATACAAAATTAAAAAAATTAAAACTAAATACTAAATGAAAAAAAAAATTAACATACCTGGAAATTGCAAATGCAGTCCTCCCCTAAGGCGCGGCTTCACTCCACACTCCCACAGTCCACTCTTCAACTGAAAATTTGTTCTTTGAATCTCTTCTCCCGGCGAATTTGCGCTCTCCTCTTCACTATCTTCACCTACAAACTGCCGTTGCACCTGCAATCTGCAAAACACAAACAATGGTCGCGACTTTTTTTTCGTGTTTTGAAGAAGGGACGCGCTTCTTTTATAGGGTTTTCTGCGTTTTTGCTTTTCGCGTTGAGGGTTTCTTAAGTTTCTAGGGTTTTTTTTTCGCGCTTTTTCTGAGTTTTTTTTTCATTTTTCGTGACAGGGGCCGGAAGTTTTCAGGGACGCCCCGAAAAACCCTAGGTACGCCTGGAGTCGTCCCGAAGGCGCCCGCCAGCATGTCGGACGTTTCCGGCACGCCGGCGGACGCCTCCGAGCGTCCCCGGGACGTCCCATGCCGAAGGCGCCTCCGAACAGGAGGTGTCGGGCCGAGGGGCGTACCCCTGCAACATAGCTATTTGACATTGTACTTTCTATATTTAGCATATTTTCT
Organism: Torreya grandis; assembly: GCA_037957365.1. Taxonomy (NCBI): domain Eukaryota; kingdom Viridiplantae; phylum Streptophyta; class Pinopsida; order Cupressales; family Taxaceae; genus Torreya; species Torreya grandis. Next base: position 332,007 of record JARHVA010007386.1, read on the forward strand.
GTAATGTCCCCTTTTTCAAAATTAGAATAATATTATTACTAACATAAAATTTATTTCTAAATATTTAAAATAAAGTAAAAATAGTCTAATTTGCTTGTGACTTAAAGGGGGATTTTTAAGTGTCATGCTCTTATTTAATCCTTAAATGAAATTAAAAGAAAAATATATATTTTTTAAATATTTATATTTCCCTCCAAGTGGAGCGCCCTAGTTTGGATTTATTTTTTATGGGAAAAGGGGTATAAAAAGGGAGAGGAGGATCATTTGGAGGATTATGTTATGTTGTGGAAATTATTTGTAAGTATAACCACGAAAATATCAGCGTCTCACCTTGAAGGACGAAAACCCTTCTTGGTATTGTTTGGGGACAAAACCCCTCAAGCAAGGCATTGGCAGTTTCATTCTAGGAGTCACATTTGGGCAGATTGTGTATTGGAAGCATCAAAGAATACATTCAGCGGGAGTGCAATGCTTTTGGGAGGTTGATAGGGCAATTTGAAGGAGTGTTCCACTATGTCTAGGGTAGATTTGCATATTTGAATTCCTAACAAGGGCAGCAACTAGGTTTCAAGTAGGGCACAGTAGCAATCAATGCTTTTCTAGAGCAGCAAGCAGCATTGGTAGGCCATTCAAGAGCAGCTTATTCAGCAGGGAGCCCTCTTCTACAGCAGTGACCCTTTTCAAGGGTTTGAACTGCAGTCTGGGCCATTTAATGCAAATTTGTGGGCCATTAATCACACATGCAATTGATATTTTTATCATAATTATCAGTCATTTATTCAATTCAAAAATCAAGGTTTCAAGGTATTATACATGGTTGTGTTTTAACATATTTTTGGCAAATATTTTTTTGTAACAAGATATTATTTTTGTGCCCAAAATTGACACTTTCAGAATTCTAAATTTTTTATTTAACTTAGGGTTTGAAAGGAAAATCAGAAAATTGCATTTACTTTCAAGGTTTGCTGGAAAACCCAAATTGCTCTAATTCTGCCTTAAAAGGGACATTACAGTGGTGTCTGAGCCATTTTTTGGCTAGCTATGGGTAGTGAACTGTTTGCAAACTTTTTTTCATGCAAGGCAGTGACAAAAAGATGAAGACAACATTGGAAGCCATGAAAGAGATGTTGCAAGCTATGCCAGAATCTCAGAGGAAATTAAGGACAATGGGTCCCAAAGCATGAATGAAGTTTGTAGGGTTAAGCCCTAGACCTCCAAAAAAGAAAATGAAAAAGACAAAGTCTGAATTCTAAAACCTTACAAAGAAGCAAAGGAATGAGAAAGCCAAGGAAGAAAATATTGAGTTGCAGGTTGTAATGTCTCTTTCTCGAGCATGATTTGTCCAGTGACCGTTGGCCTATTCCTGAGACCCGTAGGCTACTCGAAAGGTAAAATGAGGGTTTCTTGTTTTTGAAGGATGCGCTTGCTTGAAGTTGGTTGATTCAATGGTGGATTCTTTCTGGGTTTTCAGAGAGCTTCGCAGTGATATGTTCTTTTTGGCATTCTGAGCATCTTCAAGAATTTACTATTTTTAATAAATTCTATTTCTGGCAGTGGTCTTGTTGATTTCGGCACAGTTGACTTTCCATGTCAGTTTGATCTATCGACTTACTCAATTTTGGGCTTTGGGGCACAAATGGAGAGATAAGTCGAATTATTTTAATAAAGTCATGTTTTAATGTTATATTTTAACATTGACTTTCCCCTTGGCCTAGCTACTTCACTTTAAGTTGTTTTAAAAAGGTGTTCTTTATGGGGTGGGCGCCTCATTAAAAGAATTAATTATAATTCTTGTTGAATATTTAATCCAAGCTTAATTTGGATGCCACCTAATGGAGGATAGAGTTTCTAGAAGGGTCAAACAAAAATTATAAAATGAAGCCTTGAGTCCTCACTTGGATCATCTTGAACTACAGGAATGTCATGCTGTCGGATTGGCTTCGGATTGCTTCGAGGAATGAAAGCCTCCTAGCTTGGCATTGCTTCTCGCTTGAAAGATAGCGACTATTGGTGAGATCGTATAGTTTGATTGTTTTGTATGCAAGATTTGTGCATGGTATTCAATGTGGGTTTTATAGATCAATTTATGAGAAATTCAGGGTTTTCTTATTCAGTACAGCACGTGTTTTGTTCACAAATTAAAAAAAAACTAAAAATTTCATTGTGGGTATTGGCTAATCCTATTTGTTGGTAATGGGCACCCCTATTCTGTAATTTGTGGAATTTTTTATGACTGCTGTGAATTTTAAAAGCAAATTGCCCCCTTGCTGGACTGTACTTGTGTGGACATTGGGATCCGTGCAAAAATTGTATAAAAACTTTTGGGTCTGTTTTGTGTTCCAATATTGGGCGCCTTGATCATTAGGTTTTTTTGTACTTCATTTCATGTCTTTTAGATGAGTTGTGTGAGAGATATGTCCATTTTAGTATGATTTCAGGTGGTTGGCTTGACATTTGAAAGTGCTGAATTGGACAGACCAGAATCTTGAATTAGTGTTTTGAAGAGAAGAAATCAGTTTCGGCATTTCCATTCAAGCAAGGAAAATGCTCTGTTACAATGCTCTTTGAATGGTTCTAATGCTATGCTCTTGGCAGGTTAATTCTCTATCATATTGTAAGCTGGCAGTAGTACTGACAGCAGATCTTAAGTTTGTTTAATCTTGATTTATAACGCTGATCATCTATTCTGAAACTGCATTGTAATACTTTACATCTCCGTCATATGGTAGCTTCCATATCCTTCCGAGTTGGAAAGCACATTCTTGATGTTGAGTATTTTAGCATTCTTGCTTATTTCCTCTCAAAGCATTTTAATAAGTAGCGCTCCGCCATATGGTCGCCTCAACTCCATACTGGTTTGGGTAGCAAATACTTGGTGTTGAGTTTCTTTAAGTATTGTAATTTTTATTCCACCATATGGTCGCCTCAACTCCATTTCGGATTGGGTAGCACACACTTGGTGTTGAGTTCTCTTTCAGCACTTGTAGTAGAAGACCCTCCGACCATATGCTCGCCATCATCGGCGCCATTCTTGGTTAGAGTTCATTCCAGTTATGTTTCTGCATTCAGATCCTCTGACCAATGCTCACACCTTGGCCTCTTCGGAACCTTGGTGTACATTCTGGTTAGAGTTACTTCAGCATCGTTTGGGTTATAGACTAACTCTAACTATTGTGTATTGCCCTGCTAATTGCAATTGGAAATTATTATAAAAAAAAAAAAAAATGGCTCGGATTATTTCAGTGGTATCAGAGCCAATTATCCTACCATCCTGTGAACAAACCATCTATGAGTGACAGAGAAAAGAGATACATAGCAAGGGAAGATAAGAAAATTGCAAAACAATTCCAGTGGTATCAGGGTCGGTCAGACAGCTTCAGAGGTCTTGAGGGCTCATTGGGAGTCTTCTCAGGAAATAGATATGGCAGAAGGTGAGAGGTCAGTCGGGGGTAACGAGAGGTTTACCAACAACAGAGATGATAGTGGGAAGAGAAGAGAGAGATCGATAAGTCCCGGAAAGAGATTTGAAAGGAAGATGGATGCCTTGATGGATATGGTATCTCTCATGTTGGGGAAAGTGGGCCAGAACACAACTCTACAGAACAACCCAGGATATAGAGGGGAGCACAGTGCCTCAAATCAGCTTGATGGAAGTGCTGCTCATCGTGTTTCAAACAACACATACATTTCGTCAAGGCCCTTCAAACCCACCTTCTTAGCACCAGTAAACACCCAACCTGATCCTGAAGAGAATGCTTCATTTGTGGAACAATTGAGACGTGGCCATGCGGAGTATGATTCTCTCCCTGATGACATCAAGATGGACATGTCCTATAATGAATTTATCGATCATAAGAGAAAGAGTAAGGGACAAGGGAAACATTATGAGCAAAGAAGAACAACAGTTCAAGGGGATTTGTATCAAGCTGTCAACAAGGTTATACTTCCACACTATGACGGGAGTGATAACAGTTCAGCTCGAGCTTGGATACAGAAGCTGGACAACTATCTAGCTCTTAGACCCATGGCAAAAGAGGAGGCGATTAAGTTCGCTATGCTACACCTTGATGGGGTGGCACACGAGTGGTGGTACCATGGCATAGTCACCTTAGGTCATCGGTCTATCACTACCTATGATGAGTTCACCAATAGGCTCATCGAGCGATTTGAGAAAAAAGATCATGAAATACATTTCAGAGAATTGGCACAGTTGAAGCAGTATGGCACAGTTGATGCCTACATCGCTGAGTTCCAGAGACTTTCAGTGATGGTCACTGGCATCACAGAGAGGCGGTTGATGATCCTTTTTAGCGAAGGATTGATGAAACCACTCAAGGGTTGGATTAAAGCCTTTGATCCACCATCCCTACAGGAGGCAATGAAGAAAGCAAGAAACATGGAGTGGGCTGCTCCTAAGGTGAAGTTTCAATCCAAGACGCCCTTTCACAAAGGGGATAAAGGAAAAAGACCTCATCATAGAACTCCTTTAAGACCTCAGCATAAGGACTTCAATCAGCGTAATCCTCATGTCACAAGATTGGATCCTGAGACATTGAATGAACTTAGAAGAAAGGGGCTATGTTTCCGGTGTAGAGAAAAATGGTCTCAAGAGCATGTGTGCCCAAAGGAAGTCAAATTTCACCTAATTGAGTACTATTCAGCTGGTGAAAGTAATTCTGATTTTTCAGACCAGCAGTCTGATTCTGAAGATAGTGAAGTGGAAGAGCTCCAGAAGAGTCCGAAGATGAGAAGGAAAGTGGAGGCATTTTGGCTCAACTTTCAAGCTTCCAAAGGAACGAATCCTTCAAAGTTCGAGGGATGATTAAGGGGCAGCGAATAGTTGCTTTGATCGACACTGGAGCAACACATAACTTCATTGATGAAGTTGTGGTGGCAAAGAAGGGGATGCAAACAGAAGAGTTTGAAGGCTTCAAGGTCATGGTTGCTGATGGGTTCCACATCTCATGCACCAAGAAAATCTCAAACATGACTATGCAATTGGGAAACTATGAAGTCATGGATGACTTCTATGTAGTCAACATTGGAGATACGGATGTCGTTCTAGGCATTCAATGGCTGCGTTCACTTGGAGAGATCTCCTTAAATCTGCAAACTATGGAGCTCAAGTTTCAATCTGATGGGAAGAGGATAGTACTAAGAGGAATGTCCAATGGGGGACCTCGGGTCGTGTCATTCAAGAGAATGGCAAGGCTGATCCATCATGATCAAGCTGAGTGGGTTGCAGAATGTATGATTCTTCTTGCTAGTCCGGTTGATACTAAGAGAGACTATCCTCCTGATATTCAGTCTCTACTCACAAAGAAGAGCAAGGTATTTGCTGATTTGCCTCCTGGACCACCACCTGAACGGGGTTCGGAACATATCATAGAGCTCAAGGAAGGAACTAAACCGGTTATTACAACTCCATATCGGTACCCCAAGAAGCATAAGGATGAGATTGAGAAAAACATTCAGGAACTCTTGGAGATGGGCTTCATTCGCCCAAGCAAGAGCCCCTTCGCTTCAGCAGTGGTTCTTGTGAAGAAGGATGGTACCATGCGCATGTGTGTGGACTATCGGGCTTTGAATCAAAGCACCATCAAAAACCGATACCCCATTCCAAGGATAGATGAGCTCATTGATGAGCTACATGGAGCCAAGTTCTTTTCAAAGATCGATTTGGGATCAGGTTACCACCAGATTAGGATGAGGGGGTCAGATGTTGAGAAGACAGCTTTTAGATGTCACTATGGCCACTTCGAGTTTTTAGTCATGCCATTTGGGTTGACTAATGCTCCTGCTACTTTTCAGTCTTGCATGAACCGAGTCTTTCAGAAACAGTTGAGGAAATTTGTATTGATATTTTTTGATGATATCCTGATTTTTAGCAAGACATGGGATGAACATCTCAAGCACTTGGAGGAAGTGCTTAGTATCCTAGAATTTGAGAGCTTGTTCGCCAAAGCATCCAAATGTGAATTTGGAATGGAGGAGTTACTGTACCTTGGTCACATAATCAGTGCTGAGGGAGTGAAGGTTGATCCGGAAAAGATCAAGGCCGTTGTTGATTGGCCACCTCCTGAGAACTTGACTCAATTGAAAGGGTTCTTGGGTATTTGTGGATTTTACAAAAGATTTGTGAAAGGGTACTCACAGAATGCTGCTCCTCTTATGGATCTCACGAAAAAAGTGGCCTTTTGTTGGTCAGAAGAGGCTCAATCCACCTTTGATAAGTTTAAGAGGATCATGAGCTCTTGTCTGGTTCTGGCTATTCTGAATTTCTCCAAGCCTTTCGAGCTACAGTGTGATGCATCTGGTGAAGGAGTGGGCGCTGTTTTGATGCAAAACAAACATCCCATAGTGTTTGAGAGTAGAAGCTAAGAGGTGTTGAAAGAACCTACTCCATTTATGACAAGAAAATGCTTGCCATTATGCATGCATTAGCTAAGTTCAGACAGTATTTGGTGGGAAACAAGTTTGTGGTCAAAACTGATCATAACAGTCTCAAGCACTTTATGCATCAGAAGGATTTGAACGAAAGGCAACAAAAGTGGGTGAGTAAGCTCCAAGCTTACAATTTTGACATCAAGTATGTCAAGGGGAAAATTAACATTGTGGCTGATGCTCTATCTAGGAGACCCCATTTAAGCTCACTGTGCGAGCTTACTACTGATTGGAAGGACATGTTGCTTGCTAATTATGCCAAAAATCAGTTTGCAACCAGCATTATTGAGGGTACTTTTCATGATGAAAAGTACAAGGTGATTGAAGAGCTGATTCACTACAAGGGTAGGATCTTTTTGGTGGTTGATTCTAAGCTCAAAAAGAAGATTTTGTTGACATTTTATGACATTCCACTTGCTGATCATCAAGGCTTCTTTAAAACATATAGGCAGATCCGAGAAAGATTCTCTTGGAAAGGGTTGAAAGGGGAAGTTCAACGCTACATTCAAGAGTGTCCCACTTGTCAAATGTACAAAAATGAACATACTCTACCAGTCGATTTGCTACAAACTCTCCCTATTCCCAATCAAAAATGGAAAAGCATATCGATGGACTTCATCACGGGCTTGCCCAAGGCCCAAGGGAAGGATTGTATCTATATTGTAGTGGATAGATTAACCAAATTTGCTCACTTCTTTGCCATTACCAGCTCTTTTTCAGCAGCCCAAGTTGCAGATCTGTTTTTTCATGAGGTGTTTAGGTTACATGGGCTGCCAAAAAACATTGTGAGTGATAGGGACAGCAAGTTCCTCAACACTTTTTGGCGAGAGGTCTTCAGAATGAATGGTACTGTGCTTACTCCAAGCACTAGTTATCACCCCCAAACAGATGGACAAACGGAAATAGTGAACAAGTGGTTGGAAGGCTATTTGAGAAACTATGTTTCTGAGCAACAAAGAGCATGGGTGAAGTGGCTTCACATAGGCGAGTACTACTATAATTCTTCTTTCCACATGTCAATAAAGATGTCACCTTTCTTGGCTCTTTATGGTTATGAAGCTCCTAGCTTTGTTGATTTGGTGTTTGATGACAGCAAAGCTCCTCAAGCCAAGGACTTATTGCAGCAGAGTCAAGATATCATAAATCATTGAAGAACAATCTTCAAATGGCACAGAATCAGCAGAAGATGTATGCTGATCAACGGCGTGTTGAGCACTCTTTCGAAGTTGGGGATATGGTTTATCTTCGATTACAGCCTTACAGACAGTCTACCCTCAAGAAGAGTAGAGCTGAGAAGCTCAAACCTCGTTTCTATGGTCTATTCAAGGTTATCAAAAAGGTTCGAGCAGTAGCTTATGAGTTGGAGCTACCCTCTGATAGCAAAGTACACAATGTCTTCCACGTGTCTCGCCTCAAGAAGGCACTTGGACACAATAATGTTGCTTCATCACAGTTGCCACCTTTGGATGAAGAAGGACAATTGGTTTTAATTCTAGAGGAGATACTTGATTATAGAGAACGTTCTTTAAGGAAAAGAACCATCAGAGAATACTTGGTGAAGTGGAAAAATTTGCCTCTGGAGGATGCAACTTGGGAGAATGATGAGATTCTGCAGCATCCAGGGTTGCGATTGCTTGAGGACAAGCAATCTTGGAGAGGGCAGACTGTAATGTCCCTTTCTCGAGCATGATCTATCCAGTGACCGTTGGCCTATTCCTAAGACCCGTAGGCTACTCGAAAGGTAAAATGAGGGTTTCTTGTTTTTGAAGGATGTGCTTTCTTGAGGTTGGTTGATTCAATGGTGGATTCTTTCTAGGTTTTCAGAGAGCTTCGCAGTGATATGTTCTTTTTGGCATTCTGAGCATCTTCAGGAATTTACTATTTTTAGTAAATTCTATTTCTGGCAGTGGTCTTGTTGATTTCGGCACGGTTGACTTTCCATGTCAGTTTGATCTATCGGCTTACTCAATTTTGGGCTTTGGGGCACAAATGGAGAGATAAGTCGAATTATTTTAATAAAGTCATGTTTTAATGTTATATTTTAACATTGACTTTCCCCTTGGCCTAGCTACTTCACTTTAAGTTGTTTTAAAAAGGTGTTCTTTATGGGGTGGGCGCCTCATTAAAAGAATTAATTATAATTCTTGTTGAATATTTAATCCAAGCTTAATTTGGATGCCACCTAATGGAGGATAGAGTTTCTAGAAGGGTCAAACAAAAATTATAAAATGAAGCCTTGGGTCCTCACTTGGATCATCTTGAACTACAGGAATGTTATGCTGCCGGATTGGCTTCGGATTGCTTCGAGGAATGAAAGCCTCCTAGCTTGGCATTGCTTCTCGCTTGAAAGATAGCGACTATTGGTGAGATCGTATAGTTTGATAGTTTTGTATGCAGGATTTGTGCATGGTATTCAATGTGGGTTTTATAGATCAATTTATGAGAAATTCAAGGTTTTCTTATTCAGTACAGCACGTTGTGTTTTGTTCACAAATTAAAAAAAAACTAAAAATTTCATTGTGGGTATTGGCTAATCCTATTTGTTGGTAATGGGCGCCCCTATTCTGTAATTTGTGGAATTTTTTATGACTGCTGTGAATTTTAAAAGCAAATTGCCCCCTTGTTGGACTGTACTTGTGTGGACATTGGGATCCGTGCAAAAATTGTATAAAAACTTTTGGGTTTGTTTTGTGTTCCAATATTGGGCGCCTTGATCATTAGGTTTTTTTATGCTTCATTTCATGTCTTTTAGATGAGTTGTGTGAGAGATATGTCCATTTTAGTATGATTTCAGGTGGTTGGCTTGACATTTGAAAATGCTGAATTGGACAGACCAGAATCTTGAATCAGTGTTTTGAAGAGAAGAAATCGGTTTCGGCATTTCCATTCAAGCAAAGAAAATGCTCCGTTACAATGCTCTTTGAATGGTTCTAATGCTATGCTCTTGGCAGGTTAATTCTCTATCATATTGTAAGCTAGCAGTAGTACTGACAGCAGATCTTAAGTTTGTTTAATCTTGATTTATAATGCTGATCATCTATTCTGAAACTGCATTGTAATACTTTACATCTCCGTCATATGGTAGCTTCCATATCCTTCCGGGTTGGAAAGCACATTCTTGACGTTGAGTATTTTAGCATTCTTGTTTATTTCCTCTCAAAGCATTTTAGTAAGTAGCGCTCCGCCATATGGTCGCCTCAACTCCATACTGGATTGGGTAGCACATACTTGGTGTTGAGTTTATTTAAGTATTGTAATTTTTATTACTCCACCATATGGTCGCCTCAACTCCATTCCGGATTGGGTAGCACATCCTCGGTGTTGAGTTCTCTTTCAGCACTTGTAGTAGAAGATCCTCTGACCATATGCTCGCCATCATCAGCGCCATTCTTGGTTAGAGTTCATTCCAGTTCTGTTTCTGCATTCAGATCCTCTGACCAATGCTCACACCTTGGCCTCTTCGGAACCTTGGTGTACATTCAGGTTAGAGTTACTTCAGCATCGTTTGGGTTATAGACTAACTCTAACTATTGTGTATTGCCCTGCTGATTGCAATTGGAAATTATTAAAAAAAAAAAAAAAAAAAAAAAAAAATGGCTCGGATTATTTCACAGGTAATTTTGAAAGGGAAAGATGGAGGGTCAAACCCTCATGAGGATTCCAATGAAGGAATCAGAAAACAAGAGAATTCAAATTTAATAGGGGTTAGTGAATAGTTCCTAGAGGCATCCACCATACCAAGGGAAAATGCAAGAAATATCCCAACCCAAGAGGAATAAATCGTGGAGCATGAGCCAAAAAAAAATAGAACAATCAGATTTGCAAGAAATTGAGAATGAACAATTCATGGAAGGTATGAAGTCAACAAAAAAAAATGATAGTTTATTGAATTCTAATGATTGCATGCACAAGCAGAATAAAGCGGAAGTCAAGAAGGAAAACACATCACTTGTTGAATGCACAAGTGAGGAACTTGTCCCTATTCAGCACACTCTCATCAATCCATCAGGGAATGAGTCCATGCTACAAAAGTATGCATCAATTCAAGAAGCATATGAGGCTGATTTTGAGAAAAGCCATGGGAAAGCACTTGTCAAGATTAATAATATGAGTACAAATCTATCTAAAACTTCCACCACAGCCAAAGGAGGTAAACTCTTTGATTGCGCCCAAGGTATGAAAAGATTGGTAACATATCAGATTTATTGTTTCACACTATGTTATTTCAGATTTGTTGTCCTCATAAGAAGCATGCTAAAAGGGGTGATAAAATAAGGCATACAGTTTACAATATGGGGCATGTGGACCTCTTGATTCAAGTTTATAATTATTGTTGCCAAAAGTTGTGGGATCCTGGTAATATTCTGAGATCTCCAAAGGGTAACAATTCTGATTTCAATGTATTTGCAGCTGTTCCTTTCATAAGGATAAGGGAAAAATCAGAATTGATTTTGAATAAGTAAAAGGAAAACATGGAGTTGAGCTGGAGGTTGATAGCAAAGAGGTTGTGCTTCAAGGCATGGCCAATGGCACCCCTCAAGTGATCACGACCAAAAGGATGGGGGGAGTTTATGGCAAAGAGCAATCTTCATGGACAGCAAGTTGTTTGGGGAAGAAGAGCTTGCAAATTACTTCATACCTTGGTAAGCATCGTGATTTGCATACTGATTTTCAAATGCTACATAGGATGGCTTTCAATGATATCTTCCCAACATCGCTTTTGGAAAGGTGTGTTCAGCCGGCCATGAGGTTGAAAGAGGATAGTATACATACCATTACTACCTTCCATCTCTTAGACGCTGATTGGAAAACAAGACATAATCATCATTTTGTGTGGGAGAGAGGTGTAGACAAGACCGATTCCAGCTGTCTTACGGAACACATTGTTTGCTTGAAAATGACATTCAGTTTTTAAATGTTCTTGCCACATTCTAAATCAAGGTGAGCCAAAGATTCTATAATCAGCCAGGACAATTTGCTTTATCAAAAAAATTTGATGTTTGGAACCATGGTCCAGCATGGGATGAGCATCTGAGACATCCCATTGTGATCTTTGATAGAAGTCTGATTGAGGGGGCAGCACTCTTATCAAATTCTGATTTCTCACAATCACAGGTGGTAACTAGTGATAGAGGTATGGTGAATGGCATAAACTTGAAATTTTTCATGGGTCTACATAAATTGGGTGATGAATCACCGAAAGGGAAGTGGAAAACACAAAGTCATGACATTGAAATAGAAGGAAGAAAACACCTAGTCAAGGCTGTTCCTTATTTTCTATCAGAAATGATGGATGGGAAATTTCAGTTATGATACAGAATGCCAAATTTTTCATTGTTGCTAACATGATAGATGGAAATGAGAAGATTGAACAAGATATGCTAGCAGCTGGTCTCTTATTGAACAAAGAGAGTCTCCTTCCAGCCTCCACAATTTGGGTTTCGAAAGCAGGAATCCAATATGGCAGTGTAGGTGCTGTAGACACTATGCTGATTTCGTATTTCCAATTATTGCTAACTACTCAAAATAGCTGTGTACTTACAAGAATATAGGAAATTCTTTGGTGGAAGGTTGTGCAAAGAAGATTTCATCCTTGTAGACTACAAATTTGCAAACAAAGACAATCCAAATTTGTGATTCTATGATAAAAATGGAAAAGAATGTAGATGCTGATACTTTTTTCAGAATGACTACCTTTTGTTGTGTTTATATCCTTCATAAAGATTGGGAGTTGCTCATCACGATGAGTCAAGCCAAGACTACAATTGCTTCTAACACATTAGGTGAATGTGTGAAGGGAATTGGATAGAACAGCTGCTGTTTTTGTCTTTTACTGGCTGCCATGACAGTCATAAAGGTGTTTCAAGATATAGGGTACAAGGTTCTCAAACCCTTGCTTAAAATGAAGATATCTTTAGCTAATACAGGTGGGATTCCAGCCACTATCATTCTAATTTTGGGAAAGAAAATGCAAGGTTACAGCTGTGTTTGGGATAGCATGATTGAAGCTCTAGGAGTCCATCTTTTGAGTGGGAATTATGAGAAGGTTGCAAGCAAAGGAAGAGAGCTAGATATCCTGTCTATAAGGCATGATGAAGTGATTTTAAAAGTGTTGTTAAACACTCGTTTTATTTGATGAGTTGGTTCCATGTGCAGGTTCAGGTACAAAAAGGAAAGAGCAACTGAGTTTGTTTTCCACCCAAGCAAATGAAGGGACATATGAAGTTACAGCTGAATATGAAGAGGACAGAATTAAGACAACACCCATTAGAGGATGTTCTTCCACCTTTATTGACAAGGATGGGATGAAAGGTTGGAAGGATTTTTGCACAATAGAGTATGCAAGAAAAGAAATTGCTATTGTTGTTTTTAAGGGTGAAAATTAAGAGGATAGAATTGGGTCAGCAGCTGATCTCCACTCCAAGGAAGCTTCTAGAACCCATGGGCTGCCAAAATACATGAATAAGAAGAGGGGCAGCAGGTGTATGAGCTTGTCTTTGCAAAAGCTCCTTCATTTGATGGGCACGGGAGCTAGATTAAGGGAGCATTACAACATGTTCTTTCACCTTGGCATGAGGGCACTTGGGCATGAGAGCTTACATTTGCTTGAGGACAAGCAAATTTGGGAAAAGAGGACTATAACATCCCCTTTTTCGAAATTAGAATAATATTATTATTAACATAAAATTTATTTTTAAATACTTAAAATAAAGTAATAATAGTCTAATTTGCTTGTGACTTAAGAAGGGGACCTTTTTAAGGGTCATGGGCTTATTTAGCCCTTACATGAAATTAAAATTAAAAAAAAAAAACATTTTGCAATATTTATATTTCCCTCCAAGTGGAGCACCCCACCTTAGGATTATTTTTTGAGAGAAATGGGGTATAAAAAGGGAGAGGAGGATCATTTGGAGAATTATGTTATGTTGAGGAAATTATTTGTAAGTTTAAGCACGAAAAGCTTAGCTTCTCACCTTGAAGGACAAAAACCCTTCTCGGTATTGTTTGGGGATGAAAAACCTCAAGCAAGGCATTGGTGGCTTCATTCTGGGAGTCACATTTGGGCAGATTCGTGTATTGGATGCATCAAAGAATACATTCAGCTAGAGCGCAGCCCTTTTGGGAGGTTGCTAAGGCAATTTCAAGGAGTGTGCAGCTGTGTCTAAGGCAGATTTTCATGTTTGGAGCCCTAACAAAGGCAACAACTAGATTTCAGGTAGGGTGCAGTAGCAATCGGCCCTTTTCTAGGGCAGCAAGCAGCATTGGTAGGCCTTTCAAGAGCAGCTTATTTAGCTAGGAGCCCTCTCCTAGAACAGCGACCCTTTTCTAGGGTTTCAACTATAGTTTGGGCCATTTAATGCAAATTTGTAGGCGATTAATCACACACACATGCAACTGATATTTTTATCATAATTATCAGTCATTTATTCAATTTTAAAAACAGGTTTTCAAGGTATTTTGCATGGTTGTGTTTTATCATATTTTTGGCACATACTTTTGGTAATAAAATATTATTTTTGTGCTCTAAATTGGCACTTTCAGAATTCTAAATTATTTATTTAACTTAGGTTTGAAAGAAAAATCAGAAAATTGCATTTCCTTTGAGTTTGTTGGAAAACTCAAATTGCTCTAATTCTACCCTAAAAGGGACATTACATTTCCATAATTCAACATTGTAATTGAATATTGTGTATCTATATTATTTAATTAGCCTGCTTTCTAGAATAGTCTATTCCTTAGTTGATTAGGCTATTCTCCATACCCTTATTTCTAAAAAGGCTTAAACATTTGGTGAACCTGATCTCTAAGTCTTTTTATGCCAATCTTAACTTGCCCCAGTGTTTTCTGATTTTCAGCCTTCTAGAGTTTCAAACTAATGTATTTATTAAGATCTGAATTTTTCAATTATTATTGGCATCTTTGTCTTCATTTAAAATGGAAAATGTAACAAAAGGTTGTTTTGAAAGGGAAGATAAGGAGGCATCAATCAATCATTTGCATGTAAATCAAGAATTAATTGATGTATTTTTGTACATCAAAAGAAACGAAAATAGTAAACATGCTAAGGCTAATGCATCCACATCTCGTAATGATGAATCATTAAATAGTACTACTACCGATTCAATCCCAACATCCCTCCCCTCAAGCACACTAGTGATTACTACATCTAGTGGGGGCACGAGATATGTTTTCAATCCATTGTTCCCCGATGATCAAACAAATATTACTATATCCTCCATGGGAAAAACTAATGTTTCAATTCAATTACCTGTTTCAATGCCTACATCAACACAAGCGGTCTTTGCATCCCCTTTGGTGACTTCTCAAATATCAAATCTTAATTCCAATGGGTCTACTATGCAAACTTTTCTCCAAGTTACTCAAGCTTTGAAAGCTAAGGTTACAAATATTGAGCAAAAAGCTTCAAAATCAACTCATGCTATTGATTCACAAGATGTATTACATAATCCTCTTGCACCCAAGATATCTTTGTACACTTTGCCAACTGAATTTGTTGCACCCAAGTTCACACTTTATGATGGCAAGGATGACCCTGAGCAACATCTTCACTCTTTCTATGCAACATGTCTTGATTATGCTTCCAATGATAAACTTTTGACCAGACTATTTCCAAGAAACCTCAAGGACTATGCTTTGAGATGGTTCTATGATCTACCAATACAAACGGTAAAGGCATTCAAACCTCTAGCCGACCAATTTCTAGCACATTTCTCTATCAACATTACCGAAAAAATGTCATATGTACAAATTGCAAAGATCAAACAAAGAACCAATGAGCCTATCAACAAATATGTTTTGAGGTACACGACAATGTTGGCCAAAATGACATCCAATAGCAGATGAAGAGCTTCAACATATCTTCAAGCAGAGTTTGCTTACCTCATTACATGAGTCTATTGTCTTCAAAAAATTTAAATTTTTTAATGACTTGTGCCATATTGTTTGAGATCGAGAGATGAAACTTATTGCATTAAACAAGCTTATGTATGTAGCCAACACACCAACTACATCTAACACCAAGTTTCATATCAAGCCAAGCTATAAGGTAAAACCTCAAGAGGCCAAAAAGAAAGCAACAACGGTGAATATGGTGTCACAACAATGAATATTGTGTCACAACCACCTAATCGGCTTATCTTATCCAATGCACCTAAGAGAATTTACATGATTCCCTGAGCCTCCAGCTTCATTCCTCAAAAAGCTAGTGGAGTGTCATCTTATATCTCTCCCTCCTCGTTTAGAAGTTGATACGAACCGACCTCTACCAAAAAAATCTGATGCCAATGCTTATTGTCGCTATCACCAACGTGTTGGGCATTCTACAAACAAATGTTTCAAATTGAAGCACAAGATACAAGATCTAATTCGCAGTGAGTTGATCATATTTGATGATGTTCAAAAGGATTCAGGATCGCAACATGTTAACCATCAAAATCAAAAAATATTCAACAATCCATTATAGGATCATTTTAAGGAAACACCGAAGGTGCAAATGGCACATAATGCACATCCTCTTCCACCATTTATGGGCACCCATTAGATGGGATTATTGGCACACTTACACATGAGATACCTCCTATGGTTCAAAGGCCTTCTATTAAATTTAATAGCAATGAGATTGTGGATGATGATTCAGATCTTCACTCATTGTTTATTAGAACGCATATTGATCATCAACATATACACAATGTTATGGTTGATAATAGTTATAGTGAGAATGTATATACCATTAAATTACTCACATATTTGAGATATACACATGATGATTTATATCCTTCGACCAAGACAGTCAAAACATTCGATGGGAAAGCACAACAGGTGTTTGGTGAGATTGATTTATCTTCATAGATTGGTCCAGCACATATGAACACAACATTTTCAGTTTACCACATGGGAATCTTTGATATGTTACTGGGACAACCTTGGATTCAAAAGCTCCATGCAGTACCCTCTACAGTGCATAGATGTCTCAAGTATATTCATGCCTATAGGGTGATCACGATTTCAAGGATTCAATATGAACATCCATTACAACAAGAGAAGTTTATTCCAAGATAACTAATCATACAACCTACTAAGGTTAATCATGAGTGAAAGGGTAAGTAAAAAGCAATCCCCTTTCCTAGGCGACCAATACTAGAGAGGTTGCATTTTAGAGACATAGTGGACTCTACGGAGTCCCCATCTACACCCGCACAGCCCAACTAGTTGTTGAGAGCATATCACCATGTTTCAAAGAGGGTACAAATACCCAAAATTACAGTTGCACCAAAAAAACAACAGAGCATGGAACAATGGGTTCCACAAACCACCACAGCGTCTACTACTAATACATGACCATAAAGTCCTATGAGCCAGAGTATTATAGATTCATCAATTCCAAATTTGGCACATATACATGATCCTTGGTAGCATGAACAATTTGTTGTATCTCATCTTGAGCCTAGAGTATTCTATGAGCATCCCTTAGATGGGATCATCGAACAACCTTCTTATTCCAAAATATTCAAAAAAACAAAAAAATCAAGAAAACACAAAAACATTCAAATAAATCAAAATCCATAAATATTTTAGCATTCCCATATTTACTAGCTTCTGTATATGTTGTTTACTTTATGTTTGTAGATAGCATATTATCTCTTTACACACATGTTTCACGCTACAAGGATACATTAGATCCGTGATACACACATGCAAATGTTGGACCTTTCCTCTTTTCGTGTGACACGCTACGTTGGGGGCATCTTACTTCTATTTGATAATAATTGATACAAGTTCTAGCATTTTATGATCACTTTACATTATTATGTTGAGTTTATATACTAATGCTTACACATGTCTATATTCATATCTTACACAACGTGCTAGATATGCTATGCTACAAGACATTTTGCTAACACATGTATGCAAGATCTAGTATGATATGTTTATGCTAGTTGCTTATACTTCACTTATTCATCTTATCACATGGCTTACTTGAGTGTATTTCTTGTTTTCTATCTTGTTTGGAGTGTGGAACATTTGAACATATTTCTTGTTTGTTGGCCCCAGTGCCCTAAGTGTTATTTATTTCGTGTGCGAACATTTGAAAATGTCCTCCCCTTTGAGTGTGTAGCATTTGAACACACCCCTTGTTTGCGGTCTCCTTAGACCCGTATCGCATGACATTGAATACTTTTGTATGTGTGCTTGATTGTTTGTTGAGCCTATGCTTCTTCTAGACGTTGTCATGATCCATATCATGCATCTTAGGGCTTGTTATGTTTGAATATTAAAACCTTCATTGATACATCTACTCAGACATGATTCCACTATATGCTTTGTTACTACATGACTGATACAGATATAGAATGGTTTTCTTATACTTGTGAGATAAGGTGACTATTTGATAGCATTCCCCTCACCTCAAAAGGGGGCATGTCATAGAGACATGAGCCCACATACATACAATTGGTAGAATTGGCAGAATTTGATACAGTTTACATGATTCAGATGTACATTTGGGACAGGATCTTATACATTTAGCATTGATTTTCATAGATTTGGGACATGGGTTTTTAGATTTGTGATAGATATTATACACAATTTACAGATCAGAGGTTACATTTTGCCAAATACTTCAGTTTGAGATGCATTATAATTGCATATGCCATGCAAATGCACCAAATTACAGATACACATTTTAAATATATATGCACCGACCTTGGCAAGATGCATTATTTAAGTCTTTATTTCTCTATAACAATTGGCTCCTTTAAGTAGTGCGATCGAGATTCAACGCCCTCGATGGCCTTGGCACTACTTTTTGCAGGTTGATATGGTTATACCATTTGACTTGGGCGAGATTGGCTAGATTATGGATACACTTAGAGTAGTGTGATTAAGATTTAGTACTCTTGATGACTTTGACACAAATCCCTCTTTCACTGGATTGGGGGCATGATCACCCTCCAATTCTCCTCTTCACTTCTCCAAGGTTCAGTTGTGAACTTATCTCTCCAATGCTTCAACTTGGAAGTATCATTACAAAAGCAAAGTACCAAGGGGCAACATGGTTGCATTGACGCACAAGTGTACTCCTTCCTTGCTCTCTTTCCTTTCAAGCATTTCAATTATTCCATTTTTTAGACATATTAATTACATTGTAACATGCTCTTGGATGCAAGTAATACACAAATAGCAAATTCAAGTTGGGTTCAAGTCAAAGCAAAGTGTGTTGTACACACCATGGTGTACATTTCTTTCTTTTAACCTATTAATTTTATTCTTATGCATTATTAGATTAAAGGGGGGCAAATGTAGATGTTAAATCTGGATTTTACATGAAACTAGTCTTGTACACTTGAAAAATATTACTCATGGCTCAACCCTTCAGTTCATGACCTCCTTAATCAAAATTCTCGCATTGACCATCTCGTTGTGCCTAAATGTTTATTTTATAGTCCAACCCTGATATTCCAGTTACCCAGATCACCTATAGCCCATAGTATGCTTAAAACCTGATAAACATCTTGCACTGTCAGTTACAGATCTTCAGAAATTCTCTATCCTCGAAGACACTACTGTCCAGATAGGACACTAGTGTCCCAAATATAACGCTAGTGTCTATACCTTACAAACACTCAAAATTGCAAATCTTTCGATATGTATGGGTCAGCGTATTTGTCTTAATTAACCCTCCTATGAGATAATTTCAAAAGGTGTGATATAAATACAAAACAAAGTCCACTCATTTATCCATCTAGCAACTACCATGCAAACACTTATCAAGCTCGCTAAATCATTCACACAACTTAGTTCTACTTCCCTATTCTTCCCTATTTCTATATTAGTCATAAGGGTAGTCTTCTTACAGATCTAAAGCAGTCCATAAGCAGTGTTTGTCAAGTGACAAGCTAGATCACTACATGCACTCACATATAACATATTACACCATTGTTCAAACACAAGCCCACATAATGAGGAGAATTACATCGATCTAAGGCCTTCTTCATAATATATGGCTATGTAGACAGCGCTCATTGACAAAAGGGTCTTTGAGGTCAGTGCAACTTCACTTGAGCCACTAACCCTTGTTTTGCAAGATCACATGCCCTAATTGGAGGACCTAGGGTTTTGAACTACACACTGATATTTGTAACTTGTATGCACAATCCAGACAAAGAATCTGCAAGGCGATAGACCTAACAAGTGCAAGTGGAATTTTTAGAAAAGGGCGTACTTCACTACGGACAGAAGCATTGAAATTGGAGCCGAAGCGTCAACGCCAGTGCCCAAATTCCAACAGTAGTGTCCACACTGACAGAGAGTTCATTTCCAAAATCTAACGAATCATACATAAGCATCATCCTTCCAGATCTGACTATGCATCAATGAACAAGCTAAGTATTATCTCTTCTTTGTGTTTAAGAAATCAAATTACTGTTTAGCATTGTACTTTCTATATTTAGCATATTTCCATAATTTAGCACAGTAATTGAATATTGTGAATCTAGATTATTTAATTGGCTTGCTTTCTAGAATAGTATATTCCTTAGTTAATTAGGCTATTCTCCCTATCCTTATTTCCAAAAAGGGTTAAACAACCACTAGTGGAGTGTCAAATGTTCATCCTCTAGGACCCCATGGGACGGCACTTCGGCCTATACAACAATGCTCGTGGACATGGACTCGGAGATGGAGACGACTCTATAATGTCCTATTTTCAATCAATGCTATGGTGGTTTGTTTAGTGTTTCACTGCTGGTTTTTTCCTTGTTTCTTCTCGTTTCATTTTGACTGCGACATAGCCTGGTTCATTTATTATGTCGGTGCTTAGTTCTAGTTGGCTTCAAGTTAGTTGGTAGTTGGTATAGCTTGTAAAGCTATCTTTTATCTTTGGAAACTAGACTCAATGCTAGGTAGATGACCTCTCAAATTGTAATATATAGTTGATTTTTAATATTGATGGGTGAGTGACCCATATAAACCTTGTTTATGCATGAAAAAATAATAATAATCAATTACTTGGCTCCTTAAATTCCAGTGAAGTTAATCAAATGCTAGTTGGCAATCAACCCAAAATCACTTATGAGGTATTGATCGTCAAAGTATAAATGCCTTGGCATTACAAACTGTATTATAATGTTGGACAAGAGGCCCCATTCCCTTAATGTGTTGGAAGTTTTGAATTATGTCGCTAAGATCTGCCATGAAGATTAACCATCCAAAACTCTTACTAACCATTTTCCTGCAAGAACTACCTTAATTTCTAATGTTAAGGATTCCTATATCCACTTGATCTCTAGGCAGAACACAAAGGTACCAAGCCACCAAAGGAATTCCTTTAATTCCTCCTCATATCCCCTAAATAAATCGTTTGAGCACCTTTTCTAGCCTTTTATAGCCTGCCTAAGACTGGAAAAGAAACTAGTAGATGTGCCCTTCTGCTAAAATTGTATCCATAATTGTAATTTCAATTAAAGGGAGGCCAAGGCTACTCCGAGCTTGTAACGTTCTCTAAAATTTATATATTATCCATAGCCATTGGTCAGCAATAGAAAGCTGGGTACCAAAGGGGATGCCCAATTATTGAAAGACTTTACCGAGCCTTATAAGTTCTCATTTTTTGTTTATCCAGAGCGGAGGCTCATCTTGACCATTAAAAAAGACCTTTGGTTTTTCATTACCACTAATACAGCTGTCACAGCAAATGTTTCCAAACAGAGCATGTTGTCCTTATATAGAATTCCCTTCTACTTGCTATTTATCTCATCACTTATCATAACAGTTAGTTTTTTGGATATTGGAAAACCCCTTTTAATTTTTGTGGAGGGTACCCGCTTACATTACATGTGCCTTGGAAGGAATTGAAAATGAGCCACCTGTAACGTTACTACATGCTCTCACCAACAGGCCATTGCCTCATGCACTATTTGTAATAACAACTATAATACTACTATACCATATAATATTTGTTTAACTACAAAATTGAGTTGTCTTCAAGGTATCAAGTTGCAAAGTTGCAATATTTATATGACAGCCTATCACGCTTTACCTACATAAGCATATACTTGGCACCTATCCTTATAATCTATAAAATCATATCTCACATATTGAATCACAGATTAATACCTTTTTGGGGTACAGATTTGCATTCTGGACTTTGAGTTGTATACATATGTGATGGTGCAGGATAGACAATATTATCAGTAGAGAAAAACATTTTATGCATTTCGTAGAAAATAGTAAGTGGTTTAAGATATAAAACTGAAGTGAAGGTTCTATAGATTTAGAGCTAAACTGTAATTTTCTGAATCGACAGACGTAGCATTTTCAACCTTTCTAGCATTGAGAAATATAAAACACCCTGCATGCACTCAATAGAAAAGAAATCTTGTATTTTATAACTCAAAGTGTTGATGAATAGGGCATAGAAGAATTTTATTAAATGTTAGCTGATAAAACACAAAGGGACAACAAATCACAATTGAGTTTACTATTCCATATCACCTTGAAAATAACAAAGATTAAGCTAACATAATTACTCTGAGAATTGAATTATATGGTTGAGATGGCTTGGTCAAAATACTAACCATGCAACAGAAGAGATAATGGGGCACGTTAAATTGCACTCGGCTGATATGCCATTAGAACTGTCACGGAATAAAACTCTGTCACACCATGCAGGAACTCTTCTCTTCTCACTTGAGTCATACCCTGCAAAAAGATGGCTGCTATTAATTCAAACAAGCTTCCGAAAAATATCACAACAAAATTAAAGGCAAATTTTCAACCAAACAAATCCATTTAAGGTATTCCATATTAGAACATCAACTCAGAATGACAACAATACATTTAGCTTCAAAATCGGTCCAAAATTGTATTTTCATTTTGAAATGACAAGAAATTTCCTCTGAAGATGGATCTAGTAGTGGATTCCAAAATGTCAGGCCTAAATTCTTTTAGGCAATTGATTCCAGAAGAATCCAACACACAAATTTCTTCTTGAAAAGGAAATCAAATTTAAATATAATTGAAGTTATAAATGCCAAATGCACAAGAGGAGAAGTCTAGAGACCAGTGAAAACACAGAATTGACTCAATATTAAACACCTTTACATCTAGAGGTGGAACACACATAAAATTAGAAAGATAAGGCTGTTATCACTTAGGAAGGAAATTTGAAATGTCAATATTATCAACAACTATAAATGCATGTAAGCTACATAGTAATGTTGTAAGATCCAATTGGATGTTTAAAATCATCATAACCGAAGTTGAGATCAGTAAAGAACAGACACGGATTAAGAGAATAAGAAGGTCCTTGTTATATTCATCAAGAGAAAATAGGGAAAAATGAGAGGACAAACCTTGCCAACCAACTTGGTCCCTGTCAAATTTATAAGTTGGAGGGAACTTTATATGTCCTTCTCGCATACCTTGAAATACGCGTCCGGCTTTCATCTCTCGTCTCAATTGATCCTTCACTAGAAGAGCGTCAAACTGCTTATGGGAAATGTAATACATTGCTTCATCATAGGAAATGTCATCAAGTCTATAATTGAAGTCTCCTAACCATATAACCATGTCTGCTTCAACCAGTTCTGGCACCACCTCCTGTATGAACATTACTAATTTCTGGACTTCTAAGTAATAGGTCTTGTAAATCATCAAAAAGAAAAGGAAAAAAATCAATAAGAAATGAAAGGTCGAAGTAGTATCCACGAGTAAACCATAGCGAAAAAGAAAGTCTAGTGTCCTCCTACAAAAATGGAATAAATCCTTCACAACAGATATCATCTGCCAATGGCATAAACAAAAAATACAAAGGACACCATTCAGAAGTAAATTGTTTCCACCACCATTGTTCTAAATGGATATAATTTAATCATGTACAGAAAAAAGAGAAAATAAGATGCATCTCACTGCATACAGTCCAAATTGGATTCAAATGGAGCATGATATTACCGGTAAAGATGGTAAATCTTTCTCAGTTTGACCAAGTTCTGGCTCTGGAATCCGTCGTGCATTCATACCCTTGAACCTTTGAATCGCAGATGAAATCCCCGCTGTTCAAGGACCCATGAAATGTTGGAATATAACTTAAATAGACATACAGTCAACTGTAAATAGCTATAAATGCCTTGAAAATAAAATGAAATGCAATGCTAAAGTGGAAGTTTATCACTGTACATGCAACAGAACTAACTGTAGACGTTATTCGGTCAAATGTCATGCTCTGATAGACATGTTCAAAATCTGCATTGCGACGCGCAACTGCATCCAGATGAGCTGCAAAATGGCAGTTTATGACACACAATGTCCGGCGAAAGACTCTCATCTTCAAAGCCACAGCTCCCTGTCAAGATCAATCTCACACTGTTAGCACATAGTCAGCAAAGTTTGAGGTACCAAAAACTATTAGCACCTGTTATGTGTAAATGTGCCAAATTGCTTTCCACCATTAACACTCCACAATGAAGCAATGGATTTTGATGATAAGAAAAAAGTAATGAAAAACTTGAAAAAATCTGGTTAATTTATGGTGTTGATTTCTTACTAAAACCATAGCAACTGAGGTCATCGAATTCAAAAATTAACCCAGATTTATCATGGCCGTGTTTTCCTTGCTCATGAGAAAGTGGCACCAAGCTTCTTTCAATTCCCTCTAGACCATACAACCAAGTGGGAGATAATATTAACATTTCTATAATAACAGTTTATTAGTATAATATAAATAACATATCTGTATATTATTTTGTCAACCATAAGCCACATCTGTTGCAGGAAGTTAAAATTACCAGCCAATTATATGAATGCATATGTATATGTGTATATATATATATATACACACACACAAGGCACCCTCATCCCAAAGTAATATTTAATCAAAAAATTACACCATTCGACATAGTTAAGAAAGCTAAAGTAAACAAAGGTGTTGCTGCAGAAAAATTATAACATTCGACTTCGGCCCAATACAACAATACTTCAAAAAGAGCAAAGAGACCAAAAAACTAAATCTTCATTAACAAGTCTAAACTGCTACAGCAGTTGTTGACCCTAAAATTGTACTAAAGGCAATTGGACATGCTTACTCAAGACTTGATGCACAAGTAAGCCATGTTGAAGAGTCTTCAAGACTTGTAAAGTACAATCTTCACAAGATCACGTGCGCATGACGGGAGAGCTTGCACAGGATACATGATGTACAATGCACGGATTCATAGAAAACATATATCACATGAAAGCAGCACACTTGGAGAAGGAGATATTGACAAGTGGCACACAGCTAAGAGGAAGGATGCACATGGCAAGGGAATGATCTAGGTTGGATTAGTATATGTCATGAGGGCAAAAGAATATTCCAATTCACATATAGGCAGAAGGGATCCAAAACAGAATATTCCCAAAGATGCGCAAACAGTTGGCATGACAGCTGGATAACTGAGACAACTAGCAGGAGTCTGTAGGGTCCATGAAAAGTATAAATAGGGGCTTTGGGCTCCCATTTGAGACATCCAGATTTGTCACACATTTTGGAGAAGTACCAAAGCAAAGGATCGGCTTAGGGTTTGGAGGAGTATAATCAGCCGTGACGGCTTTGTAGTACTTGTATGCTTTGTGATAACTATATAATGTACACTAGTTGTATAATGATGTGAATGATGAATGAAAGGATGGTTTTTATATCTGTAGCGAATGTTTTTGTGTTAATCTTTGCATACATGGATGAGATATTTTACCTTTGCTTTGTAGTGTACGATGTTATGTATATCTTTATGCTCAATTCTCATAACAACAGTCTCAGTGTTTCTTGTTGCGCCTTGGGTGAGTGGTTAGGTCTTCGGGCCTAAGAAATAGACCAGTGTAGTAAGGGTTGAGTGTTTGTCTATTTGTTGTGCAGCTGTGCTTGCCGTAGCCTGCACAGAGCTTACTTGGGTAACAAAATAAGCACAACAGCAGTTACAAGAGTCTAGTATTACATAACGCCAAAGAAACTATCAAAATATAAGTAATTGTTTTGAAAGCAAACAGAAAAACCAAGGTCTTCTAACTCCATGCAGCAGCTACAGAGCACCAACTTAATAAATTCCCTGAAAATTTTATTTAATTGTTAACTCAGCAAGAAGAAAAGCAGTCAGCAGCCTCATTATATCTGTAACTCTTTGTCCCTTCTCATTCCTCATACTTGTCCTCATCACCATCACCTTTGCATCGGAATGTTGACATTGTTGTGTTAAATCTTATACCCTCATGACCAGCTTTTTAAACACTGCCCATTTTAGCAGGGGGTCCTTGTGAAAAGATGCATTATCAATGTATGTTGGGGTAATGCCTTCAAGCAGGAAGGATGTGGTCTTTCATTTATACAGACTGGTCAAAGTTGTTTCTTCAGGAACAACAAAAGTTTTTTCCCAATATTATTTAGCTTCAAGAAAAGTCAAACAAGTCTCTCACAGTTCTTTTTCCCATGGATGACACTACTAGGTTCAACAGGAAGGCAGTCAACATAAAAAGATGTACTCTTATGAAAATTTTCACCCTTATTCCCTAATTCAACCCCAAAGTCTTTTCTTACTTTTAAAGCATCCAAACTATTATCAATTTTCCTTTCAATATCAGCATTTTTTTTTGGTGCAGAATTCACATACCAGAACACTGATAAGGGATTTCGCAGTCTGCTTTCTCCTGTTTTGAGCCAATAGCATAATGAACTTCTTTGTCATGTGGTCATACACCCCGTCTTCAGTCTTCAAACAAAATTATGAGCTGATAGCATCTGCATTCCACTTCCTCTCCCTATTTCCCAGAATTTCTTCCCCTCTAATACTTTTGGTGAATTTTCACAACAAAATAAGGCAAGCAATTAAATAACTCGTGGATGTCTACATTCTGCACCTCCTCTGCAGTCGACTTACTAATCTTGGGCTTCTTTCCTTTCTTAGCATTATGTTTCCCAATATTGCCTGGATTGTTCAAATCCTAGAGACAATGTGACGTCAAAAGAATAGAATATAGCAATATCGGATGATGGATTTTTGGTTGTTATCTTGTATTAAGTGATACATGCGGGATTAAATGCCCCGTCATCATGGAGAGATATGACATCCCTCTCGAATATCACCTCCACTTTCTTCTTTCATTTATGCTATGTTGATTAGACTTCATTCCCCAACTTTTAGCTTTGTTATTAACAGCCATATCCTTAAAAACATAACCCATAGTTAAAGGATTAATTGGATTTTTCATTTAAAATTATTTTGATAAATCCGGGAATCGATCAGTGTCAATAGACATTAATGGATCACCATTCTTTAGCACGTTAGCCCCTAAATTTCCCAGGTAGTATGTCAAGCAATTTATCTCTATAGAAAGGAAAAAGAATGGAAGGCCAATTTTATCTCACAGGCCTCTTTAATGAGGTTATTTAACCTAAAATTGACAGACACTTTTCCTATTAACTGCATATATAATGATCATCAAATCACCCTTGAACTTCAAGATTCTTAAAGCCGCATTCAAGAGCCAAGCTTCTGCCTGCAAAAAAAAATTATAACTTCTCCCTTTTCATCCCTGATAACTACTCCAATTCCACATATACTAGGTTTCCCTTTCGAAGCCCTGTCAAAATTAAGCTTCTAAGTATTATGAAATTGTCTCATCCACACAACATTTCTTCTTTTAACCTCAGGAGTCCCCAAATTCCCTGATTGTCTTAAAATGTTCCATTGGATCTGTCTTTCAGAGCCAACATCTTTTTGTTTTGGCTTTGGCACTTTAGCTTTAAAGGTCTCTTGAAATTAGGATTCTAATTTTAACAAGAATATTTCCACAAACAAAGTAAGTCCTCTAAATATTCTATTATTTATTTCTTTTTAAATGTTCCATATAATAAGAGGTGGTGTCAATTCCCAAAGACCTTGAGAATAAATTAAAAAATATATTGAACAATAAATAAGAAATATTTTTGTCATATTTAATTTGTTATTGTTCTGTAAATTATTTTTATATTTCCAAAATAAGTTCAATGGACTCTTTAACCTATAATGTTTTTCTTCAGCGTTCTGCCATTGCTCAAAATAGGTGCTTTTGTCTCTCTTTGTGCAGGCTAGGCTTATGTTTCACAGCCATTTGTTAGGAATATTGATCCAGATAGTTTCTTCAGTTCGTAAATAAATTGCATGGGGCATGCATCTCTTTGAAACACCCCCATTAACAATTAAATAGATGTTAAAAGTAATTTATTTCAATTAGTTAGTCAGATTGTTTGGTGGTTAGATAGTCAGGTAACTTGGGTAGTTAGAAGGCTGGAGTTGTTTGAAATGTCCAAACGGCCCAGCTTCTCCACAGGGTAGTTGTCGGGGCCCAAATGGCCTAGCTTCTCTACCAGCTAATTGTCGGGGCCCAAATGGCCTAGCTTCTCAAGCCCTGACCCCATTTTTCTCTGCAATATCTTTTATCAATAAAAGTCTCCATCCTGTTATATTTTTGTTGGCCAAAATATTTAACGTTGTATCTGAACTTGGTATGAAAGAAGAGATAGTTTCGAGTGATTGTCGGTCATGAGAAGGATGAAGAATGCCTGTGGAGACGATGAAGGAGAAAGCATGAATGAAAGAGTGGAAATAAGAGATGAAGAATACCTGTGAAGACGATGAAGGAGAAAGCATGAATGAAAGAATGGAAATAAGAGAAAGCATGAATGAAGGAGTGGAAATAAAGGAGTTGTTTTCTTTTTTGGGTTTTCACTCAAAGGGGAGATAGATAAGATAAGATATATATATTAATCTCCAACAAATGACCACAAAAGTAGGTCAAAGGGACAGCATTTTACAAAAATGTGTCTGGGACAAGCAAGAAACCCTAGAGGTCTCCAAAAACAAAAAGAACAAAGCTGGAACAAAATAGTACAAAACAGGGCAAAGAGCAAGAACGCTCAAAGCCAAATACAGAAGCAGAAATGAGCAAACCACAAAAACCTCTAAGCATCGAGAAGGCGGAGATGAACAATGAGAAGGAAGAACCAGGAGGGAGTCCATCAAGAGTTGGATCCAACTCTCCTAGCATCCAAGGCCGACGAGAAGATGCTCCTGATAGAAGGATGACCCGAAGAAGAGAAGGTAAGATGTCTGGTTTGTCCTCATACCGTTGCCTAGAGGGAAAACTCCTTTGCAAAGATTTGGTGAATCTAGTCTGTCTCCTAGTGTCGTACCTGAAATGGTTATGTTGGTGAAATCTTGGGGATCTATGGATAGTTTCTCTGGATTGCACTAATCTGGAATGTGAAGTATAGTGTCAATTTGGCACTTAGCGCCTCTCCTCACAGGTAGCACCGTGAAAAAGGATGTGATCTGTTGAGTAGAAATTGGTCTAGTAGGTCTCTGAATAGAATGATCACGAAACTTAAGAGCTTCCTGTATATATAAAGCTAAACATCTCTGGTCTTCATATCTCAAGAAGTCAGAAGGAGTTTGTGTCCTAAATAGGCAGTGAAACCTCCACCTGATCTCGTAGTAAATGGGACAACAGAAAATGAAGTGTTCCTTGGTCTCAATCTCCTGAATGTTGCATAACTGACAAACCCTGTCAAAGAGAAGTAACAATATTGTGAATGGAGTGAAGACAAAATTTGATGAAGAGAGTTTGTTTTAAGGCACATATCTGAAAAGGAATTTGATGGCTGCAATACTTTGCTCACTTGAGAATGAATTTGAGATCTTATAAATTAATTCAAGCATGAGAAAGAACTTGGTATTTGCTGTTTTATAAAAGAGGCCATATAGATTTATTGAGCACATACAAAAGATTCAAACCAAATTTTTAGTTAATTCAAGTGTGACAAAGCAATTGTTATTTGCTGGTTTTTACAAGAGAGATTTGTAGGGATGAGAAAGAGGAGGCATAAGGGCGAGAGAAAATTTCGAGGATGTTCCAACGTCATAAGCATGTTGTCCACACAAACATGAAACATGACATTTGGAGTTATAAATAATTTAAACCTTTGAAATTCATTTTTCCGAGTGGAGCCCATGAGAGTATGCTCATAAAACTAAATCCATGGAGTAAAAGTTGTTTTATTTTATCAATGCTAGGTAAAATCAAACCTTTTTATTATTATTTTTAATTTAAGGTGGAGGAAAAGAAGCTTACATATTAGATTTGAACTATAAGTTTTAAATAGCATCCTAAGAGAAACGGTAAAGAGCATTTTATCGAAGCTTGTAGTTCTAGAGGTCACAAGTACAAATACAAAGCTATGTTGCAGGGAAATGCCCCCCTACGGAATCTGCCTAGGATTGTACCAGTACGAAACGACCCGCAAATGTCAAATGGCACAAGTCTTTAGAAACATCAAAAAAAACTAAAGAAAAAGCTAAAAAATTAAAACCCTAAATTTCTAGAACACACTACATTAAACCTATATAAAAACATAACATTTAGTGGCAAAACACAATCTCTCATTTATGATTTCATTTTTATCTTTTAAAAAAGCAGGGAGGAACTTAGGAGGCAGCCATTGCAACAAGGAACAAGGAGTTTGGAGGTAGTGATTGCAACAAGGAACAGCAAGGAGTTTGGAGGCAGCCATTGCTATTTTTTCCAAGATCAAGGAGGAATTTAGCAACAACATGAAAGGGGAATTTAGAAGAAATGAGCAACAAGAGGCAACTTCAAGTAGAAAAATACATGTTTTTTTCAATTCATCTAGCCTTTTATTCCATTTTTTTTACTGTTTTTTAATGTGATCGTGATCATGAATGATGTGTGCATTCTTGAAAGTTCAATTCAAGAATGCACACATCTTTTATGATCATGATATTTATTTTCAAATTTTATACAAAAATAATATTCCATTTCTCTTTGTACAAATTCAAAAATGTTTAGAAGTTTTAAAGTTTATTATTTTATTATTTTTTTTGTTGTTTTTTAAAGTTGCGTTTTTGTTTTTTTAAACATCCTAGGACCTAGATTTGTGTATGTTCTCACCTCGCACCTTTATGGCAATCTTGGTGATCAGAAGCAAATTAGGATAATAAGGTTTAGATTACTTTACGTGAGTCTCGTCCTAACTTTTGCATGCATTTTTCTCCAGCGTATCACAATCTGGACAAAAACAAGGTTAGATAAAGTCTTTAAAATTTATTCTTTCAAGCTTTTTTTTCTGATTTTTAAGCATCCTAACTGGGTATATGCTCTTATCTCACACCTTTATGGCGATCTTGGTGGTCAGAAGCAGGAAAAGATTAATAGAGTTTAGTTTTTTTAATGTAAGACCACTTTTATTGTTTTAACATTTAAAATTTATTTACGTTTCTCTTTACCATTGTAGGTTTGAAAAATAAATGGCATCAAGTTCAACTTTAGGTGGAAAGCAAGGTGAGGCAAACTGATAAGAAGGCCCACGCGAAAACATTCTGGTTCTCAAAAATATGATCTCATTTCTCCTCACTGGAGACATGTGAGAATGGTGGAGAACATTGTTGGTGGTAGCTCTCATGTTTGGGTATTGTTATCACTCTAGAGTGCACCCTGCTTGAAGATGTGCAAAGTACACCCTCACTCCAGCTGATACAATTAGAACTTCTCAGAGTGTGGGTGATTCTGTACTAAGAAGAACCTCCAGAGAGGGCTGGTTTCCTTAAGATCTATCAATTATATATGAATTACTGTGATTTTTGGGGTGAAAAAGGAGAAGGGAAACTTAAAAGAAAATCTAATTAAAAGGGGGTGATACACCTAAATTATTCAAATCCTCTGAAGTTACTGAAATCAATACACATATAATCAAATGAAATTTATATTTTTGTCCTTAAGCAAAAATGTTTCAGATGAAGGGTTGAAAACCTCTTGAAATGACCTGCAAAAGGGTGAGATAAAGAAAGATGAGGAAGGAACCTTCAAAAGGAGATAAATCTCACTTATACGTTGATGCACAATCAAATACACACTATTCTTCTCTCAAAACTCAGATCCAGAACAGAAACTTCTTTATTGATCACTGGTCCAACTTATAATTTTGTTTCTTCCAACTTCATGGATCCTCGAAAAACAACTTGATTAAACCAATAAATAAGCTTTCCAAAACCTAAAATAGCCCTAAGTGGAGTTCAAAAAAGGGAAAGGGTTAGTCTTGGTTAATAAACTCAAGACCTAACACCTTTTACAATGTTTAGAATATTCAATAAAATCTTTTCCCTTGACAAAATTTGCATGCCTCTCCAAACTTTGGCGTAGAAGTATGGCAGTGGGGCCAAGTTTGAAAGGTTAATATTTAAAATAAACAATACACTCTCCAAAAATCTCCAAGCATGCATGAATCCAAAGTTGGCGTAGAAGTATGGATGGTGGGCCCATTGAAATTCAAACTTCTCCTTTGCATGGAATACTATGCCAAATCTCTAAATAAGGAACTCCATTTGCTTTGTTTGAAAGCTGAGCTGGAAGAAGAGATTATTCCCCTTTGCATGGAAAACAAAGATGTGTAACGAGCTTGTCTATTCAACTCCAACTCAAGACCAGTCAACCTCCAATGATCTCCACTTGTATGAAAAGCTATGCCACATCTTGGATGGAGAACTCCGCTTGAACTGCCTAAAACGTTGAAAGCTTTGGATTGCATGAAAACCAAGGAGAAGCGTGATTTCATCAAACAATCAACTGAAGCTTTGACCAATCCACTATAAATAGCCCTTGCTTGCATGGACAAGGATCTTAATGAGTGAGAGATGCATTCAGATTGAATTCCTTGTTATTTCCCGGCCTTCTGCTCTCGGGTTCTTCGCTTCTGTGCATGTATTTCTTTAGCATTTATTTGTTTGTGGCTTTGTCTATATTTGTTCCTTGATCTCTTCGAACAAATTGTCCGTGACTTCCTTGTGTCTATTTTCCCTTGGCTTGTCTTGTACTTTTGTTCTTTCCCTTCGGGCCTTTTTCCTTTATGTGCCTTTCCTGTTCATTTCCTTTCTATTGTTGAGACGAGCATTTGTTCTTCGGCTTTTTGCTCGGTCATTTTCCCGTGGACAATTGTCTCGGACTTTGTCTTTCCCTTCTTTCGGACTTTATTGCCTCTCGGTTTTCCCTTGATTATTTTCCCGCAAGAATTGTTCATTTCCTTCGGACTTTTGTCCAAAGGAATTATCTCGGGCCTTTGTCTTTTCTCCTTCCTAAATTGCCCTTCAGACTTTTCTTTTGGCTCTTTGGGATTCTTGCCAATCGTTTGCTTCGGACAAAAGTCCGAAGGAAATGTTTCCTTCAGGATTTTGTTAAGGACTTTCCCGAAAGGAAGAGCCCTTCGGGCCTTCAAAAAGTGACCCTTCAGAAGATTAAACCATCCCTTCGGAAGTATTGCAAAGTGACTTTCCCGAAGGGCACATACCCTTCAAAATTCTTGTAAAAGTCCTTTGAAATCTTGAAGTGAACCTTCCCGAAGGGCAAATACCCTTCGGGATTCTTGCCAAGTGACTTTTCCAAAGGGCACATACCCTTCGGAATTTCTGTGAACTGCCCCTCGGAATTTTGAATTGGCACTGTCAAAAAATTTGGAAAGTCTTTCGGACTTCTTCAAAATGTCCCTTCGGACTTCTGTTTTGAGATTTCCCGAAGGGTAGATACCCTTCGTGATTTTTGTAATGAACCTTCCCGAAGAGCACATACCCTTCGGGTTTTTGAACTGCACCTTTTCCCTTCGCCAAACTATCCTTTGGAAAAAGCAAATGAATTGCTAATTCTTTTGGACTTCTTGCAAAGTCCTTTTTCGGATTTCTTTTCCCTCGGACAAAAAGTCCGAGGAAATAGTTCCCACACTTAGCCTGAAAAAACTCTGAGAAAGAAAACACTTGGTGAAAAGTCTGGAAAGAAAGAATAAACCTGTATTCCTCCTTCTGATCTCTTGCTTTCATCTATAAGTGAACCTACAACCCTGTAGGTCTAGTCTTAAGGATGGTTGTAGCTATATAGACTAGTAGGTCTCTTTTACTGGCCTCTTGATATATATTCCTTAATACCTGATGCATTAATTGTCTTGTCACCATGGCCTTCAAACCCTAGATTGAGGCAATCTTCCTAAGTGTCTTGGAATATTTGATTGGTGATCAAACTCGACTATAGGTACCTTATGTGAGTTGTAGGTGACCATTAGATGGATGACCTAATCACAGAAGTGCCTATGAGCATTATTCACAATCCATCATGCATGGGATATCATATATTTCTATGAAGTGTCTTTAGCCACCAATCAATCCTTCACTTTAACATAGTTCTTTCATTCAATGAATGTTTATAGGAGACTGTTGTAGGGTACATCTTCTATAGGCGTAATGGTTGTAACTTGATTAATTCTTCATTGGCTCTTATCAAGGCCTCACATGTTTTATAACCTAATCATTGTGAATGACCATCACCCTTGGCACACAAAACCTCCTTGAAAACAACTAGAAACCCTTAAAATAACAAAAACCTTCTTGACTGGGACATCTTATGGCAACTGTAGGTTAATTGTCTATATAGGACTATAGGTTAATGTTTCATGTCTCTTTTCAAAACATAACCACACCCTCCATGTGCCCTATACAGAACCACTTCACCACCATACTATTTAACCATTTGTGATTAAACCTTTCAAATTAGAATTCCATACAAAAAAAGATTGATATAGCCATAAAAGGGACCTGTAGAGTTATATTTTTGGTGACTGATTGTAGGTGCATACGATGAGTAACCCTATATAAGGCCTTTTGAACTTTCATGTGCCTTTTTCCATGATACTCCTATCCACCTTACGAAGTTATTCCTCCTACAGGCCTATAAGTTAATTTTATAACTGTATATGACATTTTGAGTAGGAGATATGCTTTTTGAAATTGCTGTAGGTGTCTTGCCCTTGTATGGATTGTAGCTTGTCTATGACCTCAAAGAAGGCTCAAAGTCAGATTTGATCATCATTCTTCTTCATGGTTGCTTGATCAGTCCATTGGCAAACATGAACCATATGAGAAAACTCACTGCCACCTTAACCTTCATCTCCATGCTTGTCTTTCACCCCATAAATGGGTTGTTCATGTATTTTGCTTATGATCATAAGGACTTGTCACTTTATCTTGATAAAGACCTTATTTCAACATATCATCCTTGTGAACACACTTGATTGTGTAACATTGTTGTAGGTCCTCATCATGACTGTATTTGATACTTTGAATGCCTACATATCCCTTTGTTCATGCCTTTAGATTATAATTCACCAGTTTTACCAACTGTATAGGGAAATTGACCATTCTGGAGAAAGTTTTGAACAGTAGGGGTAGTAATTTGGCCTTGACAGGCCAAATTACTAAAAAAATTTGGCAACTTTCATGATTTGACTAACCTACTGGTCAAAGAACTCAGAAACTCTGGTTATGACAAACTTGGATATACACTGAAAATTGCAAAAGTTGGAGACCAAAACACAAAAAAAAAACTAACTCAACAACAACATGTGCATGTGTGCACTTAGAGGAAAGGACAACAACAAAAAAGGAAAAAACAACTACTGAAAGCATGTGCAAAAAAGCACTTAAGAGGAATGAAACTAAACATAGTCTATTGTGTACAAACCAACCTCCACCTTGCTGGTCCTCTTGGATCAAAAGGAAAGCTATTTGATGCCCCATAGAATCTTGAAATATATTTGTCATCTCTTGATAGCTCTTTTCTACAACTAGGAGCAATTGGATGCTCATGTCTTCTTGATGGTGCAACTGGGATTCCAACTTCCATCCTTAGGTACATTGATTGCAGGTATGGATCCAAGACCCAATCATCATGTTCCCAGATCCGTGTACTTTACAAGAACATCTTCAATTGCTGATCATAATCATGTAGACTAGCATGTTGTATCTTATTTGACATATCTTCAAGGCTGACCTCTAAGAGAGACGATTCTGATTTTGTGACTTCTTGAGGCCATTTGTGTTCATACTTAGCTTCCAAAAGTGTATAAGCATCTGAAGACGATGAAAGAGGTTGATAACCATGCTTAAGATATTCAAACATGTCATCTTCTATGAAAACAACCGCTTCTTGCTTGGTGAAAGCACTCTTATCATCCTGCAATGGACCACATTCCAGTAAAGAATACCCTGAACAAAAGATATCAAACAAATCTAAAGACTTGTTCTCCTGAATTTGAAGTACAATTGGAACATAAGGCTGCAAATTATCTTCAACGTCTTGTGGTAATTGGTACTAATTTTCTGTCACTTCTGCACGCTGTTGTTCTTCATGATGGATGGCAACCCTTGTTGGATCAATAAGCTCATGGAAAACACCTTCAATTTGAACAATTGAAGTGTTTTCTTCTTGAATTTCATCATCTACTCTCAGCTGATCTTCAATTACATCAGCAACCTCTTTGACTTCATCAATTTTATCTTTGACACTGAGTGTGTCTATGATGATGTCCTTCTTATGATCATGCAATACTCTTTCATTATCTACATCAACTGCAACTTCATCTTCTGCTTCAGAAAGAATGAGTTCCTTCACTAGGATAGGCACAGTAGATCCCTGAAAGTATTCAATAAGATGAGAAAGATCCAATGGTTGTGCCATAGGTTCCTGATTTTGCTCCTAAGGCAACTGAACTTGAACAACTGTCACCTCCTCTCTCTGCACTGTTTCTTGAATTGCTTTCCATGAAGGAAAGGATTTGGGATTTTGAGGGGGAAGGGGTGAGGGTTGAATGTCAACAGTGAATTTAGGGTTGATTTCAT
Source organism: Torreya grandis (assembly GCA_037957365.1). NCBI lineage: Eukaryota > Viridiplantae > Streptophyta > Pinopsida > Cupressales > Taxaceae > Torreya > Torreya grandis. The sequence continues at coordinate 368,207 of JARHVA010007386.1, forward strand.
CATTTGAGCTTATGCTTGGTTGTTGTATTTGACTCCAAGTTAGAAACTTGGGTTTAAGAGCTTCTAGTATTGTAAATATTGCATCTTGAGGCATGATTGGGAAAGTGTATTGCTAAGATGGACTTGAAATCCATGGATATTGATATGGGGCAGCGAGAGGTATTGATGTTTGAGACTAAAATTGCTTATCAAATAACTCTTGTTTGTAAGTTGATAACTCCTCAGCAATAATTTGGCTTACCCTCTTCATTTCCTCTATCTCATCGTGAAAATTCAGAGAATTTTGTAAGGATGATTGATCTTGAAATGGGTAAGGCTCATATGGATGAGGTTGAGATAAATATGGATCATGGTTATAGGACTGGTATGCATCTTCATACTACTAATAAGGCTCTGTATACTCTTCATATGACTGATATGGGTCATGGGGATCATACTGTAAATACTGAAAGGGAGAAGAATGATAGAATTCTTCTCTATAGGCTGCCATAGCCTAGAAATTCATGAAGATAATTGGAATTATATTAAACAATGTATCTTTTGCCTTGAGATGAGGACCATAGGAGTAATGGAGACTGGATCTGAAGATGATGTACTGCAAGCTTGTCCCACCGGGCATGCCAGAAACTGTTATCACCTTAGAGTGCACCCTACTTGAAGATGTGTAAAATACACCCTCATTCTAGCTGATACAATTGGAACTTCTCAGAGTGTGGGTGACTTTGTATTGAGAAGAACCTCCAGAGAGGGATGGTTTCCTTAAGATCTATCAATTATATCTGAATTATTGTGATTTTTTTGGTTGAAAAGAGGAAGGGAAACTTAAAAAAATTCTAATTAAAAGGGGGTGATACACCTGAATTGTTCAAATCCCTGAAGTTGGAAGAAATAAATTGTAAGCTGGACTAGTCATTGATAAAGGATTTTATGTTCTGAATCTGAGTTTTGAGAGAAGAATAGTGTGTATTTGATTGTGCATCAACGTATAAGTGATTTTTTTCTCCTTTTGCAAGTCCCTTCCTCACCTATCTTTCTCTCTCACCCTTTTGCAAGGCAATTGAAGAGGTTTTCAACCCTTAATCTGAAACATTTTTGCTTAAGGACAGAAATATAAATTTCATTTGATTATATGTGCATTGATTTCAGTAAATTCAGAGGATTTGAACAATTCAGGTGTATCACCCCCTTTTAATTAGAATTTCTTTTAAGTTTTCCTTCCTCTTTTCAACCCAAAAAATCATAATAATTCAGATATAATTGATAGATTTTAAGGGAACCAACCCTTTTTTAAGGTTCTTCTCAGTACAGAGTCATCCACACTCTGAGAAGTTCCAATTGTATCAGCTGGAGTGAGGGTGTATTTTACACATCTTCAAGTAGGATGCACTCCAGGGTGATAACATGTATGTAGTGATTGCAATGTGCAATATAAGTCCTAATATACTTGATTCAAAACCCATTTAACCAAGTTTGAAGGACCGAGGATCAAAAATCGTAGGGTACTTGAAAGAGTAAGAGGAAATTGATATACAAGTTCGAGTTGCAAGAGCTCAATCTATAAAAACTCTTTTGTAAATGAGGCCTTCAAGAAGACCACCCACACCTTCAGCTTCAAATCATCATTTCATTCAAATTCAACCACTTGAAACTTCCTTGAATGAAGAAACCACCTCATGAAAAAGATCAAAAGGAGCAATGGAAAAAGCATTCAATGTTGAAAAAAGGGATATTGTTGATGAATTGGTTGCTCAATGCATTTATGCACGTGGGTTGTCCTTCAACGTATTGAGGTCAACATATTGGCAACAAATGTTGAAAGCCATCAATAAAGCTCTACAATGATACAAAGGCCCTAATTATGAAAAAATTCAAACCACACTCTTGGCGAAAGAAATGAAGCATATACAAACTTCTTTGCAGCCAATCAGGAATTTGTGGAAGGATAGAACGATATGCGAAATAGGCCCTTGATAAATGTTGTTGTAGCATGCCCTAAAAGGGCAATGTTCCTAAAGATTTTTTATTGTGATGGCCAAGTGAAAGATGCTCAGTTTATTGCTGACATTTTGATAGAGGCTATTGAGTTGGTGGGCACCCAAAATGTTGTCCAAGTCATCACGAACAATGCAAATAATTATAGAGCAATATGATTGATTGTAGAAGGGAGATACAAGCACATATTTCGGATGTCCTGTGCATTCCATTCCCTCAATTTGATGCTACAAAATATTGGTAAAAACATAGTGAACTGATAAAATTTATACAAAAGACAAATGACATTCAGATATTTATCACAAATCATAACATGTCTTAGAGCATTTTAGGAGATTCCCAAAGGTTGGAGTTGTTGAAAGGGAACATATTCTTTGTAATGAAATTGGTTAGATAGATCAAGTCAATTCACAACAATGGATGCAAGTATGTCACAAGGTTCGCTGCATTTTTTGGATAAAATGCAAAATTCGCCGGTTTTAATGCATCAAAAAAAAATCGTTGATTTTTTAGGGTTCATCATATTTTACAAACTACTCTTTTTTCATCGCGTAATAACGTCCACTAGCTTTCCCCCTGCCACGTTGTTAGTCCCACTAGTAAAACTCTGTCCTGCTTTTCAAATTGTCATGGAATTTCGTGGCCTTTGCTTTCGCAGCCCTTCTTTCTCATTTTCTAATCTCACCGGTGAAAAGGACGAGATCATTACAGCCCTAGTTATACATGCCACCCCTCGCACACGTCCACACAACCCACGTGCTTTGGTGTGCTTATCGTCAATCTTTGCCAACACTGTTATGAATGTCATGCATACATTTGGGAATAATTATTGCTGAGAAATAATTATGTTTTGCAATATGATTCAATGCACTAGCCTATATGACTTTATTGTTTTAAAAAAGGGTCAGTATTGGGCAGCTATAATTATAGTTGTAAATGTTCTTGTTTAAATAAGCAAGACAATTATTATTTTAATTTTAACTATTTATTTATTTTTTGATTTTCCTTATTTTTATTTTGTTTTTTTTTAATTTATTTTTATTTTTATTTTTTTAATTTATTTATAATTATTTTAATTTTAATTTAGTTTTTTATTTATTTTAATTTATATATATCATATAATTTATGTTTTCCTATGGTTCGAACTAAATGGCAAAAAAAAAATTCGAACTTTATCCACTAGCAAACTTGAACCGAATTTTATCCTCGTCGAACTCCAACCTCGTGACTTAGGATACAAATATAATGATCAAGAACGGAGCAACAATAATAGATCACAATAATTATGAACTCAATAGAGCACATCTATAACAAGAGTTGACAACAACATTGAATACTAAAAACATAAGACTGAGCCACTTTGAGGCGACAACCTCCACAACCATGCAATAAGAGTAGAATTATTAAGTTGATGATCAAGTAATAACCACTACCTCCTATATATACCCTGCTTATGCTATGGTTACTCCATTGGCTGAACCTACTAACAATACGAAAACATAAAAAAATGTAACAAGATAAAGTAAAAGGTTATATAAGCCACAAATCGACCACACATATCCCTAAACATGCTATAGGTTAAGGGCTTAGCATACCCTTCCCCTTAAAAACAATGTTGCCCTCAACACTGAATAAATCTAGGTACTTCTACAAGAATATTTCATCCTTTTATGTTGCATCCTCCTTAGTTAGATTCTTCCAATTGAACAAATACTCCTTAATCTCTCTTGTTTGCAGCCTTTTAGTTTGTGTCTGAAAAATCTTCTCAAGCTCTAGAATGACTCTGCGTTCCTCATCTAGATCTGCTAACTCAATCTGAGTTGATACTCTCCATCCAATTACCTATTTCAATTAGGAGACATGAAATATTGGATGTATGCATGTAGCCTGAGGTAGCTTTAGTGTGTATGCGACTCTACCAATTTTCTACAGGATTTGATAAGGGCCGTAATACTCAAGAAAAAGTTTATCTTTTTTCTATTGGTTCAAGGACATTTGCTTGTATGGTTTTAGGCACACAAAAACCCAATCGCCCACTTCAAAATTCCTCTCGTTGTGGTGCTAATCTGCTTGTTGCTTCATTATGTTTTCTATCATTTCCAAATTCTCTCTTAGACTAGCTAGTACCTCCTACTGGTGTTGAATGTGTTCTTCAACAGCTCGAACACTTGGTTGTACCCTCAAAGATGAGGTGATGGATAGGGGTCGAAACCAATACAGTAGCACAAATGTAGACATTTTGAATGACATATGGAGAGAAGTGTTATAGCACCATTCTACTAGTTGCAGCGAATGAACCCATCTTTCATGTTTGTCCAATGTGAAACAATGGAGATAACTCTCTAAGCATTTGTTGACCACCTTTGTTTGCCCATCATAGTGAAGATGATATGACAAGTTATGAGCCAACTGAGTATCCAAATATGACAATTAATCAATCCAAAAATTACTAGTAAAAATAGGATTACAATCACTTAATATAACCCTGGGGGTTCCATGTAGCTTTTGAACTATATCTAGAAAAACAGTTTCTATTGTCCACGATTACCATGATGATATTTTTAATTTATGACTTAGGCAAACATGTTGTGAAATCCATGGAAACCTCATCCCACCTTTGCCTAGGAATACACAAGGGTTGTAAAAGACAGGGATCTTAATTGTCTCACCCTTGTTTCTCTAACACACCATACATTCAGCCACAAATTTCTAGATATCTCCCTTGAATTCTTCCCAAAAGAAATCTTACTTGATTTGATGCTAAGTTCTCAAAAATCCTAAATGCCCCCCATTGGAGATGCATGGAGCTTTGTAAGGATCTCGTGATTGAAGGCAAAATTCTTGCACAAATACAATCGATCCTTATACCACTAGTCATTCTCATTCCACACAAATTTGTCTTAGACACTAGAATCTTGTGGGAGCTTTTAAATCAGAACTTATGTCCCAATATCACTCTCCCATTCGGATCTTGCCTCGACCACCCAATTTGCCTATCATAAGGACATTGCACATAAAAATGCCTCTATGGATTCATCCCTCCTAGATAGTGCATCTACTACTACATTATCCCTCCCTTTCTTATATATGATTTCTTCCTTTCTTATATATGATTTCAAAGTCATATCCCGACATTTTGGTCACCCATTTTTGTTTTTATTCGGATGACAACCTCTGTTCCAATAAGTATTTTAGACTATCATGACTTATCTCCGCCTTAAAGTGTCTACCCATCAAATAAGGTCACCATTGCTTAACAACATGAAGAATAGCCATCATCTCCTTCTCATAGATAGGATTCAACAAAATCCTACACTTGAGTTGACAATCCTTAATGCAACGGGTCACCCTTCCTAAATGAGTATTGCCCCCATTCCATTCCCCAATGCATCACATTCAACAATGAAAGTCTTTAAAAAAATTGTGTAGCCAAAACCGAAGTGGTGCACATGGCCTCCAGTTTCTCAAATGCCTTGGTGGCAGTGTCGTTCTCGTGGAAAGAGTTCTTCAACAAAGTTATGGGTGGTGCTATTACGCTTCCATAATTTTTCACAAACCGACGATAGTATTTTTTCTACAATGAAGTTAAAAGTGTGGTGATGAAGAGGTGAAATAAAATGACCACCCCCATTACATCTTTTTGCCTATGCTTTAAATCCAAAATTTGATAAAATTATGTTTATCAATAAAACAATAAAATTTTATAATTTTATAATATTTATCTATTAAGTTATTGACATATATTTTTGTACATTGTTACTAATTTGAAATTTCCAGCAACCTTTTTTGGTAAGAGGGAGCTAGTAATTCTTCAGCAGAATGAAATCAGAGTATATATGCCTTTATCCACTCACTAAACGAAACAAATTGGCATCCCAGAAGATTGAGGATTGGGTATTTATGCATTCCAATTTGCGCCTCCTGTCACACAAGACTTGGGACTATACTAGAGGGCCTGACAAACTTTGGGATATTCATCCAAAGACTACTAACTTGGATGCTTCCACAGCGACTCTCACCCAACTTTCATTACATAGTGTCAATGATGACAATCAAGGGAGTTCTACACAAGGGGTGGAGAGTGGAGCTAGTGAGTGTGGCATTCATGATTTTGAGGAAAATCTAGATTATTTATTCTATATTATAATCATTTGCATTTATATTTTGTCTTTGAAGTTTGACCCTGGGGTATAACACATGATTCATGAACATGTGAAATTTTCAGCATGTTGAATGTTTTGAACTTTCATGAATACATATTTTTTAAATATTTTATCTTTTTAGGACTAAAAATAAGTATCGTGCATTGTTTTTATATATTTTTTCATTTCTTTTTTAAATATTTTGTGTGGATGTTTCTAAGACGTTTCCTACCCAAGGGTTTTTGACAGTTAGGGTTTCCGCGTTTTGGGCCGGTTTCCATTTCTGTTTCCTGGCAGTGTAGATACAAGGATAAGAGGATGACGATGTGGATAAGGGGATGATGATGTGTGTTGAACACTCATCATCATGTTTGTTTCGGATAGTGTTAGGAGGCTACAAGATTGTAGTAGGCAGACAACACAAGAGGTCAAGCTGTGGGGGAAGCAATATATGTGTCAAAATAGGTTGATCATAGTACATGGTACAATTATAGGTTGTGGTGGCTTCATTAGGCAGCAATGTTTGCTCCAACATATATCTTTTCTCTCTTTTGGATAAAGAGGGGGTTTGTTACTAATGTTGATCAAAATAGTTTCTTAAGTTGGTAAATAAATTATATGGGATGTGCATCTCCTTCAGACACCCCCATTAATAATTAAGTTCGATGTTAAAATTATTTCAATTAGTTCGTCAAGTAGTTTGGCGACTGGGTAGTCAGGTACCTTGAGTAGTTAGGAGATTGGAGTTGTTTGAAATGTTTAAATGGTAATTGTCAAGGCTCTTAAGCCCTCACCCCATTTTTCTCTACAAGATAGTTTACCAATAGATGTCTCCGTTCTATTTGAAATTTTGTGGGCCCAAATATTTAAACATTGCACATGCCATAATTTTATCCATATTATCATCATTAAACTAGGTAATGATTTTTTGAGGAGATTTTTGACATGCACATTCAAGAAAAAGCCATCAAATATCTATACGTCAAGGTTATATATAACTACATATTGACAGAAAAGTTTTTAACATGGTTTAAAGTGAAAACAAAGAATGTATAATGAAGGACCACATTAATTTTGGCATTCAACTACAGTTTTCTTGATAGTTAGTGTAAACTTAATCATACAGAGGTGTTCAAATGAAATAGCAAACCCTTTTCGCAACTTGAGAGTTGAGCAATGTGAGATTAGTGGTCATGTCAAAACTGTAAATGAACAAAACCCTGTACAAAATCTTTACCAAATTCCAACAGATTTTATAAGATATACATATGCCTTCTGATGGATTAAAAAAACAGTGACAAAAGTCATGATTTTTCAAAAGAAGATTTCAAAGTTACTGTAGATGGATGATTCTAGAACTTGTTGAGCTAGCCAACCCATGTGTGAGACCTTGTATATAGATGATGAGGACATCCATTATAGTTAGTATATAAACTATAGGTATCTGGTTATAAATTATTCAAGATAGGTTAGTATAATTATTCAAGATAGAAATAAATTAAAAAGGAGGTGGACAATTGGGAATTGGAAACCCCAAATGCCTTTGTAATTATTTTAGAATCATAGCAGTTGGTATAAGAACCTGATGACCAAGTAACTTCCTCTCTCCAGCTTTTGATATACTTATCATATATCAAGCACATCTTTCCTCCTCCTACTTGACCTTTGTATCCGTAATATTTGGTACCAACTCTAGTCATGTGCAGATCTGATCAACTGCTACTGTTTGAGGATTGTTAGTAACGAAAGTGTTAGAGAGGTCATACACAGCCCGACAGCAGCTCATTTTAGTAGTGTATCAGGGCTTGTGGAGATCTGGTCTGCTTCCCTTGTCTGGGGGTTGTTTGTATAAGTAGTGTTAGAGCAGCCATATGACAGCTGCTGATTTTATTCACAGGGTACTCTTGAACTAAGCCCCTTCTCATGGTTTTGTTCATGTAACAACAGCAGCCTGTTAGTTACCAAATCTCTAGTTCAAAGATCCATTTCTTAGACACTCCCTGATGAGCATTATCAGATCCTGCATTAGCCCTTTCACAGTGATAGATGTTGACATAGATGATTCCTATGTCCCAGACATGGTCAAAGATGTTTGATGGGACTGGCGTCCACTCATTCCGACTTTCATCAGCCCATGCTCTTTGGGACTCTTGCCCCTCAACATGAATATTTGTATTGGTACCCTAACCACATGGGTTGGGGCTTTACCACCTTTTCACTGCTCTAGATTTTTTCTTTTTTTAAGTTGGTCTTTGATCCTAGGGTCATTTTACCCTAGCACTTTCTATTTTAATTGAGTGTATTCTTGAGTCCCATTGGCCTACTTTTAGTCATTTGTGGGCATTAATATAAGTTCTTTCTGTTTTATATTTTTGCCCCACCAAGAGGCCTTCCTGATTTCAACAGTAGCTGCAGATTTTCTTGAAAGATTTTAGCTCTATTCCTGCAAATAATCTTATTTTCTACTGCTGTACCAGCATATTTTCTCAACAGATCTGATCCTACTCTTTTATTTGATTGTGAGGGTTTCTCAGATCGCTGGTACAGCAATTTGTGGCTTGCTTGGACCATATTTGACTGAAATTCTTTCCTTGAACATGGTTCCTTGACTCCAGGTCCTTGACTGAGGTCCCAGCTGCTGCAAACCATCCCCTACAAGAAGTGTCTAATTTCACAGATCATAAGCCACAATTGCTCACACAAAAGATAAGAGATGAGTATCTCTTAATATCAAAAGGTTTTGAAGTTTATTATAAGGAGAAAATTCTTAGAAAATTTTTATTTTCTTCTCCTTTCTATGCACATCTATTTTTCCAAAAGGGTGATTTTCTCTTCTTTTTCTAAGGAGAGCTAATGACTCGTTTTACCACACATCAAGATGCCATGTGCTATACAAGCAAATTTCAAATAATAAGACACTCTTGCACTGGCATAACACTTGAACATTGAGCTCAAGCACTTTCCCAAGGCATATAGAGAGATCACCGAGCACCTCGTCATTAGAAGATAGATAAAGATCAACAACAATCATAGCCAGAAGTTAAAACTACCAAACCCTAGCAATGTGTCCACGTTCAAACCCTAACATATCATATGAAGAATAAAGAAATCATAATAAAAACATTCATAGCACCTAAATCACCACAAGAACACATATCTCATATATTCATATACATGAACATGTACAAAACCTCCATGAAAGTATACATCAAGCTATCATCACTCTCCAAGTACATCAAAATACAACACATACAAATATCTCACCCTGAGCATTACAGCTCAAAACACATATCTATCATTAAATTACACTAACTACTAGCACCCTTTATCACATGGCTAGGGAGGGTATTTTTATACATCCTCCTGCATCTTACAGTAGATTTGGTTTTTGATGAGTTGTGTACCCAGTGTTGCTCTTCAGATATTCTTAGTAGTGATACTTTTCTAGTCACCGAGGGTTTTGACATAATTGTGAGTATATGCATTTTCTGTGATCTTTGCAACTATGTTGAATTGTTGTGTTAAGGACCCTTTTGTGGTGTGCATTGGGATAATTCCCTGCCTTTATTTTTCTGTGATTGTTTGACATTTAAGAGGTACCCCTATTATTCTTAGCATTTACACAAGTTGATTAGATTCATTTTGTAAATAACAATTATTTTCTGGATAAACCATGTATAAGATTTTTGGATCAACGTTTCAGATCACACTCTGTGAGGATAAGAGACCAAGAGAACAGTAAGAGTAGATTGCAGACTTGTGTTTCAATTTATAGAATTTCAAATTGAAGTGCTAGTAAGTCGGGTGGGTGAGAAAGAAAGAGAAATGATGATGATGATGATGATGGCGATGATGATGAGAGCACATAAAAAATTGTGTTAATTTAAGTTAGTTAAAGTCCCCCAAAGAACCAATGCTTCAAATATGGTCACCAAGGAGGTGTTATTATTTAAAAATGGGAAGCTGTATATAATTTTAATATTAGGAATATTTAAGTTAAGGATGAAACTAAGTAATAAAATTAAGAATAAGTAGCAAAGGAACCAGGTAAAGAGAAAAATAAAATTAGAGAGACCAAAATAAGACCTTGTAACAATGAACTTCAATGTGAACTTCTATAAATTGAAACACAGGTCTGCAATCTACTCTTACTATTCTCTTGGTCTCTTATCCTGATGATGGCTCACAAAGTGCGATCCGAAATGTTTATCTAAAAACCTTATACACACTTTAATCCAGAAAACAATTGTTATATACTTAATGGACCTTGGAAATACCATCTCTCTTATAGATTCATTTTGATTAGTTTGTTACAAGCAGCTTGCTAGCATTCTTGTTACAAATAGGAATTATACTTGGCATTGTTTTGACAGCATTGTGAATTGTATTCTCTCTTCTATCTTTTTCTCTCTCTCACTCATTGATATGATATAATTTGAGATAGCTATTAAGGATTGAGATAAAATGATGATTAGTCATGAGTTTATTTGGATGTGCTATGATTAGTTTACATGGTTACTTTTCATGTTTTCTCTGGATACAAAACATGATTATTAGTTATTTTAATATGTTCACTGACTCTATAAAGACCAACCATGTAATTTGTTTGGAATTGGCTCTAAATGATTCATGCAGTCTACCATGGTAAATTACACTATCAAATCCACATGTGTTATTGGTTGTTATTCTAACGACATGATGAATACTCACACAAAGTGTACTACTATAATGCCTAGGAGTAAGTTGGGCCCAGAGGGTTGCACTAGTTCTCTTACAAGCCTTGAGGAGAGCAAATGGTTATAGGGCCATCATTGAGTCTTTTCCCACATTCTCAAAAATCAATATACATATTGTCAATGCTTCAAACTAGAATCTTCCTCCAAGCAAAGGGTAATCCTGTTGGAGAAGCTTCCCTCTAATAGACTACTGAAATAAAAGCTTGGGACCTGTTGACAATTCTTCCACAGGTCAGATTGTCTCTTGCCATTCAGAAAATTCACGTCTCTAGCCAAGGAAGAAATAATACATTGGTTAAGAGGTAGACCAATTGAAATAACTCATTTGCAAAAGCCTTGGCTACAACAAGATTTCCTTTGGGCAAAGAAGGCTTGATTTCACATAGCTTCGAAAAAGTTCAAAGGACATAAGTCCGCGGGAAATAATCCAAGAGTAAGGAGAAGACAACAGATATCCTTTGGACTTTTCATCCGAAGGAATACTTTGGAGGATTTGTAAATAAAGAACCCGCAGCCTCCCAAAAGGTCCACCAAAAGTCCGAAGGAATACTTTGGAGGATTTGTAAATAAAGAACCCGCAGCCTCCCAAAAGGTCCACCAAAGAATAAAGTGCCCAAGCAATAATTCCTTCGGAGTTTTTGTCCGAAGAAATCCAAGAGAGAAGTCAAAAAATACAAAAAATTCAAAATAATAAGGACCCCTACAAAAAACCCGAATGCCCTACAATTTTTTCGAAAAGCCATAGATGAAGGACACAAGCCCTTGCGGAGGGCACTTGGTCGGTGACAAGATCATTCCAACTTTCCCGAAGGGCACAGAGGAAGGACACAAGCCCTTGCGGAGGGCCCCTGGTCGGTGGCAATACCTTTGCAATTTTTCCGAAGGGCTTTCTGTCGGTGGCCTAAAAAGACAAAGAAAATACCTTCAGACTTTTTGTCCGAAAGAATTCCTTCAGACAAAAAGTCCGAAGAAATTCAGAGAGTTCAAAAAACAAAAAACCCAACAGAATATAGTCCGAAGCCAACAAAGTAAAGGAAATTACAAAGGAAGATATCATTCGGAAAAAAGTCCGAAGGAATTCCTTCGGACTTTTTGTCCGAAGGAATACTTCAGAGAATAAACAGGGAAATAAAGCCTAAGGAAAAGAAAAGGCCAAGGATAAAGTCTCGGACTTTTTGCTCGAAGAGCAAAGTCCGAAGGCAGAGAAGGACAAACTGTCCGCAGGAAAGTGGGACTAACAAAAGATCCAAAGAAAAATCCAAGACCAAAGACAAGTCTGCGGGAATAAACCCAAGAGCAACGCATGCACAGAAACAAAAACATCAACCTGAATTTATCTCACTCAACAAGATAGCTTTCCATGCAAGCACTTTCATCCGTCTCAATCTTGTAACGTTCCAACAGCTCAACCGGAGTTCCAAATTTGGATGTCGAGTTGACCGTTCCAGATTTAGAATTGACTAATTGTTAAACGCCACATCTACTAGGAGTTTTCCATGCAAAGAAGAATAATCTCTTCATCCAACTCAACCGTTCAAACGTTCCAACTCAACTTCCGACGAATCAAGTCAGAGTTCTAAAATTGACATTGGCGTTGGATTTCATGCATACTATTGTCATCTCATACTTTCAAACGTTCCAGCAGCTCATGAAGAAGCTAAAATTGACACTGGCGTGGATTTCCATGCAAAGAGAGGTGGGCGTTTCAATAAACAAAGACAAGTCCACTTCCTCTAACGCCAAGGAGCTTTAAACAAAAACAAGTCCACTTCCTCTAGCACCAAGGAGCTTCATGCAAAGACAAAGGAAAAACATATTTTATTGAAAGGCAAAGTTAGCCTTGAGTTAATCTAAGTTGATCATCCTCTTCTTTTTTTCAATGCCAATCTTTTGGCTTTTGTAATTCTCTATAAGATGGTTTTTCAGCCTTGTAAAATCCATCTCTCTCTTGGCAAGACCAGACTCTGCCATTGGTGAGTTGTGTAACCTCTTCAATCAATAGACGGACTGTACTTTCACATTTCAAGTGTTGGCATAGTGTATATTCATTCAGTAATTTGCATATGTGGTGGATTTCTCTCCCTTCCCAAATTCTGATTCGTACCTAGTTGTTAGCTTACCGTATTATGCATGTCATGTTAAGTGTTCTTTATGTCTTTTGCTGAAGCTGTAAGTGGATGTTAGGTGGCTGCAAACTATCTTGTATCAGACCTTTCTCCATCGTTTTTCCCTCATGTTTTGGTCATTGGATTGAACCTTCTCATGAAATAATTATGCATAGTGGTCGATTGAAATCGAAGGTCTTCCTTTTCCCTTGTTTGTTCAATGTTCAAGGTTCCAAGTAGAGTGGATCAATCTTTTGGTGTATCACCGTTATTAGGTAGGATTTCCCCTTGAAGTTTCCTTCTCCGCTTTCCATGGTAGTCCGCAGCACAGAGTAGAGATCCTCATTGATACATCTTACAGGAACCAACCTTCTCTGGAGGTTCTTCTAACCATTGAGACACCCACCCTCGTGAGAAGATCCCATTGTTTCAACCGAATAGAGGATTGGTCATTTCATGCATGTCTTCGATTCAAGGCGCAGCTCCAAGTTGACAACAAGACCCTCGAGGCTACTTGTTGGCTTCTCTTCCTTTATACCTTGTTGAAGACATTGTTGGAGAAGCTTGGGGCCTTGGGGGTTGCATGTTGGCTTCCCTTCCTTTATACCTTGTTGGAGAATTCATGGACGTGAAGGAGAAGCTTGGGGCCTTAGGGCTGCATGCTGACTTCATTTCATTTATACCTTGCTGGAGAATTCATGGGTGTGAAGGAGAAGCTTGGGGACCTGGGCACTACATGTTGGCTTCTCTTCCTTTATATCTTGCTACAGACCCCGCTTATGGGAAAAGATGTTTTCCTCTAGCTGAGAGTATTTTCAACTACGAGTAGTATTTTGCTTTCCCAACAATGTTAGAGATCATGTTGGTTCTCTTGTAATTTATTTACGATACATACATCCTCGATTATGTGACCATAGCAAGGCTCACAGATTGATATGACCATATTGTAGATGCATTGATTTCATCATTTATTATATCATATTTTATCTCGTATGAATATTATAATGGGTGCAAGGAGTGTAAAGGTGGCAAGTGTTTGATGGCAACAGGGAGGACAAGGGGGATTGACCATGGACCCAATGACCCGTTCCTAACCTAGGCATAACCTAATGGACCACATGCTTAGCGTAGATGTTGTTACCCTTACCTAAATCGGTTGTGTGTGAATAAATTAGCACCTTGTGATATTTTCCTATGAATTATTGAGTCCACTTAATGTCTTGATTGAACATTTCTAACACCAACCTAGCCCTCGTGTGAATTGGACCCATTCCAAAGATCTTGGAACCCATATGGCCTTGGAAATGAATTTTTTAAAATATGTCAAGACTCAAAAAAAAGGATTTTTAGCTATCCATGTGACCAGCCTTAACTTGTGCGCCATGGGGACTTTCTAGGAGGCCCTCTACCCAACATTGGATCCTTCTAGACTTCTTGGAAAGGGGTGGAGGCACATGTCTTGGAGACGACACATGTCAATCCCCCCTTATATCTGCATTCTTCTATTTGCACCTTCTTCTTTCATTCATGGAAGCTAGTTATAGCAAAAGGGAATAGAGATGAAGACGACAGAAGCATTGTGAAAGACCTTTCAGAGGTGTTTCAAGTAGGATCTATACTATCATCATGTGGAAAAGTGTGCAGAATTTTGGTGTTATTGTGTTGAAAACATGTGCAGGAATTCGGACATATTGTGTTGAAAATGTGCAAAATATTGTGTTATTTAGGTGAAGCTTGCGTCCTGAGCAGGGGCTGCATGCTCATTCCCCTAAAAATTTGTGTTATAGAAGTTAAATCCCTGCCAAATGTGAACCATTGAATGCAAGAGGGTAAATCCTACAAATTACATCTTATTCTCTTCTTCCCCTCCACCCCTAGTACTTAGGCTACCCAATGGATTGTGCTTGATTGTCTGCTGTGTGATTGTGTTTACTAAACTTAAGCCAGTATGTCTGCAACCAATTATCTTTAAACCTGTGTTTTGGGTCATTGGGAATCCTCATATCTATTTTTTGGGTCATTGAGAAACCCCCTTGGGCTCGAGGGTTGATAAGTGCCATGGATGTCTGATGACATCACATGGCTAAAAGGTGAGCATTCCCTTTTCTGCCTGTTGAGTTACAGTTGATGCAGAAGTTTATGGAAGTTGTGATAAAGGAACTTATGTGTAGTTTGTGGATTGGAGAATTGTGCTTCTAATTAATTGGTTTTATTATTGCAAAGAGAAGGAAATGTATAAGTTGTGTCAAAAGATTGGTTGCTGTAATTGAATTACTACTGAGAGGCTTATAATTTTCCAACAGGGATTGGATAACTAGAATTTTCTTATAGATGTGTTGATTTTCTTAAGAAAGATAAAGTAGTTTGAATGCTGCCTGTGCATATATTGTTCTTCGTATGAAAAGAAAGAAGCTAGAACCCTTTGAGTTGTTGTCAATGGCTTGTATATGAAAAGCTTATTCTATGGAAAGGAATACTTTGATTGTATTGCTGTAATTTTAAATATTGAAAAAAAGAAAACAGAATTTGTTGTCTTAAAGTATTAGATGCAATGTTTATAATATGCATTTGAAAGACTAATGTATTGACCCTTGAAGAGCCTTGAACTGTATAAAATGTTAAATGTTGTCAAGAATTCATTATCTACAAAAGGACGAATGAGGTCGCTGATCCACTGTGTCATGGATCAAGTTGTAAGATTGTTGCACGTAAATTGAAGAGCATTATGTAAATGTAACTCTAAAAGATTGTATTGTATGTGGGTTTAAATTTATTCTCTTTAAATTGTTGATGGGATGGGGTCCCTCTAGCTTAATTTGTTCTTGCCTTAAGTGTACTAAAAAAAATAAAAAAAACATAACTCTAATTTTATCCCTTTGGGCAGTGTGTTAATGGGTGCCTCATAGTATTTATAGCTAGTTTCCACCGTCCTTGCCTTACAACTGTTCAAAGCTGGTGACCTTGTGGAAAGTTCAAGAAGACCCCCCATCTATCCTTATCTTCTATGTGCTTGCATAGAATATCCTTGAGCATCAAGAGAATCCTACATTATCTTCCACCTGACAGTGTATGTAGCACTCCCATGGGCCTTTGTCTTGCACGTGTGCCTTCCTTTCTGCTTTGTTTCGCCCCATGCAAGTTTCTTCTTACAAGCTTCCTCCATTCTGCTGGACCTAACACTTAGCCAAATAGAGTCGGGTTATAAACTTGTCCTATTTAATTTGGCATTATGTTATAAAGTCATTTTATCCACTTGAAATCATATTATAATATTGTTTTATTAATGTTTTTTTCTAGCCAAGGAGACGTCATAGTGGAGTCACAATTATTTATAAGTTGTACTTTAAGGTCCTTTTAAAGGTCATTTTCCTTGAGGGTTATCTTAACTTTTACAAATTTATCATAAAGATTTTAATAGTTCTACTATAGTCTTGGTTTTTTTTGCATGTCTCTTCTAGAACTCTTTCATTGTAATATTTTTATTGCAACCTTATTTTTATTAAAATAAAACAAGGAAAAAAAAAGAGCAGAAAGGTCTTTTTGCTTTGTCTTTTTTTAGTTTTTTTTTCAAAAATAAAAACACAAAATCATGGTTAGTTCAACAAGTCATCAAGCTCAACCCAAAATCCCAGCTTAGTCCAGTTGCTCACCCAAGAGCTCCCCAAACAATGACAACAAAAAAATGCATTTCAACCCTGACATATGCAGCTGATGACAAGCATGTTCAACCAACTCACAGGACAACATCAAACCACCAACTATATTCCCTGAACTAACTCAATTGCCCAACCTGCTTCTAAATTGGACACCAAGATATCCATTCCCCATTTCATGGTACAATTTATCGGGACAAGTTATATGCATGGAATCATGGTCTAGAGACATTTCAAAATAGTCAAATCTCACATAGCCAAAACAAATCATGATAGATGAGGTCCACTTGAACAATAAAGCCCTTAGTAGGTTGTAGTCTCACGTCCATTTTCAAGAGGTGATAGAGCAACCAAAAATTGATACTTGGAAAGACTTCAAAGCACCTATTAGAGCAAGATTTGACCCCCTTGTGTACAAATAAGAGCTGTAAGTCTATCAGTATAGTAAAACATCGAGTTTGATTGCCTCTCTCTCAAGGTGGAGGTACAAGGCATTGATGAGGTCCATCAAATTCATATGGGGATTGTTTTCTAATCTCTAAAATAATTTAGAATTCTTCACCATCAATTCCTTGGAGCATGATTTCTAGCTTGCTTTAAAAGTGGAAGCTAAGCAACAAAGGGACCCAGCAAAGTCCAGTAAAAATTTTTCTTTTCAGAAAGTGTTACTCTTCGTATTTTACCCCTTCCAACTCCTCTCAAACTGCATACTCATCAACAAGAAATGCATATTCTTCACTAAATTTGTTGAAAATATTGTCATTGATGTCAACATAGTCATTGATGTCAAATGCATAAGCATAGCAGCGATCATCATATGCATAGCAGCGATCATGTGCCAGCAATAAATAATCAACAATCTACCTATGGAATGGACCAACGCTTTGTTTAATAGGCCAGCAATTTCTTCTATGGGGCAGTGATTTGTTCAATGGGCCAGCGTTTTGTCTTTAGTAGGCAACAAATTAATTTACGGGCAGCACTTAAATAAACAGCAGGCCGACTAAGCAAAAGAAAAGGAAAATTGCCCCACTTGGGTTATTTAATATAAATAAATTAAAAAGACACATCTTTTTGGGAAGAGGTGTCTCTTGGAATGGACGGCCCTCTTGGGAAAAGGTAGCAAAGGCTATAAAAGGATAGATGAGTAGATGCAAAAAAAAAAAAAGATGAACAAGCACTTGAAATATATTTTATATCATTCAAGTCTAAGAGAAGTGCAGGAAAAGAGCTGAAAATGCATTAAAAAATCATTGAAAGAAGAGAGAAAATAAAGGTTCCATCATTCGTTGAGTTAACAACAGATCTACAGTGGTAAGAAAAAAATTTGTAAGGGGTTGGTTCTATTGTGGGTTGGTGCCCGCAAATTGTAATTGGGGATTGGTGTCTCTTGTAGGTTGGTGCCTACGAATATTTGAAAATTATATTAAGAGAATTTCTCCATGGTTTTCTCCCAAAAGGGTTTCCACGCAAATCTGTGTCTATTTGCATTGTGTGGTTTTGCATTGTATTCTTTGATTGCTTTGAATATATTTATTGCGGAGTAATTTGAGGTTTTGGATTTAAGATTAATAGTCAGATGCAAAAAAAAATATCTTATATTGATTCGCCCCCCCTCTCAGTATAAGCTTGTGCTTAACAATTGGTATCAGAGCTGGTTCCTTCGGTGTTAGCACAACTGCTAGAAGGTAAATCTTGGAAAGCACATATGGCAGGATCTCAAGTGCTGGATGGTTTCTCCACTAACAAGGCTCCTTTGTTCGATGGAACAAATTACGCATTTTGGAGCATAAGGATGAAGACTTACTTGATGGCCCTAGGTTTCGATATTTGGCAAACAGTGGTAATAGGATGCACAACACCACAAATTGCACCAACGGATGCCACCGGAAAAAAAGCCAGTGAGAACAATGCAAAAGCTATGAATGCAATCTTATGCGGGCTTTCAGAAAATGAGTTTGTTAAGGTTATGCATTGTGAATCTGCAAAAGAGATTTGGGATAATCTCAACACTATTTGTGAAGGTGATAGTAAGGTGAGAAAAGCAACACTCCAAACCCACTGGAGGCAGTTTGAAAGTTTGAAAATGAAGAATGATGAAAACATTGTTGGGTATCTTCTTCATGTCGATGAGATTGTTAATGTCATTCGAGGACTTGAAGAGAAAATTGAAGAATCTGTGATCGTTCAAAAAGTCTTAAGATCCCTACCACTGAGATTTGATGCAAAGGTCTTTGCCATTGGAAAAATGAAGGATTTAGACACGATGAAAATAGACGAGCTCCATGGAATTTTACGGCATACGAAATGAGAACCGAATTTGAGAGACAGTCGAAGAAGGAAGCATCATCCAAGGTCTCAAAAAAAAAGAAGATCAAAGAACCAGAATCAAGTGAAAATTCAAGTAGTGAAGAAGATGAAAAAGAAGCTCTATTCATTCGGAAGCTAAAGAAAGGATCGGGCAAATATAAAGGAAAATTACCATTTAAATGCTTTAATTATGGTAAAATTGGTCATTTTGCAGCCAAATGTCCAAATAAAGGAAATAGCGATGATGAGGGAAACAAACCAAAGTACAAAAGGGGATTCAAGTCGAGCAAAGACAAGCAAAGATTTGAGAAACAAAGAAAAGCCTATTCTCCAAGAGGTATAGCAGCGCATCCGAAGAAAACAAAGAAAGTGATGTTGAAAGTGATAATGAAGAGATTCGGTTCATGGCTACAGAAGAAAATGCCACCACCAGCAAAGATAATTTGGAGGAAGACGAAGACATGGAAGAAGGTGAAGTGAACCTTGAAGAACTTATTTGTGCGTTGAAAGAAATGAAAGCATTTAAGAAGAAGAATCAGAAACTGAAGTTACAGCTCCGAAAATATGAATAAGAGAATCGAGACTTCAAAGCAAAGACATCACAAGTCCTTGAGGAATCAAACAAGGTAATCTTTGATCTGAAAAATCAAATTGAAAAAGTTAAACAAGTTGAGGAAGATTTGAGAAGTCAGCGACAAATGAAAGAAGAAGAATATAAGAAGCGTGAGACCGAGATCATTGCTTTGAAAAAGGACTTAGAGAGAGCAAATACAAATAATCTAAAATTTGAAAAGAGCACCGAGGTTTTAGATGAGATCCTAGACCATCAGAGATCATTTTTCAATAAGTCAAGTCTTGGCTATGGAGATCAACAAGAACGTACTAATAAGACCAAAAGCTATGCATAAATTCTCAAGGAACCTACGAAGAATGAAAGCAGGAAGGAAGACAACACCATAAAGACAAGCGTTGTGCATAAAAAGGGGAAAGAAAAAAACACCGTCAAGAGACCATATGTTCCCAGCTATACGAATGTGACCAGGTTTGGAAGTTCCTTTCATGGTTATTGCTTTTATCATAATCACTTCGGTCATAAGAAGGTAGATTGCAGAAAGAGAACAAGAGATAATGAAGCAAGGAATACAAGCAAAGGTGTTCATAAAGTATTTAATAAAAACTATAATTCATTTGCTCCCCTATCATACTATAATGAGGATGTTGTCTGTTATGATTGCAACAATTATGGACACATAGCACGTTTTTGTAAAAGTGGGTTTAAATTCTCCAAACAGGATTAAAAAAAAAATCTTCAAATATAAAGGAAAAGAAAAAAGAACCTATGAAGATCTGGAAAAAGAAGTCAAAGGAAGCTAAACAAGATAAAGAAAAATCCATGCTTGCTCAAATGGCATTTCATGCACGAGATGAAGGGCAACAGTGGTACATTGATAGCGGATGTTCAAGACATATGACTGGAGATAAAAGCAAGTTTATCTCATTGAAGAAAGTGAATGAAGGTACGGTGAAATTTGGTGATAATGCTACAGCAAAAATCGCCGGAAAAGGTATGTTGAGTCTTGATAATGATAAAACAAAAACGGATAATGTTTTATATGTTGAAGGATTAAAACATAATCTCTTGAGTGTAAGCCAAATGTGTGATCAAGGACACACTTAAGTTTTATGCTGAAGGATGTGAAATAAGGAAGGCAGATACGAGAGAATTAGTTGCAGATGCTCATAGAACCACAAACAACCTATACATGCTTGGAGAAATGAGAGAGAAATGTTGTCTAAGTCAAGTTGAAGAGAGCTGGCTATGGCATAGAAGGTTAGGGCACATAAATTTTGATAATCTTGTGAAAACCAGCAACAAGCAGGCTGTGTGAGATATGCCCAAGATAACGAAACCTTCAAGCACTCTATGCAAGCAATGCCAACACGGGAAGCAAACCAGAGCAAGGTTCAGAACGAAGGAATATTCGACCACCAAACCACTTGAGTTGATTCATACGGATCTTTGTGGTCCTACTAGAACTGAAAGCATGCAAGGTGAAAGCTACTTTATGTTGCTCATTGATGATTATACTAGAATGATGTGGGTAGCTTTTCTAAAAGAAAAATCAGAAGCATTTGAAAAGTTTAAAGCTTTCAAGGCATTAGTAGAAAATGAAAAAGAGTTGAAAATAAAATGCCTAAGGTCAAATCGAGGAGG
Organism: Torreya grandis; assembly: GCA_037957365.1. NCBI lineage: Eukaryota > Viridiplantae > Streptophyta > Pinopsida > Cupressales > Taxaceae > Torreya > Torreya grandis. The sequence continues at coordinate 389,360 of JARHVA010007386.1, forward strand.
TGAGTTTATTTCAAATGAATTCATTGAGTTTTGCGAAGATCATGGAATTAAGAGACAATACTCAGTTGCAAGGACTCCACAATAAAATGGAGTGGTGGAAAGGAAAAATCAAACCGTTCATGAGATGGCTAGAACTATGTTGAATGAATCTAAGCTATCAGATAGATTCTGGAGAGAAGCAATTAATACGGCAATATATATCTTGAATAGAGGGCAAATCAAAGTTAATAATGACAAAACTCCTTACGAATTGTGGAAAAGAAGACCGGCTTCGATCAAACATTTCAAAGTGTTTGGAAGTAAATGTTTTATCAACAGGAATGAAGAAAACTTAGGCAAATTTGACTCGAGTTGATGAAAGAATTTTTCTTGGCTACTCCAAAAGCAAAGCCCATAGATGTTATAACAAAAGGCTACAAACTATCGTAGTAAGTGCCAGTGTTAGAATAGATGAGATCATGAATCAAAAGGCAAAAGAACCTTCAGAAGAGCCTTTAGAAATACCCAATCTTGTAGAAGGGGAGGAAGAAAATGTAGAAAAATTGAGTGAATCTGAAAGGCAGGACACCAAAGCAATATCTCGCTTTGTTCAGAAGAATCATGCTGAAAGTCAGATCATTGGCAACATTGATGCTGGGGTGCAAACCAGAAGAAGAATTGTAAGTATACCTGAGCATGTAAATTTCTCTTTGTTATCCAAGGTAGAGCCTAAGAATTTTTCTGAAGCTAGTCATGATATACATTGGGTAAAAGCAATGGAAGAAGAGTTAGATCAAATTGAGAAGACTGAGACTTGGCCCAGGCCAATGGATCAGAATGTGATTGGCACTAAGTGGGTTTTTCGAAACAAATTGAATGAAAATGGCCAAGTCACTCGAAACAAAGCAAAGTTGGTATGTAAGGGGTATGCTCAAGTAGAAGGTGTAGATTTTGACGAGACTTTTGCTCCTGTTGCTAGATTAGAAGCAGTTCGAATATTTCTTGCATTTTCAATGTTCAAAAATTTCAAAGTCTATCAAAAGGATGTTAAATCAGCATTTTTAAATGGCAATCTAGAAGAGGAATTTTACATACAACCAGAAGGATTTCTCTTATCAGAAAATAAGGATTATGTGTGTAAGTTGAAGGCTTTGTATGGATTAAAACAAGCTCCTAGAGCATGGTATGCTAGGCTTGATAAATACCTACAAGACCAAGGATTCAAGAGAGGATATGCTGATAGTAATCTTTACATCAAAACTGAAGGAGATCACTAGTTAATTGTTGTGGTGTATGTAGATGATATAATCTTTGGAGGAGACAATGAGGAAATGTCTAAGAGATTTGTCGAAGATATGCAAAAGGAATTTGAGATGTCCATGTTAGGTGAGTTGTCATTTTTTCTTGGTTTACAAATCTCTCAATCCAACAAAGGAATATTCATATCCCAAAGCAAGTATGTGAAGGAGATGTTGAAGAAATTCGATATGGAGTGTGCACCTGTTAGCACACCTATGGCTACAGGAACGAAGTTGAGCAAAGATGATGAATCTCCGAATACTGATCAAACTCTTTGCAAATCAATGATTGGGAGTTTACTATATGTGACAGCATCTAGGCCAGATATCATGCAAGCAGTGGGTATGGTTGCACGATTTCAAGCAACTCCAAAAGAAACACGTGCAAGCCGTGAAATGTATATTCAGATATTTAAAGAGAACCTTGGATTATGGGTTGTGGCACCCAAGAGGTAAAGACTTCACATTGATAGCATACACGAATTCAGATTGGGCAGGTTGTGTAGATGATAGAAAAAGTACAAGTGGAGAAGCATTCTTTCTTGGAGATAGCCTAGTATCATGGTTGAGTAAGAAGCAAAATTATGTATCTCTATCTACAGCAGAAGCAGAGTACATAGCGGAAGTGCTATGTTGTACACAAGTTCTATGGATGAAACAATCCTTGAAAGATATCAAAGTAGAGTATGATCATCCAATCTCCATATTCTGCAATAATACTAGTGCGATAAGTATTTCGAAGAATCCAGTTATGCATTCCAGAACTAAGCATATCCCTCTACAGTATCATTTCTTGAGAGAACAGGTGGCAGAACAAGAAGTAAAATTGGAATATGTTTCCACATCCAAACAGAAGCTAGATATCTTTACTAAGCCACTTCCAAAGGAAACATTTGAATACCTACAACAGAAGTTGGGAGTAATATCCTTTGCTTCTACTCATTAAAAATCAAGAGAAGCACTGGTTAAAGGGGAGCTAAACTTTTTTTTTCAGCTCCTTGGATGACCCTTTGCCATTGATGTCAAAGGGGGAGAATGGCAGCTCAGGGAGTTACAGCAAGGGGGAGTTGCAGAAAAGAAGATGGGAAGTTGCAGAAAAGAAGATCTTTTTGGAAGGTTGCCATCAATGACAAAGGGAGAGATTGTTGGAAATATTGTCACTAAAGTCAACATAGTCATTGATGTCAAATGCATAAGCATAACTGCGATCATCATATGCATAGCAGTGATCATGTGCCAGCAATAAATAATCAACAATCTACCTATGGAAAGGGCCAGCGCTTTGTTTAATAGGCCAGCAATTTCTTCTATGGGGCAGTGATTTGTTCAATGGACCAGCGTTTTGTCTTAAGGAGGCAACAAATTAATTTACGAGCAACACTTAAATAAATAGCAGGCCGACTAAACAAAAGAAAAGAAAAATCGCCCCACTTGGGTTATTTAAAATAAATAAATTAAAAAGACAAATCTTTTTGGAAAGAGGTGTCTCTTGGAATGGACGCCCCCCTTGGGAAAAGGTAGCAAAGGCTATAAAAGATAGATGAGTGGATGAAAAAAAAAAAAGATGAACAAGCACTTGAAATACATTTTATATCATTCAAGTCTAAGAGAAGTGCAGGAGAAGAGCTGAAAATGCATTAAAAAATCATTGAAAGAAAAAAAAGAGAAAAGAAGGGTTCCATCATTCGTTGAGTTAACAATAGATCTACAGTGGTAAGAAGAATTTTTGTAAGGGGTTGGTGCTCCTATGGGTTGGTGCCCGCAAATTGTAATTGGGGATTGGTGTCTCCTGTAGGTTGGTGCCTATGAATATTTAAAAATTATATTAAGAGAATTTCTCCATGGTTTTCTCCCGAAAGGGTTTCCACGCAAATATGTGTCTATTTGCATTGTGTGGTTTTGCATTGTATTCTTTGATTGCTTTGAATATATTAATTGGGGAGTAATTTGAGGTTTTGGATTTAAGATTAATAGTCAAAAGCAAAAAAATATATCTTATACTAATTCACCCCCCCTCTCAGTATAAGCTTGTGCTTAACAAAATTGATCCACTGAGGGTTCAAGCTCCTTCATTTGGCAATGGAAAAATGTATCATGCTTATTACAAGCACACTAGACATTTTCCTGTTGGCGAAAACACTTCTTTTTTAGCACACTTACAGTTTGGACAATTAGAGATAGGGGTAACCAATCCTAACACTTTTTATCCTCAAGTAATTTTCATGGTCAATGACTACTCTATCAATAAGGATGTTTTGTTCACTCATAATTGTCAAATCAAGAATATATTGATAGAGGGTATCCTTTATAACGGCGTTCAAAAGAGCCTAAGTTCATGGAAGTTGATAGACGATTTTCAATTACCAACTAAAACTCATTCACAGTCAACAACTGGGGTGGGTCAAGAAGGGGCATTCCAAACTTATGTCATTCAAATGTTTTGTTACATTTGCCTTTGAGCCATTCCAAGATACAGTTGATTTTGATGTCACTCCACTTGACTGTGCAGGTTGATACTTGAAGCACCTTATAGTGTGATCACAAGGTTGTCTTTGATAGCTTCCACAAGACCTACCGACATCATAACAATGGTAAAGTGTATAAACCCACTTCTCTTGTTAGTCCTTTTCTCTCTAATAGGCCAACAACTAAACTATTCAATCTGCGAAAGTTCCTTGCTCTATATCATTTGGGAAGCGAAGGCAAAAAAAGCTAACAAACTCCCACCTAAAGCAATCAAATTTATTGTTGATGTATATTTTGATGTTCTAGAGGAGCCTAAACAACTTCCTCCTTTAAGAGCCATTCAACATTATCTTGAGCTTGTGCCAGGTTCTAAGTTGCCAAATCAGCCACCTCACCATACTACACCCATAGACACTATTGAGATAGAGTACCAAACCAAGAATTTCCTTGGAGAGGGCAAGATACAACCCATCTTTTCTGATTGTATATCTATTTCTCTCATAGTTCCAAAGAGGGACCATGATAAGTAGCTATTAGTTACAAATTATCATGCTCTCACCAAAATCACTATGAAGAACCACTAACCACTTCCTCGGATTGATGGTCTCGTAGACAAGCTTCAAGGTGCCAAGTAATTCACTAAGCTCAACATGAATTCTTGATATCACCAAGTCTATATGGAGCCTCGTGACATTTTTGGAAGACAACTTTCATGACCAAGTTTGGACTCTATGAGTGATTGGTCATGCCTTTTGGCCTTACCAATGCCTCTATCATGGTCATGTGCATCATCAATGATGTTTCCTAATGCCATTTTGGCAAAAAAAATGTTGTCTATCTAGATGACATTTTGATCCACAACAAGACCTATGACAACCACTCGGTCGATGTGCTGACAGATCTGGATCTCCTTCACCAGCAATTATCTCAAAGCCAAGATGAAGAAGACCTTCTTTGGGAAAACCTTAGTTAAGTACTTGAGATTCCTCATTGACGAGCATGGAGTACATGCAGATCTGGATGAATTAAATCTCCTTCGTTAGTGGCCCACTCCATCTAACAATTCAGATCTGAAGAATTTTATGGGGGCCATGAACTTATATAAAAAGTTCATTTGTAACTATTCACATGTTACCCCCTCTTCATCATCTCACTAGTCAGAATAATCTTAACTAGAACCCACAAGCTGCTCAAGCACTTTTATATTCGAAAGAGACTATTTGCTCTACTTCAATGCTTTCCCTCAAACTTGCAACGACCATTTGAGCTTGAGTCTGATGCTGCCCAATATGCCAAAGGTGTAGTATTTAAGAAAGGACATCCAATGGCTAATTATCCTTAAGTATTGTCACAGGCCAAGCTCAATTACAGCACCTACGACAAGTAATTATATGCCTTGTTCCAAGAGCTGAAACAACAGCATTATTAACTTCTTGTTAAGGAGGTCATTTTTGCATACTTATGACCAATGAATTCACATTTTGAATTGAGTCTAACATTCAAAAGCATCGGCATTTGAAGTAGGCATCATATATTCAACAATTTGGTTTGACAATCAAAGTATAAGAGCGACGTCGCCAACAAAGCAGTGCATTTAATTGAGATCTAAAGAGTTTTATGGGGGGCATGAACTTATATAAAAAGTTCATTTGTAACTATTCACATGTTACCCCCTCTCCATCAACTCACTAGTCAGAATAATCTTAACTAGAACCCACAAGCCGCTCAAGCATTTTTATATTCGAAAGAGACTATTTGCTCTACTTCAATGCTTTCCCTCGAACTTGCAACGACCATTTGAGCTTGAGTCTGATGCTGCCCAATATGCCGTAGGTATAGTATTTAAGAAAGGACATCCAATGGCTAATTATCCTTAATTATCATCACAGGCCAAGCTCAATTACAGCACCTACGACAAGTAATTATATGCCTTGTTCCAAGTGCTGAAACAAAGGCATTATTAACTTCTTGGTAAGGAGGTCATTTTTGGATACTAATGACCCATGAATTCACTTTTTGAATTGAGTCTAACATTCAAAAGCATCAGCATTTGAAGTAGGCATCTTATATTCAACAATTTGATTTGGCAATCAAAGTATAAGAACGGCGTCGCCAACAAAGCGGTGAATCTTCTAAGTCATCCTCCTCCTCAAGTACATAGCAATTTGGATACTCAGTGTGCAAACTATGATGGGTGGAAAGATCTCTAATCCACAAATAATTAATTTGGTCTGATTTTTGAGCCTTTGTAGCAAACCTACAGTTGTTAACCAGACACCTTTCCTTGACTACCATTTGTGGGATGGGTGGTTGTACAATTTCACTCAATTTTGAGTTCCTGCAGACCCTTCTCACCAACGTTTGTTAAAGGAAAGCTAATTTGTCCTCCTGCGGTCGACATTATGGCATAAAATAGACCTTGCAGCACCTTCAGCATTGCTTTTATTGACCTTCTGTTTGGAAGACAGTTGAGGATTACATCTATCGGTACTCTCTTTCCTATCACTTTAAGCCATCCAGTCAAAATCTTGGATTATATCAACCATTGCCAATACCTTCTACACCATGGTAATCTGTTTCCCTAGACTTCATTAGTGTTATGCCCAACAATGCTTTATGTTGAGCATCAAAGCACTGGACTCTCAACCAGCAGCAAATGTTTTCTTTAAGCATGTTTGGAGTCATTTTAGGCTTCCACTAACTATCATTTCAGATTGTGACTCAATTCTTGAGTCACTTTTGGTGCCGAAGCTTTTAGGTTGTCAATTGTGCTTCTACACTGCAATTCATCGGCAATCGAATCGTCAAACTGAGATTTTTAATCGTACCTTAGTCCATGCACTCTGCATTGCTCATCAGAAGAGTAGGCAGTGAGACAACTATATGCATATCATTCAACACGGCTAAAACTGGGCTACCATGTTCCTACAGGGCATTCTCCTTTCGAAGTTTGCAATGGTTTCCAAGCTTTGGTGCCTTATGAGATTCCAATTGCTCTTCTAGCTCCCACTACATCCCACCAGAAAAAGGATCAATGCAGCTTCTTCATTTGTGCAAAATTTAGCCAAGCTTAATACAAAATTTCGGGAAATTCTATGATGAATTTCACCCAAATTCAAGACACTTCGTGATTGACATTGATGACCTCATTCTTTCCAAATTGGCAGTCATGTTCGATTTCACTTGGATAAACAAAGGTTTCACAACAAACAACATCAAAGGTTGAAGTTCATCAAATGTGTGCCTTACATTATTCTCAATGCAGTCGGGCCTAATGTCTTTCCCCTACATCTTCCAACTCAGCTTAGCATATATTGTGTTGTCAATGTGAACAAGCTCAGCTTGTACCAAGCTGTCTAACTTAAAGGAGGTTTCTATCACTAGCCTTGGGGCTACCATTCCATATTTTCAACAACCACTGGCCAAAGATACTTTTCTCGATGTTTCGACTAGCACCAATCGCAAGGGGCAACCCACTACTTACCTCTTCAAATGCAAAAGGCACTTTGCCAACACAAGCCAAGTGGCTCTCAAAGTTATCCATTCCAAAGAAGTTCACAAATCTCATGTATAAATCAGAGACAATTTCCTTTAAGTATGTAGGAAATGATGAGCACATTCATTATACTTTGTAAGGTAACTATAGTTATTTAATTAGAAATCAGTCAAATCCATATGCAAGTGGGTTAGTGAAATTATTCAAAGAGCAGATACAAATAAATTTAAAAGGAGGTCGACAGTTGGAAGTTGGTATTTGGAAACGTAAAATGTCTTTGTAATATTTTTAGCCTATAAATATAGGCTTCTAATATGTAAAATGCACACTCGGAAAAAGAACCATTTTAATAGGCATGTAATTTGCCAAAACATTCAAGCTTGTATGATGGAAGTATTGTTGATGCCATATTTGACGGAAATGATAATTTGAATCCTAAGTTTTGTTGTCAATGTCATCAGTTATGAACAACAATGTACCCAAGGATCCTTCAAAATTATCTTGTAAGAAATAAGAAAAGCAAATAGCAAATGAGACTAGTAAGGTATAAAATATAGGAATACATGTGAGGAAGACAACAGAAGAAAGAGCTTGCAAGTACACTTTCAGGTATAGTTTGTAAAAAAAACAATAAAACTTATATAGAAAGCGAGATGCCCTATATCACATGCTCTATAAGGCATCCATCATCTGTCACTTGTTTAAATTTGGTATTGCGTATTGTTATTATCTTTGAAAAGGCTTGAATAAACATTATAGCTACATTGATTTGGAAAAATAGAATCGTGATTTTTAGAAAGCAGGGTAACACCAAACTCAAAGTATGGAAACCTAAAAAATATATCTAAGAATCAATAATATATCCCTACTTATGGTATAGTAACCAACTTTTGTTAGACAATTTTTTGAGTGATAAAATATAGTCTGCCATTGGAAACAAAAGACAAGCTGCCCAGCCTGAAAGCTCCGTGGAAGCCTCCATTTATGGGGGAGAATGAAATGCTTCACTTTATAGGCCACTCCCCGGGATCCATCAGGATAATACCCCTGCTGCCATGGATGACCAGGTGTCTGAAGTACCATTGCCAGCTTTCCATAGCCCCAAGGGGGTACTGATGTATAGGACTGGAGAGTCCTTTTTTTTTTGTGCGTGCCTCAACAAGCAGCATTCAACCAGAGAGTCTTTGAATAGTGAATGCCCTGATTAGTTCTTGTAATGACTTTAGTGGGCAATTTTGTTGGCAAACAAATGTATGACCTTTGTTTTTGTTTTTTCGCTGTCTTGGTGTGAAAAACACTTGCACATTTTTATCGCTAAGCAAAAATTGATTCAGAATTGCGTATACTTTCAAAAGCAGAATAGGGAAGTCCAAATAGTTTGTCTCTTTTGAAGCTGCTGTTCCTATCAATGTAACATATTTTTCTCAGTTGTCAGGCCATAGCACTTGGTTGCAGCTCAAACAAAGGCTTGGCATTTTGTAAAAAATCCCTTCCTTATTATGATTTGCTGATTTTATCAAAAAAAATAACTAATCTGTGATAGTGATCAGCAAGTAAGCTGGACAGTTAGACTTTCCAGCTATAGCGATTTCAATTACCTAACAAAATTTCATGAACATAAAATTCTCAATTTTTCATTTACCAAAGTTATAAAAAATCTATATTATTTAAAGTTGTACTAAAAGTTCAATATTGTCTTGTATTGTTTAAAATTTCTCCACTATTTACTACGTGCAAGTTTCAAATAGATTGTTTTGAAAGTAGAAACGTCCAAAGAAACTTCTCTTGGAACTGTAACGTAGAAGGCAGCAAAAAAAATTCATGTGACCGTTGCAGCTTTTAAAGAAGGAAATACTAGAAAGCATACAATAAGAGGATGACTACTTACTTTATTTTAAAAATGCTAAATTAAAGGGCATTGGTGAGTTGAATGGAAAAGATGGACAAATTGCAAACATACTTTATTGCCGATTGCGCGTCCAAAACCACAAGCCACGGCACCAACCTCCACATCTCCAACATATGGCTGAAGATGTTTCCTAACCCTGGCACAACAAAATCAAAGGATATTAAATTTTTCCATCTCTAAAACTGAGAATTGCAAGTATCAGACTATCTGACTAATCTTATGAAAGAAGAGCCTCAATTAAACATATAAAGAAAGCAAATCTCATAAAGAGATAAACAATACAAGTAAAGTTAAACTAATTGAAGCTACTATATGGCTCCCTTTGAAGAGTTGAATTGAAAGAAACATAAACGTCTGATGATACAAAATAGTTTGTAGTGGCTCAACATTAGATCTTTGTTCATAGTGACATTTCATAAAAACCATAGTTTCCCAATCCATCTCAAGGAAGAAAGAAGATAATGTTGTTCAATTCAACATGGATTAGAAACATAAAGCAGCAGTCCATTAACTAAATCCAAGCCCTTCATTTGCTTCTTCATGGATGTTTTATTCGAGAAAAAAATATTGAACTGTGAGATTGATTTTTTTCTTGCCAGATCCTTCTTTCCCTCCATCACTTGTAAGGTCATCTTCACAAAATCCGGATTCTCAGAACAGGAAGAAGACGTATATTTTCATTTCAATTTGACATACCATATAGCAACAAGCAAACCAGCCAATTGTCGAGAGCCTGCCCGTTGAAAAGACATGTCTTCATCTAGGATCTTGCCAACAGTATCCAACCACCACTGCCCATTGGTACTTCCCTCGATCCCTACCTATAAAACAACCACTTCTACATTATTGGCTTCAAAAATAAATGACAGTGATATTCTAAATAATGGTATGCAGCTGCAAATCCAACATGTAACGGAGATTTCAGTCACCAATTCTTGCAAAATGATTGGTATCCTGCAAAATAAATCTATTTACACAACCCTGTCAAAGATCCTACATAACCCCAAGGTATATAGCTATTACAACCAGTAAAGGCCCAAATAGATAAAGATCCCAATAAAAGAGACCTCAGCAATTTGATGGCTAAGATATGATGATCTGCACACACCCTGAGCTAAACCTGCTTGCTCTATAGTAGAAACAGGTTCCATCCAATACCATCAGATTTAGAGAATCATAGTATAGTACTAAATGAACCAATAGAGTAGCATTTTAAAAACCATTAACAATACAGAAACTTGCATCTGCTCTGATTACTTACGAGTCTTTAAATACACAGCAGTCCATGTAGTGAGAAGTTTTTTGAATTAATGTACCTCTTGACCTATAAAATTTAACTTGAGCTCTATACTAGCTATGGCTTTCTAAAGCTTTGGAATTTATGCACATCTTTCCCCCAAAATAATAGCTATCCAAGGTGTATAGAGATTGATGCAAACTTTCAATTTTGAAATAATATGGATAGTCAGAAAACTGAAAGCATCCTACTGGTAACCCATTATAAATCATGCAACAAGAGAGTCTTGAATAACATGTCTTAAAAACTCCTCAAACCTCGTATGTCGAGCATCTAAATGAATAGAAATTCACAAGGAATCCCTCACCTGCTAGGGTTTGAAACAGGCATATTTATACGTAAACACGTCTTCAGGCTCAAACTGCTAAGAACCTACACAAAAGAACACTAGCAAAATAAATTATCATCACTGAGTATGCAAGCACATAGAGTTCGGGTCCGATATGCATATGTGCATATATGTTCAGGCTATGTCATAGACAACCCACTTACAAGATATCATGAGAGAAATTGTGCCATTAAAATCTATTTACAAGCACATAAAATTCAACTTTACTATTTGGATGTAACTTCTGAACAAAGTGTTTGATCAGACACAATATATGCCAGTAGGCCTTGGAGCGATCCCAAAGTGTATATACATGCAACAACAAACAGTGGGGTTTCTTCCAGATCAAGTTACACAATTGTTTATCATAATAAATCCCTTTCGCACGTGCCATCCACGTCTATTAAAAAGCACACAAGAACACAACATATAGATGTGTCAATGTCAAGAGTCAAGACTCTCTGAAACAAGGTGTTCATTCCCAATAAAATTACAATACCATTGCTTCATAAAAAACAAATAAGACAAGCATAATATATATATGAGCTGAATCGTTGCTGGTATATCCATCAGCCACAATGCATGCCCATTATAGAGGCTTATTTTCATGATCATGCATTGGTGTCTTCTCTCTTATGGTGTGCAAAACAGGAGAACTGCAGCAACTTGGCTATTGAGAGCAAGAAAGAATTGACAGCTTAGGAAGACATTCATAAGTTAAACCAACCTATATATTTTCGAAGAAGATTTTTGTCAAGACAGGAAGAAACAAAAATCAAGAGAGCCACTGGGTATTTTATATTTAGTGCAGAAGCTACATGTTAGCCGATCCCTTAATCTTTTATGTTCACCATAAGGCTTGGCTCTACCTGGTGAACAAGTCTGTCATCCATGCATGAGTGAGTCACCAGTTACTTTTTATTACATAACTTGCCTTTCAAGATTGTCATTAGGCCAAGGAAGCATTATACTAGTGCAAATCATCTCCCAAAGATCAAATCAGGAGAATTGTCAGAGAGGATCCCCAATGACTTCCCTTGCACCCATCTATTCGATATAGCAATGCTGCCATCCAAGCATAGTTACCATATTCAAGAAGCTCAGTTTATTTGGAAGAGTAAAAAAGTTCGAAAAATCGAGATTTTGAGAAAAAATCCGTTCAGTTAGGAAAATTTTAAAATATATAAAAAAAACTATATACATATCTCTAAAAAATATAATTATATATAACTTAAATTATGAAACAACCCCAAAAAAAAATTCTGAGTGTTGTTGCTTTCAAGTTACAAACCAGGGTTATGAGTAGGACCCACTACGTCATTTTCGTTGCATTGAGCCCACAGCCCATAACCGAAATCACGTGTATGAAAAACCTTAACTAGGGAAATTACCTTTAACAAGTTACCATATTAATTTTAAATCTAGCTTAGGGCTTATCTCTATGTGGGTCCATATGGATAGGACCCGCCCTGTATGGGGGCACTCACCTTCCCAATAGGATTCCCTGGGTGTCCTTAGCCTACCTAAGTATCTCGTATCCACGGAAGCCCAAGTATATGTTGAGATAGGTAATTTGTCCTTATCGTACTTGGGATGCTTGAGATAGTATTCAAGCTATTAATGACATTTGAACGCTGGGGACGAGTAATAAGAAACAGGAATTTTATTATTATTCCTAAAATCAAAAGTTACAACACATGTTTACCAGCCTTAATTCATAGAATAGAAATGTCATTGGACTATCTAACTTATCAATGATGTTCACCATAACAAAGTTAGCAATTGGAAATACACCTATAAAATCCCTTCAAGTGCAATAGGCTTTTGAAATCCCTAAACTTAATAAACTTTGTTTAAGTAAAGAACTCATTATAGTACTATCCCCTTTTAAATCATTGTACCATGATCTAAGCTTTAAGAATCATCATATTACGTGCTTTCACTTATCACTAAGCATATTGCACAAAATGATTTATTGTTTATAATCTAGTTAAGTTACCATGGTCCTTGTCAAGGATCAATGTCGTCACACAAGTGAGCATCATATTGTTGACCTACGATGCTTAACTCATTCTCATGGTAACACTAGACTATCATGTAGATAGATACTTAGAGATCTAATCTCTATAGTGTTATCTACTTGTCAATTGGTCATTATCCACAAGATCTAGTTGCATATGTGGGGTTAACTCATTGCCAAATTAAAAGTACGCTAATTAAATTTAATTCATGTTATTGTAATTTCCTTTGCATTATTCACTACCTTCCATAATCAATTCCTCTAAAAATATTGAAGCCAATTGTACCAATAATACCTTGCATTTCCACATTCATTAACATATTTAAGTTTACAACACTAACAGCCCTATTTCCGCATTTAAGCCAAGCATGATTTTTTTCTGAGAAACTAACTTCTTAACCCAACTAAATGCAGCTGTTATATACACAGTTATTTCATTGTCATGCTCCTCAAGTAGCCATTTAATCCAATGCCCAGAAGATTTCCATCTCATAGTCTATTGTACAAACAAAGGAAAATTAATTATTTGCTCAAACACAACTTCTGAATATCAATGTAATCTGAGGACAGCCTTCTTTATTATGATTGTCTGTCATATTGACACTAGAGTGTCAATTGTTAAGTAGTAACTTCCCATCACTAATTTTAGTTTATGAACAGCCAAACAAAAGATATAAACAAGGTTAAAAACAACAATTTGTTAAGGAAGACTATTTTTTCTAATAGTGGAATCAATTCTCAAGTGAATTACACTTTCAGCATATAGAATGAAATAGCCATCTCAAGTATATAAGAACATTATCCCTACGTATTCACTTCGCCCATAATAGGGATTGAGCCATTTTAGTGATAGAATCTAAGAGATTTTTTAACTCAGAAAAAGATTGTTCAACCTATGTAATTAAATCATTCCATCTTCTCACGTTAATGTCTAAATTCAACTTATTATACTTGGCTGTAGCATGTCAAAAAAAAATCCAAAGTACATACAAATTATAATAGAAATGAAATTTTAACATAAGCTTAACATTTCCAGTAATAAGCCTAATCATGATGCATTGAGAACTTATGTACAGTTGTGTGTGAGTAAGTCCCAAAATAATTACTAACACCAAACCAATCAATTGAACAATGAAATCCAAATTAGTAATTACTTAAGCCTTTCAATCCATCGGAACATTTATAATTTAACTAGTATACAAATATACTAACCCAACTTTGAAAGCTGAAAACATCTATCAGCATAATAATGGAAAAGAGTACAAGTAATAATTAACTAAAAATCTATATACATCAATACTGCAAGTATGGTTATGTTTACAGCTTTGACTAATATACCAAGCAATTTCATAGCTTGGCATTTATAAAACATGCTATGGGAAACCAATAACTAGATGATATTTAAATATAAAATGCTACCAGAGATCTTCTACAAATGGCAACCAACCAAGATCAAAACAAGTAACCAAATGGAACCAACCGAGAGATGCATCCTCACACGAATCGACCCGACCTATTAGCCCCCCAATCAGTGGCCCTCACCACCCCCAACCATCAGTTGGTAGGTGGAGTCTAGCCTTTAGGCTTTCAAAACATGGGTATGAGCAACAGGGACACATAAGCCATCACTAAAAACAGCAGCAACTACCAACAAATCAGACAATAAATTCAAGCTTAACTTGACTCAATCAAATATACTAGCTTTGGTAATCCTTGTCTTTATCCGAAGGAGTTTTCAGTACCAAATTGGATACACAATCAAAACCGATAACCCTTTATCATCTGTTCAATCGCCAAACAACATAGCCCAACACCAATAATGAGGTGAAATCATCACTTACAGCTGAGAAGTAAATGTGAAACATTCACATACAATTTGCATTCAAAAAATAGTCTAATAAAGTCACCGAGAAATTAAATTTCTTACCATTACGCCATATAATCAGGTACAACCATTTGAATGCTTGCAACATGTATGCAAGAAGTGGTAAAACATTATAACTGACCCTATTATAGCTGGGTTGATTTTCTCAAGAAATTGCAGGCAAAATTATAATAAGGAACTAAAACAACTTGGCCCAAGTGCAAAAAAAAATACACTAAGTTCTACTAGGGTAAACCCATCATTGCAAATCAACCAGTACACCTCCAACAAGTAAAAGATCACAACAATATAAAATAAAACCCTAGCAAAATAATATATACAGCTGAGCAAGGAAGGTCAAGTTCCTCAAAATGCCATACCTAGATTCAATATCAAAACAGCCAGGCACTTCAAAAGAAACAAAAGCATTTATAGCCCAAATGTAAAGGGTGTACAACGATTTGAGTTTAAAAGGAGAGATTTTCAGCATTGGGTTTAACCCAAAAATCAAAAATGGCCTGGTCATACAAATCTGCCATACCCATTAAATTAAATAACCCATATACAAAATAAAAAGGATTCACATCGATATAAATCGATAAAGTCCTATGGCTTCCTCATGAGCCTGCGAATAATTTATTTTGCTTGCACAACACAATTAACAGATATTCATTATTTTCCTTTTTTTCAAAAATAATGCATCGCTTACCTATGAAAGACCTTGCTGTACGGAAGTATAATGGAGTTTTAATTTTCTTGTTTTTCCTTCCAAAAGACAGCGTGATCCTCCCTTCTTAATTACCCATGGCTCAAGCTGCTCCAATCTCCCTCTTCTCTCCTGGCAGGGTTTTCGAGCCTCATTATTCACCATGGCCGCCATTTGTATTCTCTCCCCCCGAAGTGTCTTCTCTCTACACCTCCCTTCTCCAAACCATTCGAGTGAAAAATGCTATGGTAGGAGAGCCAAATCCACCAAAATGATGGCATGCATTGATTTACTCCATCGACCAAGATTTTTGGTCATTATGATCTTTTGTTAGCTTGTCAAAGGCCCACGACCCCAAGGCCATCATTAAGCAAATCAAACTTAGAAAAACAATATTAGGGTCCCTCTACCTAAAGTAAGTCAAAAGAATAAACAAGAGGTCAAAGCAACATCGTCAAGGGACCAAGAGTTAACAGCAAGATAATGAACTCTGCAAGCAATTGAACATAAAAGTGGTCCAAACACTCGACAATTAAAATGAAACAAGGCAGGCAAAATCAAGACACCAACCAATATAACGATCAAGCACAAGGACGATCAAAGTCAAAATGAATAATATAAGATAATAAAAGACGATATTAAGAAGCGAGCGAGCCAACACAAACTAAAATGAAAGAATAAAACGCCAAACTGCTACTGCACAGATGGCTAGATGGCTTATGCATATTATCCCTTTTACCTATGTCGGTATCATCCGACTGCTCACTTCCCCTATCCTTTATTGCCTTAATTGTCAAAGTCCACTGCCAACCTAGCTCATGTACATGTCCCTCATTTGCAACATAATCCATAACTGCAGTAATTAGTCAAGTATCAACCAGAACTAACAAATCATGATCTAATCAGAATATAATCATCACTAGTCTGGCCAATCTACAATCATGCAATAATGTCAAAATAGCATACTGAAAGTATAGTTAAACAGTTAAAAGTATGTTGCAAAACATATAATAGTCTATGAAATGGGGTATAAAGTCTGATTGTAACAAATTATAACATACAATATAGCATAATATAATTATATTATAACATAACATATAATAGTCTATGAAATGGGATATAAACTCTGATTGTAACAAATTATAACATACAATATAGAATAATATAATTATATTATAACATAACGTAATATACTCCTTTCATATTAAAAAATATAATATAAATGAATTATTAAATATGTTCTCTCTTTATTAATCCCTGCCAGCAAGCGGGATACTATAGCAATCGATTTGCTATCACTTCCAATCAATGCTAGTTTACATGGACCAACCATATTCATTTATTTTTTTGTCAAACATAAATTTAATGTTTACAATAAGAGGAAAAAAATATCTATAAAACTGCGTACATTTGAGAAACTCCCCAACTAATGGTATTGTTGTGGCAAACACACCCCATTCTTCACTAAATTGGGGCCCTTTTCTTGACCCTGAATTATTTCTACTAAATTTGTTTTCCATTGCACTTGGGTCTTGGCTTTATCAATTTCATTCAGTGTTCTCTTAAAAACTTTGAAATGCAAGTTAAAAATCAAAATCTAACAAGTAAATTCATGTCAAGTGTTTGAAGGAAAGGCTGGTCTTGTGGGGATCTCCCAACGCAAAATTATCTGTGAAAATGCAGCCCAGTTCAACTACCTTTCGCATTATTCAGGGACATGAACTCATGCGACAAGCTTTGCGAAATAACAAAAGTGACATTACTCATTCTTTTTGCATCTTCGCAACCCTCAATCTTTCATTTACTTGATTGAGTTATAATTTATTTGACCGCTAATTTTTCGTTCTTCATTGTGCAGGGCCTCTTCGCTAACTCAATATTTCATCTACTTGACTGAGTTACGAGATGCAAGCCCCCTTCTTGATTAGTCAAGATCCAGTGGCAACTCTGCAACCTAAAATTCATTTGGCAGCGACATCCTCCACACCTCCAACAGTGTCCACCCCTCTCCTAACTGCAACTTCTGCTCCACCTCTTTTCACTCCAACACAGGGATCCACTCCCACAGTTTCATGCACAGCCTTTGTCCTAGTTGACCCTTCTACATTCATTCCCAAGCCTCCACCCCACCATCACCCATTTCACTGGTCACACCAACCTCGTCCTCTACCACCTCTTGTGGGGCTTTTGATGCACACCTATCTTTCTTCCTCTCTATTTATGGGCTTTTGATGTGCACCTACAAAGGCAAAAAAATGGGATAAATCCCTATTGTTTTAGGGTTACAGACACAACCCAAGGCACAATGTGCAGTTTAAGGCTCTCTTACATAGCCAATGTTAGAGGACGAGGTGCCCTAAAATGAAAGGGATTTATCCCATTATTTTTTGTTTGTAGGTGCACATAAAAAGCCCATCAATAGAGAGGAAGAAATATAGGTGCACATCAGAAGCCCATCAACGAAGAGGAAGAAAGATAGGTGTGCATCAAAAGCCCATCAAGAGGTGGTAGAGGACGACGTTGGTGTGACCAGTGAAATGGGTGATGGGTGGGGTGGAGGCCTCAGAATGGATGCAACAGGGTCAACCAGGACAAAGTTGTGCATGAAACTATGGGAGTGGATCCCTGTGCTGGAGGAGTGGAAAGCGGTGGAGCAAAAGTTGCAATTGGGAGAGGGGTGGTCACAGTTGGAGGTGCGGGGGATGTGGCTGCCAAATGAATGGTAGGCTGTAGAGTTGCCACTGGAGCTTGACCGATCAAGAAGGGGGCTTGCTTCTCCTTTTCCTTAGGCTCTCGAGGTTCTAAAATGGAATGTGTTATAGTGTGTGAGCCAGGTATAATAGTGACCTTGGAGGATGGTGCAATCAAGATTGGGTCCATTGTTGGCATAGGGGTCTGTCTCCCTAGGGGCCTTGAGGTGACAATGCTTGGGGACATGGTGGTCAAACTGCTTGAGATAGGAGATGTCACTGTTTGCATAATAGGAGTGGGTTGGGTTATGGTGGAAACAGTGATGACAGAGGGATTTTGTGTGATGGTCCCCACTGCAATCATTTCCACCTTGGGTATAGTTGGAGGGGTGTCAACTAGGGCATCCTCTAATGGAGGCATGGAAGGAGGAGAGGGAGTCAGTATGGCCTCCTCTGCCACCACTTCTACTTGGGGAGAAGAAATCCCTGGAATTGCCACTAAAGAAGTAGATACATGAGAGGAAGGGGAAGCCAAAAGTTGAGTTACCTCTCACATTTGGATGACACTTGGAATGAGTGTTGGTGGAGGTAAGCCCTAAAGTACCTTTCTTCTCAAGCCAGCCTTTGTACCTGCCGAATCCTTCTAAATTTCAGAAGTCCCTAGTTTTTCTTTTATATGTTCTAGTTGATTTGTCTTGACTGGGGTGATCACAAGGCCAACAGTATCCATCTTCCTTTTTACGTCTTCATTGTTTTCTACATTAATGAAGACCCAGTCATGAGGGTGTGTGTTGTGGTTGTAGATGAGAGACACTTTCCCTTTCAAGGCTTTTATATAGGCCTTGACTATTCCCATCGAATCCCAATGGCGTAGGTCATGGTCATTTAAAATGAAAGAGGCCCTATGACTTGTTGTTGCACTTAATCATGTCCAGACCCAGAAGGTGTTGTGGCCTATCTTATAAGGCATCGAGGGCCAAGGTACATGTTTCTTTTCCTTGCATATTGAGGCAACCCAATGGAGGAGTTGGTATGATATCTCTTGCTCGGCCAATTTGTTTGGGACGTATATGGGTAGCCTGAGGGGTGACACAAGCACTCCCTCTACTCTAATGACCGTGCAATCAGGGTAGTACCAATAAGCCCCTATGCTCACAATAGATTTCCTCATTTTGTTAGATAGCTTGTGCACAGGTTCCTCATTAATGGCATGGTACATAGGGGGATAGAAACAATCACAAATTTTTGACATATACTCCCTGAATTTATGGAGATACAACTTTTGAAAGTGTTTATTGACTGATGTCCCTAGAGTAGGAGTCCAATGTGAGATTTTGTCAAATTAAACTTTAGCAGAGGTGGCATCCACTAAATATGACATCATATAAAAAAAATCACCTTTCTTTACCCCTCAAACCCGTTGCTTGAGTTTGAAGGCGACCACCTCTCCCAAAGCTAGGATCTATCTGTCATTGATGATCATAGATAGGAGGGGCACCCACACCTTGTTGACATGGGATATGATAGGGGCACCATAAAATCTGTTCATGAGAACCATACCAATCTAAACACCCGGTCTAAAGTGGTGAATATGGATTTTGTCCGCATCTTCTCTGTCAACCCATCTCTCTAGGTTTTTTGCCCAATCTTTTAACACTTCTCGAAGGTTGTTTTGGGTAAGCCATTGAGAGATGACATCTTAATTGTACAAAGTGTCTGGGTAGGGCTTTCGATGGTAGCGTTCAATGGCCATCCCAGCTATGAAGGCTATTTTGTTCTACTTTTTAAGTGACAACACAAAGTCATCCAAGGATTGAGTCTTGATAAAAAAATTGTGAAATAAGTCTATACAAAGGAATACCTTCCCATTGACCACAATCTGATGGAACCCAACTTGTTGCATGGCTAGTCAATCATCCATATGGGTGGCATCTTCAAAATTGGGGCGTTCCTCCTTAGAGAATGGTCTGGTTTTGGCCACTTCGTCGTAAATTGCACTATAATGTTTGAATTTGTTCCCTAGGGCTCCTTGGAGGAACTGAGTATCTATGAACATTTGGTTGGTTCCATATGAGAACAGGTATCACGCCATAGTTTCCAAGTCATCAATGTTGTTGATTCCCTCTCTGTTGTGTGTAAACCTTCGGCTCTGGATCACTGATGGGCAAGTAAGATCATTGGGCACATGTATTGTAATGGGCTTTCATAGGTAATGGCGTTCAGATGAATTGGCAACCTTGTTTGCCTATTGCCTATTTTAAATCTTCGAACAAATGAACTGGACTAGTTGTTTGTGCAACTTTAATGCTAGGGTGACCCTCTACATTAATTCAAAATCTTTTTGTCGTTATAATTTGATTTAACCCTGCATTTTTGCAGGTCATTGGATGATTGTCAGTGGTCCACGTGCCTTCACTTTGCCCACTGGGTAAACTTCGCTCGAACTGAGTAAGCATATGGATGTTCTTGGATGGGACACGTGTCTTGTCTTTATGCAACATGTCTCCAAATCTTACACCCTAGAAGGGGGTGTTCAATCCTCTTCTAGATTTGGGCAACGTTGGATCATTTCCAGGCATGTGGGTGTGCCTATAGGGGAAATGAACCTCTAGATTTAAAGGGCTAGCTCCCTGTATGTATTCTGCAAGACAATCTATGTTTAAACCAGTTGATTGAAAGGAAAAGAGTTAGAATTTGCATGAAAGAAACCTATTCTAAGAATGGTGATGCACCAAAGATTGTCCTCCACATGAATGCCATAACTTAGTGCACGATACAGCAAAATACACAGACCATTCTCAAGCTTTGAAGAATCTAACACAATGTTTAGATAGAGACGAGATGAATGAAAGGATGCAAGGCAGATGAATTGAAAGACACCATGTATATTTCCAGAACAGTTATACACATGCAGAAATTCCATACACTTGGACGCACTCTATATGATTGTTAGACCAAAAATCTTGCTCAAAACGTGAAGGACAAAGGACAAAAGGATGAAACCATCACTTGTTGTCACTATGTGTCTCTTACACACTCAAACAATTGTTTAGAACTTGAAATGAACAGACCTATGCTTAATTGCTTAAAGGCAGGGAAATGACAACAATTCAGCAGGGCTTTGCCATACGCTGTGTGGATGATTTTAACTTAGCCCAAGGGCTGTATATATAGCACAAGAGATGTGAGAGAGGGAGAGACCTTTGAGCGCCAAAGAGAGGAATCAATCTGTTAGGAGTCATTGTCTTCAGCTGCAACTGTCTTTGCCAATGATGCTCTTTTCAGCGACATGATTGATCCATGTCATCTCAAGTGGTTACACTCTTGGCCTGTCTTTTCCAAGATGCTTTTACGATTGCTCGGTGGAGTCAAGATACTTTGGGGAAGGCATCAATTAGTTGTGACAAAGGAATCCACCTATGCAGTTTTGTCCTGATGCTTAACAGCCTTCCACCGGCTTGTTGAGGTGTGCAAAGGCATAATGCATGAGTCACTCTCATTTTGTTAGCCTCGAAGAGGCCTTGCTGGGAATCCGTGTGCACAACGATTGATCTTTCCATTGGCCATCCAGAATGACCCGATCAATGGTGGAATGGCCCTCTGGTATGCTTTGTTGAATGGAGAATGCGAGCCCTTGGATGCTTGGGATTTGAAAAAGGACCATTGCTCTGTCGGGAATGCTTGTGTTTGAATGCCAACAACTAGTCCTCCATCATGAAATTGACGTTCATACAGCCGTCACTCACTAGGACAATTCCTTCAGGTCCCTTATTGCTTCAGGTCTTTGCTCGACACTCATCCCGAACAATTTCCCCGCAGACACTTTCTCCGAAGGAAATGGTCTTTCGACTCTCTCTTGGCTCTTCCACGTCCTTTCGGGCCCTTTTCCAAGTGTCCTTTCGAAAACCTTCAGAAGGACACTTTTGTCGAGAACAACCCTTCGGCATTTTGAAACTGTCCCTACGGACTCTTTTGAAACCGTCCTATGGACTCTGCAGGTGTCTATACCCTTTGGGCTTTTCCCGAGTGTCCCTTCGGAGAGATGAACTGTCCCTTTTGCATAAGAAATGGTCCTTCGGGCTTGGAAAGTGTCCCTTTGGAAAGTTTCGAAGGGCACTTTGAAGGGAAAGTGTCCCTTCGGAAAGACAAAGGAAGAATTCTTTCGGCCTTTTTGTCCTTCGGAAAGTTTCGAAGGGCACTTTGAAGGGAAAGTGTCCCTTCGGAAAGACAAAGGAAGAATTCTTTCAGTGAGACAAAAAGGCCGAAAGAATTCCTTCGGGGAAGACAGAGAGAATTCTTTCGGACTTTTTGGGATTTTTTGTCCGAGACAAAAAACCCAAAAGAATTCAAACTTGGGCAAAAGACTGAAAAGACACTTTGAAAAGGCCGAACAAAAGCTCCGAAGAAAAGAAAACATAAAACAACTGGTCTTTTACAAGTGAGTTAAAACAGACAAGTGAATGTTGAACTTAGCCAAAGGAAGCTACAAAACAAGGTATGAAATTTGGCTAGCACAACATAGACACAACTGCATTGCGCATGAGCAAGAATATGATGCCACGCGACATGCAGTGATTGGCTCGCAGTCTCACAGTGTTGAGCCCTTTTAGTTTTATGTACAATGCAAAGTTGCAAAACCGTAAAATAACAACACATGCCTGCAGTGATTTACTCGCAGTCTCACAATGCCTTGGGCTTAGCATGGACTCCCTTGCGACCTGCGAGGACACAAGAGTGCAAAAATGTGCCACACGGCACAGGATCAAGATACATGGCATAAACTGACTAGCTTGGAGCCTCGCAATGAAAAAATAGTGGGAAGGGGTGCAAGAGCCAAAAAGGGACACGAAGGGGTGCAAAAGCCGAAAAGGGATGTGAAGAGGGCCTACACAACAAAGAACAAAAGGTTAGCGGTCAAATAAATTATAACTCGGTCAAGTAAATGAAAGATTGAGTGTTGCGAAGATGTGAAAAGAAAGAGTAATGTCAGTTATGTTATTTCGCAAAGCTCGTCGCGTGAGTTCAAGTCCCTAAGTAACACAAAAGATAGTTCAAATGGACTGCATTTTTGCGGTTAATTCTGGTTTGGGAGATCCCGACAAGCCCTGCCTTTCCTGCAAACACACGACTTGAATTTACTTGTTAGATATTGATTTTGACCTACATTTTAGAGATTATATAGAGAACATTGAATCAAATGGATAAAGCCAAGACCCAAGTGCAATGGAAAACAAATTTAGCAGAAATAATTTAGCACCAAGAAAGGAGGCCCCATTTAACAAATAATGGGGCGTGTTGGCCACAACAAATGGTGACTATGTGGGGAACACACTATTCAAGCGTTTAGAACTTAGAATTTCTGGTTTTACATTAGGAAGACCAAAATAGACCATGAGAGAGAAATTCATACTATCAAGAAAACATGGAATATTTGGGTCCGTTTCAGCACACGATATACTAAGTTTTCTTATATCCAAGAAATCAACGTGTGAGAAAAAAATAAGTGATTCATATACCTTTATCTTTGAAGATTTTGATATAGCATGAGTAACTTTCATGGTTCATACTTTTGAAAGGAATTTTATTTTATTCAGTCATTGGCTAGAGGGGAGGTTTGGACATTGTTCTACTACCAACCAAACATCTATAGCCCCAATAAAGATACTTTTGGTTCCACTCTAGAACTTAGAGCCCGACCCATTATCAAATACCAATCAAAACTTAGAGCCGCATGATCAAAAGTAAACAAACAATTCCCCAACACATTATCCTTGTAGAGTTTGGAGCCCGACCCTTCCGACTGGAGACTATATTTGATCTGATCACTTTCATACATCACATACGGAGGTTTGCTGATTCTACAAATGGACATGACAGATACCCATACTTAGCATACTGTTCTTCAGAGAATCTTGCCCTCTCAGCGCCTTCGACAACCCGTGGACATTGTTGGTATGCAAGGGTTTCTGATCTATTGGAGTCTGTGGGAATCAAGATGGACCGACTTCCTCCATTTATGTACTCCTTGGACGTACCAGCTCATCTTCTACCCACTAGACAGGAGTTGAACCAAATTATTAGGGATGATATTTACAGACAGTTTATCCATACTACTTGGGTAAACCCTCCTAGGGGGTTATGCCCTAAGATCGCATTTTATGCAGAGAACTTGGCGTTGAGTGATGGGCTTATCATTCATCCACAGTATACATTCTACCACTGTATGCACTCTCTTCGCATCCCATTAGGGCAGTTTCGAGTGGGGTCTCACAGGGTTAGGATTGAGAAAGATCACCAAATAGATCGAGTAGACAAGATTTGTCAACGATGCAGCATCCAGGACATGAAGTCCGAGGAGCATTTCACCTTTCGTTGTCCCATTTATTATTAAATTAGAGGGAGGTTTTACTGCCTATTTAGCAGGACACAGATTCTTTCCGACTTCTTCAGAGATGAGGACCAAAGATGTTTGGCTTTATATATACAAGAAGCTCTTAAGCTTTGTGATCATTTTACTCAGAGACCCACCAGACCAGTCTCCGCTACACGCATTACTTCCTTTTTCACGATGCTACCTTCGAGGAGAGGCACTAAGCGACAGATTGACATCAGTATAGCCCCACAATCCAGATCAGTGAGGCCCAAAGACACTATTCACAGTTCCACAAGTTTTCATCAACATATCCACTTCAGACAAGGCATCAGGAGGTAAACTAGATCCACCAGACCTTCACTGAGGAATTTTCCTTCTAGGCAGAGGATTGGAGGGCAGTCCAGGGATTATACCTCCCCTTCTTCGGGTCAGAGTTCTATTCAGAGCTTCTTGTCGGTTTTGGATGCTAGGAGGGTTGGATCGAACTCTTGATGGGTCCCCTCCTGGCTCATTCTTAGGGATCATCATTTTGCTCCCGATGTTTATAGATTCTTGGAGATCGCTCATTTCTTTTGCTCCCTTCTTTGGACCCGAGTGTGGTTGGGTCCTTTGGTGGTTTGGCTCTGAGCGTGGTCACTCTTTACCTGTTTTATACTATTTCTTTCAGCACTGTTTTTCTTGTTTTCGGAGACCTTTTTTTTGGTTTCCCGCTTTTCCCCGACACATTTTTGTAATCTGCAATCCCTTTGACCTACCTTTGTGGTTATTAGTTGGACATTAATATTTATCTTATCTTATCTAGACCTTACTCCATTGTTGATCGGACGTCTATAACCTCAATGAAGGTTACCCAAATCACCCTTTCTTAGGAGAAAACTTCTAATTTTCTTGAGATATTCACATTCTCCTTTCGCTTTTGATTTTACATTTTTTAATCCAAGAGGTTTGGGGACCAAGATAGCCACGGAATGAGAGTATTTTCAGAAAATTCTTTGAATGATTCCTCTTCTGAATGAAAGTATTTGAATGATTACTCTTTTTTTCTTTTACAAACCTCTAGGTTATTATGTCTTTAATGTGTCAAAGGCAATGTTGACCTCCCTTCAATAAGAAAACCTTCTTAATTCACATGCTAATTCTTAAGACAATTACTCCATTCTGACTTGAAAATATGAAACACTTCGCCATGTCATTTTGGTGCCTAAGACAAAACCTACTCTTCAAGCTTTCAACTCTTTTACAGTGTATTCAGCACTTCTTTAGCGAAGTAAAAGTGCATGACGGCTTAAGGACCAAAGAATGAGGAGGTGCGAACTTAGCCAATCAAAACATTGTGAAAGGAGATGACGGGATTTTTTGTTTTACTTCCGATGTCCCACTAGTCACTTATTGAAAACTCCAAGAACGACAAAACAGGCAAAGCAAAGCAAAGCAACCAACCAAACAAAGAAAGAAAAGACAGCACAACGAAACAACAAGCAAGCAAGAAAACAAACAAACAAAAAGGAAACTATTCTAATTCTACTCTACGCCTACACTACTCCTAAGCTAAAAGTCACGATCATTCCATGATAGATGTGGATGGTACAACCAAGAAGTAATGTTTCAAGAACGACTCATCCACGGGTAGAGAGAGATCCTTCCCTTGCAAATCTTTCGGCTTGAAAGCATTGTGTCCCAAAATTTCCAAGATTTGATAAGGACCAATCCAAAGAGGATCCATCTTAGAATGTTGCCCTTTATTTTCATGTGCCTTGTCCCATAATAGGACCAGATCTAAGATCCTAAATACCTTGATCTTTGATTTCTTATCAAACCATCTTTTCACTATACCCTGATCCCTACTAAAATTTCATAATGCTTCATCTTGTGCATGTTCCATTTGTAAGATGTTCAACAATCTAGATTGTATGCAGTCACCTCCTCCCATGTACTCTTTCATAAATTGCTATATGGAAATCTTCAAAGTAATGGGGAACACCAGTTGTTGCCCATAAACAAGGAGGAACGGTGAAGCTTTTAAGGCTTGCCTGTGTCTAGTTCGATCTACCCACAAAGCATATTTCAATAATGAATGCCAATTCTTTGGTTTATCTGCGGCAAACTTCTTAATGGTATCGATAAGGCTTTTGTTCATTGATTCTACCACTCCATTCCCCTAGGAGTAATAATTTGTTGAAAACTTCAAGGTAATCTTGTTGTCATAAAGCCCATTCGATGAATTCAGTTGATTGGAATGCGGGCCCATTATCACAAATGAGAGAAAGGGGTACCAAACCTTGTGATGATATTATCTTCGAGGAACCTACTCACTTCCTTGGTTGTGCTTCCTTTAGTTGCTAATACCTCAGTCCATCTAGAGCAATAATCAATAGCCATGAGTACAAATGTGTCCTTCAATAGAATTGGATTTGAGGACACTAAGGAAGTCGAGCCCCCATTTGAGTAAATGGTTTGCCTTCCACAACTAGTTGCAAGGGCATAGCTATGTGAGTCTCCTTCACAACCACTTGGCACTCGTGGCACGTTCTAACATGATGGTGAACATCCTTGAATATTGTGGCCAATAATACCCAGCTCTCAATATCTTGTGGTGTTGCATTACCTAAGAGGTGACCGCTTCCGAGCTTGTCATGAAAACTACTCATGATCTCATCAGCCTCGGCCTTGGTCACGCATCTAAGATAAATTCCTTCATAGTTTTTGCGATGTCTTCAACATGTAATGAGATGCCTTCTATTGTAAAACTCTCCTCCATTCTCGATTAAGTTTAGGAGGGCATACCCCATGTAAAAGATAATGGATAATGTGGTCATACCACTAATCATACATTATCTGAGCTTGACTTATCTACAACACAATGATTCTAGGATCGACTTCAGTGATTAATTGAGTAAGCCCTTGGCCTCTAACCATTTTGGTCGGTCTGATCTCAAGGTCATATTCCTGCAACTTGGCCATGCATTTACCTTTGTGTTCCCATGTTCGTTTTGTCCCAATGATTTTTATGGACCTTGTTTCGAAGGATGTAGTATCGAAACTTCTTCGTTGCCTTTACCAAGGAGCGGGCATGTTTATCAAGAGTGCAATATTTCAGTTCTACGTCTTTCAAATTTGTGCTCATCAAAGCAATGGAACATTCTTCATCATTGATCCTCTGTGTAAGCATTGCAACTATGGTGTGTTCCAAAGCAAAAGGGTAGAAATAAGTCTTTTGTGAGGTCTGGACTAGTTTGAACCCGTGCTTGCATGATGGCACTGTTGATGCATTGGAACGCTGACTTGGCTAAAGGCGCCCATTCGACCTTCGCGTCTTGTTTCAACATAGCATTAAGGGGTTTGACAATTTCAGCAAAACCATAAATGAATTTCTGTACGAAATTTATTTTGCCAAAGAAAGATTTCAATTTTTTTTTACTATTACGAAGAGGTAACTTTGAAATTGGACTAGCTTATGGCCATATTGAATGAACATTATTGGTTAACGCAATCATGAAGGTACTCTTTTCATATTGTTCTCCATGGAGAGCGTATCTTATTTGGATCAATTATGTAAGTAAAAGGGTTAAAAAGACAAAATCTATATTCACTAATAATGCTAAATTACCAATGAACATGAAATATCCCTTTTAGGGCCAAATTAAACAATTCTGAAATTTGTAGAAACCTTAACCAAAAATTGCAGAATTCTAAAAAGATTTACTTAGGCATGAAAATAAAATTCAGACTTCATAGAAACCCTCAATAAAAATATGGAAATTAAATCAATTCATTTATCACATCAAATCCGAATTTTTGAATAATTTATAGGCCTGAAAATCAAAATAAATTATAGCTGATTGTAGGAATGTAGAAATACAAAAATCCACCAATCGAACAATCCTCCAACTAAGATTTGACCCCTCTAGGGAGGTCGCTGCCCCCCAAAAGGCCTCTATGCACTACATCACACCTCAAAAGGCAGCCCTAGCTGCTACGCCAACCTCCCAAGGCTCCCAAACTGTTGCGCCACACTCCAGATGTGACCTAGATGCCTAAATGTTGATGTTCTACCCCACTGTGACCCCTGAATGAAGTCACCAAGAAGAATTGGGGGTTTTCGTTCTCAATGGTTGAACGTGCAAGCAAGCATGCTTAACTCAAAAAAAATAATTGATAATAGATAATCATGGATAACACAAATGATCCTCTCCTCCTTTTATACATTTTCCCAGTCAAACTCCAAACTTCTTTTATTTTAATAATAAAACATAAGTTGCCGACATTACTTTTTAGCCACTTAGTCATATTATTGAAAATTCAAATATTCAAAAAGTGATTCTCCTTAATATTTCTAATTAAAGGGCTGACTTGCTCAAATTAGTAAGTCCCATTTTTTAAAAGTCAAATTCGAACTAAGTTGCCAACATAAAGTCACTTTTTGGCAACTTGAAGAAAACACCATGTTCCCCTTTTTCCTTCCTTCCCTTAGCCTATGGGAAACCAAAAGAATAGGCTAAGGGTCTTCATTCCTCTCTAAACCTGAGAAGGGGACATGACAATCCTCCCCTCTTGAAATTGCTTGTCCTTGAGCAATGTTGCTTCAAGTCCAATCCCTCCATATGGAACCTTCCTACCAATACCCAGATCTCACATCATTCTTTAGAATTTGTAATCCCATGTTTTGAAAAATTTCTTCCTTATTATTGCCTCAGAGAATCTGAAATTGAATTGTAAAACAGCACACTTGATGTTGGTGTGATTGCCAAAATCTTTTATCAAAGATATTCCCCTAACCATGTGAGAGATGAGTTCATTAGCTCCCCAATACTTGCCATCTTGAATCTTTTGCCCAAGAGCATCATACATGCTCGAATGCACCAAAGTCGCCATATTATAATGACCATAACATCTGAGTCCCATAGCTGTCAAGTGGCACAACCTTTGCCAACAATTATCATGGGGTCTACCCCATCCGTCACCCACATCTATATGCTCTCCCTCGATGAAGCCTTCTACCCAGAACATGAGAACATCTTCTATACATTTCCTTAAGGCCAAAGGCTGCCCCAAGTGCTCACCAATGTGTTTCTGTTGTACCCATCTACTCTTCTCATATGATGAAGGATCCCAAACACTTGTTTCATGACTATAGCCTTGAGCTCTAGTGGGTCCCATAATGTTATTGCCGGCTGGTCCCTCCAATTCATGCCACAAAACAGCTTGCATTTAGGCTGTAGACAAGTCATAACAGCCACAAACGTCCATGAATCTCATCCCAATCAGCATTAGGATGGCTGGGCTGATTGGCCCTAATAGCGAACATCTTCTTCTAATATCACCATGCAAGAAGACTATCTCAAAATGCACAATTCCACAGCTGTCTATGATTGAAATCATCAAAACTAGAAAAATAAAAATGGTTTCACAATTGCAAAAATGACAAACCTGTGCACCAATCAGCGTTGTGATCAATGTAAAAGCGGTGGGCAGCCAATCAAGGGCTGAAAATCCTTCATTTGTAGTCACAGACTGAAATTAATCTTTCCCATGTCTAGAAACCCCTGCAAATCTATTTGTATTGGTGCAAATGAAGTAAAGCAGTGGCTGATAATGGTGATGACAACAGCATCAAGGCTGAGAATCATAATCATAGCTGCCCCGAGTGTGTTCCTTCTATCATTTGTTGATAGGATACCATTACCACTTGCTTCCTTCATATCTTGTTGATGATCCTTTGCACAAATAACTAAATTTGAAGTTATTCCACCATGCTTACGCTACGCTACTCTGATTTTCATGTGAACTTCTCCTTGAGGTCTTCTTGTGATGCCCGTAACTTCCTCCATAGGAAGTATGTATACAACACCCTTCCTCAACTTTTGATGGTACTCTTCACTCAATAGAAATCTCGGAGGTGCAAAATCAAACACCATGCAAAGCTGAACCAAAGTAGACCAAATATCATCATGAGAAGATTCTCCCCTGAGCTCATGTCGTAATAGTCATTGCACACCTTGTGTCTACCCCAAGTACTGACAAGTTCTTGTGACTTATCAAATAAATATATACAATGCATGCCCACAACTAAGCTTACCTCTTCTATATTGTGATTACCATGATTACTTCGAACTCCACGAGTTCCTTCCATGCTGCCCAAAGCATGACTTTAGTGTTTCATTCCTTTACTAAAAATCAGAATGGCGGTGGCTGGAAAACATCTTGTAATAGCTACACATTTCCCATTCCTCCAAGAGTGGCAATCCTGAATGTAGTTAGAGACCAACCCAGCCATGGTCTGCTGATTCATATCATCTTGATTATCAAAATAAAATTTATTTCGCTGACCACCCTTCCTCATCAAGCATTTCGTGGGGACTATCTTTGTTTTGTTAACACCCATGATCTTATCTTCAAATGTGGAACTCAACTCCGAGGAACAATCTATGGATTGATCCTTCTTTGTTTGAATACACCATGCATCCTATATGGCTCCTCATGAACTCCCTTTCTAACCAATTGCCAAAGATGAAGAATGATGGAGTAGATTCAAAGCTTCAATTCGCTTCGTCATTTGGAATTCTGCCTAGGTCCCATATGCAAACATAATGTTGACTTTGAATCATGGAATCTATATGCCCTATGCTATAAGTTGTATCCTTGATCCTATCACCCTTCTTGGAATGCTTTCCATGATGACAAGAACCTTGCAAAGACAAAGTAGGGAGCTTCAAACTAAAAATATTATCATACCTAAAGCTAAAGTCACAATCTTCATCCACTTTTTCTGAAAGAGAGATTGTTGTGATAACTTCAACACCACCATCCATGTGACTCAAAACTCTCAAATTAAGGTTAATCAAAATGTTCACCTCAAATGCATATCCATCCCTAATGCTTCCCTGAAAATACTTTCACCCTTGTTATAATCATGAAGATAATCAAATCACTTACCCTTAGTTGCTGGTCTGAAGATTCCAAAAGGTTAAAGACCAATATAAGTAGTTGGCGAGGCACTTTCCTTATGTGCATGCCTCATAACAAGGTCTTCTTGGAATTCCCCTTCGTAAACTCTTGCAAATCTGATTTTTCTTCATATTCAGAACTGCCATAACAGTGATTCAAAAGATCTTCTTCTTTAAATTTATTTAGGTGTTGTTTTGCTTGAATAGCTATGAACTTAGCTTCCTTAGCTCTTCTTATCTATTCATCACAACTTTTGTGAGTCCTTATCACATCCTCCACACTTGCCTACAATGTAGCTGGTTTCATTTCAAAACTACGATCCACTTTTGTTGTTGATGGTGGATTATTAAATTCTGCCTCATACATGTGATTTATACACTTATTTTCTACTGAACTCTTTGGGAAATCAGTGAATGGTGCTTTCACCTTCACAACTTCTTTTCCTCTTAATTTCTCCAGGCATACTGCAAGTCTCCTTGTGTAGCTCATGGTTTAGACCTTGGTCCAATTCTAACTCGATCTTTCTTCGATCCCATTAAGTTGGTAAATAATAATTCTTCTTGGATCTCAACTGGAAGGGCTATATATTCAACATAGCTGGCAGTAATGTCATCAACTATGACGGGCTGAGTTTCCATCACCAGAATGGTTTCTTCTCTTGGAAGGAAAGTAGGCCGGAAGGACCTAGATGAAGAATCACTCATGGTCCTTGGCGGCTCAATATCATTGTTTGCCCTTGAAGATCTTCTTTCACCATTCGGATTTTGCACGGTGTGGATCAGCCATGCCATTACATTAGCCAATCTCTCTTGCCCTTAGGCAAACTTCTAAAACCTTGTGTCATCGAAAATTCTGCCCACTATTTTATTCTCCTTATGAATCATAGGCTGACAAGATCCAATGCTCTGATACCATTGAAATATCCCTCTTAGGGCCAAATTAAACAATTCTGAAATTTGTAGAAACCCTAACAAAAAATTGCAGAATTCTGAAATTTGTAGAAACCCTAACCAAAAATTGCAGAATTCTGAAAAGATATACTTAGGCATGAAATTAAAATTCAAACTTCATAGAAACCCTCATAAAAATATGGAAATTCAACCAATTCATTTATCACATCAAATCTGATTTTTTTTTTAATTTATAGGCCTAAAAATCAAAATAAATTACAGCTGATTGTAGCAATGCGGAAACACAAAAATCCACCAACCAAACAGTCCTCCAGCTGAGATTTACCCCTCTAGGGAGATCGCTGCCCTCCAAAAGGCCTCTATGCACTGTGTCACACCTCAAAAGGCATCCCTAGCTGATGCACCAATCTCCCAAGGCTCCCAAACTGTTGTGCCACACTCCAAATTTGTCCTAGATGCCTAAAATGTTGATGTTCTGTCCAACTGTGAACCTTGAACAAAGTCACCAAGAAGAATTGAGAGTTTTTGTCTCCAAATCTGAAAGCTAATGATGGTTTTCGTCCTCAATGGTTGAATGTGCAAGCAAGCATGCTTAACTCGAAAGAATTAATTGATAATAGATGATCATGGATAACACAAATGATCCCCCCCTCCTTTTATACCTTTTCTCACTCAAACTCTAAACTTACATTATTTTAATAATAAAACATAAGTTGCCGACATTACTTTTTGGCCACTTAGTCATACTATTGAAAATTCAAATATTAGAAAAATGATTCTCCTTAATATTTCTAATTAAGGGATGACTTGCTCAAATTAGAAAGTCCCATTTTTTAAAAGTCAGTAGAACTAAGTTGCTGACATGAAGTCATTTTTTGGCAACTTGAAGAAATCATGTTCCCCTTTTTCCTTCCTTCCCTTAGCCTATGGGAAACCAAAATAATAGGCTATGAGTCTTCATTCCTCTCTAAATGCAAGATGGGGACATGACAAATCAAACTCAAGCCTTCCTCTAATCCTACTATTACAACATCCAATATGAGATGCCTATTGTTACCACTAGACAACAAACGGGCATGTATAACCTCCTTTGTTCCTCCTGCTACAAATTATACAATATATACTATTTACCCTATTGATGGACTTATCATGAATGTTGAAACTGATAATACAACTACTAAAAATCAACTAGATGCCATGGATGACTAATTATTCACTATATATCTTAACATGAATCCACATCAACTTGATGCAATGTTAATAATAGCAAGACATGAGTAGAAAAAATGGCCCAAGCTTCCACATTAGGGGTTCAAACCTCTACTATTGGTACTATCCCTACGCCTACACCTCCAATGACCTATGTGACATCCACCCAAAGTTTGGGGGCAACACGAGGCCTCCAACAAATCTCCATATCTATTCCTACACAAGCATCCTTTACTCCCATGATAACTACACATGTTCCATTAACAACCTTGCCTATTGCATGTTCCCTTGAGCAGATTGTTACAGTTTTGCATGCTAAGGTGTTGCAGCTAGAGCAAAGTGCATCAAGAGCTAGTCATTCCATGGATTCGCACACCTTGCTCCATGACCCATTATCCCCTGAGATAGTATCCTATCATTTACCAACAAGCTTTGTAGCTCCCAAGCTTCCATTGTACAAAGTTAAAGGTGATCCCAAGCAACACCTAAGATCTTTTCATACAGCATGTTTGGACAATGCCTACAATGACAAACTATTGACCAAGCTATTTCCAAGAAGTCTTAAGGACTATGTGTTGCGATGGTTCTATGATCTCCCCCTCCAATTTGTAAGAGCATTCAACCCCTTGTCAAACCAATTACCAACACATTTTTCCATCAACATCGAAGAAGCTATCCTACACACTACTTGCTAAACTCAAGCAAGTATCCAATGAGCCAATCAGCAATTACGTACTTTGGTACAAAGCTTTGCTAGCCAAGACGACCAATGTTATGCCCGACAATGAATTACAAGATATATTCAAGCAATGTTGGCACCGCTCCATGAGTCAATTATATTCAAAAGATTCAAATCTTTTGACAAACTATGCCATACAATGAGGGATAGAGAAGTCAAACTCATAGCTTTGAACAAGCTAAAGTATACATCCACTCCTATGACTACATCAACAATGAAGTTTCAAAGCAAACCAGGTTATAAGATCAAGCCAAATGATAACAAGAATGAGGCAATGATCATAGTCAATGCAATGTCGCAACTGACAAACCAATTACAACTAACAGCACGACCAAAGAGGCAGTTTTCAAGATTACCATCACCTCCTCGTACTACTAACTAAGTTACTTAAGTGCAACCTTATCACATTCCTTCCTCCACAAGAGCTCGATCCAAACAATGCTACACCCAGGAAATATGATAGCAATGCATATTTTGATTATCATCAAATTGTGGGACACTCAACGAACAAATCCTTTAAATTGAGACAGAAGATACAATATCGTATCGATGACAACATTATCAACTTGGGCACCCCTACAGAGGAATCCAAACCGTAGCACAATGGAAATCAAAATCTAAATATCTTAAATGATCCATTTCCTAAGCATGAGACAATAGAAAATAAGGACTTCAAAGGAACATTATGCATATAGCATGCATCCTCCACCTACAATGTGTGATCATCCAATAGATGTCATTCTTGGTACAATTAGCAATACTTCACCACAATGGCCTATGATCACATTCAATAACAATGAGATAGTTGATAACGATTCAAATTTTCAAGAACTCTTCACATGAGCCTATATCGATGAACAACCCATACACAGTGTCATGATCAACAATGGTTTAAGTGAGAATGTTTGCACGAAGACACTTCACACACCACAGTGTTTGCAAGATATATCAAAAGCAGTTAAGGGATTCTATGGACAAAAACAGAGCACTTTGGGACATAGTATTACCACTTCAAGTAGGCTCCGCAATATTAGCCATGCTCTTCTTAGTTCTACAAAGTAATGAGATCCTCAACATGTTGTTAGGACATCCTTGGATGCAAAAACTTTGTACAGTATCATTTGCAGTGCCCTGATGCTTAGAGTACATACATTACAACAAGGTAGTCACAGTCATAGTTCAAAATCACGTTCTCACCGATTTCTCGAGACGGCAAAATTTAAATCGGATCTCAGATCTTATGAATTTCTCGGTATTTCTCGGCAACTTTATCGGTACTTTTAAAAACATATAAATTCATAAAATAAACTTAAATTAAATGTAAAACATTGTTAAATGGCATGAAAAATGATTGTAGAGAATGCCATAGGCCCATAAGTACATTTTCCATCAAGGTGGCATTAAAAAAGAGTACACTAGTAACAATACTAAAAAGTTGCAAACTACAAACACAAAGAACAAACTACAAAGTTACAAACTGCAATGCTCATAGAGTAATGAAATATCAAATATACATATTATCTTTCATCTCTAGCGCCTAGATTCAATTTGATGTGACTGCCTAATGGAAGTGGAAGGTAAAACTTCTTCCTCTCTATGCCAACATCGTCAGCAAAGCCAAATGTATCATCTAGATCCTCACCAACACCTCCTAATACCTCTACTACCCCAGATGCTATTGCTTCTTCTGCCTCCCTCTCTAAACTTACAATCTCCTATGTTGTAAACATGGGCTCTGACTCTGCATCATCAATGATCTAGTCACCATATGGATCGATCTCATCCAAGTCAATAGCATCATAGTTATCTCGCCCCTCCAATTGTCTCATGCGAAGATGAAGATTGCATTGCACAAAGACAAGGTCATTGAGGCGTTTTGTCGTCAACCTTTTGCGTTTCATGTGTGAACAACTTCAAACATGCTCCAGTTACGTTCACACCTAGAAGCGCTACACGGTTGACACAAAATGCGGATGGCTAGCCTTTGAAGATTTGGTGTTTTTGCACCATAATCTTCCCACCACACATTTGCAAAAAAAAAAATTATAAATTTGTAAGTCAACTAGTCTTGAAAATGAAAGAAGTCTACTAGAAAGAATAAACAAATGACTCAATTTGTTTTTATAGTTTACCTGGTTGAGAGGTGTTTCTTCTTTCAATGCATATAGCCAAAGAGGGCAGTCTCTCCGTTGCATTCTTGTAAATCTGTAGCTCATCAATAAGTGCATCTTGTCTCATCATTAGGGATCATCCTCTCTATGCATGTATTGAGGCCATCCATAACCTCCTCATCAACCTTAAATGAATCAAAATAGAAAAACTTAGGATTCAAATAGTAGGATGTTGCATGAATTATGTCAAATGAGTGTTTTGTTCCATCTATGATCAATTATGTGCCATATGGGTTCATATTTTCTTTGATTATGCCCATAATATTTGACTATGGCCTCCTTGGCCAAATCCATGTCCTCATACAAATAACCCATTGGGTTTTTCTCCCCATCCACCAATCGGAGAACTCGAACCAAAGGCTCTAACACCTATAACAAAATAATACACAGCTTTAAAATGAAAATTAAGAAAAAATTATAACAAATAAATGATAAATAAAAATAATAATTAAGTTTAAGCATATAAGGTTACCTTAATGATTTCCTCCATGCGCTTCGCAAAGACGTCATCAAAATTGGTCTTCACGAGCTTTACCCCTTCATCCTTCTTAGCATAGGGTGACCCCACCCATCGATCACTCACCACCATCTACTTAAGGTATGTTAGTAAGCCTGCAATGTGAGGGAATTTTTGGCGGATCATGTGACTCCCGATCGCACAAGCTCCTTTCCATTGGTGTGCTCCCTCATCAACTGTAGCACCCACGTGTGATTATAGATGAACTCGGTGATACTTCTACCCTCATCAACCACACTCTTCACCTATGAGATCTTTCCTATGTCCTCGAGCAAAAGATCAATGCAATGGGCCGCACAAGAGGTCCAAAAAAGTGTAGGGTGCCTCTTCTCAAGAAGTCTATATGCTGCTACATATGCGGTCGCGTTGTCCATCACAACTTGAACAACATTTTGCACACCTACTTGCATCACCACCTCATCCAACATGTCACAGAGTGTTTTTTGTTTTTACTTGATGAGAGACAACAATTGACTTCAAGAAGCCCAGCTGCCCACTTGAAATTACTAAAAAGTTAATCAATGTATGGTTTTTTCCATCCCTTCACTCATCAGCTAAAATGATGCACCCCTTTTTCTGCCATTTTTTTTGGTCTTCTATAAGGGCTTGTGTATGTCTCACAAAATCCTCCAACAATAGACCACTCAAGTCATGAGTAGGAGCTTTGAACCCCTTCCTGACAAAGGTCAATGCAATGACCAAATTCTCCCAATATGGACATTTTCTCAGATTGAAAGAAATGTTGTACCAAAAATTTGCTGCAGCTATCCTCACTTCATTTTGCAATTCTTTGTTTCAAGCAGTACCTTCCAATGAAGGTTGTGACCCAGGGCTACTTCTAGGAACAAAAAATGTAGCCGAACTATCACTAATGGATGATCCTTGTCCTTGACTGTGATGTGGTGGAGTTGGGGAAATAGAATGGCCCTCAATGTCACTATCGTTTCTCGTTGTCCTCCTCATTAGGAGTGCAAGTGCATTGGTTTTCCTCTTCTTTTTTGTTTTTTTTCGCATTCACTACAATGCAAGGAGCCAACTCTCTTTGACACTCAGGTGGTGCTTGATTGCACACTGCCACATCATTCCCTGCCAACCGTGCAATGTGATTTTTCAAGCGAGAAACACCTCCACTCATCTTCATCCCGCAATTGTTGCATATTACACAATTGCCCTCCGCCCATTCACAATGCTTTCAACCGAGGTCATCAGACTTAGGCTTGCTACAAATAGGACTCATGAAACTAGATGTCAATCCCGATGTCATTTTCAAACAACAAACTTGAACCCTATATAAAAATATATATATGTTTTAGTCTTTTAATATTTAAAACTTAAATATAGCTGGAATTTATAAATAAAACATCAATGATCATAATTCTTGATAGAAAATTTCAAATTTTAAACTTTATATTAAAAATTAGAAAGATAATGAATTTTTTTTTTTAAATTTCCTGAAATCTAACTCTCTGATGTGCATTGTGTGTTGCACGTTGCTAGGCCCTCAGTGGAGTCATCACTCGTGCACTATAGTCACTCATTCTCAATCTCAACTTTCAAGCTTCAGCTGTATATTGTCGCTTGCCAAATAGTAATACTATAAAACTGCAATCTCGGTTCACCCTCATTCAAAGCAGCGAATATATATTATTATATTGTATACTATATATACTATATAGTATATAGTTATACTATAAAGTATATACAGCTACACAAGCAGTAAGCCTGCAGCCAACAGCCCTATCACTATGCACAGTCCAACAAACTACAGTATAATAGGCCAATCGATTCTCATTGTGAAGTGTCAAGCTACAAAATAATATTACAAACTACAAAGTTCAACTTCAAACTTCACACTTTTAATGGGCCCCAAAGTTCAAATCGCGGGCACTGTGCATGGTGTAGGGTTTGGCGTCAGATGGCAAACTTGCAACTTGAATGAGGGCAGTGGGCATTGTATTATGCATGAGATGACTATAAAATACTAATATGAGGGCACGTTTTTTGCTTTTCACTTAGCAATATTGTTTGTCCCTTGTGCAAAAGAAGAATGATGAATTGCGATAAAACATTTCGCATTTTACCTTTAATTTTTAACGCATCGATTT
Organism: Torreya grandis; assembly: GCA_037957365.1. NCBI lineage: Eukaryota > Viridiplantae > Streptophyta > Pinopsida > Cupressales > Taxaceae > Torreya > Torreya grandis. The sequence goes on from JARHVA010007386.1 coordinate 428,383, forward strand.
TTTTTTGGTATCCAAAAAATGGGATTTTCTCAACGATTTTTGCCGAGAAATCACTGCTTCTCATCTCACAAGATAGAGCCCAGTATCTCGGCAGGCTAGCATACCATGAGGTTTACCAAAAAATGGCGAGAAATCGCTGAGATTTGATTCTATGCTCACTGTTACAGGTGTATGGTATGAGTACCCTCTATTGCTAGTGGTATCTCCTCCACCCCCACCACCATTGCAATTGGTTGTTACACCTATTCAAGATCATTATACAGACATGACTATTACATCTATTCATAATCATTATACAGTGATGGTTGGTACACCTACTCAAGTTCATTATACAAAGTCAATTGTTATACAAAAAGGATCTATCTATACCCCCAGTTCAAAGGAACATGGTTGGGCCCACTAACCAGCAACCTATTCAGCATCAATCACAAAAGAGAGTTACTCAAGGCGCAGAGAGGCCACCATCTCCTATCGTACATACTCAGTTAGCACTACAGACAGTTCAATGTGATCCACAACGAACACAAGCAGCAAGACATTCTTCTACTATTCAACAAACCTCACAGAGTCCTAGACCATCTTGAGCTACCTACATACACCGAGTTCCATGAGCAGTGATCATAACAGATATGGCACACCACATGACTTCCTATCAAATTCTGATACACCCACAGTTGGTACCTCCCATCCACGACAAAGGACCCTTCCACTATTCGATATAGGCACTTCCTATGATCTTCCCATTCATAGATCATTGATTAGCATTTCCAAACCTCAAATATTTCAAAAATACAAAAAATTAAAAACTCGAGAAGATACAAAAACATTTAAAATATTCAAAAAATCCAAAATTAGGACCTGAACATGACATGATTACTAGATTACACTATTTACATATGTTATTTATCGCATGTTTAGTAGATAGCATATTCTTTTTATACATACATGCATTTTACGGTATATGAGTGTGATGCAGGGCATATAGGTTACACATGGACACAGAGATGTTTCTTCTACCCAATGGCCATGCTAATATTGGAAGCATCTTATTCCACAAGTTTTACTATTATAGGTTACATCTTTCTATAACATTTCTACTATGTTGAGCTACCTATATTGCTTACACATGACTTGCTAGTTACTCATATCTTACACAGTGATAAGTAGATATGTTATTATACTATGATGTGACATTGATACATAAGGATGGTGTAAACTAGTTACCGTGTTCTATGCCCCATTTATGTTGTTACTCTCTTACATGATAGGCTATTTTGTGTTTGTCTATTGTGTGTGGCCCTTTGACTTTGTTTGTGACATCTTTATTTCCCTTGAGTGTGGCCCTTAGCTTTGTTTGATGCGACATCTTTAATGTCCCTTCTTTGCAAAATTTGTATGTCACATGTTTGTGACTCTTTATGTCCCCTTGCGTGTGGCCCTTGGAATTGTTTGTTGCGGCATTTTCATGTCCGTTGTATGCAGCCCTTGGCCTTATGTATAACACTAGCACTTGCGCTTGTTGAACTTGTTGACATCGAGTGGTGCCATGATCTATATCATGCACTTTTAGTACTTAGTCTTATTCAATGATCCTACTACTATGTACTTCACTGATACATCTATTTAGAAATGACATTTACAAACACTGCATTACATTTGTTAAATACATGTCTTGATTGACATAAACATTACTATGATAACATACTCTCCACATGTTCGCATGAGATTCCAGGATGCTATCTTTATATATGACATGATATAGTTAACTCTTTTTTTGGGATGAGTGACAAGATAAATCCCTCATCCCAAAAGGGGGGCTTAATATTGACACATCAAAGCACAAATTTCATAAATTTCGAATGGTTCAAATATCAAATGGTTCAAATACAAGTTCTAAAATTCAGCATATAGATGCATATTATTCTATTTCAGTTGATACAGATTCAGGGGGCATTATATTGGTTTGTGCACAAATGTACACATTTTCATATTCATAAGGCATGATATTCACACATACACATCACAATTTACAGTTGAATGGCAAATGGTTGTCATTCCACTTCACACTTATCAAATCTACAGTCATGATGGGGGCATGAACATTGTTCCTTCCCTTTCGATCATGCATTTTATTCTACATTGAGCAAACTTGAGCGAAATTGTACTATCAAACCTGCGTTCATGATAAGGGAATGAACATTGTTCATTCCCTTTCGATCATATTTTTTGTTTACATGGAGCAACTTGAACAAAACTACACAATTGAATCCACAAGCCATCTATACTGGTTAATTCAATTTATTTGAGTGAACCTAGCTTGATGGTTCTCTCTTTACTTGCATAGTTATTTGGGTTAATATATTGCATACTTTTCCCCACATTCATGAGGGTTGGGGCATGCATGTTGTCTTCCCACCCCAAGAGCCTGGAAGTTACACAGATTTGGGACACGATCACCCCCAACTCTCCATGTGCTTTAGCAAGGAAGCACAAGTTTCTCCAATGCTTCAACAAGGAAGCATCATCTTTAACAAGTTGCAAGGGCAACATGACTTTCACCCACACAGGTTTTCCTATCAAGTGACCTACACAATTGGAGCTTCATACCAGAGACAGTGTGTTGTGCACACATAGGTACATTTTATCATTTTACTCTTGCACTTCCATTACTAGAATAAAGGGGGGGATTTGTACATACTAAAACCTAGTCTTCAGTGCTTGACAATAGCAAGCTTGACACACACTTACCACCCATGACTTAAGCACATAAACAAGGCCCTAATTTGCCATTCTCTAACACTTACATGCTATCTTATGAGTTAACTCTTCCATTCGACTGTCATACACATACAAGGACCTCATTTCCTGTTTCAAACCTACTAAATATCTTACACAGACATCTCCAAACTTCAGCTTAGTCCACCTATATATAGGTCAATTCCGCCAAACTTGATCAATACCGCCAATCAATATTGAAATGATCTAGTCAAAACCAGCTCTTTCTCAACAACTATTTTTCAAAATTAAATCTCACCTTAGGGTTAGCCCATTTGCCTAGTGTGTCAGTTGCATGAGAAATTAACCAATTTGACTCATAAATAAACAAATAAAGGTCTCATTCAAAAAGGACTTAGGACTTATCTAGAACACATCTATACACTATTGCACACTGATAAAATGTCATATTCTTCCCAGATTGTGAATATATCACTAGAAGCAGTCACAAGCCAAATCTGAAGCACACTAAAGCCAAGTCAAAGCAAGCATTGTCAAGTATCAAAGTCAAATGATTAGTTACATACATAACGAAGGAGCACAATTGCACGATCACACTAGGTGGGAGAACTATGTGTGGCTTAATTTAACTCTTTGGAGTATGAAATACATACACAACAGTCAATTATCAAAAAGGGGTGATTGGGATCAACTTAGCGCATTACAATTTCTCAGTTTTTGTAGGTTTTTAGCCCTCACAAACACACCTAGGGTTTCAAGGCAAACGAAACTAAGTATTGAAGCTATGTGCATCATCGAGGTTTGGGGCTGCAAATACAAAACATACAAAGGCAGGGGAAGGTGAACATACAGTGACAATCTCGTATTTCTACACAAGTCAGTATCAACTAGCAATACTGACCCAGATTGGCAAAACCAACCCTACGTAAACAAATAATCAATTCACAAACCGAACGAATCACAAGCTTGCTTTATCTTGATTTCCACTTCCAGAATACAGTCACAGCAAGACAATCACCCAGGAAAGCTAAGTACTCATCCCTTTTTTGTACTTACTATATTTAGCATATGCCACTTGTTAAATCTTTGCAATCAATTCTAAGCTTTTACATTGAGATGTATGATTGAATGCCATATCTTCATATTTGAATTATTCTACATTGTTCTATCCTTTTAAGGTTAGTTTTGATTTCATTAATCCATATTAGGGTAAAACCTCCAAAGGTCGTGAAAACCAAATAAGATTTTTATTCGTAAGGATGCTCCTCTTCCAATGGACAATACTACATTTAAAACTTTTAAGCTTCCATAGTCTATGATGGTGAAATATAGAGCTTCTAGAAGAAATTTTGTAAAAGAAGTCATCTCATTTCTTTCAAACAATTTCATCTAGAAGATTTTTCTTTTCAACAATAACACATTGTTTAATAAATGGATCCTCCTCACTGATCTAGGGCATAGGGGAGACTTGTTGGACAACCTACTTAAACAAATTTAAGATGGTTATGAAAGGAAGCGAATTTGTGAATTCTAGTGAATATGAAATGCACTATGTTTCAAAGAACAAGGAAAGCAAGAAAGAGATGACAACCAAAGTAGAACTGTAATAACAAAGTTATATTATGTTGAGTTCTATACAATATCTAAGAGAATAGACGTGTGGTGTCTACGTACTTCCTAACTCTACTCTTGTATGGTTCTGCTAACCTACAAAGAATGGAAATGTGCATTATTATACAATGAAAGAAGATGAAGCATCAATTGAACCGTTACAACAGTTGGTAGCAACCACTTCATAAACGAAGAGTGCAGTGACGTCACTGACTGTCGTTACTAATAAGTTGTGAGCGACAGTGCTAACAATGCAGGCACTATGCAGTAATGTTGGAGTGGGCTTGCATTGAACAAATTGAGACGTAGGTGTAGAACCTATGGCATGAGTTGTTGACGTTAGCGCAACCCTAGATGTGCAAAACAGTAATGTTCATTATTATCTAGTGACCTAGATCCTCCTAGATCAATCACCCCTCCTTGAAGAGCAATGGTCCCCATTGCATGCAGTTGCAGAAGATGTGGAAACAATTTGGCTACCTACACATTTGTAAACCATTTTCCTTGGGAAGCCACGTGACCTGCTGTGACGATCTGGAAGAGAGGAATTTCTTATCAACGTGTTTGTTTGACTCGAGCATCAATGACTTTATCTGATTATGTTGGAATGTTGCAATCTAGATTGATATTTGTCTATTGAAGAGCCTCTGCAATATATGAAGCATCCAATAGGGGTGGAAAGTAATGCCTCAAGAGTTATGCATTGAAGACTCGATGTAACCCAAGGTAAGATGGAAGATTAAGCTCGAAAGCGTTATCTCCTACTTGCTGATTGATGGTGTAGGGCCCATACTGAAGTGGATGAAGCTTGTGGTAAGGTCCTGTCAATCGTTCCTTTTATAGGTGTAGCCAGACTCGATCACAAACCTAGAAGGTGTGCAGTGGTCGGTGCTTGTCATGGCATTGCATGTATTTCGCATTTGCTTGTTGCAAAATGATTTGCACTTGTTGTTGAACGTGAGGAATGTGCTCAATGAACTGAATAGCTTTATCAACTTCATTTTGAGTTGAAGGCGTTGCAACTATTGATGGCGGAATAGGATAAGCTATGTCAATCGAGGACAGAGGTTGGAAACTGAAACAAACCTGAAAAGGGTTGTGTGAAGTGGAGTTGTGCAAAACTTTTTTGTAGTTGTCTTGAATGAAAATCAGGGTTTCGTCCCAAGTATGTTGCTTCTTAAAATTGTACACTTTCAGAAGGTGCACTATCATCCTATTTACCACTTTCGTTTGTCCATCGGTCTATGGATGAAAGGCGGTGGATTTGTTCACCTTTGTGCCCAGCATAGACCAAAGCGCTTTCCAGAAATGGTTCAAAAATCTAGTTTTCCAATCAAATAGAATGGCTTCCGAGATTCCAAAATGGATTCAGACATATTTTAAGTACAATGGAGTTGTTTCTAGAGCTGATATTGTTTTCTTATAGCGTATGAGAATTGCCATCTGTGAAAATCTATCAACTACTACATAAATGCAATCATTATCATGCTTGGTAGTAGTGTAGCCTGAGAGAAAGTCCTTGGAAACAGAGTCTTACGGTCTCATTGGATCCAGCACAGGTGTGTACAAGCCTTGTTTCTTGTTGACCAATTTGGCATGCCATACAAGACTTGATATATTTGGTTTCATCAACCCTGAGATATGGCCAAAAGATATACTTATGCAACACCGCAAGAGACTTTTCAAATCCAAAATGTCCCACAACCTTGCTAAAATGAGCCTCCCATATTAGTTTTTGTCGCTTTGTCTCATGTGGAACACACAAGTGTCCGATGATATAAGAGTCCATCCTGCAAGTAGAAATCTAGAACTAAGTTACCACAGAGCAAATTCTAATAGATATCTGCAAAATCCATGTCGAATGGATAAAAATGACCATGTGCTGACTTCATGTCCACATGCGTCAAGTATGCAACTGAGAGTTTGAACCGGTGGGTGGCTTAGACAATTTGCGATGGGATTGGCATTTCCCTTATGCTTGATGTTCAAATGGAACTATTGAAGACAAGAAGACCATTTTGTATGCCACTTTTGCTACAACTCGTTCTGAGTCTTCAAGAACTGAAGCAGCTTGTTATCTGTGTGGATCACAGTCTCCTTGCCTAAGATATAATGTTTTCAATGCTTACATGCTTGAACAATAGCATAAAGTTCACGATCATATGTTGGGTAGTTTCTTACCAGTGCGTTGAACGTTTAGTTGTGGTAAGCAACTAGCTGATCATGTTGAATGAAGACTGCTCCAAGTGCAAAGTCAGAGGCATTTATCTCAAGCTCAAATGGTTGTTGCAACTCTGGTAAAGCAAGTATCGGTGCAGAACAAAGTCAATATTCAAGTTTTCAAATGTTTTTCATTGTGTGGCAACCAAATGAACTTTGCTTTACCACCACCTTTGGTAAATAGGTTCAAAGGCCAAGTCACATGAGAAAATGCAAGTACAAATCCCCTATAGAAATTTGCCAATCCCAAGAAGCTACGAAGTTGTGTGAGATTCTTTGGTTGTGGTCATTCCCGGATAACTTGAATCTTGGTCAGGTCCACATGCATTCCTTGAACGTCTACTAAGTATCCAATATATTGTATCTCTTGCATATCAAATTACCATTTCTCCATGTTTGCATATAGCTTGTGTTTCCGCAAGTGTCAAGCACTTGATATATATGGCGCAGATGTTCATCCCATGTTTTGTTGAAGATTAAGATGTTGTCAAGGTATACCACAACACATGAAGTAGTGAATGGCCTGAGAATGTCAGTCATCATTTGCAAGAATGTAGATGGTGTGTTGGTCAAACCGAAGGGCATGACTAACCATTCAAACAAGCCTTAGTTGGCCTTGAACAGTGTCTTCCATACATCTATGGGTTCAATAGGGATCTGATGATACCCAGACTTAAGATCGATTTTAGTGAAGTATTTTGCACCATAGAGCTAGTCCAAAAGATCCTCAATCCTTAGAAGAGGATAGAAGTTCTTCACTGTGATCTTGTTGAGAGATCTGTAATCGATGTACAACCTCCATGTGTTGTCTTTCTTTGCGTGAGCACAATTAGGCTACTGCAAGGTGATGAGTTGGGCTTGATATGTCATTTATCCACAAGTTCATGGATTTGTCGCTTGATTTCTTCATTCTCCAGAAAGGATCTGTGGTATAAAGAGGCATTAGGTAGAGGTAGTCTAGGAATCAAATCAATAGTGTGCTTCACCGCGCAATGTGTAGGCACTTACTTTGGTAACTAAATATATCCTTGTATTCTTCCAACTTAAGCTTCAACTTTGATGCTTCTATTGTGACTGCTAGAGCAACTGCAATAGAAATTGGTGCCACAAGGACTTTCTTGTGTTTAGATCTTACCATCAAAAGCACAAACTTTCTATTAGATGTGACTAGCTTCTTACACTACTTGGTGTTAATGTGTTATCACTCTAGAGTGCACCCTGCTTGAAGATGTGCAAGCACACCCTCACTCCAGTAGATACAATTGGAACTTCTCAGAGTGTGGGTGACTCTGTGTTGAAAAGAACCTCTAAAGTGGGCTGGGTCCCTTTAGATTTTTTAATAAATTTGACTACTGTGATTTTTTGATGGAAAAGGGGAAAAAAAACTGAAAGAAAATCCTAATTAAAGGGGGGTGATACACCTGAATTGTTCAAATCCACTGAAGTTAATGAAATCAATGCACACATATAATGAAATAAAATCTATAATTCTATCCTTAAGCAAAAATGTTTCAGATGAAGGGTTGAAAACCTCTTCAAATGACCTGCAAAAGAGTGAGAAAGAGAGAGATAGATGAGAAAGGGCCCTGCAAAAGGAGATAAATCTCACGTATACGCTGATGCACAATCAAATTACACACTATATTCTGTCAAAAATCAGATTCGGAACAATAACTTCTTTATTGATGAATGGTCCAACTTACAATTTCTTCTTTCCAACTTTCAAGGATCCCTCTAAATGGCTTGATTAAGCCAATAAATAAGCTTTCCAAGATCTAAAATAGCCTTAAGTGGAGTTCTAAAAAGGGAAAGGGTTAAGTCTTGGTTAACTAACTCAAGACTTAACACCTTTTAAAATATTTAGAATATTCAATAGAATCTTTTCCTTTAACAAAATTGCATGCCTTTCCAAACTTTGGCGTAGAAGTATGGCAGTGGATCCAAGTTTGAAAGGTTAATTCTTAAAATAAACAAGACACTCTCCAAAAATCTTCAAACATGCATGAATCCAAGGTTGGCATAGAAAAATGGACGGTGGGATCATTGAAAGTCAAACTTCTCCTTTGCATGGAATACTACGCCAAACTCTAAATAAAGAACTCCATTTGATTTGTTTGAAAGTTGAGCTGGAAGAAGAGATTATTCCCACTTTGCATGAAAAACAAGGAAGATGTGTAACAAGCTTGTCCAGTCAACTCCAACTCAAGACCAATCAACCTCCAATGGTCTCCACTTGTATGAAAAGCTATGCCACATCTTGGACGGATAACCCCGTTGGAACTGCCTGAAACGTTGAAAGCTTTGGATTGCATAAAAACCAAGAAGTGTGATTTCGATCAAATAGTCAACGAAGCTTTGACCAATCCACTATAAATAGCCCTTACTTGCATGGACAAGAATCTTGCTGAGTGAGAGATATATTCAGATTGAATTTATTTCTTGGCTTTCTATTCTCGATTTCTTTGTTTCTGTGCATGTATTTCTTTCGGCACTTATCTATTTGTGGCTTTTGTCTCTATTTGCTCCTTGATTTCCTCAAACAAATTGTCCGTGACTTTCCTGTGTCAATTTTCCCTTGGTTATTTTCCTGTGTATTTCCTTTCCAATATGGAGTCAGGCTATTATTCGGGCATTTGTTCAGTCAATTTCCCGCGGGCAAATTGTCCGCGGGAATTGTTTTAGACTTCTTATTTGGACTTTATTGCCTCTTGGACTTTTGTTCTTTCCACTTTCCCGCGAACAAAATGTCTGCGGGAATTGTCTAAGACTTTCCCTTGGTTGTTTGTTTTTGATCTTTCCCAATCTTTTCTGAAGGAAATCCTTCAGACTTTTTGTCCGCAACCATTTGCTTGTTCATTCCTTCTTCCTTCCGGCTTGCCTTTCTCCGTAGGGCACATACCCTTCGAAAATCTTGTAGATGAACTTTCCCGAAGGGCACATACTCCTCGGGATTTTTGTAATGTCCCTTGAAATTCTGAAGTGAACCTTCCCGAAGGGCAGATTCCCTTCAAAATTCTTGCAGAGTGACCTTTCCGAAAGGTACATACCCTTTGGGTTTTTTGTGAATGAACTTTCTTGAAGGGTAGGTACCCTTCGGATTTTTTGGAACTGCCCCTCGGAATTTTGAATTGGCCCTTTTTCAGAAAAGTTGGAAAGTCCTTCAGACTTTTTGAATTTGTCCTTTCGGACTTTTGTTTTGAGCTTTCCCAAAGGGTAGGTACCCTTTGGGATTTTTGTAATGATCCTTCCCAAAGGGCACATACCCTTCGGGTTTCTTGTAAAATTCTTTTTCTCTTCGCTAAACTATCCATTGTAATTCTTTCGGACTTATTGTAAAGTCCCTTGAAATTTGCTTTTCCCTCAGACAAAAAGTCCGAGGAAATTGTTCCCACTCTGACCCTGAAGAAATTCTGAGAAGACAAGACTTGGAAAAGAAAAAATGTGGGAAAGAGTCCACTTGGAAAAAATCAGAAAAAATAAACCTGTATTCTGCTTCTGATCCCTTGCTTTCATCTGTAAGTGAAACTACACCCTGTAGGTTAACATTATAACTGTTTGTGACATTTTGAGTAGGAGATATGGCTTTTGAACTCGTTGTAGGTGTCTTTCCCTTGCACGGACTATAGATTGTCAATGACCCCAAAGAAAGCTCAAAGGCAGATTTGATCATCATTCATCTTCATGATTACTTGATCAATCCGTTGGCAAACATGAACCATATGAAAAACCTCACTCTCACCTTAAACTTCATCTTCATGCTTGTATTCTCCTCATGATCATGAGCACTTGTCACTAAATCTTGATAAAGACCTTTCTTACATGATTGTGTAACATTGTCGTAGGTCCTCATCATGACTGTATTTGATACTTGATTGCCTACATATCCCTTTGTTCATGCATTTAGACTATAATTCATCAGTTTGACCAGTTGTATAGGGGATTTGACCGTTTTGGGGAAAGTTTCGAATAGTAGCGGTAGTAATTTGGACTTGACAAGGTAAATTACTAACAGAGTGATAGCTTACAAACTACTTCCGGTATGCGGTATCTCATATAACCAACATTTATGACAACATTTCTAGGATTTGCTTCATAGATTGCATGTCGATGGTGAAAGATATGGTTGACCAAGTAGAACATCACATGCCTATAATGAAGCAACAACCCAAAGGATTGTATCTTGAAAAGGCTTTATGTTGTATACCAATTGACACAGCTAAGTGACATGTTTCTTAGATCTCGCACTGAACCATCTAATCGAGTATGGTTGTAGATGAGGCGTTAGAGGCAAGTTCGATTTGCAAACTGCTTCAAGAGAAATAAGGTTCTTCTAGCTTTTGTCATCAACAATGAAGTGTACTAGTTGAGTATTGATCCACATATGAGAATGGAACAATCTTTATGCTTCCTTCATTTCCACAGGGGTAAAAGAGATGTTTGTAGTTGTTGTCAACCTAGAGCTGCGCCCTAATTCGAGGACATGCACGAAACGGCAAGTCCTCTATCCCGCTGAAACAATGGGATCTTCTCACGAGGGTGGGTGCCTCGATAGTGAGAAGAACCTCCAGAGAAGGCTAGTTCCTGTATGATGTATCAATGAAGATTCCTACTCTACGCTGCTGACTACCATGGAAAAGGGAGAAAGAAAACTTAAAGGGGAAATTCTACCTAAAAGGGGGTGATACACCAGAATTATGATCCTACTCAGCTTGGAACCTTGAACATTGAACAAACAAGAGAGAAGGAAGACCTTAGACTTCAATTAATCACTTGTGCATAAGTATTTCATGCAGAGGTTCGATCTAATAACTAAAACCTGAGGGAAAACGATGGAGAGAGGTCCGATACAAGACACTTTGCAGCCACCTAACATCAACTTACAATTTCAGCAAAAGACAATAAAGAACACTTTACATGACCTGCACAAGGATAATATAGCAACTAGGTATGAAACAGAATTTGGGAAGGGAGAGAACTCTACCACTTATGCAAATTGCTGAAGAGATATACACTATGCCAACGCTTGAAATCTGAAAGTACAGTCCTTCTTATTGATCGAAGAGGTTACACAACTCACCAATGGCAGAGTCTGGTCTAACCAAGAGAGATTGGATTCTTTTTAATCAAGGCTCAAAGCCAATTTATAGCAAATTACAAGAGGCCAAAGATAGGCGTATAAACTTGAAGAGAAAGATTTACTTTTGTTAACTCCAAGCTTTACTTGGCCTTAAAATAAAATATATTTTTCCTTTGTCCTTGCATGAAGCCTATTCATTTGATGAAGCGCACTCATCCTTGGCATGAACCGTCCACCTCTTTTTTGCATGTAAATCTTCTAGTGGGTGCGGCGTTTGATCAATTAGTCAACTCTAAATATGAACTAGTCAACTCCTCGTTAGAACTCGAAACCCCTGTTGAAGCCGGATTTAGTCCTTCGGATGCATGCGCTGAATGAAGACAAACAGGTCTTTAATGATCAGTCAACAGAAACTTTGACCATTTATTCAAAAATAGCTCCGATGTCCGAAAATAGCTCCAACGTTCGAAAATAGCTCCAACGTTTGCATGTAAATCTTCTAATTTTGATCGTGTCTATTTTTGTCAGGATTCCGTATTCAACTCCTTCATCGGATTATCTATTTTCTATTCTTTTTTGCACAGTCGGCTTCCATTTATTTCGGATTTCCTGCTGTATCTTTAGTTTCAATGGTTACTTCCTGCAGGGAAAAATTGACAGCCTGCAGGGCGTCACCGGAAACTGTCATATTCTCTTCAAAAAAAATTCTCAGGCTTATTTCTGTCATTTTCCTCTGTCGACTCTTTTGTATTGGTCGCTGAGTCATATTCTTGCGAATTTCTTTTGATTGTCTAAGCTTCCGAATTCATTCGGAATTTTGTCTTGTGCCAGTGTTTTAAAAAGTTCTTCAGACTTTTGTCCGAAGGAATTTCTTCGGACAAATGTGCCAGCGTTTTAAAAAGTTCTTCAGACTTTTGTCCGAAGGAATTTCTTCGGACAAAAGTCCAAAGAACTTAATACCCTTAGTTTTTCCCTGTCTTTCAAAGCTTTATCAAACTTTTGACTTTTCTCGGGATTTATTCTCTATGTAAGTCATTCCGAATTCCTTCGGACTTTTTGTCCGAAGGAATTCCTTCGGACAAAAAGTCCCAAGGATTCCAATTGTCTTTGACTTAGCTTTTTGAAAGGTCTGGAGTCTTTTCTTTATATGTTTGACTTGAGCCACTTCCGAATTCCTTCGGACTTTTTGTCTGAAGGAATTCCTTCGAACAAAAAGTCTGAAGGTTCTTTCTTTGCCTTTGCTCTTTGAAACGCCCTTCGGCAGCCAAGTGTCCTCCGGCAGGCAGTCTACGTGTCCTCCAGCAGACCACTCGCCAGTGCATGTGTCCTCCAGCAGGCAGTCTACGTGTCCTCCAGCAGGCCAGGTGTCCTCCCGATAGTCCCTTCAGAAAAATTGGAGGGCACCGGGACTTTTTGCAACAACCTGTGATTTTGGTCTTCCACCTGCCCGAAGGGTAGGTGCCCTTCGGGAGTCTTGAAACTGTGTTTTCCTTGCCTTTTACAACTTTTCCGACTTTCTTCTAAGTGCTTTACAAATTTGACTAAGTCTGTCGAAAATTTGACTGAGCGAGTTCGTAGATTTTTCCATGACTGAGTGAGTCCGTAGATTTTTCCCTGACTGAGTGAGTCTGTAGATTTTTTGCTTGACTGAGTGAGTTCGTAGATTTTTCTAAGTCCTTAGAAACTCTCTGAGTGAGTCCGTAGAAACTGCCTCTGAGTGAGTCCGTAGATATCTTCCTGAGAGTGAGTTCGTAGATTTTCTGAGTGAGTCCTTAGAATCAGCACAGGAAAACAATAATATCTTCCTTCCTTGACTAGAGACGAGAACTTTCCAAGTGGCAAGAAAAAATCTGACTCGTGGAAGATTTGTCAACAGTAGCACCCACCAAGGTGCAACTCAGCATCCACGATCTACTTACCTTTCTCCAATGATGTGTTTGTCCCTGTTGCTTCCAATTGTGCAAATAGAGTCTTCCTAGTGCAACATTCTTCATTAGAATGACTACTGGAGGTGTGAACTGAACACCAATTTTCAATCTTTGATTTTTTAGTCTGATCATTTGACAATTGTTGTTTCTTCAATGGAGGATGCTTGGAGTTATTCCCTGATTTCGAATTATGCTTAGAAGATTTACACTATTGCTTGGTCTGAGACTGAATTTTTTGCCTTAGTCCTGGCCTTAGCCTTTGCTTCCAACTGGCAAGCAAATTTTTAGGCTTCTTCGATTGAAAAGATCTGTAAGAAATCCATATCTAGCTAGATATGAGGTCTCAAGCCTGAACTATACTTCAAAACAAGATTTTGCTCTGAATCTTGGATCCCAAGTTTGGACACCAAATTATTAAAAAATATTTGTGTACTACTACACAGAGTGTTCCTTGCCTTGGTGCAACTGAGAGAACTTGAAGTACTAGTCATCAAAGTTACCAACAGTAATAGGTTTCTCTTAGTGCTTCTAAGAACCCATTCCATGTGTCTACAAATGTGTCTAAATTACTTCATCTTCACGATTTTCATGTGAAGTGCAGTAATTTTCCCACCATTTCTTTATTGATAAAGAAACTTTCAGAAGAGTGAACGTAATCTTTTCTTGGTCAAAGAACTAATTAACCACGCAATATGAATAGATAAGGTTAAACCAATTATTTAGTGCATCGACATCTATTTTGCCTTCAAACATAAGGATGTCTAGATTGACTTGTGCCTTGTATGGTGTTTGTCCAAATGGCCGATAAGAATGAGAGGTGTTGGGAGGAATCTGTTGCTTCGGAAGTAGCGAGAAGTGATCAACGATACTTGTTCGTTCACATGCATGACGTTCTTCCAAGTCCTCTCGTTGTCTTTCCAATGCATCCTCTATCATCTTCTACAACATATCTGAAGTTGACGTCATTGAAGATTTGTCTCCCATTTGAGGACGTGAAGGATGATGAAGGGCCACATGTCTCAAGCCCTTGTATTCAGACCTCTTATGAGTGGGCATACAAACAATGACGAAGTTCAAATACACCACGATACCACTCAGAAATGTATGTTTTGATACCACTAATCCAGGGTCCAGGTAAAACCCGGTGGACAACCTACTTAAACGGATTTAAGAGGATTATGAACGGAAGCAAATTTGTAAATACTAGAGAATATGAAGTGCACCATGTTTCAAAGAACAAGGAAAGAAAGAAAGAGATGAAAACCAATATAGAACTGTAATAGCAAAGTTATATTATGCTAGGTTTTGTACAATATCTGCAAGCGCAGATGTTTGGTGTCCACGTACTTCCTAACTCTATTCTTTTATGGTTCTGCTAATCTACAAAGAATGGAAATGTACATTATTATATAGTGAAGGAAGATGAAGCATCGGTTGAACCGTTAAAATAGTTGGTAACAACCACTTCATAACCGAAGAATGGTGACGTCACTGATTGTCATTGCTAATGAGCTACAAGCTACAGTGTTGACACTATAGAAGTTGTGCGGTAACCTAGGACTGGAATTGCATTGAACAAAATGATGCATAGGTTACAACATATGGCCCGAGCTGTTAACATTAGCGCAAACTTGGATGTGCAACAGTGATAATGTTCAGTATGATCTAGTGACCCAGATCCTCCTGGATCACTCATAGGGCAAAGAAAATATTATTTTAATAATAGATTACATAACTAACGAGTAATAGTTGGGTACTCGATTAATCATCGGGAAAATGCTAAGGCGATTAACCGCCACTCAAACTCACCAAACATTAAAAACCGTCGGTTTTTGGCCTTCTAGTTGAGTTCTCGCCAAAAGCCCTATACGAGTGTTGTATGCATCTGCACTCGTCCAGACGTGGCCAGCACACGCCCAAGATTACAAATGGATGCCAAACACTGATAAAAAGCTGAAAAAAACGTGAAGATTAGTCTTATAAATTGAAACACACACCCTCATTGCATTCACACAAGATTTAGAGCATTCAAGAGCGAATTGGAATGAGAATTCAACAAAGCGATTCCCAAGTTAGTACTTTTTTTTTTAATTCCGAGCATGTAAATGAATTGTAATTAAATTATAAACATGTTTGATAAATATTTTAAATTTTAATATTCAAATTTCATGCATTCTGTTCAATTATGTGGATGTTATTTAGTATTTAGTATTTACAATTTATTATACATAATTTTTTATATTTTTTTATTAAAAATATTGTGTTTTAACTGTTATAGTTTATGTTTATCATTATAATTTATTTATTGTAGAGAATCATTCTCAATGTTTTCAATATTTTGTCCTAGGGGTACATCAAGATGTTTAAAATTAAATTTACAAGTTTACGATGTAAGGCTAATTTTTTAAATGTATTTTAATGTGTTAAAAGTTTCTATTTTTTATTTTTTTAATGTTGTTTTAAACATGTTTGCAGGTATACCGTTAGCAAATAATGACATCCGTCGGTGCATTGGGGTTAAATTCAATCAATGGTGGTCAAACGACTTCCCCTAATTCTCACACTACTACTTGGAAGTATGCCATGTGGGTTGGATCATCCCAAATGGTTTCGATTTGTTCGTTTTACATGAAGATGTCAGGAGGCATCAATCGCCTCAAGTACCACCTTTCATGCATTCTTTGTCGTGATGTCACACCTTGTCCCAGTGTCATAGAAGAGGCAAAACGAGAGATGATAACACCGCTTACATTGTTGGAGGAAAAAAAATTAGAGAGGGCAAAGATGCAAGCAGCCATAATGGCCACTGCTCCCACATCGACAAAGGAAGCAGAGGCAACGATCACAGAAATTGTGGGCTCTACTCGTGGGCCACGTAAATGCCATGGCACATTTTCATAGTGTTCGAACCAGATACTTTTTTTTTGTCTAAAAACACACCTAAGGCACAACCTTCGTTTCAAAGTACAAGATAGAACAAGGAGGCACATGCAGAAGCAGATAAAACATGTGCAAATTTTGGGTACTTCGACAACCTTCCCTTCAACGTAATGAGGAGCTCGTATTGGGAATATTTAGTGACAGCATTGATAGTTGCAAAAAAAAAGTACAAGGCACCCTCTCCAAGAGATTTGAGTGGGAGGTTGCTCTAGAATGCAAGTGAAGAAGCAAAAATAATTATTTAAGATCAAAAGAGGTTGTAATGAAAGTTCGGATGCACCAATCTTTCCGATGGAAAGAAGAATGAAAATAACCGCACCCTCGTCAACTTTTTGGCATCTTAAAATGTTGAGCTAGTTTTTTTAAAATCCATTAATGCGTCTAACAAAATAAAGAATGCAAAAACTTTGAACTTGATGCTCGAATAAGTTGTTTTAGAGGTGAGCATCGAGAATGTTGTCCAAGTTATCACAAACAATACAACAACATATATAGCGACTAGGAGACTTCTCAAGAAGAGACATCCATCAGTTTTTTGGACCCCTTGTGCAGCCCATTGCCTTGACCTTCTTTTGGAACACATAAACAAACTTGATTAAGTATGATTGGTTGTACGAAAAGCTAGAGAGATCACAAACTATATATACAATCACCCTTGGATTCTCAACTTGATGAAAGAGCACACCAAAGGGAAAAAGCTTGTTCAAGCAAGTGTCACTAAGTTTGTAACACACTTTCTTACATTGCAAAGTATTTGCAATTTGTTGACTTCTTTGAAGCAGATGTTTGTGAGTCAAGCTTGGATGGACTCGTCATATTTCAAGAAAATTGATGGGGTCAAGGTTGGGAAGGCAGTTTTTAGTGAGGCCTTCGAAAAGAGAGATACAGAGATTGTCAAGGTAACTTGAAATTTAAATTATATTTCAAGAAAATTGATGGAGTCAAGGTTGGGAAGGCAGTTTTTAGTGAGGCCTTCGAAAAGAAAGCTACAGAGATTGTCAAGGTAACTTGAAATTTAAATTTAAATTTCAAGTCGATTCTCTGATTTTTTATTTTTTTAGCTTAGAATTTATTTTATGTATAAATTTGTAAATTTAATTTGTTTGTAATTTTGTAGGTGTCGAAGTTTTTGGTGAGAGTTTTGCGTTTGGTAGATGGGGAGCAAAACCCAATGGATTATATTTATAAGGCCACAGATAAGGCCAAAGAGGTATCCAAAACTATTATAGGGGGGATCGTCCCAGATTTGCTCCCATTTGGGAATTGATTGATCGGATGTGGAACAATCGACTCCACCAACACATCCATGCAACAGGGTACTACCTTAACCCCAGGGTTTTCTACTCTGATGGCTTCGTAGATGCTACTGAGGAGGTTATGGGAGCTCTCAACATGCATTGAAAGTATGACACCTGACGTTGAAGTGAGGGACCTCGATATTTCAAAGTTGCAAAACTACAAGTAGGCTAGAGGAAGGCTCTTCTCTTCAGCCCTAGCCATCCGAGGAAAAGCCACGCAATCTTCAAATAATAGAAAATGAAGTCTTGACTTGTACCTTACCAGTTACAAATTTACAATTATTAATTACTTACAAAATTTTGAATATCTTGTTTGCAGGGTCGTGGTGGGAAGATTGGGGTGGGAATACCCCAAATTTTCGAAGGCTATCCCTCTATATTTTATCTTAGCTTTGTAGCGCTTCTGAACGTGAGCACAACTATAGTTTGTTTGACCACATTCACACAAAGAAGCACAAGTTGAGCCAACAACGCCTCAATGCCCTGGTTTTTGTGCAATACAACATTCGCCTTCACACAAAGAAGTTGGAAAACACATCACAAAAGCCTATCAATCTAGACGAAATCGATCCCTATAGTGATTGCATAAGAGGAGGCCTCCATGTTCACAAAAGATGAGATTGTTGATTTAGAGAGGCAAGCTATGGAGAGTGCAACTATAGCAGCAAGAGACATTGGATTAGAGGACATCCTTGAAGATGAGGATGAGGATGAGGCAACGGCAGAGGTGGTGGAGCCACAACATTCTAGGCAGAGCGAGGGGCAATTGAGGGGGACTAGACTTTTTCAGGGTCCCTTAGTTTTTTAGAGAGCTGGGAAGAAAAAGTTATAGATTCTTGTAATTTGTACTTGTAGTCTTATAGATTCTTGTGTATATCACTATATCAGTTTGTTGTTGACAACTTGATAGTGTCACAATTGTATTCGCATGAGTATGCTATTTTGTACTTTATTTGTATTCAAATATAATAGAAATCACTTTCCCAATGTTTTACAGACGAATCTGATACATTTTACAACTGTAATATCTATAAAATTTATGTTTTTTGGATAAATTTAAGTATTTTTTTTCCTGTCAGTTATTCCCAATTATTCAACCCCACCCGTTGGTTACTCTCCAATTAAAAAAAAATCCTCGCGGCAAGGACTCACCGGTTACAGTTATGTATATTATGATTTTAATAAAGAGATCCTCCTTCAAGGGCAAATACAACATTATAAAAAAAAGGACTTCTCTGGTCATGGCAACTCATCTCTAAAAAAATGTTCATCCTCTCTAGGATGATGTAGAGATTCTATTGCCATGACAACAAATAGGGACATTCATCCATGCCCACAAGTATGGGCATCCACCTCAATGGGTATGTTTTATTGCCATGCATTCGTGCCACCATATCTTCCCCCAAGAGACGAGAACTAGGAAGGGTTAATATTTTAATGTTTATTTGGATAGTCATGTTCTATATCAAAGTACAATCAATTAAAAAAGGAGATCACCATCATGATTTCTACAACTCCCAATGTTCCCTCTTAAGATATGTTCCAAAGTGATGGCATCGGCTAACTTCACCCCCACCATCTCATGTACCTTGGACCTCAATGGATGTCATGGGCTCCTATATCATGTGCAACACAAACATGACACTCATTAAAGCATACCTACTCCACAAAAAAGCACAATAGATACATAAATAAGCATACCCATAATTGTTGTATCCACAAATAATTATAATATCCATGTTAAACATCACATCCACAAATAGTGCATACATCTGAGATCCTCATCTGATCATATAATCAACTAGAACCAAAGTCATTTAAATGCATTAATTAAAACATAACATGAGATCAATTGTAGCATCATCACCATTTAAAATATAACATCAATCGGGGGTTAAATTTGATGGCCGTATGACCTTGTTTGCATTTTTTTACCATAAAATACAATCAGAAATTTTTTGAAGCCTATATTTGATGCAAGGGGAAATTTTTGGCAGACCTTCAAAAAACTTAAAAGGATTATAGTACATATATATTTAGTCTTTGCTGTTATCTACTTTTATAATGAGCTGTCCTAAGACATGAAGGGCGATATTGAATAGATAACCTTCATAAAAAAAAATTGATAGACAGGGTCAACCTTCAAATTTAATGTGATAGTGTCATTAAATCATATATGATGTCATCATATATTCCTTGAACCAACAAAACAGAATATATCAATGCCACTATCAAATCGCCTCAGTTAGTGTGCCAGCTATGTAATCAATATAATACATCACAGGTCTAAACAATACATAGTCCAATCAAAATGATGCTGGAATACATAAACAAAACAAAACAAAGACAGGTCACCATTGTGCTTAAATGAAGGGAGTTTTCAAGTCGGGCACTACACTTCCAAGGCTATCATTTCCAATACGCTCTTTATGTCATTCGCCATGCCTAATTATTTTGCATTCCTTAATACAACCTACATTGTTGTCTCTTCTTTTTGTGACCATCTTTGATCCGGATCCTAGGAGGTCCAGGGACAGCACTCTAAATGAGGATTTATATGTGTTATATGCATATGTGGAAGCAATATGAACAAGATTCAGAAGATAGGAAATAATAGAACTGGAAATATAAAATTGCAATAATCAGTGCGCTTTGTACATGGCATACTCTCGAAGGAGATGCATGGCTACTTATCTTCTACTATCTGCTTGCTATCTAATGCTACAAATGTGTATACATATATTACAAAGCTTCATTTTGTGACCATCTTTGATCTAGATCCTAGGAGGTCCAAGGACAACACTCTAAATGAGGATTTAGATGTGTTATATGCATATGTGGAAGCAATATGAACAAGATTCAGAAGATAGAAAATAATAGAACTGGAAATATAAAATTATATTAATTAGTGCGCTTTGTACATGGCACACTCTCGAAGGAGATGCATGGCTTCTTATCTTCTGATATTTGCTTGCTATCTAATGCTACAAATGTGTATAAATATATTACAAAGCCTCGAAGGCTAAAGAACCGTTATGGGCTTCTCATTGTGACTCTTCACCTGTCAACAGTTGTGGCTTGATTGCCAATTGCTTAGTATGCTCATAGCTGCTCTGGCATAACACGCGCCCTAGAAGTGCCACCTGGCATAGCACAACGTGGCGCAAAGTGTCCACATGGTCAATGTGTAATCTAGGTGTTTTGCATAGGGACTGAGCTGTGTGGTATGCCTATGGGTATTGCACGGATGGTCAGTGTTGTGCAGAGGTTGTGCGCATGCGACGGAGTGGCATAATTTTGTGTAGGTTCGTGAAATGTGCTAAAATGTTGCTATGGTGCTCACGGAATTGCGTCGAATGACGTCAAGAATGACAGTCTAAAAATTTGCCACAAGGCGTTACCCCGTGCATGGGGGTGTTGAACCTCAACCCCACAAAGGGAACCCCTTGAAAAATATTGGGGCTCCACCCCAATCCGGGTGGAGCGTGCAATGTGGTCTTTTGAGTTATGTGACATGTGTCCGGACATTGCGTGCAATGTGCATCTTGCTTGGAGCTGCGCATAGGTGTTCGAAGTGTAAAATTGCAAGTTGTGTAAGTGGCCAAGGCACTCAAGGTACGAGCACAGACCAGTGCAGTTGTGCTCGAATCAATATTCCTACTGTGTTCCCCTATTCATTTCATTAGTCTACCTACATGGCAATCCTCTACGATAAACTCTTCTACTTGGTAACACGCTCAAAGCTGTACAAGAGATGTTATTTTATTTTCTATTAATATTTAACAATAGTCCTCTTATAGAGAAGATTAACAATGTGACTAGCAACATCATGTTACCATTTGCAAGTTTGGAACTTAGCACATTCAATCTTCCATCAAGGTATCATACAAGTGGTCCATGTTTTCAATACATCTAAATTGCAACCTAGGTGATATTTTGTGCCTTTGAATCTCTAAAAGCAATCTAGAAAGAAATTATGAATTCTTCTTTGTGACAAGTCATCGACACATTAATACAATATAGATTCCACTTCACATGAAATTTGACTGAACCTCCTCTTGTTTTCCTCGTCCATCACGTTCAATGCAATATTTATCAATACTGGGTGCCAAAGGGATTGTCTTGAACATCATTCATAATATGGGGCGTGGGGTCGTTTAACAACAACATTAGTTACTAAATTACATCTCAAACTTGCTAAAACCATTATGCCATCCGATGTTACTTTTGCTTGAAATATTGGTAACTTCTCTATATATAGATCATTCTACTTCATATTATGGTATCTTCGGTTACTCTATATGCTTAAACTCTAGGTATTGAGGATCCATTTCTACCTATCACGCTAGATGTCTTTGACAAGTTTTGTAATAACTTCATTAATTAGCCAGCTCTTTCTCTCTCCCAAGGGTGTTACTTTATCATATATTTATGCCCATTATTTTGACATACTCAAGAGTCGGGGCCTGAATGTTTTCCTTCTTATTCCAAAGGCAAGGGCTCTATTGGTTGCTCACTATTTCCAATGAACCTTTATTTTCTCTTATATGTCACCTTTTCAACAAATCTTAGCTTGGTAAGCAAGTGCTTTTAATTGCCTAACTAACTCTTCCTCTTCCCTACCAGATTCAATGCTCTTCTCCATTCTCCTTTGACAAATTTCTTTTTGGCTTGTTTTCCTCAAATGGTATCAAGAGACCCTCTAACTGAAAGTACGTAAGTTAAAAACCATCGCATCTAGCACAGCCAAGGTTTTCAAATACAATACAATCTAGTGGGTGAAATACCATGCCTCCTATTAGGCCTAAGTGCAAATTACACGAAACTACTGCTTTATGCCACAAAAAAGTGTTGAAAAATCGATTACCCATCCATGTTTCCCAAGCTTGATGATCGGAAATTAGTTTGTAAATGCCCATTCCATGTACATACCTAATTAGATTGCACATGCACAAATGGGCACACACATGGAATTAAATTCTTTGAAAAAAACTGAACTTTGATCTCTAACCCTCAATCACCTATGACTCTTGATAACTTTCCCTCTCATTAAAAATAACAACCGTCTGGCTTGTCTGGCTTATTTATTCTTGACAACTAATCCCCAACAACTATGCCTCCCTTACACAACACAACCGTTCTTTAATTGTGCAAGAATTTTTTATAATAATCACATCAACACATTTAACAGAATATTTGACTATTTTGATAAGTCCTAGAGTTCAAAATTATCACGCTAAACTTTCATGGATGTGAGAGATCTAACTCAGGTACCTAAAGTGTCAATGTCATATTAATTGCCTCAAGTAGAAGGTTCCTGCCCAACATACAAACTTGAGTTGGTTGCAATACTAGAATGACAATTGCACATGGGCCTATTTTCTTCTTTTTTTACTAATCATCTTAAGCGTATATTTGTCTCCTATAGTATATTTCTACGTTTCTTAGCGACCTGGGAAGATTTCCCTATCCGCTACAAGTCTGTCATCTTAATATCCCTTGCCCGTTACTTCAATCAGACATGAAAATCCTCTCCTTATAGATGCATAGGATTCAATCACCTAGCAGCTGTTGAACCTACGATTTCCTTGGGACACAAAATCCTAGTGATAACATTAAATAAGTACTAACAATGTTAATAAAAAGGGGATAATCACCACTAATGGAGAGGCACAATAAAAGAATGACATATAACAAGTATATAAGAATCGAAGTAAAACATGTAAACAACAAAATAATAAACTAATTCTGGGCAAAACAATAAACTAATTAAGAATATAACCATCAAATAAACATAATCTTCCCTTAGAAAAATATTTCCCCTACTAGCCTTGCAATACCAAAAAATGGTTCATAAATGACAAGTGCATGTGATAGTCTTTTCAGCCAAAGGCACTTTTCAAACAATGGACCATTTTTTTCTACACATCTGAAATAACACATTAGGTGCGTGCAACATCATCATATAACCAATCCATGAATTGGCCAAGAGTTAAGGTATGGTTCCCACATATCCCAAGCCAAATATATACTAAACTCCTATTATCGCAACCAGTTTAATTTTGGATGAGAAAAACACCACACTTATGCTTATTTTTAGGAGTGGGATGATGGCATGAAAGATATTTTTAATGTCTATCCAGACAAAGGCTTAAATATTTTAGTGTTGGATAAAGAAGTGAGTCCTGGATTCCTGGAACTAACCTGTCCGGCCGCTTAAGACTTTTAACATAACACCATACTTAACTCCTAGTTTCATAGGCAATCCACTTTAAATTAAATTCTGAATGATACAAAAACTGCTGCTGTACTTAACTCCTATTTTCATATGGAATCCAGTGAACGATACAAAATTGCAGTTAATGCTTTCATCCAGGCATGGCATCATGACAACAGAACCATTATTTCATGTCTATTTAGAAGACAGATTTTAGTGTGGGATGAAGGTACAAATCCTACGTTCCTGGAAGTAACATGTCTGACTACATCAATGCTTTAGCACTGAAGCAAAATTTCATTTTACAAAAATCAAGTGGCATAGCAACTAGTTGTACCAAAAAAGTAAGAAAATATTTGTATGTCACGTCCCTTGAAATGTATCAACTAATAAAAAAACATAAACTATGAGAGAAGTTCACAGAGAACTTCAGAAATGGCATACTTACAGTTTCTTTTGCTGCTGCCATGGCTAAAAAACCTGGACCCATTTCCATTTCTTGCAAGCCAATAACCACAATGCTAGCTTCTGATGCAGGAGAAGCCAGCCATGAGATGAGAGAATCGTAAGTGGTTCTTTCTTGATTCACATTCCAAGTGCCAGCCAATATCTTTATATGTTCTCTCTTTGTGTAACTCAAACCTTTCTGCATCAAAGCCAATCTTAATCTACCATCAAGGGGACTTGGTGATGTCATTGTCCACCCACAAATACCCCCATGACCAGCCAAAGTAAAAACATAGCCACCTCCAATAGCCATATCCACCACAGAAGAACCATGTGCAACCCATCCTCCCAATAGATTGCCGTCTTGTTCCATGATCTGTACACTCCCATCTGCATAGCCAATCCAAATTCTTGTTCCTAAAGTAGATAAACATTGGATAGCAACAGATGCATGCATGAACTCACGAATGCGGTTACCCTGGAAATCCCACTGCACAAGCAATCCATTTGCATATCCAGTCCAAATCATTTGATTGGTTGATACTGCTAGAGCTTCAATTCTTTTGGTATCATCTCCAACATCACATCCTACTGCAGCATGCCGAATGGCTTCAGCTGCTTCCATGAAAACATTTTTTGAAAGCTGGAAAAAATGCAGGCCACCCTGTGTCTTTTCCTTCATAGAAGCTTTTGCAAAATTTATCTTAATCTCACCTTCTGAGGGAGAGTCCCTTGTCGCAGAGATGTCTTTGCTACAAAATTCTGCCTCTGCGTTTGTTACGAAAAATTTGAGAACATCCCTTGTCTGAGCATCCCTGCAAGACAAAACCATATAACTGAATCTAAGCATTGCCAAACATGAGTGTACAATGGTCTAACTAAGAAAGACTTACTCGAGCTGAATATGTTCTACAATGGTTCTAGACTAAGCATGGCATTGATCTACTAAAGATGAGCAACTTTCTAGCTTCTTCAAAAGTTATTTTATTAGGTCAGAAAGAAACCGAACTGGTGAAGACATTACCAGAGTGCCAAGGAAAAATATCCACCACTCCAAACTCTTCCTGATGAGTGATCAGATAGGAGAAACCTCACATCCGCATCTGTAGCACATCTAACTAGTTTTGTAACACGACTTCTAAGGTCAATGTACGACCTCTCCATTGACAAAACTGCCATGTGCCTCTCTCTTGGAGCAACAGAAAGAGCTCTTTCAGTAGCCTCCCATGGCCAAGCTTTTACAGAACCATTTTCAGAACCTGTCCATAGCTCACCTGGTAGCATCCAAATTTTTAACTTTACAGTTTAAAAAAATCTTGAACCATTAGTCCTGAACATCCAGGAAACATGGCTCAAGTTTTAAAATGCAAAGCAACTTCAATTTAGAAGTCATAAAAATTAGCTAGACAAGAACATTAAAGAAGAGCATTTAGGCAGATAATCAGAGATTTTGTTACACGTGTAAATAATGCAAATAAGACATTTATGTTTACATGGAAATAAATAAGTGTTAAGTGTTGTACATTTAGGTTGTAATTAATCTCATTCGTTGTGTATGGGCAGTTTTCTCCAACTAACACGTCATCGTTGCCCAGCTGTATATGAATTTATTGTGTTGATGCTAGAGAGAGCTCTCTAGCCTCTTTGCGAATTTGTGTTGCCTATGTTTACTAAAGAATCTGTACATTTGCTGATGTGCATAATGAAGATATTTCCATTTCCATCAGTTCTGTCTTATTTATGATTATGTTTTGTTGGTCTGAATATTGTAATCTATGTGCGCTCTGTATATAATTTCTATTACTTAATGTGCAAAATTATAATTCTGTCCTAGTTAGACCTCTAAAATTTGTCATTTAAGCCCCGAATTTGGAGCCCATCTGCAGTCATAGCCTGGCCATCCATGCTATACAATGTCCGAAAATTCAAAAATTCAAAAAAAGATAAATTTAATTAATGGATCATGAACTTGATCAAGCAGGTCCATATCGAAGATGAGAAGATGAACCGACTCAAGATTTCATTATCTCAGTCAAGAAGCAATCTATACTTCTGTTCAACAAGAGGCAAAGGACATGCAGTTGCCATGCAAGCAAAAAAGAACTATTACAAACATTACAAACAACCATGAGAAAAGAATACCCATTGCCGAAGAAGAAATGGCTGGTGAAGGCCATGACTGGAGGTGATGACTGTCATAATCTGAATTGCATGTTAAAGGGCTGGTCCCCTCATCATCAACCACTATGAAAAAGCCAATACAAGATCTGATGATATGCAGGGGAAAATGGCCAAGACAAAGTAGGCTTGGATAGGTGATCCAAGCGGCGTAAATAACATACCCAAGAAAATATCCTAACATCCATGAAAATGATCCTGCCAATAGCTGTAATCTGTATCTGGTTCAATCTCCTGGAATGCAAGCGAGGAGTGGTAGTTGACTCTCTAGACTGCAGAACATTGGATCTACCCCGTATGGAATGAGAGCGAAAGGGTGCTCTAGTTTCTCCCCCTGACTTGTCTCCATGTGTGTGCGAATTAGCAATATCCAAGGGGTCCTTAATGCCTCTAATGTATGTGATGGGTTCAAAGAAGGATGTAATCATCTTGTTAGCTCTAGGGGTCCCCTATGTGGATCTATGTCTGAGAGTGACAACCTCCCAAAGAGAAAGGGCCAAGCACCACAAGAGGTGGACAATAAATTGGTGTGGAATGAGCATGTCGATAGATTGATGATCATGACATTGCTTCCAAGATTCTTCTTTCGAGATGTATCGACTCGCAAAATGTCCAATAGGAATGTGACTAACAAGTAGAACATCAAAGAACATAGCAGTAGTATGAAGATATGCTACAAAAGGAGGGGGAAAAGAACGCTGCTAAATATATTGTTGACTTTTTTCTGTTGTGTGGATGGCATTCAAAGATGGACAAGGGTAGCGATAAAGCAAGAAATAAAGCAAAGACTGGAGGAAGTTCCGGTCAACAGAAGAGAACACCTTTGTAAAGAAAGAAGTTCTCAAAGGAGAAGTGATTCAAATAAGCCCCTTGTGGACTAAGCGAGTAATGAATTTGAAGTGAAGCAAGACTTCACGATGCAGTTTGGACGGTGAGTCAGAGGGAGAGTCCGATAGAGAATTGATGCATGTTGTCTGGTGTTTTCCTGCACACAGAAATAGTTATCAATTCTAGTTTTTTGTTCAATATATTCTGTAATCGTTTTCCTACACATAAAAAGTTGAGAATTATGGAGTAATAACACGCTACCATTTTTCTAAAAGTTCTCTATGGTGAATTGCGCTTTCTCATAGAATATCCAATTACAAATCAGGATCAATTCGTAAAGGTTGGCAAGGGTTAGGCCATACTAAAGGTCAAACCTGAAACCTTTGTACCTCTCACTACATAAACAATACTTCCAGCAATAGATCCAAAAGAAGAAGAGCATATTGTTCATTTGTAGATATTGGTCCAAGGGAAACCTCTCCATCCCCTCATGAGAGATGGTAGCAAAAGGACTTGTTCACGACAAACACTGTTACAAGCATCAATCTTGCAAAGATGTTACAACCCCAACCTCACACCTTTGGTTGGCTTCTACATGAAAAAAAATGCACGTTATTCATTTTTGAAAGCTCCAACCCTTCACAGATGAAAAAAATTGCATCTTAACACCTCTCAACATTTGCAATATCCTTGAAAATCTATTTGTGTGGGAATGACATGATGTTTACAAGTAAAGACCCCAGTGTATCATCCTTACCATTGGAGACCAAGGCTTTCATGTGCCTGCAGATCTTCCAAAAACCAAGTCATCTAGTAAGCGCCGAACAATGTCACAATCTCATCATACATTCTAAGAGGTTTACAATACCAATGATTGAACCACAAGGTCAGCACAAGACCACAACAAAGGTGAAGAATTCATCCTTTGTGTAGCCTGCACAACATAAACAACTTCACACACGTTCAGATGGGTTTGTCGATGTCTTCAAAACACCCACTGGAGTGCCTCTTCATTGCTAGGTGAAATACTTGACTTAATTTGGGCAGCCCAATTCCAAATGGTCCACTATTTTGCAGGTCCATCTTGGGGGATGACGAAATTGCAATAGATGCCTCTAAATATGCACTTTAAACAATTGGCTCAATTAAGGCATCCAATCAGCTATAATTCAGAAGTCTTCAATGATGCAGTTCATCAGTGACTATGAACACGAACTGTATGCGATCATGCAATTCATACCACCTTGGTACGGAGACAACCATTCATGTAGATCACAAGTCTTTGTAGCTTATTCAGACACAAACCAAGATGCAAAGCACAAATCAATTCAAAATCTATAGTGGTTTCATCTTGTTATCGAGAAAAAATGAGGCACGGTCAATCCTATCACAGATAATCTCAATTGCCTACTAATCACCACTATGATAATTGTTTCGGACACATGGCCTTGACACAACAGCTTGGTCATGGTTATAAAATGCAGATCCCACTTTTCAACTGTCTATAAAACACTCATTACAGGCAAATGGGATACATATCATCATCTTTAAGGTGAACCCCTTCACCACTAGAGACACCTTTGTGTTCTTGAAGGTGACAAGTACCAAAAATGATATGGAAAGAACACTTCGACAAGGCTATAGGTCATCTTGGCATTCACAACTCTCTTGAAGCCCTGTAAAAATAATGCCATTGGCCAAATCTCTATGCTGAGATTAGACAGCACAATCATGCCTGCTCAACATGTGTTATCACTAATTCCCCAAGCAAGAAGCAAGAACTCTATACTCCTTTGCCCGATCCAAAAATGCAATGGAAATTTCTTTAATGTTTTCCTACAAATAGGTGCATTTTTTATTGTGTTTTTCCAGTGGTTGTCACTTCTCAAAGATGTCGATCATTGTGGTATAGGATGAATATGCACAACCAAACTAGAAATAAAACACCTAGAAAAAATATAAATATGAATAAGCATATTTGGCATTTTACTCATATAACATAGCATATGCAATCGAAGTTCTTGGGAATGGACATCAATACAACCAAGCAATATACACATGAGAGCTCCCTGAACATGTGCATGAACACATCATAAATAGGAAGGATCCCTAGAGGCTATGTCAGTTGAACAACGACTGACAAACACTTCTCATATCGAACACAGGTAGGAAACCCTGACTAACCAGCCAAAACTTAATATGGTCGTATCAACACAAAGTCGGAACACATGTATGCTAAATTACTAATTATTATTTATTCTCAAGTAGGCCAAGTAGCATAAATAAGAATACAGAATTTATTAACTCTCAAATCAACTAATGTGATATGACTTCACGCTTGATCCACTTGCTTAATTTTAGGGACCTCTCATGAATATTCTCCAATGCTAGCCAACCTCATCATGAAGCATTTTGAAGGAAGGGCCCTCTACTCATACCCATTAAAATCAAGGTGGTGTCAGAGATGTGGATGATACTAACTTGAGTTTGCCCCATGCAAAGAGAAACTAGAGGAGTTTCATGTGCACCTCAATAGCATCTACAATAGCATACAATTCACTAGAGAGCTCAAAAAGTGATGGTTGTTTGCCAATCTTGGATGTTCTCAAAATAAGGGAAGATAATTCCTTTGCTCGTCAAGTGTAAAGGTACTGGCAAGCCTCCCAGCATCACAACCTAACATAGAAGTCAGAGGTTATTAAGACGCTCACCACAAGAGCTTTCAGAATTTCAAATGAGAAGCAATTGAAGCAGGAAACAAAGCACTTGACTTTTGTTTTAAAGAAAATGGCTACAAGGGAAAGCAAAGAGCTAGGGCTTTTCAACAGGTAAGAGGTGAACATGCACAACAATGGAAGTTGAAGGAACCATTAAGGGCATTTCCAACAAAATATCAAACATTTTGAAGCGCCAAAACATAAATATTGTGTTTCTTACACAAAACAACTCAAAAAAGGTTCTTAAGTCTTCAAAAGATCATTTAGAACCAAAGTAAAAGAGTGGATTCTATAGCATTGTGTTTTCTTGTAGGGTATCTTTACATCAGTGAGACATGAAGATTTATTCAATTGAGGTTCAAGGAGTATAGTGTGGACATCCGTCTCGATAAGATAAGCTTACCAACATTGGTAGAACACTTGTTCACAATAAAGCATCACATATGTATTGAGGATGCTAAGGTCATCGCGACTAATTATCACTACTTCAAGCATCACCTAAGGGATGCAATGGAGATTGGAAAACACATTGCTTAAACAGTGATGAGGGCATAAGCCTAAGCCACTCATGTAGACACATAATCAACAAATTAAGGGATAGCTCCCTAGCTCAACGAATGGAGTTAATTTAATAGATAGATTAGCAGGGTACAACTAATAATCTACCTCAAGGGATGGAATAAATTTTAGCAAGGTGCAACTAGTCATTGCGACGACTAGTTTGTAATAGATATTTATGAAATAGTCTCCAATGGGAAGCTTGTGGCATCATGTACTTGTATTAAAATTATCTATATAAAGAGGTTTAACCTGCTATCCTAACACATCTTTTTCATCCTAATGATAGATAACATGGTTTGATCCAAAGCGTTTATATGTTTAAAAGTTTCACACAATTTTTTTCAGCAAATACTTTTCTATCATTATGGATTGTGAAATCCTAAAACCTCAAAAAGAATATACTATGCTATACTAAAAATTATCTCTACAACTACTTTCCCCACAAGACTTGTCGATGTCTCTAACTACAATCCAATGCTATGAATTAGCTAGGGTGTGTGAGAAGAAGCA
Organism: Torreya grandis; assembly: GCA_037957365.1. Classification (NCBI taxonomy): domain Eukaryota; kingdom Viridiplantae; phylum Streptophyta; class Pinopsida; order Cupressales; family Taxaceae; genus Torreya; species Torreya grandis. The sequence continues at coordinate 459,651 of JARHVA010007386.1, forward strand.
AGAGTAATAGTAGTACTCCCTCTAGAACCTATTGCGGCAACTGCTCCAATTCTTGAAATGTATATGCTCTGCACAACTATTATGCCAAATAATGGTTGCTCAAGAATGATCTGCCATGAAAGATCTTCCTTTACATTAATATGGTCTATCTGTTAGACAGCGAGTTTGGAGCAATGACCCAAAAGTTTTTCTGTTACTTTCTCCCGTAAAATCACACCAAAAACAACTTCAAAATCAAACTCTTCCTAGAAACCTTTCTTTCAACTTTTTAATCCACTAAAAACCAAAAAATATATATCATACCTAGTGTTGCCATCAAGGATTGATTTATAACTTCAATCACTGCTTATTCGTTCAGTTCCCTCACCACTCCACTTAAATCCTTTTCAGCATCCCCTTCCAACTTCCATGCTTTTGAATTCATTGCTTCCAAATTCCCGGCTTCCCAATTCCAGACATCTAACCTGCTCCAAATGTCCAAGTTGCTCACAACATCCAACTCAAAACTCAACATCTAAGGTTCAAAACCTGACATGTAATAAATAGCAAATCCTGCCAACCAACCAATTTCCACTCCCAAGGTCTGAGAAATTGTAATTCTAGAATTCTAGCAAATCTCAACTCCCAAAGTCTAGTAAATTTCAACTCCCAGGGTTTGACAAATCTCAACTCCCCGAGTCTGACAAATTTCAACTCTTGGGGTCTGACAAATTTCAACTCTCACTCCCGATGTTTGGCAAATTTCAACTCATTGGCTTTGACAAACAATTCTCGGTGCCTAGAAAATAAAATCAAATTTCTTTGTGTTTGCCCCTAAACTCCCAAATTTTGGGATCTAACATCAACTTCTCAGCATTTGAGGCTTGGTGTCCATGTTTCCAAGACCAGACATCCCCTAGAGTCCTTTTCCCTTGTGATTTAATTGAAATTTTGTGCAAGATTCTTCATTGGCTCAAAATTTCCAATTTGTGCTTGTTCTTTGGCTTCCTTTTTTCACGAAAAATGGCATATTGTTGTTTCCTGGGAATTAATTCTTATTGTTTCCTGAGAATAAAATATTGTTGTTTCCTGGATATGATTCGTTGTTTCTTGGGGATAACTTCTTGTCGTTTCCCAAGAATGACTTATTGTTGTTTCCAGGGAATGGATACTTTTTGTTTCTTGAAAATGACTTCTTGTTGTTTCCCAAGAAAGAATTCTTCTTGTTCCCCAAGAATGGCTTCTTCCAAACAAACTTCCTCCCAACGAACTTCAAGGTTAAATAGTGCTCTTGAACAATGTAACTTCTCTTTCTCAAATTCTGTGCCTTTACTCAAGTAAATTTTATGAGCATCAAAATTGGTGACTTACTCAAGCTTTCATCGAATCTCTCAAGATTATACAAACTTCTTGGACTAGCATCCTCCTACTCTTTTGACTCCAACAAAACAACTTGATCTTCCTGTTTGTCTATCTTGTTAATTTGGTTCCCATCGTAATGTTATGATCCAAACTTGTACTCATTTTTTGGGATCAACTCGTTCTTCTGGATCATTATATTGTAACACCGCATTTACATTTGGACTAGGCTATGGCATATAACTCAAGCCCACACCTTCCATTCCATTACTAAATTCAAGGCAACTTTCACTTGTTGTCTTGTATACTTTTCCCAAGCAAAACAAAGACCTTTATTTCATATTACTCGTTCACATGCTTGCTCATGTGCATGCAGCACTTAAATGTTTGTCTACATCCCTTGAAGTCATTTGTGGGATAAGCACCCTTTTTTCTCATGTCCAACTCTTTCCTAGGGCAATCTTCTTTTCTTATGCTGCTAAATTTGAATGGCACATCTAAAAATTCAAAGAAAGTATTACTTTCAACCATTATCATGTCACTACTAACCTATAACACACTCCTTTTCCTACAAAACATGAAGGCACACACTCCAGAGCCTTATAATTCTGTCAACACCAATGACCCCATCACCCCACAATTCCTCTTTGGATTCAGAGTAGTACTTGCAATCTCAATGAAATCAAATTCCAACTTGGGCGATGGTGATTCAAACACTCTTGCCTTCTATTTTATAGTCCTCAAATTACAAGATCCTCCTCTTCTGGTAGAATAGTATTGCACACTCCCATGTTTGGAGTCCCCTCCCTAGAACCGTCAGTTACATCTCCCACTCCTCCTACCTAGCCCTAAGAAACCATTGTAGCTTGGGTCTTTGCCCCCTTAGTAGGCCTTGGAGCATGCTTGCTCTTCGTTCTCGTTTTCTCAAAATATTAAATCCATTAATGACTCTAGGATAGACCCCTAAAACACCCACGACTTCATGCCTGACAAATCTTCAAACCATTGACTTCATGCTCGAAATACTTCAAATGTTATACCTATTCTATTACTCCCTCAAGAAACCTTTTTTTCTTAGGCTTCCTCTTTCACCATCCAATGTAGATCTTCTAACTAACTACAAACCCTAGGGTTGTTGCCTCCTTGGCATAGGGTTGGGCTAGTTGGTCATAAATCTTCTTGACCACATTCGCGTGCTTGTTCAAACCGACGTCTTTGCTCTGACACGCTTGTTCCTCTTGACAAAGTTTGTCTTAGTACCACTATTGAATGACCACGTGCTGACAATCACCTTCTAGCTCATCATGCAAGTCTTGTATCATCAACTAATGGCTCACCAAGGGTCAGGGCAAGTTGTCGTACAATCGGTCCACGCGGCCAACCTAAGTTTCTTGTGCTTCTTTTTCAACATACTCCTTGATCGCAATGTTCCAAAGGAACTAAAAGTCCCCAGCCAACAAATCTTCACCCTCTTAGTTTGTCAGAGGTGCTTCCAACTCTGCCCATCAAAGACTCTCAAACCACACTCAAGATTCGATCTTCTCTGACTTCATGCCAGAGTCAGTCATCAAGGGTCATTGACATCAATGACTCAAATTCTTTATATGCAACGGTGCCAAAAATGTAGTATAGGGAATGAATATACACAACCAAACCAAAAAATAAATATACAAAAGACATGAAAATAGGAATAAACAAACTTAAAACTTTATTCATATAACATAGCATATACAATAGATATTCTCCATAGTGAACAACAAAAAAACCAAGGAAAATACACATGAGAGCTCCTTGAAGCCATGAAAATAGGAATAAACAAACTTGGAACTTTATTCATATAACATAGCATATACAATAGAAATTCTCCATAGTGAACAACAATAAAACCAAGGAGACTACACAAGAGAGCTCCTTGAAGCCCAAACACAACATAAATAAGAAGGATCCAAAGAAGGCATGTTAAAAGGAAAATAGCCAACAACCACCTCTCGTATCAAAGAGTGGTAAACATCAACCAACTACCCAAAAATTAATATGGTCATATAAAGACATAGTCGGAACACATACTAGTTATTTATTCTCTTACTCGAGTATACAAAATATAATAACTCTTGATTAGGCCAACTTCATAACATAAAGATGTATATATTATGCTATACTAAGAACTCTCTCTACAATTCTTGCAAAATGTATGAAGTGCACCTAAACGAGAGATTTTTCCAAACTCTTTTCACAAATGTTTGGATACACTATGGTCCTTCAACAACTATAATCTTTGATTGAGATCAAAGTTTCTCAGCACCTTCTAGAAGATGCTCTAGTCCATGATCAAATAGAATCTCACCCTGATAAGACCTTTTCATCCAAAAATTAATGGCTACGATGAATTTGCAAAGTAACGTATGCCTACACAAGTACAACAAGAAGCATCTGCACACCTAGGAAAAAAACATGCCTTTCATTCAACATTGCCATAACAAAGCTTAATACATCCCTACTATTTTCAGTCCATTGGAAGTTTGCTCGAGTTTCAGCCGCTTGCACCAATTAACATAGCTTTACCAAGTGCTGCTATAAACCATTTTTGTTTCAATGCCAAAAGCAATGGACTAAGCAACTAAGTTCATAAAACAGATCATGAGCAGTAAGAAGCAAGTTCATAACATTTTTGAGTAACAACTATCAAGTACAAACAGCACCATGATCAACAAAGAACTCCGCATTAATTAAATTTGTTGATAAAATTTGGCTTTGCCTTTAGTAGAGATTCACAGGCCTACTTTACAAGCCCAAATCTTTCTTCTATGGACCTTACAAAATAACCAAACAATATTGCTTGTTATACGTAAGCCTAAAATAGTCTATAATAAGGATCCTCTAAACCAGGAACAAGTAGAAGACCATTTTAGATCCAACACACATACAATATGCTAGTCTACAAAGCGGTCCAAGTCTATAGATAAGGGTTGTGAGCAAAGGAGGTTGTAAACGATCTAAAATAGTAATCTACACATACAATAGAAAGTGAAAAACCTGGCTAGATCCAAGGTGAAATTAAACGCTAAAGCAAGACCTATAAAGGTAAAAGGGGTGCCACTACGCATAAGCAAGATCTATAAGCAAAGGGTGTTATCAGACATTAAAGCAAGAGCTACAACTAATCTAGGGGTCTCATTAGACAGTATATCAAGAGCTATAACTAATCTAAAGGTGTCATTAAATGTTGAAGCAAGAGCTATAACTAATTTAGAGTGGTCATTACACGTTGAAGAACGAGCAATAGCTAATCTAAAGGTTGCAATATAAAGTAAAGGTGCCCCTAGGCATAAGAAAGAGTTGTAAATAAAGAGCATGTACAAATAGCAGCAAACTAACAAGCATGTTATTCTATACATGCAAGACGTGAAATAAATTAATCCAATAACACCCACCAAAGTATAAAAGAAAGAGTATAGGGTTAGGGATACTTATCTTGGGTTGACTTATTGGCATATTAGTCTCCCCCTTAACTAGTAGCACTTTGTAAGAGATTGTTGTAGGTGAATTCAAGGTGTATAAAAGAAGATATAAGTAGACCCAAGTTGGGGACTCCAAAGACTAGGTATACCTTGTTGGTTCAACTCCTATCCTTAATATCTTCGAATACTTTGTGTTAACTTACACTCCATTGGTATAAGCTCATTTACCCCAATTCCTCCTCTTCTTCCAAAGGTAAATTTGTGAGTGTGAGCAGAGCGGATTAAATGTTTTGCGTTGGAGAAATGACAATTGAGATTCCTATAAATATGGATCTAAACCCTAAAATTCAAAACTCAAATTTAACCGACAATGGTTGATGGCAAACAAGATAGTACCAGGGAAAAAATACGTCATTGGCCCAGCTGATGGCATCAAATAAAAGCACGAAAAGGGAAAAAGAGAGCTAAAAGGGGGAATGTGAACCTCAAGGGACAAGCCAAGTTGATGTCATGGTGATCTGAAGGTGGTAATAGGAATGGTAATGCATGACAAAATATCTCACAAAGTTCCACAAGTAGACCCATCCCGATCCCGATGTATTCCTTATAACGTACACTCAAGGAGATTAATGCACTGACACATCCTGCAAAAGAAAGTGTCAATAAGTAAAAATAAGGTGCATACATATGCCACACCAGAAGCTCATCATGTGTCACAATAGAGTAATGCGTGATGGTGCTTTGGAAAAATAACATAGTACCACAAAGATAATAATAAAGTGTTGTGATAAATGCAGGGAAATATGAGATCAATGAAAGTAAATATATGAATATACATACCTTCACTTACCTGGCTGGTTATAAGAAGCTTACTATCATCATTATTGGTGCTACGTTGGGTCTGCTGAATAGGTGTCAAAATGGTGTTGAGACGGTCTAGCAAGCCTATAACATAAATTATTTTTCAAAAAAATGCAAAAATATTCCATTAGTACCATAAAATTCCTTGCAAAACCAAGATTCTAGTACTTCTTTTGGTTTGATGATAGGAGTTAAGGTTGCAAAGATATGGTGATTTTACAAAATCTAATAGATAATTTTGAAAATTTTAAATTTTTGATTTGGAGGCTAAAAATAGGGGGAAGGTCCTTCATTTGTTATACTACATTTTCCAATATTGAGATATTTGGGCTCTATGAGAACCATGTTTGGCACAAAGAGAGACGACGACAAGAGGATGCAAGGGACCATCATTGGGACATGTTGTAAAGATCGTCAAGGTATGTTTTGAAATAAAATCTCAAATAGGTAGATAGGCTAGATTAGGAAAAATGGGCGCGAAGGCAAATCTACTTGACGGAATTTGGCCCAAAAGTTGTCAAAATGTAATAAAAAAGGGGATAAGAGGTTTTATTTATATTGATTTTTGCAGAACATGCAATTTTTAAGATCATTAAATGTGGTTGTGCACCTGCACAATGTCATCGACTTGGCCAATGATGTACAGGGTGGAAAATTGCAACATGATTAATGGCATTAAGCCAGATCGTCAATGTAGTTGAAATGCACAAAATGGCCAATGACATCTAGTCAAAATGGCCAATGAAGTAGGAATGAAATAGATAGTCGATGACGTACTGTCAATGGCCAATGAAGTAGAAAATGTGATATATGCTTGATGACATAGTATCAATCGCCGATGAAGCAGAAAATGTGATAGATGGTCGATGACGTAATGTTGACTCACTGATGAAGTAGAAAATTAATATATGCCCAAGGACAACATGTCAAACAAGATAATGTAGTTGTAAAGGTTGAAATTGTGTGCAATTTTTTAATTTTTTTTTGTATTTTACCAAATTTTTGTCTAATTCGGCATTGATTGGGAACTGTTTTATTTTTGCACGAGCAAAGATGAGTCCAACTATGGCAAATTATGGATGCCTCATGAGTACATGATCTACAAGCAAGAATTTCAAATGTAGACAAGTGTCCCTTGATCAATCTGGGATTCAAACGGATTATGAAACATGTCAGGTTCCATTAGATGCAGACCTCCTAGTGATGTTCATGGTCTTTTGAGAGATACAAACTGACACATTCAGGTGGGTGGTGATATAGTGGAGGTGGCATTCACCTTAGAGGATGTTCATGCTATCATGGGGCTACCCATTAAGGGTATACCAATGCTATGTGACATTCCTGAGATAGATGCAAAGCAGCAACAATTGACCCAGTGGGGCACAAGAGCAGATGAGTACCACCTGCATACTTATATTGTGTACTTGAGAGATGTTTACACAACATCAATTCCAGATATACAGAAGCCAATCATTGGATTGAAGGTGACACGTGTACTATGTCACAAGTCAAATGGGGAAGTATCCTTGTTTGCTATAGTCATGTGCCACACGACATTAGAGCAAGGCACGATATACAATATGAGTAATTGCATTTGGGTGCACTTAGCATATGACATTTACAACAACCTAGCACAAGAGCACCTAGCGATAGGGCCAATTATCTTGTTTTCTATGTGGATAAATGAGAGGCTTTGCATGTTCAAGCCTACAGGGACACCATTAAATGTGGCAAGATGCTTGCTCGCGGGCCATTGGTGAGATCTTGGAGTGGGTATCCAAGATTCAATTCGGTAAGGAGGGGGGGCATAGTGTGAAGTCCATATACAAGTACAATGGATAAATGGTCATGATGTCCATCTAGAGTGCAAGCTCAAGGTTTAATCTTGTTGACAGGGTACTTCTCCTAGTGGGTGGAGCCACGCTTAAGCAATCGAGTTCCAAGACAATTCAAACTACAACACTCGTCAACAACTATGGGTTTGTCCCAATATAGGACAAGACATGCTAGAGAGCTATATGTGTCAGGGGGACAGGGACCACAACTACGTGTCACAATGTTGAGACCTCAGGGAGCTTTTCAACATTAGGGGAGGAGGCAAAGCCAAAGAGTAGAAGTGGCAATGGTAGCAGATGCACAAGTGCTATCTCAAGTAGCAGATTTAGCGGGGAGTCTAAGATAGGATGATCCCATGGCAGAGAAGGCTGCCCCAAGTGAGGATGGGCAAGCAAAGGAGAGACCTTGTTTGTGGGGGCATGAATGGAAACTGTGGAGACCAATCAGACGATACTTGGGACCCATGGGCCTTTGTAATACGGAGATTTTGGCCAAGGAACCATAGCAATGAGCCCGCCTTATGAGGCTGAAACCCTAAGTTTTTTTTCTTCAGAAGGAAAGATGGGAGTCAAGCTTGATGGCACGACGAACGAAGGCGAATGATGTGGTCCTCGAAGGTAAGTAGGGCAGAGAGGTAGACTCCAATCAACCTGAGTACCCAGGAAATAAGAATGTACTGCTATCACAACATTTCCTAGACATAGAGATAAACATGCTAGAAAGTAGAATAGTGATATAGATATTGTGGTTTGATATAGTATATGACTAACATTGTTTTATGTGTGTTTTTTTGCAGATACAACAACAAAATGGTGCTCTTTGATTGAGGATACATACCACGAGGTATTGGATGGGGTGTTGCCATACAAAGTGATGTAGAATCTAATGGCATTGTCAACTAGCAAGCACGTGGGAGCCCTTGGGATCATAAGGGAGGTTGTGTCAACACTATAGAGGAAGAGGCAAGATCCAAGTCCTTCCTCTTTTACACCAATCACCACGGTCAAGGATGATGCTTTGATGTGACAAGTTATACACACCCAACAGGCCCTTATGAGGAAGCAAGCAACACATCTAGCCACCGTGAATGTTGAGATTGAGATAGAGTGCATGATTAGTGCGCACATTTTAGAGTTAGAGGCAACTTTAGTCACAGTACAAGGAGAGGCACAAAAGTTGCATTCGAGAGAGTGATCCCTTGTTTGATCCCTTAGAGAGGCTATGTCCTTGCAAAGTGTAGCCGCTTGCCTTGGTAGCGGTGGCAGATGATATGTATATATGATATTAGTTGTACTATGATGTAGAAAACACTACATATGTGAGTGTGTGCATGTTATTTGACATTTTGGTTCCTTATTGTTCTCTACTTGTGTATATTGTTTTTTGTTGATTTTATGTGGTAGCAACATTTTAAGATGTTATCACCTATGTGATTCATTCTTTCATTTGACAAATGTAAGCATTAATGTCCTGAAACGAAATAAGTAATGACAACATGTAGACTAAGGATGTAATATAAATAATGTAATATAAATGTGACATCTAATGCAATCAAGGGGAAAATATAATAAGACAAAAGGATGTGATAAAAGATAGGAAAAATGAGACACCTAATGTAACTAGATAGCAAATCTAATAAAACAAAAGACGTGATAAAATGAAAACAAATAAATGAGTTAGAACCAAATCAAACCCTATGATAGAATTTCTCATTAAAATAACAAAACCATCTAATGTTAAAGATTGATATGACAAAAATGGTGTGGATGTAAGTGTAATAGCAAGAGAGATGAGCATTTGGGAACAAGGCCCAATCTTAAATTCACAAACCTTTAGTCAGAGCTAGAAAAAATGACTCAAATCTGAAGCATGATATAGAATAGGAATGTGAAGAAGAGGAATGTGGTCAAATAACAACAATATCCATCAAGAGGATATTGGGAATATATATGGAGGAAAAAGTGACACACCGTGAGGGGGATGTGAAATCCTTAGCAGAGACAAGACACTCTAATCAAGTGGGCAAGACTAAGAGCTTTCAATATCAAAAGGTTTAGGAACCCTACTATGTAAAGCTGAAACTTGGGCTAACTAGAGAAGTATATAGATATATCCCATGAAGGCTATGCATGAAAAGTAAAGGTGCCAACCTTCCCACAATGTGTTCCCAGTTCGTCAAGGCACCATTGAAGCCATTGGCCAGCTACAAAGATTGGATACTAGCGTGAGAAGGCAGACAAAACAAATGATAGATATGGGGCCCCTATCCCAATGTATTGACCTACTGCGCTCCAATTGACCTCCAACTCTACTATGAGGCCAACTGTGGAGTTTGAGCTTCAACTAGGATAGGGGGCATGCCAATGATTTTGATTGCATCTTTTCTATGATTTACTTTTACATATGTGCCATTTGAATTTGCTTTTTGACTTTTGATTTTGATTTCTAATATTTGGCTTTGACTTTTTGATATTTTGGTTATTGCTATTTCCTTCCTCCATACAGATTAGAAAGGCCAACAATGGTTTTTTAAGATGACAACACAAGAGAGCTTACACCTAGCCATTAAAGAGGAGAACCTAGAAACCAAGATGTTTAGATACTCCTAGACCTACACTGTAGAATAGAGTGTGATCTCATCTCCGACTTAAGTGTGCCTCGAGTGAAAAGCAGAAGTAGGGAAATGGGAACTATGAGTTGGCAGTCTAAAAAAGGTAAGATGGTACAATGATGTGATGCTAGTAGTTGACCATGGGATGGATTATTTCACTTTGGAAAAGACTAGGAATATAGGATTTGGAGGTACATGTGAATGTGCACCAAATAGTGTAATGAGTATATGAGTGTAGAGGTAACCCTGAGAGGGAGTGAAATGAAGGATATAGGTAGTGATATCACTAGATAGGAAATGTAAACCTATAATAGGTCTTGCCCAAGCAAAGATGTAGGTAAAACCCAAGAGGGGAGAGCAGCACATGTGATAAAAATAATCTACCAACGGGCCAAGGAGGCTCAATGGCTAAATAAATTCAAGGGAGTGAATGGTCTTAAAAATAAATTATCAAATGGGTGTAATGTCCCTTTCCGGGAAGAATTAGAACAATCTGAATTTTACAACAAACCCTTGTAGTGAAAATATTTAATTCTGATTTTTATATTAAAACCCTTGTAGATAAAATTACAGAATTCTGAAAATTTCTCGTTTTTACAATAAATTCTGATTTTTGCAACAAACCTTTAAATCTGCAAATATAAAACTCTGATTTTCTTTGATAAACAAATGAAAATATAGATTTTATTAGAATAATGGCAGAATTCAGTTACAACAAAATGCATAAATTATTTATGACACAGTTGAACATGAAAGTGGAGAATTTAACTCGGAAACAGCTCCTAAAGGTGACATCAGCCCTATACATATGATGTCAGCCCTAGAAATACTCCCAAAAGTGTGATGCCAGCCCTAATATTGATACCCTAGAGTAGATTTGAAACTTCACACTACCCTAATTATTTGATTTAACTAATTTATGATATAATCCAGATCTGGAGCGCAAATGTAGTCCCTAGATGGAACCACCACACACCCCAAGTCTTTTGCACCGAAGGGTTTTCATCCTTTGATGCTCCATAGGAGGGTTTTCGTCCTCTGAGGCTGAAAACTAAAACAGAATGCTCAAACTCAGAAATAAGTTGAAAAGGTTGATTTATAAAATATACTCTCCAAAGGAACCCAATGCCCTTTTTATAATTTTGCTTTTCCCTTTTACCGAGGCAACACCCATAAAGCAACGTTCCACATCTATTTGTTATTGACTTGCTTTATTAAAAATATAAAATATTTTTAATAAATTAACATAAATTGCCCTTTTATAACATAAACTTATTTTTGGCCAACTTAAGTTACATTATTGATTTCTTTCCCTTGCATCACCCCTTTAGCCTTCGGGAAATGGAGAATAGGCTAAGGGTCTTATAACTTATTCAATTTGAAAAAGGGGGCATGACAAAGGGCCAAAAAGGCAAAAGGATCGGATAAACCCAAGGAGGAAATACATGAAAATAAGTTATCAAAGGACCAAGAAGGCACAATGATCGGATAAACCAAGGAAATACATGAAAATAAACTACCAAAGGAGCGCAATAGCGGGATAAACCCAAGGGTGGAATAAACGAAAAAGAAACTAGAAGGGCCAAGAAGACACATTGCCTAGATAAACCCAAGAGAGAAGTGCGTGAAAAAAGAGCTACCAAAGGGCCAAGAAGGTGCAATCGCTAGATAAATCCAAGGGGGAAGTGATCATAAAAATAAGCTACCAAAGGGCCAAAAAGGCGCAATGGTTGGATAAAAACAAGGGGGAAAGCAAATGAGAGAGAAATAAAATGAAATGTCCCCAACTGGGAGATATTGTTCCAAGCTTGCAAAATTTTTGACTTTTAACTTGTAAGCATTTTGTCAAACAGTTTGTATGCAATCGATTATTAAAGGTTTCTGATTGTAATCATTTGGAATAATTTGTCTAAGGGTTCTTTAATCCTACTAACATTACAAAATCACTTTAACTTAATAAATTGATTGGGGAATTACTTCAAACAATTGGCATGCATTTGATATTAAACTCAGAAATTATTATTCTTTTGAACAATTGAGAGTGGCAGAGTTGTACAATAGAAATATCAGTCCTTTGCAATGAATTATCGAATATAAAACTGAATATGAATACTCAAAACAACTCCATACGGAATATAAAAGATTCAAAAATTAGTATACTTGCAATAGCTGAGAATGACTATTTGTGCACCAGTAATATCAATCTTATTTTCTATTTAAAACTGCATTAATACCTTTGAAGTAGCAATGCCCAACAATAGATGGATATTAGACCCCCACAATTTTGCCTGGAATGCCCACATTGCCTTCACAATTAAACTCCATTATGCAGGAAATTGTCTTCAACCCCTGTAAATACAACTACTAGGGATTGAGGATGAATCCTCTCACAGAAATAGCCCTTCGAACTGGGGTCCAAAGTCTTCTCTACACCGAAACCAGAGATCTCAAGGGATTTTACTCGTTGAAAATAGCATATGAACACACAAGCTCACCAAAACTCTAAAAGAAAATAACAATGAACATAATGATTTTAATTCTCATATTCTCCTTGTAACTCCTCTTAACCCTAAAAACTTTCACCTTTTCCAACGCCCTCTTCTAAAAAAATTATGATTAATAAGTAATAAATACTCATTAATGGTCCAACACCCATAGAAGGGAAAATAACACTTTTCCTAGTAATAAGTCATGACTTAAAGCACCTCAACATGAAAACATAACATAAAGTGCATTAAATGGTATTTTCAACATAAAAATATGATGTTAACCTCACATAAGGGTCCAAATATTCCCTTTATTTCTCGCACGCCTCAATTCCCAAGGGAATAAATAAGGAACAAGGGCAGAATAAGCCAGCTAGGTCTCTGAGCATTTGGAAAGGGACATTACAGTCCTCCCTTCCCGAGATTGCTTATCCCCAAGCAACTATAGATTAGGATGTTGCAAAATCTGTTCACCTTCCCACGTGGCATCCTCTATTGGCAAAACCTTCCACCGCACTAGATACTCTGTGATGACACGATTCCTAAGCTTCTACTCTCGCACCTCAATGATTGATTCTGGAATTAGAATCAACTTACCCTCCTCGTCCAATGGTGGCAACTTAGTAGATGGCTCAATATGTTGTCCAAGTGCCCTTTTGAGGCAAGACACATGGAAAACATTGTGGATCCTACTATGCTCAGGTAACTCCAACTCATAGGCAACCTCTCCAATCCATCTCAGAATCCTATAAGGCCCATAGAATCGTGGCTTCAATTTCTCTACACAACTCTTCTTCAAGGAGGATTGCCTGTAAGGTTGTAAGCGAAGGAACACCAAATCTCCCACATCAAATGATCTCTTCACCCTGTGCCTATCAACTTACATCTTCTGCTGATTTTGTGCCCGATGCGTATTTTCCTTGAGAGTTTTCATGAAGTCCTGATTCCCTGAATCTAGTCACGAGTTTTGGTAGCTCGACTATCTAATATCACCAAATCAACAAATGATGAAGCATCATACCCATAAAGTGCTCGGAATGGTGTCATGCCAATGCTCATATGATAGATCATATTGTAGCAATGCTTGCCCAAGTACAACCACTTAACCCATGCCTTTTGATGCCCTGCCACATAACTCCACAAATAACCCTCTATCCATTTATTCAAGATCTCGGTTTGACCATCGGTCTGCTGATGATAACTGGTACTCGACGTCAACTCTGTACCAAATAACCTGAACAACTTCTGCCAAAATGTACTCATGAATCTGTTGTCCCGATCACTGACTATGTTCTTAGGCAATCCATGTAACCTAAAAACCTCCTCAAAGAATAATGCTGCTACCGGTGGTGCCTTGTACTCAAACGACATCACAAAGAAGTGAGCATACTTGGTCAATTTATCAACCACCACATAAATGAAATTCTTACCCTAAACCTTGGGTAAGCCCATAATGAAATCCATGGATATACTCCCATTTCTGGTCTAGAATGGGTAATGGCTGAAGTAATCTTGCAGGGAATGAGTGTTCAAATTTGCACTATTGACAAACCACACACTCTCTAATATGGTTAAGGACATCATCCTTCAACCCTCTCCATGCAAAACTTTTCCATATATATTTGTAAGTCTTGAAGTACCTTGGATGACCTACAAATGGTGTGTCATGTACAGCACTCAAGATCTTCTTCATCCTCGACTTAGGCACAAGGTATACCCTGCCATTGTAGTACATCACATTGTCCACAACCTTATACCTATCATCCTGTGTCAATCCATCCATAATCTCACAAGTAAACTGGTTCTCAAAAAACTCAACCAAGATATGAGCCTTCCAGTCAACTGAAATGTCTGACATAAAGCAAAGGGATGGTTCCCTGGATAATGCATCAACTACTACATTGTTTTTTCCCTTCACATACTCTATATCAAAATTGTAAGCCTGTATCTTGCTTACCCATTTCTACTGACGATCATTGAGGTCTTTCTGCTCCATGAAATACCTCAAGCTATTGTGATCCGTCTAAACCACAAACTTGTTGCCCACCAAACACTGTCAAAATTTGACCAAGGCATACAAAATAGCCAGCATCTCCTTGTCATAAGTAGAGGACCCATGCTCTACCATACTCAGCTTCCGACTCTCATAGGCAATGGGATGCCTATTATGCATCAATACCACACCGATACCCACACCCGAAGCATCACATTCAAGAATAAATAGCTGTGAAAAAATCGGTAATGCTAACACTGGCATGTGCTCATCACCTTATTAAGGTGATCAAATACCTACTGTGAAGATTCTAACCAAGCAAATGCCCCCTCCTTGGTCAAATATGTGAATGGTGTTGTCAACTAAAAGTACCCCTTCATGAACCCCCTGTAATAGCAACAAAGTCCTGAGAAGCCTCTCAAATGAGTTAGTCTTCGGCGGTGGCCAATCAATAATCGTTTGTATCTTCGTCTGATCCACTTTGACTCCCCTTGCTCCAATCACATATCCCAAATAGAGGACCTCCCTCATTCCAAACTCACACTTGGAAGCCTTCACATAAAGCGACTGTGCTCCCATAATAGACAAGACCTCATCAAGGTGTCTAAGATGATCCTCCCATATTTTGTTGTATATTAGGATGTCATCAAAGAACACTAGGACAAATTTTCGCAGATGGCAATTGAACACATGGTTCATACAAGACTAGAATGTAGATGGGGCGTTAGTCAACTCAGGCACAAGGTATACCCTACCATTGTAGTATATCACATCGTCCACAACCTTATACCTATCAACATGTATCAATCCATCCATAATCTCACAAGTAAATTGGTTCTTAGAGTACTCAACCAAGATATGAGCCTTCCAATCAACTAAAATATGTGACATAAAGCAAAGGGATGGTTGCCTAGATAATGCATCAGCTACTACATTGTTCTTTCCCTTCACATACTCTATATCAAAATCATACCCTGTATCTTGCTTACCAATTTCTACTGACGATCATTGAGGTCTTTTTGCTCCATGAAATACATCAAGCTATTGTGATTCATCCGAACCACAAACTTGTTGCCCACCAAATACTGTCAGAATTTGACCAAGGCATACAAAATAGCTAGCATCTCCTTGTCATAAGTAGAGGACCCACACTCTACCATACTCACCTTCCGACTCTCATAGGCAATGGAATGCCTATTCTGCAGCAATACCGCACCAATACCCACACCTGAAGCATCACATTCAAGAATAAATGGCTGTGAAAAAACCGATAATGCTAACACTGGCATGTGCTCATCACCTTCTTAAGGTGATCAAATACCTGTTGCGAAGATTCTGACCAAGCAAATGCCCCCTCCTTGGTCAAATATGTCAATGGTGCTATCATCTAAGAGTACCCTTTCACGAACCTCCTGTAATAGCAACAAAGTCCTAGGAAGCCTCTCAAATGAGTTAGTCTTCGGCGATGGCCAATCAATAATCCCCTGTATCTTCGTCTGGTCCACTTTGACTCCTGCTCCAATCACATATCCCAAATAGAGGACCTCCCTCATCCCAAACTCACACTTGGAAGCCTTCACATAACGTGACTGTGCTCCCATAATAGACAAGACCTCATCAAGGTGTCTAAGATGATCCTCCCATGTTCTGTTGTATATTAGGATGTCATCAAAGAGCACTAAAACAAATTTTCGTAGGTCGCAGTTGAACACATGGTTCATACAAGACTAGAATGTAGTTGGGGCGTTAGTCAACCCGAATGGCATCACCAAGAACTCATAGTGGCCATAATGGCACCTGAAGGTTGTATTGTGTACATCTTGCTCCCACACTCTAATCTGATGTTATCTTGAACGTAGATCAATTTTGGAGTACTCTGATCAATGTAGCTCATCAAGTAACTCATCGATCCTAGGAATGGGATATTAGTTCTTGATAGTCTTCTTGTTTAGTGCATGGTAATCAATACACTTCCTCAAAGTCCCATCTTCTTCACCAACACCACTGAAGAAGCAAATGAACTAGAACTAGGCTTGATATACCCCATGTCGAGCAACTCTTTGATAGTCTTCTCGTTCTCTTCCTTAAAACGTCGAGGATGACGGCAAAGAGTAGTGATAACTGGCTTGGCCCCCTCTTCAAGCTCTATCACATGCTCAAACCCTCTATCTGGTGGTCTCCCTGGAGGCATCTCACCAAAAAACCCACTATGCTTATCCAACAAGGACTGTATGTCAATGTGGTAATCCTAATTACCACTACCTGTATTATTCGTCGAAACGAAGCAATGAACTACCCAATTTATTTCACCATGCCCGAATGTTCCCTCCATCCTCTTGGCCATAACCACTCTCGGAGCTCCATTACACATTCCCTGCAACACCACATGCTTCCCATTTGCTTTGAATTTCAGCTCCATAGTCTGGAAATTCTAAGTGAATTCCCCAAGCGAATGTAGCCATTGACCACCCAATAAAACGTTGGTATTCCCAATCCCAACCACATAGAAATCATCGGTCATCGTATGATTGCCCAATGCAACACTGAGTTGCAGGACACGGTTGGTGCATGTCATAGTAAAGTCGTCTGCTAGAACCACATTGAAGCCTTCAAAGTCTTCAACCTATAGCCCTTGCTGCATGACTAATGCCTCGTCAATGAAGTTGTGGGTTGCCCCACTATCAATCAGTACTGACACTCGCCGCCCCTGAAGCACACCATGAACCCTGAATGCATTGTACTTGGTAATACCAAACAATGTAGCAATAGCACCTTTTGATGTGGGCTCATGTGTCTGTGTAGGCTCCAACTCCTCATGCTCACTAAGCGCACTATGATTATCTGGAACATCATTATCTAAAGCCTCACTATCCTCTTCCGTAAACAACTCAATGTGGTGCATTTTTCCCTTTCCCTTGCCCCTGTGTCCCAATTCCCATGGGTCTTTGCATGTGAAACACAACTTCTTCCTCCACAACTCATCTCTAGCCTCATTCGTCATGTAAGGCTTCTTCGGCAATTCATTTCCCTTGTCCTGATTCTGTGGAAAAGGCTTAGCAAGAAACTTCGAAGGAAATCTTGACTTGGGAGTAGAGAACTCCAAGTCTCGTGCTCCCTTGATAGCATCCTGTAGTGAAGGTGGACCAAATGCCTTTCACCCAACCCCACAAAGGCTCTATCAATCCCTTGATAAATAAGGAGGACAATCGTCTTTTCGAAACATCCGAAATCATGACTGACAACCTCTAAAATTCCACAATGTAGGCATCAAGCATGCCAACCTATCTCAGATGTGTCAACTCTCTAGAAAACATCTCAAGATCCTTCTTATCGAACCTGTCTATCAGCCTTTATGTGAACTCTCCATACGTATCAATGAACCTGTGCCCTTGGGTTACCAACCCATGGTGCCACCAATCATATGCCTCTCCTTCCAAATGAAGGGTAGCAAACTTAATCGCCTCTATCTCATGCATGGGATTCAACTCCAAATATGTGTCCAACTTCTAGATCCACACCCTCGTTGTGCACTTCCGCGAACCATCAAAGTTTAGGAGGATAAGTTTTCTCAAACGTCTCTACATATCTTGATTAGGACCACCTCTAACCTATCGTGGTCTAGTGTTACACTTCCACCTACAGTAATCCGGGAAAGGCAACTTGCCTGTAAATCAGCCCCCAACTATTAGTAATCTCTCCATAACACAACCTCCTCTGGCTCCTTTGGCTGCTTTGGTCTATCTGATGCTACCTCCTGCAAAAAGGTAGGCATAAATGGTCTTGACAGCACACTAGGTGAACTAGTCATGCGAGGCGCAGTATGGCTTGTCTCCCCATTTGCAACTCCACCACCATCATTTATGTGTACCCCTGAATGATGTGTAAGCTGACTCAAGCATAAATTTGTTTGCCCCTGTTGCTTGACCATAGTTATGAGCACCTTTTTCATGAATACATTATTAAGATCATTTACAGCTGCCTCTTTACCTTTGTCCTTAGCGATTTCTTCAATCACGTTCCCAACTGGAAAATTAGTACGAAATTCCTCTGTGTTACCTATCGGATTCAACGGTCTTCTTCTTAGATAATACCTATTCATACCTGTCCTCAAGCTGCTGCATTTCCGATCTCTGTGCAATACATGGGGCTTGTCATGACCATGGCAAGTTATTATGACTGAGATAGAAGGGAAGTTCGTACTCCCAGAGAAGGGGTCATCTTGTGACTTGGACCCGAGTACATTGAAGAAATGTTGAAGATTCCAAATCACGAGGTCTTTGTAGAAATCACTCCAAAGATAGCCCAGTAATTTCACAAAGAAAATAAAGACGATTGTCTCGAGTACTTGAATAAGCATTGGCTTGTTAAACCTAAACCCTTAGTGTTTAGGGTTCCTAAGGTGATTGCCCGACTAGAGTTCAAGCTTGAAGTTAATGACATTATCACCATCCTAAATAGGATGGCAGGCAATCCCGCAGCAAGGGATTACAATGAATGGACATTTCAATATATCTAATTTATTCATGCTAACGAGCAATATATCAACTGGGCCGAGTTAATCAGTGATTTGATCCACAAGCAGCTGTGTGAGGTAAGTACTACCCACAAATCTATGTCTTACCTTGTTTATGCGGTTGCACAGAGAAGATTTTATAGTGAGTTGACCACAGTGGGCCTAATGTCTACCTCTCGTATATAAGAGTATTACCCTCAGTTGATGCTGAAAGAGAGTGCCAAGCATTTTCGTAGAGTCAATGATGTTTTTCTTCATTTCGTCATTCAAATGTTCGAGTCAGAGCCTTACAATCAGCTGTTCTCAACTGCCACTTCCACAGAGATTTCAAGATGGGGTGGTCGGTTTATACAATTTCCCACCTTCTCTTACATTAGGGTGTGTGGGTGTGAGTCTGCCTCATTTATGCTTCCAAAGTTTGTTGATGACAACTGGGCACTCATGGAACTGATGCGACAACTGATGGATACACACAAATTTTTTGTTTCTAAGCATAACTCTGTTGGGACTCATTTCCCTATGACTATTGGTAGATACACTTGTGCCACATTGCATAAAGCTAAATCCGTTGAATCAGATATGGCATGTGTCACGCTCCGACCATTTCACAATCATCCCTCATTTGATATAAGAGAAATGATAGAGGGCACTTTGAACGCTTCATTTAAACATGTTCCCTACTATGAAGATTTCTGGATAAATTGTGATGATGAAAGAGAAGTCAAAATCCTTGATCATACCCACTTCACGCTAGAACAAGTGACCAAGTATAATATTGTGGTTATTCCTAAAGATTTGGATATTGAAGAAGATGGTGAAGTGGTGGATGAAAATTACTTTTCATAGGGCATCAAGACAACACCTCTCCCAAGGGTTGACTAGAGTCAAGTGGAGGTAAAATCTTTGGAGAACCAAACTCAATGAGTCTTTAGGAGAACTTTGGTATGGCTCACAAGTAAAGGGGTAGATGTACAATATGCCAGACTCCCTCCACCTTTGAAAGTTGTGGATATACCTCTGCCTGATCCAGCAAAGCAAAAGGAAGTGGATGATCAAGCAGCACCTTCCAATGCTGCTGCAAATATTGTTGTGATAGAGGAGATAGAGGAACCTTCACCTCAACATGAAAAGAGACCTTTCAAGTTCAAAATTAAGAAGTCAATTGGTGGGAAGGGTACTCCTAGGGTATCAGTGGTGTTGAGTGAGACATCTGAAAAGGTGGTTCATTCGCAAGGGTTAATCAAAAACACCACATTGCAGTTTATGACCGTAGATCCTCCATTCTTGGACCCTAAGGGATCTTCTTCAGCAATAGCGCCTCCTCTCCCTCCTGTTGAATTGCAAGAAGCCAATTCTCAGGCATATCCAAAGAAGTTGTTGAAGCTATCCCTGAAAAAGGAAAGTCTCTTCTACAAATAGAAGAACCATCTTCTAAAGTGATGGAACACTGCCCTGTCATTAAAGAAAAGGAGCTAGACACCCAGAAAGTTGTGGAGAAAGAAGCCACACCTCCACAAATAGAAGAGAGAATGGAGTCTGTAACAGATCAGGGTCTTGTTGTTCAAGGGCAAGCACCAATTGAATCATCATTACAGGAAGAAATTGATACCAGAGCACCCCAACGAAAGCGGTAAAAAAGAGGAAAAAACAGTTCCACCACTGGAAATCGACTTCAGTACCCTTATTCCATTGCATCCTCGAGCTACAAAGAAACCCAAAAAGGTTTCTTGTATTGTTAGGGATGAATAGGGTGAGAGGTGTGCCGCCGAAGTTGTCATTCGTCCTCCAGAGAAGTCTAAGGATGAAGTCATAACTGCAGATTACCAAGTTTCACATGTCCACTTTGGTAAGGCTACTCACAAAAGGCTAAAAGAAGATGTGCAAATGGCTATTGGTTCTTTGATCGAGAAATTTGATCATGATAAAGTAACAAAAGATCAATTGAAGGATAAAGTGGACCAGCTTACGTCAGTAATACATAAACTGGTCCACCCAGCTCAACCTCAACTTCAGGGCTATACTTTGAATACTAGAACTCTCCAAAAAATTGAGAAAATAGGAAACATGGCAAGAGCCACTGAAGCATGATCAAAAAAGCTTCTTGAACAAGGGAATAAAACAATAGCCTCGACTGTCGAAGTCTACTCCATGATCGAAGAAGAAAAGCAATACGCCTATACAAAAGAGGTTAAATACAAAGAGGAGTTAGATAAATTGAAAAACTGGCCACCACAGCTGCAAACCCTGGCAAGAGCAGATGAAGATACTTTGGTTGATGAGGAAGTCTTGACTCAGGCTGACTTAGGAGAGTGAGTCGTGTTCTTGGGGGCTAACAAGGTACATAATCAAAACTATAGAAGAATCCTTGCATAAGTTTAAGGAATAAAAAAATTTGGCAGCTGACCCTACTTGCGATGTCTATGAGGTAATTGAAAAACTCCCATGTTCATTCTTGGGAAATGAAGGGAAGGTATTCCCGTAGGAGATATACAGGGAAGCACTCAAGTAGTTGTTTGATCAAGAAACCAATCCTACTTCATCGTTCAGTTACAAATCAATCCAAAGATTTGTGCATTTTTAGAATTCATTTGACAGATTAGACAAAGATTTGAAGAATTTGAAAAGAATTCCCCAGCAAATAATAAATCTGCAAGTAGAGGCTAAGATTCCTTATCAACACTCTGAAGGTTCGGATCATGACAAGGTGGAGAACATATTGCAGAAGTTCAAAGGAGTATGAAGAGAAACGACAATGGGCCATGCAATCAGAAATCCTCACAATGGATGATGGAGGAGATGAAGCGCAGGGTCGGAGGAGACACCCTGACTTGCAGCTTAGAAGTGCTTTCTATCGTGACCTTCGCAAGTTGAGGACTGCATTTTAGTTCAAAGGCTTTTGCAGTTTTGTATGCAATTTGAGCAAGTCAACATGTACCTTGAAATGTGCAACCAATTCTATTTTTAGAATTTGTTCCCTAGGTTTTAGAGATAGAATTTCTTATAAACAAGAGGCTTGCATGCCTCCAAAAAGGTTGTCAATCTTTGTAATTTTTGCAAGAAAAGAACTTTTGGAAAAAAGAGAGAAAAGAACTTTGTGCTTTTCTAGAAATCAATAAAACTAAGTTGTTGTAAGACTTTGTGCTTGTGCTTAGCTGTGGATGAATGTTCTTACATTCATTTATTCATATTATTGTTTTCTTTACTCTCTTATTAATAAAAAGTCTTAGTTGATAATAACTTTATTTTGAGCTAATGAATGTAATACATAAGTTAGGTTTGTGTTTTTCTTTTCTTTCGAATAAAGGTAGATTCGTCTGCAAATAGATGAGGGACTGTCCCATTACACTTATGACTGTGAGGCATGTGTTGAAGTGTTACACTTTTTTTTCAGCCAACAAGGCCTCATTGTTCAAATTGTTCAAAGCTACTACAGGGATTGGGGTCACCTTGGGCCTTGTAGATGGCCCTTAAGTATGGTAATTTTATGCACTAGCATGCAAAAGAAACTATGACCCTCATTTGATGAGTCCAAAGGTGCCCAAGCAAGATGTTATAGGAGAGAAGAAGGTTGAAGATCATAACTTTCACCCTAACCATTCTAAGAGGCACCGTGATAGGAAGCCAAATGCATTCCGTGAGAGACATTTGTCTTCGGTCATATCCTTGGCAAGTGCTACAAGTTGACTTAAGATTGTTCATGGAATATCAAAGAAATTTTATTCAGTCTAAAGAGGTGACACAAGTACTGGAACATTCGTCGATGAGGGCTCACTTGACTTGGACATCATTGATTTTAATGTTGATAAAGAGTGGAGGGTCGTTAGCACAAAATAATATTTCATATTGGAACATTGATTGGATTGAGAACTTTAATTGATATTGCTTGATCAATAGTTTGGTCAATTTGAATAAATAACTCTTTGCATTGTTGCATGATAATCACATCGAAACCATGCAATGGGGCTTTTTACCCCAAAGAGGTGCTTGAGGAATATTCATGTTAAAGAGAGTTTGCATAGGGCAATTATGGTGCTTAGATGAGGTTCTCATAAGCTCAAGGAAGGGAATTTCATTTGGCACGTTAAAGAGCTCTGCAATAGGATCCCATCGTTAGGTTACTCTTGTTTGGACATATTTGAGGATCAGCCAGAATAATATTAGATTTGGCCTCGGAAGGGGTTGATTTTGGTTTTGTTTGTTTTTGTTTGATGTCATCGGCCCTACAAATCACAAGTTGATACAGACAACGTTATTGACTCGGTCGACGATGTTGGCAAAGAACCATATGAATTTCCAACATCAATGGCCCAACAAATGACGTCAAAATTTTGCAATATTTCTGATTTTAACGCTTCCAAGGGGGTTTCAGAAGATGTCAGACCTATGGGATAGGCTTGGGCATTTTTGTAAGTCTTATAGTTTGTTGTAAGAGTAGGTTGGATGTTGTGATTTGAATTGATGCAAGCAATAGCATGCTTCATGCCATGCATGTGAGCTTGGTTTTCCTTGCTCGTAGAGGAATTAGGGTCAACCATAGTTTTAAATAACACTAGCAATTTTAGTAAGAGGAATTTGAGTGTTTTTAGCATCTATTATCTTCAAAGGCTTTATTGTTATTGTTGACGGGATCTGGTAGAGAATTGGTATAAATATCCAAGTGGACATTCGCTTGGTTTTCACACTGGTTTTAGGGTCCATTGTGTTTGGAAGCATTAAGGAACTCTTGAGATCACTCTCTAGTAATAGCATCATGGTCAAAGTTATTGCCAAGAAGAAAAACATAGGCCATGTCGCAAAGGGAGCGACAACTTGCATGTGAATGATCCCAATTAGGGTGAAACCAACAAAACTTGAGTCTTATACCATTGGGGTGTTGGCTTAGTGGGATCCAGCGCTTTAGGAAAAGGTATAGGTGGTATTTTTCTTAGTTCTTCTTTGCTTAGATTTTAATGATTGCATTCTCCTAGTTGAGGGAGCAGTTGAAAAGGGCTTCTCGAAACTGGTTGGGAAAGAGCCGCATTGTGAGGAGCATTGGACATGATTGCATGGAATATTCTTTTAGTTTCAAAACTATGAGCATGAGTGTCAAAAACACCATGATTCCCTGATTTTGTTAGGTCTAATGAGCATTTGAGTGTTTTCCCTTGGTTGAGAAATTGTTGTAGACTTAATTTGCACCCATGGGGAGAGTTCTTCAGGCTCTCTCCAACTAAGCTACAAAATGGGAACAACCTCAAGCTGTGGGTATTCTAAAGTGAAGTTGAGCCTTGAGCCTCTAGAGAGGACTGGTTCCCTTGGATCCATTACCTAAACTAAGCTCTTACTTGGAAAAGGGGAAGAAATTGGCAGAAAACTTCACAAAACATGTAAAAGTAGGTGATGCACCAAATGTTTTAGACACTTACAATTGCACAAAGCACACTATGAGACAATTCAAGACCTACAAATATCACTTCACTCACTCTTTGATCAGTTTTCACAGAAGTATTTCACAAAAAAGCACTGATTAGCTATCAATATAGCATGGGAGGGGCGGTTGTCCACTTCCAAACCAATCAAGAAACTAAGGCACTTAGAATGACCTATGAGAGCTACAAAGCACTTCATGAAGGTGAGAAAACTCAGACAGAGGCAAAGGAAATCAAAGACATTCACTTAACCACATCAATGAATTTATACAACACACTTCAATTCCACTTGCAAATGGGGGAATTTAGTCTTTTATTGCATCAAATAGGTGTTGTAGTACAAAATTTGGCATAGCCTGGGCAAGCCAAAAGCATAAGAGTCTCTGAAAGTGAGAAATGGGAGATATATAGGAAAAGGGGAAAAGAGAGAGGGAAACAAGCAAAACAAAATCAATAAATGAGGCCCAACTACTTTTTGATTGATTAGCATTAATTTTGCCTCCAAAAATTGACATTCAAGCTCTCTCATTGACTCTAAAACACACTAGAAGCCAAAATTTGTTCTTGGATGATGAATCATGATATGCTTGGAACTTCATTGAATGCTCGCCTATCCACCTCAACCTCCGAACTCCCCATCTTCTTTATGAGCTTACAGCACCATGCTTGATCTTGATATACTTTTTAAGTCATTAGACATCCACTAGCATCCATTCTGACATTTCTTTCACAAGCACCATTCTGCCTCTTACTCCAAATCTTGAACACATGTCCTTTATAGATGAAAACCAATTCCCTTATTGGTTTTCATATAACCATAACTTCGATGAAGATCTGAACTTTAATGGCGAACAAGACGTAGACCCAAGACAAACTCCAAAACCTGACTAAGCAGACTTTTGCATAGAATAGAGCTTTAATGGCAATACACGAACTTGCAGAGTTCATTTTGGTAGCTCAGATCGCATTTTGATCTTACATTTACACGTTTACGTGCTTGGGTGGCGAAACCCTTCGCCATGCTACCATTTATCACATTGTATGGCTGATGTTGACTCGGACACGTGTCCTTATCTCATGCTCCCTAGAATCTGGATCAAACCTGCTTTGTTGGTCCCCTCGGGAGTCTCTTGGGTTTGACCTTCAATGTTGGCCGTTGATCTTGATTTGGGCTTCAAGATCATGCCACTTGTCAACTCCACGTTCATTCCATGGACCCCGCTATCAGTCTTCGTCCAGTTAACGAGCTTACGCCACATGGCGGCCTCACGTGCATCCTGAACTCATTGACTCTTTGACTTTGCTCGCACCGTCTATCTTTTGGGCATGGTTGAATGCGTACCGTTGATTTGCTCGGGAGTTCACCGAGGTCGCGACACTTGGCACCTTCGCATTTGTCCTTAGGATCCTCTAACTAGTTGACCTCTTGCTCGTTGTTGATCTGCACTTGTACGATGGATCACGCGTCATTGATTTGTTCTGACTTATTGACCTTGTCCTTGCCCGCACGTCGTTGATCTTGGATTTGGTTCCCGCGATCATGACACTTGTTAGTGTCGCGTTCATCTTCAAGATCCTTAAGAGATTTTGAAATTAAACGGCTACTTCCCGAGGCCTTAATTTGACATTCCCGGGCACGTTCCGCTCTGTTGGTTCAACTTTGAACACTCATATCTTGAGATAGAAGGCTCATCAAGACACCAAATTTGCAGAGGATCTTCTTGGCATGAACGACAGCATGTTTATGCATTTTTTTGACCTTGAGAAGCTTCCTAAGCACTTTTATCAAATGCACAACTCAACTGATCTGTTCATTCCCGCATGACGTGCTACGATGGTTTGCTTCCTTTAGGCTTGTTCTAGTCATCCTTTGACCCATTGAGGCTCTGATAAACCTTTGAGACCTTGTGCAGATCTGCATCATGCCTCTTTAAGTGCCATGAACACCCTAGAAACCTACCTCGATCCTCTCTCTTGCAATTCCACGACCTGTCTCAAGCCCTGCTTCTCAAAGATCAATAAATTACACTTTAAGCTTGCTTAAAGTGTTTCAAAAGCTTTGCAAACTTCATGTGATCTTCTCCTTTCCTTGTTTGATCATTCGATCAATCAAGAACTCTGTTTAAAGTGTTATCAAAAGAGTCCCCTAATTCATTTGGGCATAAGTTATGAAAGGTAGGACTGACAATTTGGTCTGTGAGGTCAGAACTATCAACAGTTATCTCAAATTGGCATATGAAACGGTCTTGTCTTTTAACTTGTTCAAAGCCTTACTCCAATGTTTTAGAAGAGGATCTAAACCTAATATTGTAATTTCAGCTCTAAAGCAGTTGTGAAGAGTTTGAAAAGACTTTCCTCAGCCATGTTGTGACTTGCTTTATGGGCAAAGGACTTCCATTGCTTGATGTTATCATGGGTCGTCTCATGTTCTAGTTGCTTGTAATTGATAAAGTTAACCACGTTATCTTTGGGTAAGTCGTGATATTGAAACTCTTGAACCAATGCATTAACTAAGCCTTTTAATTCGACAATTGAATTAGGTTTAAGTTGATTATAACACTCTAAAACATTGCCAGTGAGTGTTTTTGTTAATAGTTTGGTTGTCGGATAGGTGCTAGTTTAAAGCCAATCCTTGTAAAGGTTACCAAAGGCCTTAAGATGCAAAGTAGGGTCAATGGATCCATCATAAGTGATAATTGGGACAATTCCCCCAATGTCCACGGTTGCAATTTAAGGTGTTACGGGTTCATTTTGCATGTTTTGGAGTACTTTGTTGTAAATGGATGGTTGCAAGATTGGGTTCCCACGATTATCCTTAAGTGGGGGAGGGGAGACAATGATTAGACATTTGCATGAGTTGAGTTTGCATTTACTTCAGTGAGTTTGCACTAGATGTTTGCATGTGGACCATTCGGTCCAAGACTTGCATGATCATTTGAATAGGTTCCTTAGAGGATTTTGTGGTGCATTAATGACTTGAGCAGCATTGTTGGGTTTGTTGGTTTGAGGAGGCAAAAAACTAGTGGTAGCACCTACCATGGTCGTAGCTATAGATGGAGTTACGAGGAAGATGGGATAGGCCAAGTCATGGCTTGACTTGCCGCCATGCTTGAGAAACCAACTAACCTAGAAGGGTTTTGAAGAAATCGGGAACCATGAGGGCTTGAATTTCTGCAAGTGAGTTTTCTATATGTTTCGGAATGTCAGCTAGAAAACTTTGCATTTTGGGAGTGTACTCAACATAATCGTCTTATTCTCCCTCTTGCTCTAAATCCTCGTGGGGTGGCAATTGTTCTTGTTGATTGGTTTTGGATCTTTTGTTAAACATGTTGGCAGGAATGTGATTGTTGTTTTTTCTTAGTTTTGGTAATACCCATGTTGCAATCTTTGTAAATGGGGAGCCCATGTGAGGTTTCACTTGGGAAAAAGAGAAACCTTGAGTGGTTTCATCTTGCGTATAATTGAAAAATTCCATTGTGGGAAGGGGAGAATAGTCTTTAGAGTTGCTAAAAGGAGAAAAGAAATTTGGCAAGCAAGGGATTCTTGACAAACCGATGACACTAAGAAGCTAGAAACATAAAACATGAATATAACCCAATCAATAGTGAACTAAGATTCACGTCAGGTTCACCAGAATGTGTGTAAGCCTAAAATAGTATCTAATAAGGATCCTCTAAAATAGGAAAGGTAGAAGAACATTCTAGATCCAACACAGTACAAGATGTAGGTCCACAAAGCGGCCCAAGTCTATAGACAAAGCTCATGAGCAAAGGAGGTTTTAGAATCTACACATACAATAGCAAGTAAAGAGCCTACCCAGATCCAAGGTGTCATTAGATGTTGAGGCAAAGGCTATGAGGGTAAAAAACATGCCACTAAGCATCAGCAAGAGCTATAAGGCAAAAGGTGTTATTAGATGTTGAAGTAAGAGCTATAACTAATCTAGGGGTGTTGTTAGACATTGAAGCAAGAAACATAATTAATTTAAAACAATACATGGAAGACATGAAATAAACCAATCTAATAACACCAAACTATACATGGAAAACAACCAATAAACCAATCTAATAGCACCAAACTATACATGGAAAACAAGCATTAACCCAATCTAATAACACCAACCAAAGTACACCTTGGATTGATTTATCAATGCATTAATCTCCCCCTTGGCTTGTAGCACTTTGTGAGAGATTGTTGTAGGTGAAGTCGAGGTGCATATAAGAAGACCTAAGTAGACCCAAGTTGGAGACTCCAAAGACTAGGTATACCTTGTTGGGTCAGGTCATATCCTTAATATCTTCAAAGACCTTAGCTAACTTGCCTTCCCTTGGTGTAAGCTCCTTACCCCTAATTCCTTTTCTTCTTCAAAAGGTAGATTTGTGAGCGCAAGCAGCATGGATTGGATGTCTTGTCTTGAAGAAATGGCAATCAAGAACCCTAAAAATACAAAATACAAACCCAAAAAGTCAATATTTGGATTTAGCCAACATCATCAGCCTGAACGATGGCGTACAAAAGATTTCCAATAGAAACAATATTCATCGGCCCAATTGATGATGTCAAATAAAGGTGCACAAAGGGAAAAAGAGAGGTAGAAGGGGGAATGGGAACCTCTAGGGACAAGCTAAGCTGATGACATGGCAATATAAGGTGGTCATAGAAATGGTAATGCATGACAAAATATCTCACAAGGTTCCACTAGTCAGCCCATCCCAATCCCAGTGTACTCCTTAGGACTTACGTTGAGGGACATTAATAAACTAACAATTCCTGCAAAAAGAAAGTGTCAGTTAGCGAAAAGGTGTATACACTGATTGTAACTGATTGGTCATATTATCAAGCCGGCTCCCCACCTACCACCCTCTCCAAAAATACTAGGCCTAACAATCCAAGGCCCTCAAAACCTAGCCTCTACCCACTTTCAGATCTGCAATACATAAAAACAACCCTACTATTTGTTGAGCTGAACTCCGTTCCATGCAGCAGCATGCTCAGAATCAATCATCAATCCTCTTTCCCCTTCAAAAGAGAATGCCTGCTACATTAGAATAAAAAACCCTCCGAAAATTCAATTTTCTATTTATGAAATGGGCCAAAAACCCTGAAAATTTGTGGATACAAGAAAACTGGAAACCTTTTGTCATTTGAGTTAGTAGATATTATGATGATGCCTAAGGGATACTTCATGAGAGTCTTCGACTCCAAGCAAGAAAAGGATCGGGTTTTCCAAAGGGGACCCTGGTTTATGAAGAAGCTAGGTTTGTTCATGAAGACATGGTCTCCAACATTCAATCGTACAAAGGATCTCCCAAACACTGTTCCCGTTTGGGTAACGATTTACCTTCTTCCTATCAAATACTAACAAGAATTTTCTCTACAAAAGATAAGAAACACAATTGCTGAATATAAAATGGATTCTGAGTTCAGTAGACAACCTGGAGACTCAATTACAAAAGGGTTAGTGTCCGGTATTGAAATATAGAAGCCTTTCCCCAATAACAGCCTGCTGTCCACGAGAATATTCCCTTCAGATGTTTTATACTCATGGACATCTTGCTAGAGTGTGCCCTCCCCTTCCATCACAAGAACAATATGAGAAAGAACAAGAAAATGAAAACAAAAAACAACCCTAGGTAGAGCAAAGTTGTGGAACCCAACAGAAAACCTCCCCCAAAAAACCTGTTAGTAATTTGACCTGTCAAGACCAAATTACTACCCTTACTATTCAAAACTTTCCCCAAAACGGTCAATTTCCCTATACAGCTGGTCAAACTAGTGATTTATAGTATAAAAGACTGAGCAAAGGGATATGTAGGCAGTCAAACTATCAAGTACAGTCATGATGAAGACACTTACAACAATGTTACACAGTCAAATGTATTCACAAGGATGATATGTTGAAATAGGAAAGGTCTTTATCAAGATTTATTGACAAGTACTTACAACCATGAAGAAGAACGATGATCAAATCTGCCTTTGAGCCTTCTTTGGAGTGAAAGACAAGCTACAGTCCGTGCAAGGGCAAGAGACCTACAGCAGGTTCAAAAAAAAAAACATATTCAGGGTCAAAAGGCTTTATATAGGGTTGCTCATCATATGCACCTACAGTCAGTCACCAAAAAGATAACTCTACAGGGGACATATGCAGGGTGATGGTCATTCACGAGGATTCGGTTATTAAACATGTGAAGCCTTGATAAGAACCAATGAAGAATTAATCAAGCTACAGCCATCCTTAAAGTTAACCTACAGCCCTGTAGGTTCACTTGCAGATGAAAGCAAGCGATTAGAAAAGAATACAGGGTTATTTTCTCGGACTTTTTCCCAAGTGTTTTCTTCCCCAAGTGTTGTCTTAGAATTTTTTCGGGCTCAGAATGGGATCAATTTCCTCGGACTTTTTGTCCGAGGGAATAGAAATTTTAAAGGACTTTGCAACAAGTCCGAAGGAATTACAAAAGAGCAGTTCTTTTTCAAAGGGAAAGTCCTCACAAAAGCCCGAAGGGTATCTACCCTTCAAGAAGGTCCATTTTAAAAATCCTAAAGGGTATGTACCCTTCGAGAAAGTTCACATCATGATTCCGAAGGTACATTTTGCAGAAGTCCAAAGGGACAAATTCAAGGACTTACCAACTTTTAAGAGAGAAAGACCAGGTCAAAAATCCGAGGGGCAGTTCCAAAAAACCCGAAGGGTATGTACCCTTCGGAAAGGTCATTGCCAAGAATCCCGAAGGGTATTCGAACCTTCGGGAAGGTTCACTTCAAGATTTCTCAGGACGTTTGCAAGGATCTCGAAGGGTATGTGCCATTCGAGAAAGTCACTTGACAAGAAAGCCGAAGGGTAAGTGTACCAAGACAAAAAGTCTAAAGGGCTATTTTTGGAAGGCCAAGGGACATTACAGAGATCCCGAAGGGTAATTGCCCTTCGGGAAAGTTCAATTACAAGAAGTCCGAATGGGACATTTCCTTCGGACTTTTTGTTCGAGGGAATGTCCGAGAGGAAGATCCAAAGGAAGGTCTCTAGCAAAGAAAGGAGAAGAATTCCCACGGACTTTTTGTCCATGGGAAAATGACAAAGGACTTTACAGAAAGTCCGAAGGAATTCCTTCAGACAATTTGTCCAAAAGAATTCATTCAATGGAATTGAAAAGGGCTAGTCCGAGTAATGAAGGGAAGAGACAATTCCCGCGGACATTTTGTCCGCGGGAAAGTGAAGTAACAAAAACCCGAAGACAAGAATTCTTTCGAGAGGACTAATCTGAAGGAAATAGACAGGAACAAAGGCAAAGTCTAAGACAATTCCCGCGGACCTTTTGTCCGCGGGAAGATGAAAAGAATAAGCCCGGGGGAAAAGAGAATAGAGGCAAGGTCCGAGCACAAGACAAGCCAAGCAAATACAGGAAAAGCCATAACACAGAAGGGCGTGAAAAAAAAATGCACATAGCAAAAAAACCGAGAACAGAAGGTTGAGAAATAACAAGGTTCAATCAAAACGTGTCTCTCACTCAGCAAGATCCGTGTCCATGCAAGCAAGGGCTATTTACAGTGGACTGGTCAAAGCTTTAGTTGACTATTTGACCGAAATCACGATTCTCCTTGGTTTTCATGCAATCCAAAGCTTTCAACATTTCAGGCAGTTCAAGTGGCGATCTCCATCTATGATGTGGAGTAGCTTTTCATGCAAGTGGAGATCATTGGAGTTTGACTGGTCTTGAGTTGGAGTTGACTGGACAAACTTGTTACACATCTTCCTGGTTTTCCATGCAAACAGGGATATCTCTTCCTCCAGCGCAGCTTTCAAAAGAATCAAATGGAGTTCCTTATTTAGAGATTTGGCGTAGTTTTCCAAGCAAAGGAGAAGTTTGACTTTCAATGGGCCCACCATTCATTATTCTACGCCAACCTTGGATTCATGCATGTTTGTAGACTTTTGGAGAGTGTATTGTTTATTTTTCAAATGTTAACCTTTCAAACTTGGCCTCACCGTGATACTTCTACGCCAAAGTTTGGAAAAGCATGCATTTTTGTAAAAGGAAAAGATTTTATTGAATATTCTAAATATTGTAAAAGGTGTTAAGTCTTGAATTAATTAACCAAGACAAACCCTTTCCCCTTTTAGAACTACAGTTAAGGCTATTTCAGATTTTGGAAAAGCTTATTTATTGGCTTAATGAAGCCATTTAGAGGGATCCCTAAAGTTGGAAGGAAGAAATTATAAGTTGAACCATTCATCAATAAGGAAGTTATTGTTCTGAATCTGAGTTTTGACAGAAGATAGTGTGTAATTTAATTGTGCATCAACGTATAAGTGAGATTTATCTCCTTTTACAAGTCCCTTCCTCACCTATCTCTCCTTTTCTCACCCTTTTGCAGGGCATTTGAAGAGGTTTTTAACCCTTCATCTGAAATATTTATGCTTAAGGACAAAATTATAGATTTCATTTGATTATATGTGTACATTGATTTCAGTAACTTTAGAGGGTTTGGACAATTCAGGCGTATCACCCCACTTTAAATTAAAAAAAAAATTAAGTTTCCTTCCTCTTGTCAACCCAAAAATCACAGTAATCAAATTTATTGAAATATCTAAAGGGAACCAACCCTCTCTAGAGGTTCTTCTCATCAAAGAGTCACCCACACTCTGAGAAGTTCCAATTGTATCAGCTGGAGTGAGGGTGTGTTTGCATACCTTCAAGCAGTGTGCACTACAAAGTGAGAACAAACCCCTCGTGTGGAAACAAATTCGGATGTATAACAGAAAATCAGCAATGATGCCAAAGGAGATGACAAATTCCAACATGTATATGCATGGAAAAATAAAGCTTCCCCTCATAAGACATCATAGACCAGTCCTACTAACTTTTTCAAAGCTCTAAATCGGCTATTCTCATTGGGTATTGAAGGCGCCTAGGATGTCCAAAAAGTCTTTGATCTGCCTCACTTCTCTGCCCTAAAAAATAGGAACAATTTACACTGAAAAAAAGAAAATTGCAAAAACTGCTGAAAAGGAAAAGCATATGTTTTCTGCAGTGGCAGACAACTAAAAACCAATGACCAGATCCAAAACCACTAGAGACAAACCAAAAGGAGGTCAAGATAACATGTAGTAAGTTTTCACAATACCCACTTCAGTCAAAAAGAGAAAAATGCCGGCAGGAAACAGTATAGATCTATTTGATGACAATTAGGATTTCAAGGACCGTCAATCCCAGATCTAGGACACAGAGGAACCTGATAAAGTCCTAGAGAAAATCATAGGAGCCTCAAACAACGCCATGTCTTTTGAATGTGTGTGTACTCAGAGAATATCAAATAAATAAAGGCCTTTGTGTTAGCCATAAACGCCGATGAATAGGGTTTCCTTTAGATGCATGGTAGTTTCTTTGATTTTGGTAATTTTTTGTGAATTTGCTCGACCCTAGAATTTAAACTCTGTTTGGTAATATCGTACAGAGTAATATCAAGACATAATTGCTATTGATGTTTACATTTTGTTACTACAATTTTTTAAATGCTTTATAATACAATGATTTTGCACTTTACGAAGAAAAAAAAACCAAGCAAGTTGGACACAATGCTGTTGTGCTTGATTGTCCACCACATCTTGGGTTTCATCTTGTTTTCAATATTTAATTACTTTAACCTTAATCTCCACATATGCTAGAACAATCAACCCCATCAATTGAGCATCCTAAGGGACTTGAACCGGATTGCATTATTCCAAATGAGCATGATCAAATTATAGAGTGCAGGTTAAAGCACACTATAACCAAGCCATTCCTCTATTTCGCATTACCAAAGCAACCTAAGTGGTACCTTAAGGAGAATATCCAACAAAAGTTTCCCTTTTTATTTACAATTAAGGAGAATATTGGTACCTTAAGGAGAATATCCAACAGAGGTTTCCCTGTTTATTTGCAACCATTTGACGCAATGGGAACCATTGCTCACCCATGGAGATGAATGATCTCGATTATTCCAGCTGAGCATGATCAACTTATAGAGATCAGGTTGAAGCACGCTATAACCAAGCCATTCCTCTATTTCGCATTACCAAAGCAACCTAAGTGGTACCTTAAGGAGAATATCCAACAGAAGTTTCCCTTTTTATTTGCAACCATTGATGCAATGGGAACCACTACAACCAAGCCATTCCTCTATTTCGCATTACCAAAGCAACCTAAGTGGTACCTTAAGGAGAATGTCCAACAGAAGTTTCCATGTTTATTTACAACCATGGACACAATGGGAACCATTGCTCACCAATGGGGTATAAACGATCTCGGTGCCAAATTGATGTAGGAGCATCCGGGTTCACAAGAAATATTGCATCAACCAAAAACAATAGTGTTGAGCAGCAATAAGCAATGTTACAAGTATTGGGTGTTAAAAGGTTTGTGGTATCCTGAAATCACTTCAAGAGATCAGCGGTATATTTCAAATCATTTTTTTCTATCATTGTGGTGCAAAAGAAAAACATGCAATAACTTATATCAATTTTCTGATTAACGATCTCGGCGCCAAGTAGCAATAAGCAATGTTATAGGGTTTTGGCATTAAAAGGTTGCAGTATCCTAAAATCACTTCACAAAGTCTACAGTAATGATCATATCATCAAACCATTGATATAAGTTTCCGCACTTTCTTCTTTTGCACCGACATGCCAGAAAAATAGATACAGAGCTATAATTCAACCCAAAACTATAAAAAGGGCTATAAAGCACCAAAACATCTCAAATTTTGCAAGAAACATCGAGACAACCTTAGACAACAATCTGTCAAATCTAAACTTGGTGCACAATTACAATTTTGCGTGAAAATCAAACAATTGCAAAAGGGCTCTGCAGTGCCTCACATTTTGCAGGTAACATGGAAACAACCTTACCTGCAAAACAGAACATGGTGCACTATTACAATTTTTCTGTAAATCACAAAATACACTATA
Organism: Torreya grandis; assembly: GCA_037957365.1. NCBI lineage: Eukaryota > Viridiplantae > Streptophyta > Pinopsida > Cupressales > Taxaceae > Torreya > Torreya grandis. The sequence goes on from JARHVA010007386.1 coordinate 495,097, forward strand.
GAGCTCCACAACATTCACGTTATGTAGAAAACATTTTGACAGCTTTACAAGACCATCTATCAAAACAAAACATGGCACACGGTTATGGTTATAAGCCAAGCTATATAAACCTTGGAACAACCACATGACCGCTTTGTGTCAAGATGTGGCTTGCACAGGGTCAAATCCAGGGCTCACAGTCTAACAGCACTCTTGACAAGGTTTCTTGCACCTGTCAGAGATGCCTCATAACATATGGAAGCCAAAAAGTTACCATGGGAATAGAAAACGCCTCACAAATGGAAGCTGAAAAGTTGGGACTTTCATAACAATTCTTGTGGCCATGACTTAATAAGAAGATGAGTTCAATCAAAAAATGGGTTCGTCTCGACTAAGTTTTTTACTTAGCTAAAGGTTAGGCTCAACTAGCTAGAGGAGTTGACCAAGGCATGGTAGGAATAACTGGCGAGTAACCGCCAGGTGACCGGTTACTCATCAAGGTTTCCTCTTGGCGAATACTCGCCACTCGTAACCACGGAAGTTTGGAAAAAAATAAAAAAAGATGCTCGGCAAGTAACCGGTGGTTACTTGGCGAGTCTGTTGAACGGGACTCCCATGCGAAAAAAATGCAGGCAGCAAGCGGAAACGCGTCACAAACCCCCCAAACACTCCTCAAACGTGAAAAAAATGCAGATTTGAGTCTTATAAAATGCAACACACCTCCTCACTCTTCATTCACACAAGATTTGAAGCGTTCTAAGGCGGATTGAGAAGATTTGAGCAAGAAAGTTTTAGGTTAGCTCATTTTAATTTTTATATTTCTTATTTAAATTTCCAAGCATAGAATTGAATTCTAAATTAATTGAAAACATGTTAGAGACATTTGTGATGATTAGTATACAAATTTTAGGCATTCCATTTTAATTGCATACATTCCATGAATTTCCGTCAAATTCCATGCATTTTTTTAATTTTTTTTTTTTAATTTCCAAGCAAGTAAATTAATTCCAATGCAATTGAAAACATGTTTGCTACATAATTGCGATGCTTAGTATACAAATTTGATGAATTTCATTTTTATTACATTCATTCCGTGTATTTTCATAAATTTCAGGCATTTATTTATTTATTTATTTTAAATTCCAAGCATGTAAAGTTTTGTAATTTAATTAAATGCATGTTTGACAAATATTTTTGTTGCTTAGTATACAAATTTGATGCATCCCATCGAATTTTATGCATTTCCATTAAAATTTCATGTTTATTATGTATTTAAAATTGTTTATTATTCCATTAAATAACCGTTATAGATTATCATTATATTTTTAATTTGATCATTAAAATTGTAAATCGTAAATGCATTTTTGTTTCCGTTTTATAGTTTAACAACTATCATTTATTTATCGTATTTTAATTAATATTTTGTATTTAATCATTGATGTTTTTATTCTTTAAATTTTTTATGTTGATTTTAACATTGTTGCACTTTGCAGGTTATCCATTAGCAAGCAATGGCATCCAGTAGTGCATCAAGCTCACATTCAGTCAGTGGTATCCAGTCGGCTCCCCCCATGCTCGCACAGCTATATAGAAGTATGTTACGGGGATTGGAACGTCTCAGACGATTTCGATTTGCAACTTTTGTTCGAAGAGGATGTCAGGAGGCATCAATGGCATGAAGTACCATCTTTCATGCATTCATTGTCGTGACTTTACGCTTTGTCCCAATGTCAATGAAGAGACGAAACGAGAGATGATGGCAGAGCTTGCTTCATTGGATGAAAAAAATTGGAGAGGGCAAGGATGCAAGCAGCCCTATCAACGACCATTGGTGCCACATCAGTAGAGAAAGAAGTGACAGCGATGACAAAGATTGTGGGCTCTGGTCATGGTCCACGCAAGTGCCATGGTACATCTGCCGGACCTTCAGCTCAATTACACTCCTTTGTGCCTAGAAACAGTCATAGGGCACAACCTTCACTCCAAGCTACATGTGCAAATTTTTGGTACTTCAACAACCTTCCTTTCAACGTGGCGAGCAACCCGTACTCAAAATATTTGGTTACAGCTTTGATAGTTGCAAGGAAAGGGTACAAGGCACCCTCTCGAAAAGACTTGAGTGGGAAGTTGCTCAAGAATGCAGTTGAAAATGCAAAGTTGATGGTTGAAGATCAGAAGAGATTGTGGTGTAAATTTGGATGCACTATTCTTTCTGATGGATGGACAGATGGAAGGAATGGCACCCTGATCAACTTTTTGGTGTCTTCAAATGGTGAGCTTGTATTTTTGAAATCTATTGATGCATCAAATAAAATTAAAAATGCAAAAACTCTGAGTTTGATGCTAGAGGAGGTGGTCTTAGAGGTGGGCATCGAGAATGTTGTCCAAATTATTACAGACAATGCAACAGCATATGTGGCTGCTGGGAGACTTCTTATGGAGAGACAACCATCTCTTTTTTAAACACCTTGTGTGGCACATTGCCTTGACCTTCTTTTGGAGGACATCGACAAACTAGATTGGGTGAGACCAGTTGTGGAAGATGCCAGAGAAATAACAAAATATATCTATAATCACCCTTGGGTTCTCAGCTTGATGAGAAAGAACACCGAGAGAAAGGAGCTTATTCGAGCAGGGGTCACAAGGTTTGTAATGAACTTCCTTACATTGCAAAGTATTTGTAGTTTGTTGACTCGTTTGAAGCAAATGTTTGTCTCTCAAGCATGGATAAAGTCCTCTTATTCGAAGAAAGCTGATGGAGCGAATGTTTCGAAGATAGTTTTCAGTGAGGCCTTCAAAACGAAAGCCATAAAGATTGTGAAGGTAACTTGAAATTGATATTTAAATTTGAAGTTGTTTCCCTTGTTTTCAATTTTTTTTAAAGTTTTTCTTTTATAATTTATCTATAAGTTTGTAACACTAAGTCTAACTTTAATTTATTTGTAACTTTGTAGCTTTCAGAGCCTTTGGTAAGGGTTTTGCGATTGGTTGATGGAGAGCAAAACCCTATGGGATATATTTATGAGGCCATGGATAGGGCCAAAGAGGCAGTGCAGCATTATTATAGAGGGGATCTTGCCAAATTTGATCTCATTTGAGAATTAATTGATCGGAGGTGGAACAATCGCTTCCACCAACCTATCCATGCAACGAGGTACTACCTTAACCCCAAATTTTTCTACTCTAATGGCTTCACAGATACTAGTGGAGAGGTTATGGAGAGACTCTCAACATGCATTGAGAGTATGACCCCTAACATTGAAGTGAGAGACCTCCGTATTTTAGAGCTGCAGAACTACAAGCAGGCAAAGGGAAGGCTCTTTTCTTCAGCACTAGCCATCTAAGGGAGAACCATGCAGTCACCAGGGAATATAAAATGAAGTCTTTACTTGTAGTTTTACTTGTACCTTATCAATTACATATTTACAAATTTACAATTATTAATTTCTTAAAAAGTTTTGAATGTCTTGTTTGCAGGATCGTGGTGAGAAGATTGGAGTGGAAATACCCCAAATCTTCAAAGGCTAGCCCTCAAGATTTTATCTCAACCTTGTAGCGCTTCTGGATTTGAGCGCAATTGGAGTTTGTTTGACTCCATTCACACGAAAAAGCGCAACAAGTTGAGTCAACAACGGTTCAATGACTCGGTGTTTGTGCAATACAACTTTCGATTTCGCACAAAGAAGTTGGAGAACACATCGGAGGAGCCTATAGATCTAGATGAAATCAATCCCTTCAGTGATTGGATTACACAGGAGGAGGCCCCCATGTTCACAAAGGAGGAGATTGTTAATTTCGAGAGGCAAGCTATGGAGGGTGCAGCTGAAGCAGGAGCAGAGATTGGATTGGAAGGCATCCTTGGAGATGAGGCAAAGGCACAGGGACAGGCGCAAGCATAAGCAAAGGCAAAGATAGAGGTGGAGCCACAGAGGCAGGGGCAACGTTCTAGACAGAGCGAGGCGGATCAACCGAGTGGGAGGACTAGAGTTTCACAGCCTCCCTTATTTTTTTCAAAGGGCAGGAAAGAGAAAATTATAGATGATTGTAATTTGTACTTGTAGTCTTGTAGATTCTTGTACAAGACTATAAGTCTATTTGTACTTCGAGACTTTGTTGTATTCGCAATGTGATTTTGTACATTCTATGTATTCAAATCTAATAGAAACTATTTTCTCTATGTTTTACAGACTCATTGCATCTATTTTGTTTTTATAATTTCTAGAAAAATAATGTTATTTTTTTAAAATCGAGTATTTTTTGCCTTTTTTTGCCTTTACCAATTATTGCCAGTTATTCAACCGAGTGGGGCGAGTAACTGCCAATTGCCCATTTTGGGCCCTCGACGAGTACTTGCCCCACTTGGTTATTCCAACTATGGACCAAGAAATAAAGGTTGGTTCAACAGCTAGAGGTTTGTGGAGATAGAGTTACTCTTCGGGTACTTAGAAAACTGCAAGCAAAGACTTGCTAAAGAGTGTGCACATCTGATTAGATTTGTAGGAGTGAACCACGTCCATTAATGAACTGATATTGAACACTTCATGTGTTTTGTAAACCTGATAAGGTTGTAGGTGTTTGTAATTGTGTGAGCTTGTGTTGTAACCTCTCATTTAAGATTAATAAAGAGAAGAGTTTGTTGTATTCCACTCGCACATGGACTGTGTGTGTCCATTATTGTGTGTTGAATTCATAGGTTGCATAGTCTAAGGTCATTCTTCGTTGGACCCCTTAACCATGACTGCATCAATTGGTATTAGAGCTGGTAATAAGTCTAGGATGAATGAGAGATTGTTTGTCCTCCACTAGGTAAGAATGGGTAGAAGGCATTAGGGAAGTGAAAGAGATTTGTGTGTTATCCATCTTGTGTAAGTGGGTACAAACTGCAGATACAACCTCCATTGAGTGAAGAGAGGGTAGAGGGTGCATAGAGGTGTTATCTATCTTGTGTAGGTGGGTAGAGAACAAATAGTTGAGAAAGAGGTATGGAGAGTGTCATATTCCCAATAAAGAGATCGCTGGCCTTAAATGAGGAGATCGCTGGAATTAAGGAAAGGCTGTCATTAAAACAGTATTCATTAGATAACTATCAACATTAAAGGAGCGCCACACTCAAGGAAATCATTGTCATTAAAGGAGCATTGCACTCAAGGGAGGACGTCACACCAAATTAGTATTAATCAACATTAATTAGTATATTTCATTAATTAATAACAGCCATTGGAAAGTTGCCACTTTTGGGAGAGTCGCCACTTTTGGGAGGAGACATATCTTTTTAAAGGAAGGCTTAATGCTATAAATACTCCGCCTTTGTTTTGGAAGAAGGCATCCAATCATATTCATTAAAACATTGTAATTTGTACAAGCATCAACAAAAGCTCTTAAGAACGTAACCCCTTAATTGCAAACTTGATCTCAAGGACGAAAACCCTCCAAGGACGAAACCCCATGTGGATTAAATACTTTATTGTTCAAAAATTCTGAATTACATTCATTTTATCATATAAATTTATTTCAAATTTAAAAATCAATAATTCTTTTAAAAAGGATTTCTAAGAATCAGAATTTTTGCATAATATTCCGATTCGGAATATTATAGTGGTATCAGAGCTTTCCATCCTGTTAGCTTGCGGAATAAAAATCATATGCAAGATAACAATAAGAAAATTCCGTATTACAAAAGGAGAAATAAAAGAGGAGACATGGAAAATGATAGAAATATTGAGAGGGTAGATAAACTTATCCAAGGCCAAGAACAATTGGCAAATACGGTGGCACAATTGGCCCATACCATGAAAATGATGATGAATTGCAATACACAAAAGGCAGAAACTAGTTCATCCATTTTTGAGATCAAATGTAAAGCAAACACCACATCTTCATATCAGCATTGCCAATCAACATTCATTCCGAGAGAAGAACCCAACAAAGAAATTCCAAGATCATTTAATGATGATCTTATAACTTGCTTCGAAGCATATCAATCACTTTCGGAGGGAATCCAAAGAGGAATTACCCCTACAAACTTATATGGCCATGAGAAAAAATGGAGGGGCATCTCAGCCAAAATATAAACTGCAACATAGACAAAGGGATATGCAACATGCATTAGGCAAAATGTCACTATCACCTTTTGATGGTACAAACAAGTGTGCGGCTAGGGCATGAATACAAAAGCTGGACACGTATCTTTCGTAACGTCCAATGATGGAAGAAGATAGCATAAAATTTGCGACTCTCCATCTAAACAATATAGCCCATGAATCGTGGTTCCATGGATGGGTCACCCAAGGACATAGCCATATCAATTCATATGACGATTTTGCCAAACGATTGATCAAAAGGTTTGATAGGACAGATCCTAAGATCCATTTTAGGAAATCAGCACTATTAAAACAAAACAATAGTGTGGATGAATACGTGGCAGATTTTCAAAGACTAGCAGTAATGGTTCCCGACATATCTCAAAAAAGACTAGTATTATTCACGGAAGGATTAATAGAACCTCTAAAAGGCTTGCTCAAAGCTTTTACTCCATCAACACTTCAAGAAGCAATTAAGAAGGCCTTAGATTTGGAAGCTTCAACCATAAAAGGCAGAAATATGCCACCCATCCAACCTAGGGGAATTGGATCCGAAAAATCAATTCTATGAGCAAAGGAGACCAATACAAACAAGCGAACCTCAACCCTATGAGACACCAAAGTCCACTAAGTAATTGGAAACACGTAACGAATTAAGGAGAAAAAAGTTATGTTTTACTTGTAAAGACCCATGGACTCCAGGGCATTGTTGCTTGGGCAAAGGGCAAGTTCACTACATTGAGGTTGGCTCAGAAAGTGATACAGAAGAAGAAGAAATAAAATTAAACAATGAAAACCAATTACACATAATGGTGGAAGAAACCATGGAAAGAACAATTGCCACTCTCTCAGGAGCACCTCGATATCATCCATTTCGAGTAAGAAGAACATTGTGTGGACAAAGAATTACAGTCTTAGTCGATAGTGGGACTACCCATAATTTTATTGATAAAAAATTGGCTAAGAAAATCGGTCTGAAAACAGAAGAATTCAAGGGATTTTCGGTAACGGTTGCTGATGGATTTACTCTTTCGTGTACAAAGAGAATTCCACAATTAAATCTAACTTTGGGAGGATATGAAATAAACAATGACTTCTATGTCATTAATATTGGCGAAATAGATTTGGTTTTAGGAGTTCAATGGTTGCATTTGTTGGGTGAGTTTACCCAAAACTATCAGACAATGGAAATTAAGTTCCAATCAAATGGAAGGGAAATAGTTTTGAAAGGCATGGTCAATGGTAGCCCTCAAATAGCGACGACAAAAACAATGGAAAGAACATTTAATAAGGGGCATGTAGCATGGGCGGTACAATGTTTGATCACCTCCGCACAAGAACACGAAACACATCACGATGATATTCAACCTATCATCAAAAGGCATGCCAAGGTATTTGAAAACCTACCACCCAGACTACCCCCAGCAAGAGGCTTCCAACATATCATTGAGTTGGAACCTGGAACGAAATCAGTAATAACTACACCATACCGACATCCGAAGATTTACAAGGATGAGATCAAAAAGGCCATTAAAAAACTCTTAGAGATGGGTCATATTAGGCCAAGTGCTAGTCCATTTGCTTCTTTCGTCGTGCTGGTCAAAAAAAAGGATGGGACATTGAGAATGTGTATCGATTATCAAAAGTTAAATAAAAAGACCATCAAGAATAAATATCCGATACCCAGAATCGATGAACTACATGGAGACACCTTCTCAAAAATTGATTTCAGATCAGGGTACCATCAAATACGAATGTAGGAAGATGTTCAAAAAACAGCATTCCAATGCCATTACGGGCATTTTGAATTTCTAATAATGCCATTCGGACTTATGAATGCCCCAGCCACACTTCAATCTTGCATGAACCACATTTTTAGTAAACATCTAAGGAAATTTGTCTTGGTTTTCTTTGATGATATTCTAATATATAACAAGACTTGGGAAGAACATCTACAACTTTCAGACATGGTACTTGCCATATCAGAACAACAGTCCCTCTTTGCCAAGATGTCAAAGTGTGAATTTGGTATGACAAAAACTCTATAATTAGGGCATATAATAAATAAAGATGGCGTCCATGTTGATCAAGAGAAGATCCAAGCCATTATAAGTTGGCCTCCTCCTACCAACATGACCCAATTGAGAGGATTCATAGATCTTTGCACTTATTATAGAAGGTACATTAAAGGATTTTCACAACTAACAGCACCTTTAACCAATTCAACAAAGAAGGGATCTTTTAGTTGGACGGAGCTCGCTCAATCAGCATTTGAACACCTTAAACAAGTGATGAGTTCATGCCTGGTTTTGGCAATACCAGACTTCTCATTACCCTTCGTGTTGGAATGTGATGCGTCAGGCGAAGGTGTTGGTGCGGTTTTGATGCAGAATAAGCATCCCATTGCTTTTGAAAGTCAGAAACTCAAAGAGCATGAGTGGAGATATTCAATCTATGATAAATAAATGTTGGCTATCATGCATGCCCTTGCTAAATTCTGGCAATATTTGGTATGTGGAAGATTTGTGGTCAAAACTCATCACAATAGCTTGAAATATTTCCTAGAGCAAACGGACTTAAATGAAAGACAGTAAAAATGGGTTAGTAAGATTCAAGCCTTTAATTTCGACATTGAGTATGTTAAGGGTCAAAATAATGTAGTGGTCAATGCTTTATCAAGAAGACCACATTTATGTTCCATGGTAGAAATTACAGCCGATCGAAAAGCATTCATAATAGCAGAATACATTAAGGATAAGTGGGCCAATGCAATCTTAGAAGGAAAAAATGAAGATGAATTTTATAAAGTAGTAAAGGACCTCATTCTATACAAAGAATTTTCTTAGTGATCGGTTCCAAAATAAAGCATAGAATCCTTAAGGCCATACATAATGACCCATTAGCAGGACATCCTTGTTTTGTAAAGACATACAAACAAGGGATCATTTTTTTGGAAAGGACTTAAAAGTGAAGTCCTTAAATACATTCGAAAATGCACCACTTGCCAACAAAACAAAATAGAACATAATTTCCCTGTTGGATTATTGCAACCTTTGCCTATCCCTAATCAAAAATGGGAGAGCATATCTATGGATTTCATTTCGGGACTACCCACGGTGCAAGGACAAAGCAACCTTTATGTGGTCGTGAACTGATTAACAAAATATGCTCATTTCTTTCCACTTTCCAAGAAGTATGATGGTCCTATGATAGTGGAATATTTTTTAAATAGGATTTTAGGCTTCATGGACTACCAAAGAATATAGTCAGTGATAGGGATACTAGGTTCATGAGTGCTTTTTGGCAAGAGCTTTTCCAATTGGCAGGTACTGAGTTAACTCCAAGTACGAGTAATCATCCTCAAACGGATGGTCAAACGGAAGCCATAAATAAATGGATTGAGGGGAACTTAAGAAATTATGTCATTGGGCAACAAAATGCTTGGATCAAATGGTTATACTTGGGTGAATTATGCTACAATACTTCTCATCACATGTCTATCGGAATGTCACATTTCAAAGCATTGTATGGATATGATGCTAAAAATTTGGTAGATTTGATCATCCCAGATAGTAGGGTTCCCGGAGCCAAAGATTTAATACAACATCAAGATATCTTAATAACTCTCAAGGATAATCTTCAGCATGCCCAAAATCAGCAAAAGTTGTATGCGGATCAACATAGAATAGAAAGGACTTTTGAAGTTGGAGATGTATATTTAAGGTTACAACCTTATAGACAACCCTCCCTTAAACAAAGTGGTGCTGAAAAACTCAAGCCTCGCTTTTACAGGCCATACTAGATTATAAGAAGAGTGGGAGAGGTAGCATACGATTTGAATTTACCGAGGCACACTCGCATACATAATGTCTTCCATGTGTCTTGTTTGAAATGAGCACTTGGACAACATATTATTCCTTCTATGAAATTACCCTCGATTAATGAATAAGGTAAATTGATTCTCATACCGGAGACTATTCTTGATACGCGTGAAAAGAAGTTAAGAAATCGAAGTATCAAAGAATATCTAGTTCGTTGGAATAATTTGCCAATAGAAAACACCACATGGAAAGGAGCGACCATCCTAGAGCATCCCAACTTACAATTGCTTGAGGACAAGCAATTTGCGGAAGGGAGGTCTGTCATATTCCCAATAAAGATATCGTTGGCCTTAAATGAGGAGATCGTTGGAATTAAGAAAAGATTGTCATTAAAACAGCATTAATTAAATAACTATCAGCATTAAAGGAGCACAACACTCAAGGAAATCGTTGTCATTAAAGGAGCGCCACACTCAAGGGAGGACGCCACACCAAATTAGTATTAATCAACATTAATTAGTATATTTCATTAATTAATAACAGCCATTGGAAAGTCGCTACTTTTGGGAGGAGCCATATCTTTTTAATGGAAGGCTCGACGCTATGACTACTCTGCCTTTGTTTTGGAAGAAGGCATCCAATCATACTAATTCAAACATTGTAATTTGTAGAAGCATCAACAAAGGCTCTTAAAGACGTAACCTCTTAATTGCAAACTTGATCTTAAGGACAAAAACCCTTGTCATCATATAACCCAAGGACGAAACCTGTTGTGGATTAAATACTTTATTATTCAAAAATTCTGAATTACATTCATTTATTATATAAATTTTATTTCAAGTTTAAAAATAAATAATTCTTTTAAAAGGGATTTCCAAGAATCAGAATTCTTGCATAATATTCTGATTCGGAATATCACAGAGAGGTGTATGACCTACGTAGGTTAGCAATAGAAAGGTTGCAGCAAAGGGTTAGATGTGTGTGTAAACAGTTGCAGAAATGGCACATAAAGGACCCCCTGGAAGAGGAGGAAGAGCAGTAGAGATGATGAGAGGAATCCAAGTGAGATTGGATAATATGGAGACTGCACATTATAGAAGAACTATTGTTGTTACAAATGAAAATGAAAATAAAAATGAAGGAGGAGCCCCAAAAATTCAATTTGGAGATCTTCTGGATGACCCAGAGAGGAAATTGTTCAAAGCCATTGCCATGATGGGAAGCAAGCCAAGGTTAGACACTCCTAGCTATTTACGAAGTATGTGTCCTGAAGATCTAATTGATTAGATCATGGAGATGGAGAAGTTCTTTGACTATGAATCAATGGAAGACCTCAAGAGAATAAGGTTTGATTGCATGAACTTGAGGGGGCATGCATCTTTATGGAGGAATCATGTGCAGCTGGAAAAGAAGAGAAGGAAAATACAAAATCAAGACTTGCAGGATGATGTTTGCAAATTCGAAAGTTAAGTTTTTACCTTCTAATTATCAGCTGGATTTGTTTAAAATGCTGCAGAATTTAAAGCAAAGAGATATGAGTGTAAGAAATGACACGAAAGAGTTTTACAAGCTCACAATCCAGGCTGATCATGTTGAGGATGATCAAGATAGCAAGGTTTGTAGATGGCTTGAGGTTTAGCATACAAGATGAGTTCGAGATGGATAAGTTGTAATTAATAGAAGAAGCCTTTAAGGGACGTTGTCAAGAAGGCAACTAAAAACAGCAAAGGCTAGGAGCAGCATGATAGAGTTTAGAGACATGTAAGGAGAGGACAGCTCTTCTCCATATGGGGAAAATGAAGAGGAAGATGAGGAGTTTTATACCTCATGGTAAAGTGAATGTGGTGAAGCTCAAGAGGATAAGTGGACATTCCATGGAGATTGTTATAAATGTGGTGTGTATGGGCACAGGGGATTTGAACGTCCTCAAAGAAGGTGTGAAGCAAGTGGAAGCCAAGGGACAACAAGGCTGTCATGTTATCAATCAGCAGAAGATGAGTGGGAAGAGGATGAGCAAGAGTCTTCTGAAGTTCAGTTGCAGCGAAGAATGAAGATGTGAACTTGATGGTGAAAAGGACCCTGAAGAAACCAAGGAAGCAAGAGGAGCCATGGCAAAGGAGGCATATTTTCAGAACTGTTTGCAAAACAAGAGGTAAGTGGTGTAATGTTATTGTTGATAGTGGGCGTACGAATAATTTAGTCTCCCTTGAAGTCATATATAAGCTGGAATTGAAGTATACACCACACCCCAAGCCATATAGGGTGTCTTGGTTGTTGAAAGGGCATAAAATTACCATATGAGATCAATGTGAAGTGGATGTGAAAATAAGTTCATATCATGATAAGAGTTTTATGTGATGTTTTGCCTGTAGATGCATACAATATCGTGTCAGGGAGAACATGACAGTTTGACACTAAGGTTAAGTATGATGGAAGAATACAATGTAGTTTCAGTTGAGAAGAACGGAGAGTTGGAGCCTACTTCCACTGAAAGAAAAGAGTAAATTCAAAAAGCACCACAGTCATTTGGTCTTGTTGAATACAATAAAAGAAGCTCTAGAAAAGGGGAAGAAGGAATGTGCATTTGCAGGTCATTATGCATTTCAATTTGTGGATGTAGAGACAAGGGAGATTAAAGAGGTGTTTCTACAAGCATTAAAGACACATGAAGAAGGAGAGATGGCAGAAGACAAAGCTCAGAAATTGTTGATAGAGGTTGATCCAAAGGGAATTTGAACAAGGGAGTATGAAGAGTGTCACACATGTGACATACAGGAAAGGAATGAGATGGAGCAGCCGATGTTGTTATCAGCCCAAGCATGTGTAGAGGTGGATGAGATTACCACAAAGATCTCATTGAAAGAAGAACATCACAAAATTGCAGCAAGTGATGAAGAGGATGAAGAGAGGATAGAAAGGACAACATTTCTAAAAGAGATGGATGATCTTTTGAAAACATCTTGAAGACAGAAATTGGAGAAGAAGATGATGTTCCAACAAAGGTAGTGGATTTGTTTGACATTGCAATGAGGGCGATAGATGAAGAAGACATGAAGACTATCATAGAGATAACAATGGAGGTTATGGGTAATCATATTGATGCCCAAGGATATGTTGAATTTTTCAGCAATTGAGCTAAGAAGAAGGAAGAATTGGATATGGTATACTCTTGGAATGAAGGAGTATGTAGCATTGAAGACACTTGGTGGAGGCGGACAAATGGAGATGGATCAAATTCCACAAGAGGATGGAATTGAAGAGCGAGTGCTAATTGGAGGAGGTGGACAAACTATGTCCAACTAATGGGCAGGGTAAAGAGAAGGGTGATCAAAGTTAGGTGGAGGAGGAAGGTCTATAGTACAGCAGGTGGCTAAAAAAAGAGAAAAACGCATAATGATAAACTTCACAAGTGCCTAACAAGGTGGTATGGGAAATTGTGGCCATTGGCCAAGAGAATGATTCTATTACTCACCCTACCTTTGTGTGTTGAAGCTCACAAATGTTTCTACCTTGGGTGTATGATGCAAGACCATCTGCGTGCACAAGCAATCTTGCATCAACAAAAAACAAGAATAGTGTTAAATAGCAATAAGCATTGTTACAGGTCTTTGTTGTTATAAGGTTTGTGGTATCCTAGAATCACTTCAGGAGGTCTGCAGTATCTTTCAAATCATCACACAATTGATATAAGTTGCCGCACTTTCTTCTTTTGTGCCACAATACCAGAAAACTTTACATGGAGTTGTAACTCAACCCTAAACTCTAAAAACATCTACAGATCACCGCAACAACTCAAATTTTGTAGATGACATCTAGATAAACTTAGAAAACTATCTGTCAAATCAGAAATTGTCACGCTATTACAGTTTTGCGTGAAAATCCAAAAAACACTACAGGGCCCTACAACACCTTAAGGTTTTAAAGTAGCACCAAAACAACATTACAAGACCGTCTGTAAAAACAAAACATGGCACACTATTACGGTTTTCTCACAAATTGCAAAATACACTACAGGGCTCCACGACATCTCGCGTTATGCAGACAACATTTTGACTGATATTGAACATTGCATGTGTTTTGTAAGCCTGGTAAGGTTGTAGGTGTTTGTAATTGTGTGAGTTTGTGTTGTAATCTCTCATTTAAGAATAATAAAGAGGAGTTTGTTGTATTCTGCTGGCTCATAGATTGTGTGTCTATTATTGTGTGTTAAGTTCATAGGCGGCACAGTCTAAGGCCGTCCTTCATTGGATCCTCTAACCGTGACCGGCATCACAAGTCAATGCCAGCCACACCAAAAGTCCTCTGCCTCAGCACTCGGCACAAACTCAGCAGTGCCATACCAAATGAAGCTAATTCCAGCAACAACATCCAGGTCAATGCCAGCAGCTGAAACAATGTAATACTAGGGCCAACAACGGCCTGGCACCAAACCTTTGAATCAGTACACCCATGCATCTTCAGCCGATACCAAACCAGCCTGGTGCGCATTACAGATATAGTCTTGTAACCAATAAAAATTGAATGAATTCAGCCCTCCCAACCGCTTTCTCTCTTGGTCTGTATCCAATGTACCATACAAGCAGATATAACTTGGGAATAAATTTGGACCCTAAGCTTCCAGGATTCCATCATAGTGTGCAGACTTTTGCCTACCACAACTCAGAGGTTAAATGTACACACTTCCTCAATAGGAAATGAGAAATAGTTCTTAGAATAAGCACACTCTGTTAAGTTTTAAAATTTTATTCTGTTTAATGTTCAAGTTTCCATTCTTACAACATAAGGATTCACATTTCTTATGCTGTTCCCCAGATTTCTCTTGGGATCCAGATCAAACATGTAGCTAATTGTAAAGTTGCAAGGAAAAATACGAAAGGGAATGCCAACAGACGTGATTCCTAGGATTACAGAAAATCAAGGCCGAGAAGCTAAATATGGAGATATCTTCACTTTTCTGCATAGTTCACTGATCTACCTAGAATTCCAAACATTTAAAAGTATTTTATTCTCTGCTCAAAGTGCTCTGCTCACCCAATCACTATAAAGCAACCCAGAAAATTGCTGGAGCAATTAGGAATTCATATAAGAGATCAAATTCAAGTTAGCTGGGCCAAAGAATGGACAGAGCGGAATCCAAGATGCTATCATTGACTACAACTCTTGAAAGGGCGGGAATGGGAGCACTTGAGTTGATAAAAGAGGCACAGAACATGATGACATTCTGGAATATACTTTGGATAACAAACGCAGCTAAACAGATTCTGGCTAAGCTTGACATGAGGATTTCCAGTAGTAGCTTTATTTTAATTTTTTCGATTGAACAGTAAGCTAACTCTATGTAATTAGTAATTTTTTTATTGTTTTAGCATAGCAGATGAATTTTGGAAATCTAGATGTAACTGACTTACCAGAAGAGAAAATCAACAGAATCTCTTGATAGCTTACTATAGCGCTCATCAGAACTAGAGAAAATAAACATTCTACAGACCTCCATATTGTTTCTAGCAATGTTATTTCAGGAAATCCTGTTTAATGGATGATTAAAGCTCAAATCGTTATTATTTTTTGAAGGCTTTGCACATAGTTAAGAAATGCACAAAATTAGATTGGGTTGCACCCTTACATTCCACAATTCTGGTTGAATGAATTCAGGAAATTGCTCAATATCGCAATGCAAACTAGTAATGTATCAGCTGGAAATACTGAAATTGAAATGTCCCTGTTAAGGCTGAAATTGAAGCAATGGGGGTTTCTCAACAAACCCTAACAACACACACAAATTTCTGAATTCTTTTTAAACCCTAAATACCTGAAAAATTGCAGAATGCTGAAAGTGCCAAATTAGGGCACTAAAATAATATTTTATTCCTCCATAAATTATAGAAAAATTATCAAATATTGCAGCCAATATCATCCATTGAAAATCTGATTTTTAGCCATCAAAGAGCTGGAAAATTATGACAAAAATACTGAATATGTATTGGTAGTTGTTCAACATCAAATTGGCTCAAAATAGGCCTTGAAATCCACTCGCCCAACCCTAGAAAGGGTTCGTTGGTCTTCAATGGGGTTCGTTGCAACCCGAAGCAGCTCACTGCCCTCTTTTCTGCTCTTCCACCTACTCGCCAAACCCTCCAATGAGGTCGCCACCCTCCAAGAAGTGTCCTTATCTGCTGCTGCAATCAAAATGGTGTTCAATACACCTTTTGACGAACAAGTACTTTTAATACAACTCCCGGATGAAGTTTCTCTAGCTGAATATTAAGGGGTTTCATCCTTAATTTCAGTCACCTATGAAGGTTTTTGTCTTCAAGGTAATAAGTCAAGCTTTTCATGCTTCAACTCAAAATCTCAATTATCATAATATGCATACCCTCCAAATGATCCTCCACTTTCTTTTATATCCATTCCCCCAAGGGGTGCTTTCCATTTTGGAGGGCAGACCTTTTTCAAATATTAAAAAGAACACTCCTTATAATCCACTTAAGTGGCTTGGACGCCCATGACCCTTAAAAGACCACAACTTAAGTGAATTTTATAACAATAAAGTACTTTTACAAATGTTCTTAAAAAATCCAAAATGTTTCCCTTCTTTTTTCCTTTAGCCCTTGGAAAACAAATCAAGGCTAAGGGTCTTCAATGGCTCCACGATCAAAAGGGTGACATGACAATCCTCCCCACCCAATATTGCTTGTCCTCAAGCAATAGAACATCCAAGGGGCTACCCAACTATTGGCTTCACATCAATCATGTCCCTTGCCTCCTCCCATGGAAGGAAAGTCTTATATTGAAGCCTTTTTCTGGTGTACCTGAAGAAATTTGGCTGCCCACCCAAGCTGGAAATGGTACAGCAGCAGCACATATTCCTCCTTTCCCTTCCCATTGAGGCCTTGTACCCCAGGCATTCCGAAAAGATGATGAGAAAAGAAGAATCCTCTGAATTGGCAGTATTATAGAGGCTGGAAAAGTTTGTTCCAGCAAGAAGTTGGCTGGAAAACTAAGCCTTGAGAGTCCTCGTGTCAATACCTACACAAAGCACAAACGTGTTAGTCAAAATGGAGGACCTTTCTCCTCCATGTTCCATGCGGGGGTGGCTCCCTTCTCTTCCCATGCTTGCATACTTGATCAAGTTCTTCACATAAGGAGTGGTTGGAAACATGTGTGTGGATGCCTTAGAGGGCATAGGGGGGCTGTCCATGTTGTTCACACACTCCAAAACTGCCTCTAGACTGACTTTCACTATCTAGAAGAGCTGGAAACTCCCTCACATTGCTTGAACCCCACACCTTGCCTTTTAACAACAAACAAGGGCTCACATATACAAAAGAGATGGTGAAATCAATCATTTCCCTTGTGATTGATTAGCTGTGTATGCAAAAATCAGACTTCTTTTGACTCCTTAAGAGGAACTCGGTCAACCAAAACTCACCTCCACGGAGTGTCACCTTGCAATCAGCCTTCCCCATGCAACTGGGGACCCCAAACTTACAATAAATGAGCTGGAACTGTTATGGACAGCGTGGTAAAATAGAGTACCATGCCTGTCCCTCATGCCCTTTATTCTCCACATGTGTGCCTTGAAGAGGGTATTCTTTTGTAGGGTCTCCACATACCTCTCATGGCCTTCAATGGACTCTAAAGTCCCATCCATGGCCCAAAGATACGGTTTACCCTCCTCTATGCAACAATCAATTTCACATAACTTGAAAACCATACCTTCCAAATAGAGTGACCAGCCTTCCCATGATTCCAACACGCATGTCTTTTGCCTTCTTTTTCTTCCTTTCATCCCCTTGAGAGGGAAAGTTGTTGTGGTTTATAAACCATTCTCAAATTCTATCAATTACATGTTCTCCCTCCTAGTATGTCTTTTCAAATTGATTTGTACATACAAGCTCAACCCTTGCTGTCCCAACAAAGAATTCACACAATGTAGAGCACTTACTATATTTGCAAAGAGCCAAAGTCCTTTGCCTTGGAAGGGCTGATCCTGAGTTTCCAAGTTCCACTTTCTTTTGCAAACCAAAGGCCCATCTTCCCCTACCTTTACTGAATTTGCTAGAGGCTGAAACCTAAGTTGCCGATACGGATACGGGTACGAGTATCAGATGCGGAAATACGTCGATTTTTTTTTTGTGGTTTGGATACGGCTGGATACGGCCGTACAAAAATATATATATAAATTTAAAAATATAAAAATATAGCCATATAAGCAAAATTAACCACATAATATGCATAGAGGAAACAAAATAACTTCAAATAAGTTATATAACCACAAAATATATACTCTATTTAAAAACATATTTTAAATTTTTAAATTAATAATAAAAATTAAAAAGTTAAAAGAAATAATTAATAATAAAAAAACTAAACTATATAATAAAAATTTAGTTTATAATTTAATAAATTTATAAAATATTAAAACCCTAGGGCCTAGGGAGTTTCAATTTAGGAATTAAAAAAAAACGAAATTTAAAAATGGAAGAGTGGAAAACCTTATGCCCAGCAGGCAAGGCGGCAGCCGGCAAGGAGCCCGTAGTCGTGCAGGGCACAGTCACGCAGGCGCAGGCGCAATCGCGGGTCGCGCGAAGGCACGGAGGGAGGCGATAATAAAAATTTAGTTTATAATTTAATAAATTTATAAAATATTAAAACCCTAGGGCCTAGGGAGTTTCAGTTTAGGAATTTAAAAAAAAACGAAATTTAAAAATGGAAGAGTGGAAAACCTTATGCCCAGCAGGCAAGGCGACAGCTGGCGGGGAGTGCGCAGTCATGCAGGCGCAGGCGCAGTCGCGGGTCGCGCGGAGGTAGTCGCGGAGGCGCGGTCACATTAAAAATACATTTAGGGTTTTCGTTTTTTGTTTTATAAAGTGAAAAAAAATTAAAATATTTTTTTATTCGGCCGATCCGCGGGGGATACGGCCAGGGTACGGCGTGCCCCCTGCGGATACGGTCGGATACGCCCATCCGCGGGGGATACGGCCAGGGTACGGCGTGCCCCCTGCGGATACGGCCAGGGTACGGCGTGCCCCCTGCGGATACGGTCGGATACGTCCATGGACGTATCCGACCGTATCCGCAGGGGGCACGCCGTACCCTGGCCGTATCCGCAGGGGGCACGCCGTACCCTGGCCGTATCCCCCGCGGATGGGCCGCGTACCGTACCGTACCGGCGTATCCCCGCGCTCCTAGGGCCTGCGAGGGACGTATCCGATAACGTAGGCTGAAACGAATCAATTTTTCCAGAATTTCTTGAGCATGATACATTCTAAATTTTCATAACAAACTCAGAATTTTCTGAGCATAACCTAAGCCTCTTCCCTATGCAAATTTCAGACATCCTTTTTTCCACAAACTGAAATTCGGTCTTATCATAAACTTGTTTTGAACCTTTGCTACCAGTATTCATAAAGTTCCTAAAACAAGAAATCAAATGATTTTTTATGTACCTTAGTGGATGCCCACACTCAGTTTTGGCCATTTTGTTGACTTCTTTTGAAGAACAATACTTTCTAACCTTTGACCCCTTTACCGAACCAATTATGTGATGAAACTCTACACGTATTGGAGCCTGTTCCAACTCGGAAAATGCAGCCTTCCTTGCTGCCCTTGTTGCCTTCACCAAAGGTCTCACATGGAAAATCCCTTCCATCACTTTTGAGGTCACCTCCAGGGGTGCCTTATCACTCAAGCCATGCAAGATTACCTCTTTTGTAGCAGTAAACATTGGAGAGAACAAGCTCGAAATGTGAGAAACAGCAATCAACAAGTTATAAATAGCCTTCCCATTGATCCTTGGATCATGATATTTATTGCTTACCACCAATTTCATGATTATCCAAACATTGTCCCTTCTTTAACAACATAAAATAGCATGTAAGTGGGCTGTATGGTGGCTGTAACAGTCATGAATTGCTCTATTTTCCCTCTCAAACAGCGATATGCACATTGTACAAATTGTACTTTGTGACCCCACATAGCAAACCCTTACATACACAACACTGATCAGGGTGTTCTCCTTCATACCATGGCTGTTAAAATGTTCTTTCTTGCATGGAGTCTGATTCATAAGAGCTGGAAATGAATCAAAAACATTTGTACATACCTGAACTTTGGCCAATGGTTGTACACTTTTGCCTTGCATGCTTCCCTTGGTCAAAACCACCTTATGTAGTATTTGAATTCTAGCAAGTAAATCATGATGCTTACCACAATTTGGAGTGGTTTGCATGCTCTTCATCATGCTCTTCACCTTATTGTTCTTTTTCATGATCCCAAGGCCTTGCCAACCTCCTTACATGGGTGTCAAAGGACTTAGAATTTGTATGACAGCAATGCTAAGTTTGTAAGTCTCACTTGGATCCCACATCCATATTGGGAATTTACAATTTCCCATCCTTAGGTTCTTTTGGAAAAATTCCTTTCGCCGTTTAGTGCCCTTCATCTCATCCTTGTTGTTAGCACAATGCTTATCATATAAGTCACAAGGTTTGGCTAATTTTTTGAATGAAGTTCAAAATTTGCCAAACTTTTGAGATGCCAATAAAAATCAGGAAAGTTTGTTAAGTTTGTGATTGTGAGGCGGGACAGATCTAGCATGGCACTGATGTGACTCTTTTGGTGTCTCTCGCGGTATCCCTATGTGGAATAGAACGTGGTTTTCGAAGAAGGCATCTGTCGCATCAATAGCGTATCTTAAATACTTATATGCAGGACGACAGCGTGAGGATAATCATTAGACGACGAGAGAACGGTGGTTGAATGTTTTTCGAAGAATAGGAAATATAAAGCAAAAGTCGCAGAGAAGGATGACGACCAAAGGCAAATGACAGAGGACATCAATGATTTTAAGAAGGCTCATGTGAATTGGACCATCCAACTCCATCATCAGTTTTGGTTGCGGTGGACACCTAAGCAAAAAACGGGACCTGCCACTCCATCTTCTTCATCTCAGAACATATACCTCGCCTCACAATGCTAACAAGAAAAAGAATATTTTATTTGAGGGTTTCATGACCAACCATTTAGGGCCCTCTTCCTCATGTTTATTTAATTGTTTTTGTTTTTATGTTTTATTTTTATTTTTACATTATTTTATTTGTTTATTTTTATTTTTTATTTTTTTATATTTAATATTTGAAAAAAAATGTTATTTATTTTTTTAATTTATATATATATATTCCGTTTATTAAATAATTTAAAAAAAAAATTAATTTTATATTTATAATATTATATTATTTATATTTTATGTATTTATGTTTATTATTGATATTTTTATGTTTTTTGTGGTTCGAACTTAATGGCCTTTTTTTTCCTAACTTTATGCATTGCCGAACTTGAACCGAATTCTATCCTCGTCGAACTCGAATTCGAACTCAAACCTTGTGACTTAGCGTATCATAATCAAAATAGGGTAAGAACAAAGTATGAAGGGAATGCAATGAACCCTTACCAAGAAGATAGTCACTTTGCTTACTTTCAAATGTGGATCTAGAAACTTCAGCAAGTTAAGACCGTCATGAGGAGTTAATGAGGCACTTCCCTCATGTGCATACCTCCCAACAATGTCTTCCCGAAGGTCCTCCTTACAAATATTATGCAAATCTGATTTTTCTCCATTTTTAAGATTATCATAGTGGTGTCTTAAAAACTCAACTCTTTTAAACTCTTGTAGCTGTTGTCTAGCTTGAAAGGCTTACCAATTTTGTCTCTTTTGCCCTCCTTAGCCACTCACACCTTTCTTGGGTCCTTGCTATAAGGACAGAATTTTCTCCTTCATTTAGAATATTTTTCCCTTCTACTAGCAACTCTCCTATTCTGCTCTAAAACCCTTGCTGAAAACCCTCACTTTTCTACTCTATTAGCTGCCTATCATCATGCTGAATTTTCACTTCGCTATCCCCAA
The DNA here is from genome assembly GCA_037957365.1 of Torreya grandis. NCBI lineage: Eukaryota > Viridiplantae > Streptophyta > Pinopsida > Cupressales > Taxaceae > Torreya > Torreya grandis. The sequence continues at coordinate 516,882 of JARHVA010007386.1, forward strand.
AATTCTGATTTTTGCAACTCAAAATTTTTATCATGCAACTCAAAATTTTCTGAGTTTGTTTGTTCCCTTTCCAACTGAAAAATCTTCTTTGGCTGCCCTACAAATTCTAATTTTTGAAGTTCAGAGATTTCAATACTTAGCTGCCCCAAAGTGTTGCTCAAAGGGCTTCAAGGTACTAATTTTCCAATTCAAATCTAATTTCTCTTTCCTTCTCACAAACTGAAATTCAATCATTTCACAAGCTTGCTTTGAACCTACATTTTCAGAATTCGTAAGGTTCTTAAAACAAGAATTTAAATGATTCTTCACATACATTAAAGCTTCCTCATACTTTTTTGAAACCAACTCTAATTTTTCCCTTACTCCAATGAAAGGAACAGCTGCAAATATATTATAATCAGAATTGTTACCCTTTGTAGATCTTAGAATATTACTGGGATCCCACACCTTTTGGCAACAACAATTATCAACTTGAATCAAGGGGTCCCCATGCCCCAAGTTGTAAACTGTACGCCTCCTTTTATCACCCTGTAATGACCCCGTTTTCAACATGATCATTGAGATATGGTGGTCTAGCTATTTTGTCATCTTCGTAAGCTATTCCAATTGGTAAGGAGATGAAATTGCCAAGGAAAATATCAAGTTGAGAAAAACTTTCTATTTTTGGAAAGTTATTATAAAATGACTTTTTATATGTCAAATGAATATTTGACTTGGGGAAATATTTTTATAATATTATAATAATTAAATAATAATTTATGGAGCCATCCCCAAAAGGAGCGACCCACTAGAGAGGGAGTCATAAGGTGAAAATTGAGGGAAAAAAAAGAAAAATAATATTAATAAAATATTATTATTTTATTAATTATTTTATTATTTCTCAAGGGAACTCCTGGGCTTGAAAAGCAAAAATAAAATAAAATATTATTATGTTGAGAGGAGATGGACTTGAAAAGGAAATAAAATAAAGTGAATTTGGAGCCTAGGTTGGAAAAAGAAAAAAAAGGCATTTTTAGCGTTCATTTGAGGGCATTGAGAATTTGATATTTGATATTGGATATTTTCCTTTTTGGCTGCAACTAGGGTTTCAACTAATTCTAAGGACAAAAACCCTTAGGATTTGAGAGATTGGACAAAAACCCGATTCTCTTCTTGAGGTGAATTTACTTTAGAATTCACAATTGGCCTTCAACGCATTTTCCACATTGCTTTTGTGTTGATATTGCTGGTTCATCATTGTGGCAGCCATGAAAGAGGGTTTATGTTGTAGATTTTGACATTTTATGGCAACTAGGGTTCGTGGGTGTTGGAGATTTTTGCATATTCTTCTATCGCAGCACCTTGGCTTCAATTTGATACCATTTTTATGGTGTTTTGAACAGATTTTTATTGCTGGATATTTGCATGCATTGTGGCATCTACGGTTTGAAGGGAAAAAGGGGTTTTGACCATATTTTAGGTCAAAAACAATTTATATAATTTTTTTAAAGTGGGTGACCAGCTTTGGGAGGGTTTTTGTTGGTTTGAAGGGAGTTTCAAATTTTGTTGAGGTCTGGAATAATTTATTTCAATATTTCTCTATTTGGGCGAAAGGGTTTGAAGGAAAAAATTGCATTTGTTGAACAAGACGCACCTAGGGTTTCATTCTTCTTCATTGGGTATCAATATCATCAATTTTGGCACATTTGACTTGCAACCATCCTACATCAACTACAGCAGTTAAGGAGCTCATATCAGTCATTGGAAATCCATTTTCAGTTATCTCATATTGGTTGTGGAGTCATCTTAAGGAGAACTAACGTCGGGTATGTCATAGATTACATTGTTATTCAAATATCTAATTTGAATAGGGTTTTGTTTCACTGTAACAGTCTGATATAACCTATATCAGACCTCTGTAACTTTGTAATCAGACCTGATTTAGTTGCAATAAAGTGGTTCTATTAGAGTACAATCATTATCTTTCATTTGTGCAATGTTTCCCTTTCATTTTCCATGCAATTCTATATGTTATGCAGTGAAAACCAAAACAAACAATCAGAAAACAAAAATCAGACCTTGCATGACAACTATTTGATAAGTTCCCAAGAAGAGGAAATTGAAAATTTTGGGTCTAAATTGGAAGGGATATTTCACACCCCTTTTAGCATGCTTCTTATGAGAGCAACAATTCTAAAACGACATAGTATGACACACTAAATTTGATATGTTACCAAGCTTTTCATACCTTGGGCTACAAACAACAAGCTTTTCCTCCTTTGGTGAAGTAGGGTCTATGGAAGCCCTTTTATCATTGTGATTCCCCATTTCTTCTTCAAATACATGTCTCTCCACATTGTTGTTCTGGAAATCAACAAACTATTTGTCAACTTTATCCTCCAATGATTGGGCTTCAACCACACAGTTCTCTCTCCCATCTTGCAAATTATACTTTCCTTCTCCTTTGGGCTTGTGCTCCATGATCTCTCTCTCTTCTCTCATCATCAAGGGAAAATCATTTTGTGATGATGAAACACTCATCACTTTTGCTAGTCTTTTTTCTTCTTCTAAAGAGAGCTCCTCTTGATACCTATTGCCCTTAGTTCCTTCCGATAATTTTGCATAGCTTGCAACAAATCATCCATGACGTCATCCATTGTCCTTTTCTTCATCCCCACCTTCTGAATGGGATCTTTATATTCCTCTTGTGACAAAAACCTAAGCTGTCAATCCATTGTAGTCACTCACACCCCACAGCTGGCCAAGAAATTGGCTCTAATACCACTAAAATGTCCCTTTTAGGGCTGAAATTGAAGCAAAGAGGGTTTTCCAACAAACCCTAACAACACAATTTTTTGAATTCTTTTTAAACCTAAATACCTGAAATTTTGCAAAATGCTGAAAGTGCCAAATTAGGGCACTAAAATAATATTTTATTCCTCCATAAATTATTTTTAAAAATATCAAATATTGCAGCCAATATTATCCACTAAAAATCTGATGTTTTAACCACCAACGAGCTGGAAAATTATGACAAAAATACTGAATATTTATTGGTAACTGTTCAACATCAAATTAGCTCAAAATAGGCCTTGGAATCCACTCGCCCAACCCTAGGAAGGGTTCATTGGTCTTCAATAGGGTTCGCTGCAACCCTAGGCAGCTTGTTGCCCTCTTTCCTGCTCTTCCAACTACTCACCAAACCCTCCAATGAGATCGCCACCCTCCTGGAAGTGTCCTTATCTGCTGCTGCAATCAAAATGGTGTTCAAAACACCTTTGGATGAAGTACTCTCAATACAACTCCTAGATGAAGTTGTCCTAGCTGAATATTAAGGGGTTTCATCCTTAATTTCAGTCACCTATGAAGGTCTACGTCATGAAGGTAATAAGTCAAGCTTTTCATGCTTCAACTCAAAATTTCAATTGTCACAACATGCATACCCTCCAGATGATCCTCCACTTTCTTTTATATCCATTCCCCCAAGGGGTGAATTCCATTTTGGAGGGAAGGCCTTTTTCAAATATTAAAAAGAACACTCTTTATAATCCACTTAAATGGCTTGGGCGCCCATGACCCTTAAAAGATCACAACTTAAGTGAATTTTATAACAATAAAGTACTTTTACAAATGTTCTTAAGAATCCCAAAGTGTTTCCCTTCTTATTTTTTTTTCCTTTAGCCCTTGGGAAACAAATCAAGGCTAAGGGTCTTCAATGGCTCCACAATCAAAAAGAGGATATGACAGAGATGTTGAGTCTGTCTAATACCAGAAATAAAATTTAGTCCAGCCATACAGTATACATCATGGTCTAGCTCTCAAAGGCTTTGACCTGCATTGTAAAGTCTATTCAATAGCTTTTATAGTTTTTAAATCCCTTTATGCTTCTTAGTATCCATATGTGAATGCACTTTTTTGCGTGTCTTCTTCCATGTAGCCACATTTTTCCTAGGCTATTCACTGATAATAGATCCCACTTCCAATGCAGTATGTTAGCTCTATGGAATTCTCTGTAAAGCCATAATTAGACTTTGCTTACAGACATAAGCATGAACTGCCTTATTCAGTTATTTGACAGGGCAAGGCCAATACAGACACAGAAGCAAAGAGTCCGTGTCAATATCAATATCATAGCTAATTAATTGTTCTGTCCATTCTTCTATCTCCTTTCTCTTTCCTACTTTCCAGTTTTAGAGTATTTAAATTGTTCATGTGGAATAACCCACAGGAGTAAAAGCCAAGGGCATTTTTTTTATTATAGATTTCGCATGGTTAAGTATAAAGGGTTGCAAATATCCTGCAGTTTCGTGTGTATGCCCCTGCCCTGTTGGGACAATGCTGGTTCTATTGCCACAAGACTTATAGTTGTTCCCTGCAGTGTTTTCTGCTTTTCAGGGTTTTAAACTGAGTCTGAAATTTGATTCCTTGTTCCGTTTTATTAGTCCTGCTCTAATGCAAGGGTTTTTGAAGGAAAGTGATACCAATAATGGTATGGTTCAGACTAAAGAAGAATTCCTGAGAGGTATGGAGGAAACATCCCGTTTAGGTAAAAGTCAGTTTAAACTATCCCTGAGAGGCATGGAGGAACTATCTCTGCCATTGGAATCAAAGCATCAAGCAGGATCGCTGAAGCAAAGACAAAGGCATTTTCGTGGAACCTACGTATTGCAGCAAGAGAAAAGTTTCCTCTGATTCCAAAAAATTATTTTAGTTGACTCAATAGAGACTAAATTTAGAAACCTGCTGAAGCCCAAGATTAAGAACCTACAATTCAAAATCGGATCTCTGATTCAGTCAAGGTAGAATGAAGCTGGATAGCCATGATGCATCGGCTTTTCTCTAAAGTCGAGAACATGTTGCCTGACTCTGGTACAACCTTAGTTACCAAAAACAAGAAATGTGAAAGGTGACAAAAAAAGGGGATTGTTTGAGGTTACACATAAGAAATGAATTTGAAACAATTTTCCGAACACATAAATATAAGTCACATTTATTAATTCAGAGAGAGAGTATTTCCACAGTCCATGAAGTAACTTGTTTAAGATTTCTGGATAAAACTGTGTAAGATATTTTAAAACAACGTTTCGGCTCACACTCCATGAACCATCATCAGGATAAGAGAATAGAATCATGATAGTTCTTGGAGTGTGAGCCAAAATGTTGATTTAAAAAAGCTTACACGGTTTTATCCAGAAATCTTTAACAAGTTACATTTAATGATTTTTGACAGTGACACACATAAAACATAACATGGAGACGTGATGAAATCAAAAGATGTATAAGCAATACATTTTATAAAATTAGGAAAGTGGATGCCTGATAACACAAAAACTTGCATTGATTTATGGTTTAAAAATCTATATACTATGTTCCTTTTTTAATTTTGTATCTTAAAAACAACTAGATCTTACCTTTACCCTTGTTTGAAAAGTATTGCATAACTTGGATTTCTTGCTATTCGAGATAACCCTCTTGGCCTCCAATACTTCGTGAGGTAAAATTTAACAAAAAGAGGAAGATTTAACAAGGAAATAGGTATCACAAATTTGGCATTTTCATTCTCCTTTACCACACGCACTTCCACATACCCCATTGAAATGTCATGGTGGTGTTTGTATGCAGTCTTTAATAGCAATAATAAATACCTTTTTTATTTAAATTGGCTGTGTTGGCACAACGGCCAAGTATTTTGGGGCCTGTCTGTAACATTTAGGTGCAGCCAAAAAATAGTTCAACCAGTTTACGAAAGCCATTGCCTGTTACAGCCAGGTTTTGGGCCCAAAAAACATGAAACATGACATGCCCATTGCGTTTCTTGCAACAGAGGCTACAACTGACACAAGAAAATGTCCATACTTCCATAAAAGCTGAAGTGTTGGAGGCATGAAGGTGGCTATGAACAGGACGGTTTAGCTCCTGGAAATGAGCTGACTGAAGAATTGCAGAATCTTTTGGTTTCTAATGGTACTCTAGATGATGAGGATCAAGAACACTGGCTAAAATACTGTCTTTTGTGATTTTATGAATATGCGTTCAGTATAGCATCTCTTTCATGCTTCTATGTAGCAAAATTTCATGTCATGAAGGGGTGTAGTTTTTGGTCATGACAGGATATAAATCATTCTCAAATTTTCTTTATTTACCTCTGGTATGGTGTTGAATATTGTTGATGTGCATTTACAGTAATATAGTTAGACAGAGAGATTTTAATAACGTCCACAAGACCAAAACAGTTTATGGGACCCACAGAACAGTAATGGGCATATAATTCTTATTACTTGCGCCCGTCTTCCTGCTATTTATTATTGTGCATCTTGTTCGAATTGTATTGTAGTTTTGTGGAACTCTGCTTTCAAGCCAGTTGCGATTGTCTCTGTAGTTTAATTGATGTTTACTATTAGGCTTTGACAATGTATAACATAGCAATCCCGCAATTGAAAGGGACCAGAGTCCGCCAATAGAAACCCTACTTTAATGAAGAAAGGGTTAAAGAAGAAGAATTAAGAAGGATAGGTTTGGTTACCGTATGATGTGATAACCATAGACATGACAGGAGCCTGGTGTGCTTGCCACGCAATTATTGGTTCAAACTGCTCGCTGAAACATGAACTCGTAGTCGTTGCCCACCCTCTGACCTTTCCATCCATGTGACCACTCCAAACATTGTTATTGGCAGCATCAGGAAATAAAGACAGTACAGGAGAAATATGAACAGATGCACGGAAAGGGGCTGTGTCTTCCTCTCCAGCGGCAGAGTAAGAGGATGAATAAACATCGTGTAAGTTCCACACTCTTATTCCACAATCACCGCCTGCCCACAATTGGCTATTACAAGAGCATATGACCCTTAGATCTTGACCGTTGCCCCCCTTGTGGGGAGGGGGCCTTATTTCTAAGGGTGCTGGCCTCCCTCCTTCCCTTGTCAACACCCCACCAACATCATCGTCAACTTCAACTTCCATTAGAATAGGGAATGTCCTCTCAAGAATTCAAATAAATATGCTGGCTTGGCTTGCCTAAGGGGTGAAGCCAAATAATGAAGAGCTCACGTCTCCAATGAAACGCAGGGAAGGTACCCGTTTCCAAACCCAAAGATGCCTCGATATTTTATACCAAGGCCCAGTTACGGAAAAGTAATTATGCTGCTCCCTGGTGCAGTACAATTGTGTCGGCTGCCCTTCAGAAAACAAAGGATGGGGTCCCATGGAGGGCGCTGTATTTTTCACGTGTAGGGGTCGATCCCATGGTTGAAAAAACGAACTGTTAAAAGTCAACTTATCATCTCAAGTTTGAGATTCTTGATATCGTTGGTTACCCGGTAGCCTTACTTTGCTCCCAGGTTTGTCTTTCCTATCTCTGCATTCCCTGTTGTGATGTGTATGCAACAAATTACAATATTATTTTATATCGTATGACCTAATTAGATTCACTAAACTTTAAAGGAACACTTATCACACAACACTAAAGGAGAGAATTCTAAAACTTCTAAGCAAATAATAGTATGCAATAATTTTAGTTGAGTCCGAGTATATGAAATTGTTAAGATATTTCTATATGCAATAATAAAAATAAATGAAGAAATGAATTCAATAATGAAATTTATGATGGTTATAAAGAGCTATGCTTTATAATATTTATATTTATAATTGGGAAAAATCACATCCATAATAGGGAAGGGTCACACACATTCGTTCCAATTATGTCGGCCTAATTAATAAGAATTAATAAATGAAATATAAAGGTTATGATCTCCATTCCATAACCTTAGTACTCATAAAGTTGGGGGTGTAACATGCCCTTCCCTTTCAGAAAAACATTGCCCTAAATGCTTCACAACTCATATTGTTATTGCATTAATTGTTCATCCTCCCATGTTGCATCTTCAACAGACAAATTCTTCCATTTGATGAGAAATTCATAAATGGCTTGGTTACGTAATTTGTTCAATCATGTCTCTATAAAAATCTCAGGTACTATAATGAACTTCCCTTCATCTAACTTAGGCAACTTGGATTAGACCGGAAGCTTGGGACCAGTTACTTTTTTCAAGCATGAAACATGAAAGATAGGATGAATTTTGGAAGAAGGTGGAAGTTCTAACTTATAAGTGACACTTCTGATCTGGGGCAGAACCTTGTAGGGCCCATAAAATTTTGGTATGAGCTTGATGTTCTTATGTTGTTTAAGTGATCGTTGTTTATAGGGTTGAAAGCGAAGGAACACCCAATCTCCTTCCACAAAATTCCTCTCACTGCGATGTTGATTAGCTTGTTGTTTCTTCCTATTTTGAGCCACAAGCAAAATCTCCTTAAGGACTTGAAGCACTTAATGTTGGTATTGGAGATGATCCTTGATCGCACAAGATTTGGAATTAGCCTGCAAATAAGATGTAGTAGATGACGAGGGATAACCATATAGAGCCTAAAATGGTGTCATCTTTGTCGTTGTGTGAAATGATGTGTTATACCACCATTCTGCCTATGAAAGCCACTTGGACCATTGTGCTTGTGTTTCTGAGGCAAAACAACATAAGTATCATTTGACACATTTATTCACAATTTCAATTTGTCCCTCTGATTGTGGATGATAAGATGAACTATGGGCAAGTTTTATGACCCACACATAAAATAGTTGAGTCCAAAATATGCTAGTGAAGATAGGATCACAATCACTCACAATTATTTTGGGAATGCCATGGAGTTTTTGTACCTTTTTCATGAATACTTCTACCATGGTACTAACTTGAAATGGATGAGAAATCTCACAAAAATGTGTGTACTTTGTGAGTCGATCCACAACCACTAATATCACGTCCATGTTATTTGATTTAGGTAGGTTTGTAATGAAGTCCGTTGATATTTCTTCCCAACGTTATGTTGGAATGGCTAATGGTTATAAGAGACTTGGGGTCTTAATCGTTTCTCCTTTATTTTGTTGACATATAAAACATTCTACCACAAATTTCTATACATCCCCCTTAAGGCCTTCCCAAACAAAATCCTTATTTATACGGTGATAAGTCTTTAAGAACCCAGAATGTCCTCCGATGGGTGAGTCACGTATTTGAGACAAGACACTAGCTTTCAATTATGAATTTTTACACAAAAAATTATCTTTGTACCATAATAAGTCTCCTTTCCAAACATACTTATCTACAAAATATGGGTTCTCTTGCAATTGTTGTATGAATTTCCTAGTTGGAATGTTTTGTTGCCACTCTACCCATGCCACTTCTACCCATTTAGGTTGTAATAGAGAAATAACATAAAGTTTTACTTCCTCTACTTCATGTCAAGAAAGTGCATCAACTACAATATTTTCCTTTCCTTTTTTGTAAATAATTTCAAAGTCATATCCTAGCATCTTTGTGACCCGTTTATGTTGCTTCTCTAAAGAAAGTCATTGCTCCAAAAAATACTTTAGACTCTTATGATCTATCTTAACTTTGAAATGCCTTTTTGTGAGATATTGGCGCCACTATTTAACTACGTGAATGATTGTTAACATTTCTTTCTCATATGTGGGCCTTACCAATTTCTTTCCTTTTAATTGTCAACTCTCAAATTCTAAGGGATGCCCTTCTTGCATTAGTACTACCCCAATGCCATGGCCAAAAGCATCACATTCTACCACAAATGTTTTAAAGAAGTCTAGGGTGGCTAGCATAAGCGTGGAAGTAAGAACTTCTTTCAATTGTTGGAATGATTGGGTGGATAAGTCTAACCATGAAAATGAATCCTTCTTCAATAATGTTGTTAAGGGTGTTGTTATGCGAGCATTGTTATGAACAAATCTTCTGTAGTAGCCTGTTAGACCCAATAATCCTCTTAAAACTTTGATATTTTTAGGTTTTGGCCAATTTTGGATAGCTAAAATCTTCTTAGGGTCCATTTTAACACCTTCATGTGATACCACATGTCCTAAGTACTCCACTCCCTTCACTCCAAAAGCACATTTAGATTTGTTTACATAAAGTTGATGGTATTCTAATTCCTTTAATATATTTTCTACATGTTGTAAATGTTCTTCCCATGTTTTACTGTAGATTAATATGTCATCAAAGAATACCAATACAAATTCATGAATAAATGGGTGGAAAATTAAATTCATGAGGCTCTGAAAAGTAGATGGAGCATTAGTGAAACCAAATTACATAATTAAGAATTCATTGTGACCCTCCTGTGTTCTAAATGCAGTCTTATGTACATCCTCCTCCTTTACCCAAGTTTGATGATACCTCAAATGCAAATCTAACTTGGTAAAGAAAATAACACCATTCAATTCATCTAATAATTCATCAATGACAGGAATAGGAAACTTATCTTTCAAAGTGATCTTGTTGAGTCCCTTATAATCTGGGCACATTCTCTGTGACTCATCTTTTTTTTTAACCATAACCACTAGAGATGAATAAACACTTTTACTAGGATGAACAATACCTGAGTCTAGCATTTCCTTCACCAATTTTTCAATTCTTGACTTTTGTTCATAGGGGTAGTGGTAAGGTCTAATGTCAAGAGGGATACTTCCTAGACTCAATTCAATTGCATTATCATGATCTCTGATTGGAGGTAGGCCCTTTGGTTCCTAAAAGACTTTTGATGTTGTTGAATAATCATTTGAAGATTTGGCGGTTCCTAATTTTCTACATCATGTGCTTCGAAAAAATGTAGTTGTGCCACTATGCCATAAGATCCTTTCTTAAGTAACTTCTCCATCCTATGAGAGATAATAATTTGGTTTGGTGGGGATTTCATCCCGTTAAGTGTGTAATTTTTTCCATTTATACTAAAAATTATGAATAAGTCTTGAAAATTGAAAGACACTATTCCCAGTTGTTTAGGCCATTGCATTCCCAAAACTACATCTACTCCCCCAATCGGTATGGTAAACATTTTTTAAGTTAGTTGATCATCCCCCATCGAGAGCTTGAGATGATGACATTTACCCCCACAGGAGAGTTGTTTCCCATCAACAATCATGACTTGAAAATTAGAGACTGGATACACAAAGCAATTGAGCTTATTAGCTAATTTTTTGTCAATGAAGTTATGGGTACTCCTTGTATCGACTAAAACTGTCACTTTCTTCTTCTTAATATAACCCATCACTTTGAGTGTTTCTGTTGTGCTTGTCCCATTTAATATATGTAGAGAGATAGCAAGGCTTTCTTCCTTCTCAGAATTTGCATGCTCCTATTATATTGTTGGTTCTTTTGTAGCTAATTTGTCTTCCTCAAAAACCTCATTCTCAATAATCATTAGTCTTTTCTCACCATTGGCACACTTATGTCCTCTAGACCATTTATTGTCACAATGCCAACATAGGCCCTTTTCTCTTTTTTTTTGCCTCTTATTGAGGAGAGAGCTTGGTAATTTGCCTTGGTGTAAAAGAGTTGACCACATTTTTATTAACAATATTGCTCACATTTCTATCTTGCCATCTCGAAGTTTGACCTTACATGAATATCTTGGTAGCAGAGTTTCATTGCTCAATGTGTAGTGCTTGTTGCATTTTTTTCCTAATTGTACATGGTTCCAACAAATGAACATCATGCTTAATTCTTTAATTTAGCCCATTGATGTAAAATTGTAGCATTTGATAAGGTTTTGCTTCTAGAGTTCAAATTGCTAATCTCATATGCTTTGCATTATATTCTGCTATGAATCTTGTTTGTTTCAAATTTTTTAGTTGGGTGAAATAACTTCTCTGTCATGGCTGCTCATATTGGGATACTAAGTCCTTAATAAATTCATCCCAACTAAGCCCTTGCCCTTTCTTGTCACTCATCATCCATTGGTACCATTGTTAAGGTTCAAATTGTAGATGCAGTGAGGTTATGCCAACCTTTGCATTTTATGGTATATTGTGAAGCTTAAAATATTATTCCATGAGACTTATCCAAGAGGTTACATTCATACCATCAAACTTTTAGATGTTCGTCTTTGGTAGTTGCAATGTTGGCCCTTGGAACTATTGTCCTGTGTTTGATTTCTTGTGACCTCTAGGATGGTTTGGATGTGTATGAGTGATTGTAGGATGTGGATTAACAGGGACTTCAATTCAGAAATTAGATCTTATTTAAACCTGTCGACACCCTCACTCAATGATGTTGCATATGGGGCAAGCAAATTATCCTCAATAAAAGTGACCATTGTTTCACATCCCTTAGGTATGTTTCCTTCAATTTTAGGTGGTGGACAATAAAGGGAATCATTGGGATCAGTGGTTAAAGAAAAGGCATCTATTTCAAAAGGCATGGCTATATATTTGGTTTTATTTATAGCTCTAGATTTGTTCTCAATTATTGGAGGAAGTATCCAGAGCAAGTGGTAACCATAACAATTAAAACATGTGTTGTATTAAGAGCATATGTTCCACTATTGACCAACTTTGACCAATGAATTTTAGAATGTAAAATGCCTCAAATCTCAAAATACAGAGAAAGGACCCTAACTAAAATTTTATAAGCTTTCTAAAAATATAAACAAATCAAAAAACTTTCTAAAATTGTGGACTATAGAACAATTTTATGAAAAAATAAAAATGTAATAACTACTTTAAAAGGGATCTTCAAATCTCCAATTTTTTACCATGGATTCCTTATATGATTATCCAACTTTGGTAAAAAAAATAGTAGAAAAATTTGCAATGGTTTACGAGATATAGAAGAAACAAAAGTATATGCCAAAATCGATGCTCTGACACCACTTATTAGGATATTTCTTTATAATAATAGAAATAAAATTCAAATAAAATCCACTTCGAGGGGGAAACCTCCAATAATAAGAATAAATGAGGAAATGAATTCAAATAAAACTTATGATTATTATGGAGAGCCATGCTCTATAATATATATACCCATAATTGGGAAGAATCACAATCATGATAGGGAAGGGTCACAACCATTCATTCCAATTATATCAGCCTAAATAATAAGAATTAATAAATGAAAGATAAAGGTTATGATCTCCATTCCATAACCTTAGTGCTCATAAGGTTAGGGGTGTAACATAAATAAAACTAAACTAGTGTTATCAAAGCATATAACACAAATGGGGATGGTTAAAATAAACAAAACAATCAAGGGATCATGGTGGATAGATGGGGGGCCTAGATCACCTAAGGTCAAAGATGGCAAGCAAAGAAAATCCTATAACTATATCAAGTTTGTGTATAGAGGTAATCGAAGAAAGAAGTTAAATATTCAAACCTATTAGCTTGTGCAATATCTATATATCAAATGAAATAGTAAAAGTTAGAGATACTTGCATTTGAACGAACCTATCACCTCTCAATCTCTACCCTGGTTGATGGTGCTTTGTAAGAGATTGTTGTGGATTAGTAAGCATCACATTATAGAAATTAGTTATAGGATAAAAGCCTCTTACTTTTCATCCAAAACTTCCCACAAGACAAACAATGTTCCCTCTAAGGCAGGCCTTAAATAATGGCTCCTTCAAATGTAGATGTAGCAGAATTACAAGTTGTAATAATGTGTAAATGAATGTTCCTCTCTATTGGATTGAAGAGAGGGTGGTATTTATAGTAATGGATAAGTCTTAACCCTTCTAGAATTTTAGCTGACAAGGTTGGCCAACATAACTCTACTTTGGAGAAAGTTATTGTTAGGCCTCAAACTAAGTCAGTCAAGCTGACTTAATTTCGTAATGTGTGTAAAAACTTTCACAACAGAGTCAACCTGACAGACTTACTAGGAAAACTAGGTGTTTGCTTGGCTAGGGGCTATTTGAAAGGATAAATACCAAGGGAGTTGGATAAATGGGGTTTATTTGCTTGGAGAATTGGATAAATAGGATTTATAGTGGTTTTAGGTATGATAGAGTTAACCAACAATCTTGTAAAACACCAATGGTCTACCCACCCCTTTCCCGATACACCTATTAGGGCATGCACTCAAAGAGATTGGAACTTGACAATTTCCTAAAAGAGAGAAAGCATCAATAAATGATAAAGTTTAAAAATATTGTGTGTATACATATGCCCCACTCAAAGTTTATCATGTGTCACATTGGTGTAACATGAGATGGTGCTTGGAGAAAAAACATAGAAACACACAATGTTGAGCTAAAAATTTACAATAAAAAGTGGAAAATAAATGAAAATAAACTTGTAAATGCATACCTTCATTGGCCATGTTGTTGAATACGAGATGTGTGAGAAGCAGATGAAAATGATGTCTAGTGTGCAGAACATGAGATGGACCTAAAAAATGAGATAAATTTTGATTTTTTAATAGAAATATGTGGTTAACACTAAAACAATCTATATGTTATAGGATTTCAAAACATATTTTGGTTTTTTAAAAGAGAGTGTAAAAACAAAGTTATGAATACAATAGGGAAATTCTCAATAAATAATTAAATATTTTGTTTGAATTTGAAATTTTAGGAAGAAATCATTATTCATTTGTTCACTTGTTGTTCTTGACTATTAGAGCTCTAGGTGTCCTTGTCAAGCATAAAGAGAGATGATGGTGCAAGCTCAAGGAGGTGGGCATGTTGGAGGACAAGTTGGATGACAAATTATTGTTACGACTAGCGTAGTCTAGGTATGGAGTGAATTTATTGATTTTTAGCATTTTGGTATTAAAATGAATTAGTTTAGGAAAAATAGATGTTGGGGCAATGTGATGTCACCAACTCAAGCCATGTGGCTTAACGATGCATGGGTTGTCCTTTCCTTGGATTACCCAAGAGGAAGAGGATGTAGAGCATTATTGGGTAAGTGTGGAGTCTTTGGCTTGTATCTTATTACATTCTTAAGTTGTGGGCACATATTTTTATGTAACTTAAGTGATTCCTAGCCTAAATAATTATTATTTCCCCCTTTTTGAGTTTAATGACTTAAGAGGCATGTAATTTAAGTGATGTTTATTAAGCATGTGCAAAAAAGGTAAGGGGGGCTTAGAAGATAAGGGGCATATTGGCTCATTTTTTAGGGTTTTATTTGGAGCATTAGATTGAGTTGGTAATGGATCAATGGCTAAGATTAAATCCTTATTTTAGGAGTCATTATATAACATCTTAGGGTTCTTTTGGAGCTCATTATGTTATTAGTTTTTACTTATTACTGTTGTAATCTTTGGCTTAAGGTCTGAAGACCCTTGAGTATCCCTAGTTTTGGAGAGACATACGGGCTTCCCTGAGTCAAAAGGGTGTGTTACGACGGAAGGGCTTTGGTCTATGATGCCCTAGCACATCATTTTTAGAGCTGCATTTTGTTAACATGTTTAGAGGCCATTTTGGGAGGTGAGTTTCAAAATATCATGACTAGACTTGGATTATCTATTGCCATGTATCTTTATATTTTTGAGCATCATTGAAGTTAATAAAAGAAAGTACAAGTGGGATAGACCCAATGCTGATTTACTGGGTTTTTGGCAAGGGCAACTAAGGTTTGAATATATTTTTGAGGTATTTGTGCCTAAATTTGCATACTATTAATCATATTCATCTCAAAAAATTATGAAAAAATCAATGTGTTTCAATGAATTTCAGCTTATATTCTGAGAGGAAGAAGGAAGAAACTAGATATGAGTATGGTTGAAAAACTTGTTTGGTTGTGCATGCATTGCATCAAATGATTATAGAGAGATCCTCTTTGGTTTGGGAAGAATGACCTACAAATAAAATAACATTAAAGCAAATGGTTGGTTAGATAGATAACTGGATGGATTGCCTAGCACTATCTAGATCCTAGAAGCAAGAGATTTCTCAGGGGCTGTCAATCTACACATTTTAAACAATCAAGTTTAGAAAATAGAAGATAAAGTACTTGCATCAATAATAAAAAGGTACTAAAATTGAATACAAGAAATGCTTGATAAAGAAGTATACTAAAATGACTAATATAGCAATAAGCGGGTCAATACTAATGCTAAACAAGTCAGGTGTGCTTCAAAAAATAGGTTAGGGGTCAGTGAACAGGCAAACAAAAAGAAAGTTGGATTTGGTTGAGGATGGATGAAAATAGCTTGTTGTTATTTCCTACCACAATGACCTTTGGTGGTTGGTGTGGCCATTGGTGGTTGAGGTGACCATCGGTGGTTGAAGTGACCGTCAGTGGTTGAAGTGACCATCGATGGTTACTATGTGTTGGTTTTAGGTGATGAAGAGTCAAATTGATGGGATCACAAAAGGTAATTTTGGGAGATTAGTTTGTGCTGGGCTAATTGCAAAATGAAAACAAAGTAATTGATAAACTGAAAATAAATACTTAACTTATCAAAGATTAATCGGATGAATGGTTGAAGTGGTTGGCTTGTTGATGGAATCTGGCATGATTTTGATAGAGTAATAGCATTTGGCTATCTGTTGAGGGGTGATAACAAGTCAACTCTCTGACATGATGGCTAGATCATTGGGTTGCTAGTAGAAATGACCTACAAAGAAACTCTAGATGCAAGAGCTCTTGAAGTTATGGATGGATTTTCACCTCCCACTCCTCTATTCTTATAGGAATGAAGGAGAGGTGCAACAAGATGTTAATAAGGGGTCCAACTTGTAGTCTAATTTTAACTCATGCATGCATTGGCTTGCACGCAAATTAGATGAGCTAATTTTAAAAAAGCAAGGCAGAGTTGAAGGGTCAATTAAACTAGTTTAAATGATAGAACTTGATCGTTGGCGATTAGGGTGACTGTTGATGGTTGGAGTGATCATCAACAATTGAAGATCAAGGCCAATTTGAGTTAAAAGATGGGTTAAGCCATTAGGTCAAACTAACTAACGTTAGGTAGGTTTGTTGTTCGAATGGTCTAGGTTGAGGCCCAAGGGGGTCCTGAGGTGGTCCACGAGAATTACGACATTTAGAACTATCATGTATAGATTTTTGATGTCTATATTTTGCCTCTTTTTATTATGCAATTTTTATCAAATAAGCCACAAAACAAAAATGGATTGTTGGTCGAAGGTTCAATTGCTCTGAGCATGGGAGGAGGTGTTCCCCCTCAAATCAAGAGTTGATGAGGTGAAATAGAATCCAGTGTGGGTTTGATGAGTGGTGAAGGTGATGAAAAAAAGGTGGATGATATGTTGGGCATTAAAATGCAAACATGAACATAAAGTATGATAAAAATGTGATAGCCAAGATCGCACATTGACTAAGTTACCATAGTTGGTAAAAATTGAGGTTGGTACTAGAAGAATAAGTGACAAGTAAACCATGTGACCGCATTTAGGTGTGGTAGTTGGGAATACTCATAAATACAAGTATCCTAGGAAAAATATGTGTTTTTGTGGGTATCTAAGGTAGGAAGTGCTCTCGAGAAAAACACAAACTAGTCAAGTGAAGTCATGGGTATCTGAGGTAGGAATTGCTCCTGAGAAGACACCAATTGGTTAGGTGTGCACAAGGTAATGCAAGTTCAAAAATAATGCAACATGGAAATTATTGTTGGTTTGGTCAAAAGAACAGGCAAAATTTGTCATAAAATGTGTGAGGGTTTGGGTCAAAATGGCCCAATGGCAAGGTGATAAGGTCAGGGTGGGCGGAGAAGGTAGTCTTCATGGGTGGGTATGTGGTTGGGTTCTACTTTAAAAAGTTTGGGTGGAAAGGTAAAGGCAAAAATGCCAAGATCCTCATCGTCGGTGGTCAGGGATATTAAGGGTGATCGTCGATGGTCACCCTGACCATTAACAGTTAGGGTGCAAACCCTAAAAGTATGGAGACCAAAAGTGTCATTGGGAGTCATTTTCATTCATTTGCTTTCTTTTGACACTAACATCTAGTGTTTTTGGCATATTGGGCAAAGTTACTAATGAGGTGTTTATGGAGTAGGTGATTGATTGGTTGAGTTGATCAAGCAGACTAAGTGGACTGATGAGGATGCAAGGTGGATATGAAGGAGGTCAGGCAACAAGTCCCAAGATTCCTCCTTGATGACAGTCAAGGAATGAGGTAGGGGTTGCATTAAATTGATACTTCAGTGTGAGTTTGATAAAAGGCATTTGGATGTGGTATTTGCTTGATTTATTATTATTGTGGGAGGGTATTCTTAGTGTGCCCTACTTGTAGGGTTTTGATGGTTTTAGGTTAGAATTAATGGGCAAAAATAGAAATAGGGAGGGTAGGTAGGTGGGGGGTAGGGAAGAGGACAAAGGTAGATTAGTTGGTTGTCAGATTTGGGTATTTGGGTAAGTTTTTAGGTGGGTAAGGTGTGGGGGATTTTTGTTGGTAATCACACACAGTGATCATTTGCAGTCATTTTGATTGTTGATGATCAATGACCATCGATAAAATGGCTACCTGACTATTGGTGGTCATAGTGAGGGTAAAACCTTAGGTAGAAGCTATAAGGTTTCAAATGATGGATGAGATCAAGGGGGTGGTTATGGTCACTAGATAAGGGGTGAGGGGCAAATAGTTGATGATGATGGTGTAGGGTAATAGGTCATGGTTTAGATGTTAAGGGTATATAAGATAGGTTAAAAGGTGAAGTTTACAGGCAAAATAGTATAGGGGACTAAGTTATTTGCTATCAAACATTTATAGGCATGGGAGCAGATTTAGATGCAAGATCAGGTGTCATGCATCTTTTCATAGATTCATTGAGGGATGACCCTAGCAGATTGGGCTCATATGGAGGAGGTGGGTTTGGAAGCAATGTTGCACTACTAACACATGTCATGGGATGTGATGATGATTGTGGCCCTCATCGAGAGATGGGATTTGACCATGAACACATTCTTTCTACCCACTAGTGAGATGACTATCTTGCTAGAGGATGTGCATAGGATTACATGGCTACCCATTTAGGGTGAGCTGATTTATCACATCGAGTAGGAGGAGAGAGATGAGTTGATGGAGTTGTTGTATGGTGATGACCATGATTTTGCTAGGTGGCACACTAGAAGATTTAACTACACTCTATTGTATCAGAGGGTGAGGGATGATAAGAGACTACTAATGATGATGATGATTGTAGTATCATGCTTTGTTGTTCCAAATTAGAGTAGTGGGATGTTTCCTTATCTACTACTAGGGGTTTTGGTTGAGATGTTGTTACGTCACATAGTGGTCAAATGGGTGCCTATGCTACTTATTTAGATATATAGGGAACTATGGGATTTTAGAGCTCATGGGAGATACAACATCAACATTAGGTTCATGCTACACTATTGTGTATATGAGCACATCTATGTTTTATGAGCGATGGGGTTGTCATGGGAGGGTTATGTCCAGATGGATTTCAGAGTTGACTTTATGAGGTGAAGAGTTGATTTTGCCCTTACAAGAGTAGGTGGAGGTGTGCATGACACAAATTGGTTTAGAGGAGATCTAGAGGCCTTAGTTATAGGTGATGTTATCTAGAGACCATATGTTAGGTTTTTAGACTAGGTTAGATACAGGAGACACACACTATCCCTATAGAGTTGTAGGTGGATCTTCGATAGGAGGGATGGTGAGATAGAGCTTATCCCATTTGATAGGGTGTGGTGACAGTTTGGCTTGGTACAAGGGATTCCAAGCTTATTTCTTTGATACAGGTAAGAGAATGTAAAGATCCTACTATTGGAGCCACATCCAGTTTGGACTTTGCTTGATCATGAGGAGTTACTGGTTATGGCCAAGATTGATGATGCAAGCTTTATAGATTGTTACCTTGCATGGTATGAGGCATTGTATGCAGTAACAAATTTTGGTGGTGATGATGGTGGTAAGTAGCCTATGGATGTTGACCTAACTAGCAGAGGTTAGTAGGTATAGGTACAAGGGGTTGCCCGAGGTGCACAGGCAAGAGCGGTAATAGCCATAGCATAAGCTCAAGTGGTAGCTTTACAGGGTCAGTTGGTAATGGCATAGGGTTAGGTGGCTGCAATTATAAGTGAGAGGGACCAAGCTAGAGCTTCACTAGCCTTAGTTACCCAAGAGAGAGACTTTGTTAGACAGACTAGAGGAAGAGCTGCAACAGCTATAGGACCATCAAACACTATCCCCATGGCTTAGTATCTAGCCACAGTGGAGGAGCTATGCTACTATAAGGCCATAGTCTTGATGAGCCTCAATGGGGTGAATACATATCTAGTTTGGTGATAGCATGGTGACACTAGGTTAGTGGGTTTATTTTATAGGTGGATAGGTAGGGACCTTGGGAGGATAGGCACCAGGAGGCAGTGGTACCCTAGGAGAAAGTGGTGCCCCAGGAGCATAGTCATGATATAGTTTATGATGTATTATATGTTGTATATCATTTTGATATCGATATGTGTGTCGATGTGATGAGATGTATATTTTGAGAGATAAAGACATGTATAGTATGATGTTATTGACTCATGATTTATATATATGATCCTTATTTATTACTTATTGTTCATGGTTTCCTTTAATTTTTATGATGTGATGCTCATATGGATAATTGATGATGTTATATGGATTATGCTTATGTTATGGATATGGATATTGATGTAGACTCACCTAGCTAGGCATGTGATGAGATTCATTTTGTTTTATGTTCCTAATGATGTTTATGACATATATGGTTATGATGACATTATGACATGCTAAATTTCAATGAGTATATGTTTCCTTATTTAGATTAGACATGTGGTGAAAATGGTTTTATTGCTTAATTTCTTGTGGATGGTATGATGTTAATATGATGTTGATGATTATGCTTATTTACATGGTTTATGCTAATGATGTATGTTTATGACATTTATGGTTACGATGATGATGTTTATGTGAAAATTGAATGAGTATATGATGATGATGTTTGATTATTACTTTATTGTTCAGGGATGATCTGATGTTAATATTATATTTGATGGATATGCTAATGCTATTTATTTTTTACTATGATATACGTTGATATGATGTTATGATCATGGTTATCTTGCTTAAGGTAAAAACACATAAAGTAGGTTGAATAACAACACTAAATGTGACAAAAAGAATATAATCAAGAGAGAAACGTCTTAGTAAATATATCAACCAATTATGATAGGATAAGAAGAGGACACGATGCTTCTCTTTGACAAGGACTAAAATAATATCGAAGTTGGTTTGGCTTAAGGAACATAAGCTCTTCAAATGCTTCGTATTAGCATTCATTAGTTGGTTAAAAGGTGTCATGATCACATTATGTCAAGTGAGCTCAAAATCCCTTGTTTTATAGTGTATAGAGGGAAGATGGATGGAAATGGAATCATCTTGTGAGACTAGCATGCCTCTTTTAGAGGTTACCAAAGAGTTAGTATAAATGAGTCTATGTCGTATAAGGTATTAACTAATCGATGCAGGAAGTCTACTCATGAGAGTCGATTATGACGTTTGAAATTATTATGCTTATGAGAGCCGATTGCAACTTTCAAATTCTTTTGCCTTTGATTTTGATTGATAATGGGTATTTTTCTTATTTTTTTGTTGCTTTGAGGGTTGAGGAAGTTGATATATGTGGGAAGATTCCAGAAAATTGTTTGCTTTGATAGATGCTTTACTTAGCCAACCTTTGAGGGAGTGGTCTAAGTTTGTGTTCTTTGCTTAATGCCTTTGATAATTGTCCTTCAAGGGAGCAGTCTAAAAATGCTAGGGATGACCAATGATTTAGATTGGTTTTGATTTTACTTGACATAGACTTGCTTATACAGGATTAAAGGTTTACTTTTATGAAGGCAAAAACTAAAAGTACAAGAAGGTTGATTAAGTACAAAGAGGTGCAGGTGACAATGACCACGGGAATTTATCCTATGAAAAGGAGCAAAAATTACCATAAAATCATGCCATGGGTAGAGCCATGGTACCCATTGTTCAAGATCAAGCTGCGATTGTGATAGATAATCACATGATTCAGTTTCAATCGATTTCCCCTTAAAATGGGGAGATGAATGTGGTTTGAAAGCAAGTGATGATCTTAAGTTAGACAATAAGGTGAGTTTGGTCCTTTTTAACAAAAAAAAGGATGCAGGTGCGAAGCATTGAGGGGCTTAGGTTATGGGTTGCCTTCAAGAGAGGATAACTGGTACATTCTTGATCCATACTTGTGGTTTATGATATAAGGTCCAATCTAATTGAAAGCAAACTTGCCATGCTTGTTTTTCTCTATATTGGTGAGATGTTGATTTTCCTTTAGAACAAGGTATTCGATGTTGAATTATCATATTTTAAGGTATTTTTTATAGGCATGTTTGATGCACTCTTGATAGACATGAAGATGGGTGAGGGTAGCTAAATGATGCTCGTCAAGTAGTTAAAGCTAGGCTAAATGGTATCGATAATAATCATCTTCAGAAATGAGATTTTGTAAAGATATGTGAAGAGAAGGAATGTGGACCTCAAGAGGTAAGACAACCTTGGATCCAAACATAAGGGAAAAGTTTTAGCACCCGTAGGGGTTCAGATGCTAGTATGATATTCCCACAAGGCAAAAGGGATATGCAAATGCCAATCCTAGCCAAAGGCATTGACCATCTTAGTGAGCATGTTGTTAATAGTTTTGTTAGAGGCTTCAACCTATCCATTCACTTGAGGGTGATAGGGTGACGAGAAACTTAACTTAATATTGAATACATCACAATGGCCATGAACTTTTTTGTTTTTAAAAGATTTGCTATTGTCGATGATGATTTTGTCAGGAACACCGAAACAATAGATGATGTGATGGTTGATGAAGTCGATAATATTTTTAGCTTTGGTCAAGATAAGAAGAATAGCCTCTACCCATTGGTAAAATATTTGGTTGTGATGATGATAGGATGGTGTCACTATGAAGAATGGGGGTCAATTTCACCAATGAGGTCCAAACCCCATTATGAGAAGGGCCAAAAATCAATTGATACGTGAATACTGTGGCTAGGTGTGTAATGTAAATTAGCGTATTGTTGACATTTAACACACTTTTTCACATATTTACAATAGTCTTGGTTAAGGGTATGTCAGTAGTAGCCAAGGCAAAGGATGCACTTAGTTATGGAGAGGCCACTAAAGTGTCCCCACATATCAGGTTGGGTCTCTACCACATTGAAGATGGTGGGAGAATCTGGTTTGATATAAGAAGGTTGGGTAAGTCTATGAATATTGATAAATATCTTAAAATCAGAGGGTGTAGATGGGATATGAGAGGTGAGGGAAGCCATGGTGTTGACAAACTTGTTGGTAAACTGTGGGGTGTATAAGATATGATAATGTTTGAATGATGCGAATATATTGTTAACTAGTTATTTGTACTATTGTAAAACATCATTCTTACATTGGTGAGAGCCATTGATTTGATTAACCACTAATTGAGAGTCACCAAAGATGTTGATTATTTTAACTCCCAATGCTAAGGTAGTTTGAAGGCCTAATACTAGGGCTTCGTACTCAACCATATTGTTGGTACATTTAAAATCTAGCTTGATGGATAAAAGAAGAGGTTTGTCATGAAGGGGAATAAGGATGATACTAGTTCTCCTACCATGCTAACACTTTGATCTATTAAAAAACATGGTTACGTGATAGGTGAAGTTGGCCTGAGAGAGGGTCATAATGGACTCATCGAGAAACTCAAGAGGAAAAGGTTGGTTGTCTGCTAATGGTGCTTTGGCCAATTAGTCAGTAATGACTTGCCCTTGAATTAACTTATAATAAATAAACTCAAGGTCAAACTCAGCTAAAAGCATGAGCCACTTGGCCATACATTGGTTTTGGTATGGCTTGGAGTGCAAATACTTGAGTGGGTTGGTATTGGTTATGACATAGGTTTTGTGGTTAAGAAAGTAGTAGCAAAGTTTGGTGTCTACGAAGACCATGGCTAGGCAAAGTTTTTTGGTATGGGTGTACTGAGTCTTTTACTCTATAAGCATGTGGCTAATGTAGTAGACGACTTGCTCTGTGTTCATCCTGACGAGTAAACATTGCTCTTAGGGAGTGGTCGATAGCAGAGATATAAAGGTAAAAAGGTCGGTCATCCTTGGGAGGGGTGAGGATGGGTGGAGATAAAAGGTACTTTTTGAGTGAATCAAAATCCTTTTGATAGTCATTATTCCACTTAAAAGAGACATCCTTCTTAAGAAGGTGATGGAACAGTTAGCATCAGTTTGAGAGCTAGGAGACAAAGTGATGAATGGATTGGAGCTTCCCCTACAAATAATGGATTTTCTTGAGGTTGATAAGAGGAAGCATATTGAGGATGGCTTCGATTTTGGTAAGATCAACTTTGATCCCTTGAAGGGAGATAATAAAACCAAAGAGTTTTCCTGGCAAGACCCCAAAAATGCACTTCTTGGGGTTAAGACAGACATGGTAATGAATGAGCCGCTCAAAGATAATTTTGAGGACAGACAAATAATCCTTACGATATTTGTATTTTCCAAGAAGGTCGTCCACATAGTCCTTGATGATTTTGTGAATAAGGTCATGGAATATGTACGTCATAATGCATTGGTAGGTTTCACCAGCATTCTTTAGTCTGAAAGGCATGACCCTATAGTAGAAGGTCCCCTATGGGGTGTGTTGACCAATTTTGCCCACAGGTAAAATTTTGGTCTCCCTCTTCCCTTGCTATTCAATACCAGTTATTTTTCAGGTTACCCAGGTTCTTGTCATAGTTCTTCGGCACATGGTTCATTCGTCTTCAAGTTAAATGAGTTTGGTTCATGGCCTGGTTCAAGTGGTTCAATGACCTTTGGTTCAAAGGTCCATCTTCAAGTTCAACATCTCGATTCATCAATGGTTGAACCATTGAACCGTTGAACCATTTTTTGGTTCAACGGGTTTGGTTCAATGGGTTTGGTTCAACGCAAGGAGTTCTTCGGCCTTGGTTCACTAGTCCATCAACACACAATGGTTGAACCCTTGAACTGTTGAACCATTTTTGGTTCAACGGCTTGGTTGAAGGGTATGCCCTTAGCCAAAGGGGAGTCTCCAAGTTCAAAATGCCCTAGTGGACGGCCGACGCTTTAAAAGAAAAGGACCCCGGTAAGTTAAGTTCAAAGTTCAATTTTTGAAATAGACTAAGTCCCAAATTCCTTCAAACTTTTTGCCCGAAGGAATTCCTTTGGACAAAAAGTCCAAAGGAATTCAGACGCAGTTCAAAGTCAAAGCGGAGGGTGGACAAAATTTTTGTGAAATTTTTGTCTGCATAGAAAATGTTCGCAGACAAAAGTCCATGGAAAATACACGAAGCAAGCAAGACCCGGGGAAAATTTTTGCAAGAGCCCGGGGCGTGATCCAGAGTACAAAGCGACTCACCGAAGGACCCCGAAGGGTAGGTGCCCTTGCGAGGGACTTTTGGCCAAGTACAAAAGGGACATTTCTGAAGGCCAAAGGGTCACCTTCCCTTCGGGAAGGTGACATAGACAGAGAAAGAATGCTCGCAGAGGCCCAAGGAAGATAAGCCATAGAAGAAGCCATATGGACCCGATGACATTGTGACGAGGATGATGACATCCCGAAAGACGTCAAGTTTAACAAAACAAGTTAGTCGTTGGTTTTCAAACCAATGAAAACCATACGAATGTCAAACTTAGCAGAATGAAATGGCCGTTTGTTTTCAACTAAGAGAGAGCTAACCAAAGGGCCATAATGCAGCGACCCGCCAGAATCTTCTCTCCCAAGTGCCGAAGGAGCTAGATAGAGACAAAATTGAGAAAAGACAAGGAGACAAGCATGGAATGAGCAAGTAGTTAGTCCAAGTGGTGCCAATTTGAAAAGTGACTCCAACAGGTGAAATAGTTCTTGCGAATTGATCATGAGAGGACACAAACAACTAGTAAAGCAAGCGGTTTCTCTATTTTACATTTAATGGGTGGACAAACCGTGTATTGACCTTGAAAAGGTAGGCTTCAAACAGACAAAGTGCACGGCTCATTAATGTTTTGAGTGACTTGTTCTTCCCAATGAAGGGATGTGATGGCCACTTGTAAACAAGGAACGCCAAATGGGCCTCTTTGCTTCTCATATATATTGTGAACTTGTCATTTATAAAAGGATCTTCCACATTTTACAAGGCGTAGCCTTGCTAAAATTTCCATCTGAATCAATAAACGTAGTTTTTTACCTCTTCTTGGATGGATATTCTGTGTATGTCTTGAGTGTTAATTTGTGTTTAGTCATTGTCTTTTGATGCTCTCACAGGTTCAACACCAACACACCAGTTATCTACAAGGCACCATTTTCTGCAGCTAGCAAGAGAAGAGCTCTATTTGGAAGTGCAGGAGCAGAAGGAGTTACTTACAGTGTGCATTTCACAGCACCTTGGTGAATCTCTATTTTTTGTGTTTTCATGAAAGCCTCCTTGCCAGTTTCTAGCAGCTTGGTCCTTCTGCCAAGTCTGAAGTGTATGTATGTGTTTGTCTGGTTTCAAGAGTGGATGTGAGAAGGTCACCTTATTTTGGTGCATCACCTCTTTAGGTTAGTTTGTTTTCCTGCATCTCTCTCCCTTTTCATCCCCCCCATTATATATATATATATATGTGTACGTTTGCACTTACTGGAACAAACACAATGCATCAAAGGGAGCTAGCCCTTATCTAGAGACTCTCCCCTCCAGCTTCACCAATCCCACAGGCGAGAAGGGAGTTTCCATGTTGCGAGGAGAAGGCAGGAGCTCAGCCTCCTGCCAAGGGTGCAAATCTCTTGCGTCAACAGTTTTGGCACGCCTGGTGGGACTCACAGTTTGACAACTCAGTAAGGTTTCAAGATTGATGTTGGTCCTGTCACAACAAATTCAAAGTTTTCCAGCATCTGGTGACTCCACTGGTAAGAGCTTAAATTTTTTAATTAAGACCAGTTTCTTAACTTTCTATGCCTAAGGTCACCACAAGGTCTGCTTGAAAAGGGGTTCCTTTCAATATCATTGAATTAACTTTAAACTCTGCTAAAAGACTACAATTTGAGAGGACCCATCCTTATCCAACAAGCAATCCTCCTAGACCTATTGTAAGAGACGCAACAGAACCCTAGTTACAGCCAATCCTAGCCATGGCATTACCTTTTGTGGCTTTTCATGGTGAGAGCCCCTTGAATCTCCCATGCTATGATCCAATTCTGAGAACAACTCTAAAAAATGTGCCTTCTTTCGATGGAGTGGGGCCCATTATAGTCGTCGAGCATATTAGGAATATTGCTAACCTCTACAATATTCACAATGTAACAGAGGAAAATATCGCCATCAGATTGTTAGCATTGTCTCTCAAAGGCAAGGCTCTTGACTGGTACAAAACTTTGCCTGTAAATTCAATACATTCTTGGAATGAGTTGGGTACTTAGTTGACATATCATTTTGGGGAAAAGAGCGATGACCTCTCGCTTGCTGAGCAGCTGACGACCATAAAGAGAGCTCCACTTGAGTATATGCAGGACTTTAATATGCATTTTCAAAAGACTTGGGATAGAATTCCCATCCTGGTAAGACCGACTCCCAGCTATGCTTTCTTGTACTATTTAAAGGCATTAAATAGTGATATTACTATGATGATCCAATCTATGGGAGGGCATATACTGCCAGTTGCTTATGACATAGCCATAGCAGCTGAAAACTGCTTAGTACAGGCTGGGAAAATAGCCCCTAGACCTCACATGCCACTTTTCCCAAAAATGTTCCCCTAATTCAGACCGTTGCTCCCACATTGGCTCCTCTGCCTACCATAGAAAAACCAGCTGTTGTTCTGTCCAATGAACTTCATGAGGTTAAAAGCCTGTTGCAAAACATGTCAAATGAACTTGTAGCTCTTAAAAGGCAGCAAGCTCAAAGCAATAGGCTGAACCAGGGATATCAGCATTATGATCAAGCTGCTAGACCCCCTTTTTAAGGCTATAATCAAGGACAAGGTCAGCTCACTCAGAGCAGGCCATTTCAAAACTACAACTCAGGCCCCCTTTCATCATCTAAAGTCATGGTGCCTACTCAAAACAATCTAGTACAGGAGCAACCAAGTTGTTCGACCATGGGATATGGTCAAGAATAGGCTATTTACACAAATGAGACGATGAATTATTTTTGAAATGCAGACAACCAAATAGTCACTCAATCTCAGGGCTTTGAGCCTTCAATGCAACCCAACACGAGTGGCAATTAGGCCCAGCCTGATTCCACTCTCATGAATCATATGGAAGGGGAATTTTATTTAGTGAATTATGTGGGCGCTGGAGACAATCAGGCTGACTGTGTTGCAGCCAACACGAGATTTAAGAGAAGGTCAATGGGAGAAGCCCAGGCTACCACTCAGGCGACAGCAACACCTCCTCCATTGCACTCCAATTCAAAGGCCCCAAACTTCAGGCAGCCATTTATACCTTCAGTCCCTCAGCCTATAGTTCAGCTTGGAATCAACCCCAAAGAAAACTTGAAGGGAGGCAGTCCTCAAATCAATTTAGTGGACCAGATGAAGAAGCTGCATATGAACATATCTTTGTGGGATTCATTGTCTCTACCAGGACAGAAGGACGTATTGAAGAAGGAATTGCATGAGCTGGATCATCAAGCTATCCCAACAAGCACTGATAATGTCTTGATGACAAATGGATAGCCTTCCACTTCAGGTTAGGTAAAGAAAGAAAGGAAAGTTCCCCCTTTTATGTATCCTTGGTCATTAGGGATTTCTTGGTACATAATTGCATAATTGACAGTGGGGCTAGCACCTCAGTGATGCCCAAGTGCATAGCTGACAAGATGGGACTGAAATATGAAGAGATGAACAAAGGAGTCATGCAGCTAGATGGGACACCTACAAAAACAATTGGGATTGTGAAGGGTTTAGGCTTGACATTGCATGCTTGCCCAACCTTCTCAATTCCCCATGATATAGTGGTAGCGGATGTTCTCCCTTATTTCACAATTTGCTTGTCTAGAGACTTCACATCAAAGATAGGTGGCTATCTAACAGTGAATTGGTCATATCTAGTTTTTAGAACCAGGTATGGGACCAAGGTAAAAATCGAGTCTGAGCCACTCTACAAGGACCATCTAGAACCATATTTGCCCAAGGCAGCCAACATCAGTTACACCATTTTCGACCCAAAAGAGTTCCAAACAGACCAATCTCCATCCTCTACTCTTGAAGGAGTCGCAGACTTACTCTTGGATGAGTGGGGAAATGATAACTTCGAACATGATCCTTACAAGTTCATTGAGGAGGTAGACCTTGGAGTATACTGCATGCATGAAGAAGGCACCTTCATACCTAATATAATGAAGGCCAGCCAAGACGACCTTGGTCTATGGCAGCTATATTTTGACGATTCCAGAAGTAAGCTAGGTGTTGGTGGTGGGGTGATGTTGGTCTCCCCTTCAAAGGATAGGTACTTTTCAGCTTTCCATTTCCAATTCTCTTGCATAAGTAATGTTGCAAAATATGAGTCCCTTATCCATGGGCTGGAATGGGCAAGAAAAAGAGGGATTAAGGAGTTGCAAGTTTTGGAAGATAGTGAGCTGATTGTAAATCAGGTGAAGGGCCTGAATCTAATCAAGAATTCCTTGCTGAAGTCTTACAAGCATAGAGTCTATGACTTGGTGGAGGATTTCCGCACTTTCAATATCGCCTTCATTCCCAGAGAGCAAAACAAACAAGCAGACAGGCTAGCAGCAATTGGCGCTCAGTTCAATGTTTCCAAGGAAATAAGTCGAAAAGGTGGTTTGCGCCACTTGAAAGTGGTGGTTCGGCTCTCTGTCCTAGACAACATTGCAAATTGGCAAGTTTTTGAAAGTGACCAGCAAATAAATTTTTTCCTCCAGGAGGAAGCTGAGTTTGCAACACAAATTCAGGCGAAATTGCAACAGCAATATGGCAATCAGATTATTCAGTTGAAGAACAATAAGCTCCCTAAAGGTTTGGTCACGCTTGAGAGCATCTTCAATGGAGATGACCAATTGAGAAATGACAAGGCATGCATTACAACCAAAGAGGAGAATTATGAAAGGGTTGAGATCTTCAAGGACAAGCTGCTTGCACTTGGAAAAGTCTGCACAACTCAAGAAAGGCGAGCTTTCATTTTGCTGTGTCAGGAATTCATATATGTTTTTGTATGGGATTACAGTGATCTGAAGGGCTTCGACCCAAGGCTCACTCAGCACACCATCAAATTAGAAGAAGGTGCCAGGCCAGTTATGCAAAAGCAAAGACCTGTCAATCTGATAATTGAGCCCCTCATGCAGAGGGAACTGGCCAAATTGATTGAGTCTAAAATTATATTTCCAATCAAGCATTCCTCCTGGCTGGCCAACTTTGTTCCTGTTAGAAAGAAGAATGCGGAGATCAGGCTATGTGTCAATTTCAGAGACCTTAATAAAGTCTCTTTAAAATACCATTATCCCCTCCCAAGTATGGAGCGAATCCTTCAAAAGGTAACTGGTAGCGAGCATTTCTCCCTCTTGGATGGTTATTCAAGGTAAAATCAAATTCTGGTGCAAGGCTATGACCAGCACAAAATGGCCTTCACCACTAAATGGGGAACATTTGCCTACAAGAAGATGCCATTTGGGCTATCCAATGCTAGTACTACCTTTCAGCGAGCCATGGACATGGCTTTTGGAGGCTTGATAAACAACAACGTGCTGGTCTACCTTGATGATGTAACGGTATTCTCTAAGGAAGCAAGCCAACACATAGAACACCTCAGGCAGATTTTTGAAAGATGCAGGGAATTTAACATCTCTCTTAATCCAAAGAAATGCGTGTTCGTTGTTTATGAGGGGAAACTCCTTGGCCACATCATCTCCAAGGAAGGCTTATCCATTGACCCCGAGAGAGTTCGTTTTATCCTGGAGATGTCCCTACCAAAGAACAAGAATGGCCTGCAGAGTTTCTTTAGAAGGTTAAATTTCATTCAAAGATTCATTCTGAACTTCACAGAGATAGTCAAGCCCCTCACCTCTATGTTGAGGAAGGGTGAGGAGTTCAAATGGACAACACAAAGGAAAGGCAACTGTGAAGCCATCAAGTAGGTCATAGCTTGGGCTCCCACTTTGATCAGCCCCGACTTCAACAAAGACTTCAACCTCTACACTTTCAGTAATGAAGAGGTGATATCCACCATGCTTACCCAAGCAAACGGTGATGACCTCGAACAACCACTTGCTTTTTTTAGCCAAGGGTTAGAAGAATTTGAAGTCAGATACACGTATGTAGAGAAGCAAGTCCTGGCAGTAGTGTGGAGCCTAAAGAAATTTAGGCATATGTTGTCTAACATCAGGATTCACCTCATGGTCCCACATCTTGGCATCAAGGATTTCTTGTCCAATCGAGACCTAAATGAGAAGAGGGCAGGGTGGATTACCAAATTGATGGAGTATGACGTAGACATCAAGATCACCAAGCTGGTGAGAGGAAGAGGCCTGTGTGAACAACTTGTTGCAGACTTCAAGCAAAAAGGGGAAGAAAGCTTGTTAATTCATGATGCAACCACTGCAGAGGAACCAACTGTCATAAAGGATTGGACGTTGGACCTAAAGTGTTTCCTTCTCACCGATGAGTGCCTAAAGGGTCTTGATAAGATCGACAGAAGGTATTTTAAACTCCAGTCTCTCTCTTATGTTTTGGTTGATGAAGTATTGTTTAGGAAAGATCTCTCTGGGGTCCTTCTAAGATGCATTGATCCAAACCAGGCTGATAAGGGACTGGCTGAGTTCCATGATGGGCTAGTAGGTGGTCATTTCACTCCTAGAGCTACTGCAACAAGGATAATGAGAGCTGGCTATTTCTGGCCTACTCTTTTCAAAGACACCCATGCCTGGGTAAGAAAGTGCCAAAAGTGTGCATTGTTTGATGGAAAACAATGGTTGGCTGCCATGCCTCTACAGCCTATTCAGGTCGAATAGCTATTCATGCAGTGGGGCCTGGACTTCATAGGGATGATCAATCCTCCTTCCAGTGTTGGAATCAAGTGGGTCCTGACTGCCACAGACTATTTCACAAGATGGGTGGAGGCTATTGCTCTGAAAGAGGCAAATGAAAGTGTGGTCTTGGAGTTTTATGAGGACTTGGTAACAAGATTTGGAGTCCCAACCACCATAATCTCAGATAATGCCTTGGCTTTTCTGGGAACCAAAACAAGTGAATGGGTGCTAAGGTATGGTATATACCTCAGCACTTCATCCAATTACTACTTGCAAGGGAATGGGTTGGCTGAGTCCACCAATAAAAATTTGATTAGAATCATAAAGAGGACCATGGAAGAAAATTAGAGGACTTGGCATGCCAAGATAAAGACAGCTCTGTGGGTCGATCGAATCACTCCAAAGAGAGCAATCATAAACTCTCCATATACGCTCGTATATGGAAGGGAAGCTAGGCTTCCCATCTCACTTGAATTGCTAGCACTGGACCTCGCTCACCAGCTGTAATTAGAAGAAGGAAGTAGCATGGAGGTTAGGTTGTGCGAGCTAATGGAGCTCCAAGAGGTAAGAGACCGGGCTATGGCTTCTTTGACCAGTTGCCAATAACAAGTAAAAAGACACTTCGACAAGAAATTTTTGTCAAAAGATTTCTCTGAAGGAGACATTATCCTGAAATGGGATGAGGACTGAGCCAAGCCTGGAAAGCATGCAAAATTTGATGCCTTATGGAGTGGTCTTTACATAATTACTCAGTGCAAATAACATACTGCATTCCAACTCTCCAGGTTGGATGGTGAAGAACTGCATATCCCAGTTTAATGAGATACATCTGAAGCATTGCCACTGAGTCTCCATTCAGCTGTATATATTTTCCCTTATTTTCTTTCCTATTTTCCTTAAGCGTTGTTGCACAGGTAGTAGTTTTCTTAGTCTTGTGTGTGCTTTCATTTCCTACGAGGTAGATCTGCGTGACTGTATCTAAGATTTATCAGAGCTATTGCTGGTTTTCAAAGTTACCATCCGACTCCGTGCCCAATGGATTTTCAAGGCAGTTGGTCTTTAAGCATAGCAAGCATGCTTCCCCTGGGAGTCGCTAATTTGTTGACCAATTTTGCCCATAGACAAAATTTTGGTCTCCCTCTTCCCTTGCTATTCAATGCCAGTCATTTTTCAGGTTACCCAGGTTTTTGTCATGGTTCTTCGACACATGGTTCATCCGTCTTCAAGTTCAATGAGTTTGGTTCATGGCCTGGTTCAAGTGGTTCAGCAACCTTTGGTTCAAAGGTCCATCTTCAAGTTCAACATCTCGATTCATCAATGGTTGAACCATTGAACGGTTGAACCATTTTTTGTTTCAAAAAGTTTGGTTCAATGGGTTCGGTTCAACGCAAGGAGTTCTTCAGCCTTGGTTCACTACTCTATTGGCACGCAATGGTTGAACCCTTGAACCATTTTTGGTTCAACGGCTTGGTTCAAGGGTATGCCCTTAGCTGAAGGGGAGTCTCTAAGTTCAAAATGCCCTAGTGGAGTGCTGGCGCTTTAAAAGAAAAGGACCTGGGTAAGTTAAGTTCAAAGTTCAAAGTTCAATTTTTGAAATAGACTAAGTCCCAAATTCCTTCAAACTTTTTGCCTGAAGGAATTTCTTTGGACAAAAAGTCCAAAGGAATTCAGACGCAGTCCAAAGTCAAAGCGGAGGGTGGACAGAATTTCTATGAACTTTTTGTCCGCGCAGAAAATGTTCGCAGACAAGAGTCCGTGGAAAATACACGAATCAAGCAAGACCCAGGGAAAATGTCTGCGGGAGCCCAGAGCGCGATCTAGAGTACAAAGCGACTTGCCGAAGGACCCTAAAGGGCAGGTGCCCTTTCAAGGGACTTTTGGCCAAGTACAAAAGGGACATTTCTGAAGGCCAAAGGGTCACCTTCCCTTCGAGAAGGTGACATAGATATAGAAAGAATGCTCGCGGAGGGCCAAGGAAGATAAGCCACAAAAGAAGCCATATGGACTCGATGACGTTGTGACGAGGACGATGATGTCCCAAAAAATGTCAAGTTTAATAGAACAAGTTAGCCATTGGTTTTCAAACCAATGACAACCATGCGAACGTCAAAGTTAGCGGAATGAAATGGCCATTTGTTTTCAACTAAGAGAGTTAACCAAAGGGCCAGAATGCAGCGACCCGCCATAATGTTCTCTCCCAAGGGCCGAAGGAGCTAGATAGAGACAAAATTGAGAAAGACAAGGAGATGAGCATGGAATGAGCAAGTAGTTAGTCCAAGTGGTGCCAATTTGAGAAGTGACTCCAATAGGTGAAATAGTTCTTGCGAATTGATCATGAGAGGACACAAATAGCTAGTAAAGCAACCGGTTTCTCTATTTTACATTTAATGGGTGGACAAACCGTGTATTGACCTTGAAAAGGTAGGCTTCAAACAGACAAAGTGCACAGCTCATTAATGTTTTGAGTGACTTGTTCTTCCCAATGAAGGGATGTGATGGCCACTTGTAAACAAGGAATGCCAAATGGGCCTCCTTGCTTCTCATATATATTGGGAACTTGTCATTTGTAAAAGGATCTTCCACATTTTACAAGGCGTAGCCTTGCTAAAATTTCCACCTGAATCAATAAACGTAGTTTTTTACCTCTTCTTGGATGGATATTCTGTGTATGTCCTGAGTGTTAATTTGTGTTTAGTCATTGTCTTTTGATGCTCTCACAGGTTCAACACCAACACACCAGTTATCTACAAGGCACCATTTTCTGTAGCTGGCAGGAGAAGAGCTCTATTTGGAAGTGCAGGAGCAGAAGGAGTTACTTATAGTGTGCATTTCATAGCACCTTGGTGAATCTCTATTTTTTGTGTTTTCATGAAAGCCTCCTTGCCAGTTTCTAGCAACCTGGTCCTTCTGCCAAGTCTGAAGTGTATGTATGTGTTTGTCTGGTTTAAAGAGTGGATGTGAGAAGGTCGCCTTATTTTGGTGCATCACCTCTTTTGGGTAGTTTGTTTTCCTGCATCTCTCTCCCTTTTCATCCCCCCATTATATCTATATATATGTACGTTTGCACTTGCTGGAACAAACATGATGCATCAAAGGGAGCTAGCCCTTATCTAGAGACTCTCCCCTCCAGCTTCGCCAGTCCCACAGGCGAGAGGGGAGTTTCCATGTTGCGAGGAGAAGGCAGGAGCTCAGCCTCCTGCCAAGGGTGCAAATCTCTTGCATCAACAGGGTGCTAAAGGCATTTTTGTATTGATCTTCAGGGGCTGTTAGGATCTGATTGTAACTTTAGAAGCCATCCTTGAGAGATAACATCTCATGGTCAGCTGTAAGATCAACTAGTTGGTCAATGCTTGGTGGGGGAAGTCGTCTTTAGGGCAAGCAATGTTGAGGTCATGAAAGTCTACACAAATGTGTAGTCCCCCTATGGCTTATGTGACAGGCATGATGTTCGAAACCCATTGGGGGTAATCAATGGGTTGAATGAAATCGATAGATAAGAGACATTGAAGCTTTTCTTTGATAAGAAGGGTTGTGCAAGGGTGCATTTAACAAAGTTTTTATTTGATAGGTTTGGCATTATAGTTGGTGACTATGTTATGGGTAGCGATGGAGGGGTCAATCCTTGGCATGTCACTATAAGACCTATCAAATACTATGTTGTGGTCTTAGAATAAAGAGGGGAAGTCCCAAAGTTCCTTAGAATTCAACAATCAACAAATTTTGACAATGCAGGGGTTGTCTGGAGTGCCCAAGTTGATATCCATGGTGGATTCATTTAACATGGTCAAAGTCTTAAGAGGAAAATATTTTTTATTAGAATAATCTAGGGCACCAAGATAGGTGAGAATGGAATCATCATCCTGACACTGAATGATATTAATGGTAGGAAAGTCATCTCCTATCATCTCAAGATGGGTCAAAGGGATAGTTACGATTACCCCATCCTTTTGATAAGTCAGGGGTTTGAGGATGATAATGTTGATAGAAAAAAAGTTAAGTGGGATGATGTCCTCATCTTCACACTCAGGTGGAGAAGAGATTGGTGAGGAAAGGATGTCTTCTTTTATATTGGTGACAGTAGGTGGTTTGGTTTTCTTTGTGGGTAGAATGAAGTTGAGGCCATGCTTCTCAAGAGGTTTTTTTATCTCACTTAAAATCAAATTGTGTGTGTCATGCTCATATCATCCAAAACCAAATCTTTTCCAAGCACACCTATGGAGGTATGTCTTTGCAAATTCCGGGTTGTCCAGACAGGAGAAGCCAGAGGTGAATGGTTAAGGTGAAAAAGAGGTGGCAGAAGCATCAAGTGGTTTGTCAAGTCCCCCGTAGATTAAATGGGTTTGATAGTTTTAAGGTATAAAAGGGACAATGGTTCTAATTTGGGGTCATAACGGGGTTAGTGGTCAAGTTTCCCATACTATTGAGGAGTAGGAAAAGCGTCAAGGGTCAGGTGGTGATGTTCCCCAAGTGAAAGATGTTGACATGTTGATTCCAAGTGGTCTATGGTGGGGATTTTATCCGAGGGGATTGATGAGCTAGTAGATGCCATGTTGGTAGAAGAGGATATGACTTCATCATTCATGGGTGAGGGATCATCTTTGGTTGATGAGGGTGTGCTAAATGGAGGTAGGAGGATGTCATTGGGTCGAAAAGTCATGTTGCATGATGAAAAGGGACTTGGGTTAGCTTATATAGTGACAACCTGATGTTTCATGCTCAAATTTGATTTAATGATGAAGGGTAGAGGGGACATAACCCATGGTGTAGATCCAAGGTCATCTTAGAAAAATGTTATACTATAATTTGCCTTCTACTACATATAAGAGTTTGGGGAGTGTGTGAGATCCTAAACGTACATGAAGGACAATAGTTCCCAAAGTAATGGCCATAGTGTCATTAAAGGATCAGAGGATGACTGAGGTTTTTGACATGACATTATTTGGTATATAGAGTTGATCATAGGCATGAGAGGAGATGATATTAATATTGGTTCCCCTACTAATCATAACTCATTTGATGTGGGTTTGGTTGATGTTGGCAGTGATGAAAAGAGGGGGATCTGGGTCATTAGGGTGGATAGAAGGTATTTCTAAATCCTTGAAGCGAACAAGGTTAGAAATTTGGAGAGCACCAACAAAGGCTGCTAGAGGTTGAGGGTCTTCAAGTTGGACCTGTATGGATTGCAATGCCTCTATCATTTCTTGGTGATGATGAGGTGAGGTGGAAATCAATTCATATAGGCTCATCTTTATCTGGGTTTGGTGAAGTTGTTTGAGCACCACTCTTCTTATTGATTCGAAAGGGTTGGATTTAGAGGTACCCAAGATAGATACCTTGGGTTTAGCTAAAGGTGGAGGTGTCTAATTTTGACTTGGTTGGGAGGTGGAAGATGGGTATGTCTATGGGATGGACACTTTAGCCTTCCCCTTATCCTTTTGTTGAGCATGTGATTGGGTGACCACATGGATAGTATGGATAGAGGGAAGAGTTGGGGTAGAAGATTGGTTTGGTTCCTCGTCACTCTAAGGTGAGGGTGGGGGATTAGGTAGGCATGGGGTAGTGGTTATTAGTTGTTGGATTGGTAGTGGGCTCATGCGAGGTTCATCTATTAATAGATTGTTTTCATCATAGAGCTGATGGTTATGGCTTTAAGAGATTTGTAGTTCTTCATGTCGTGGTTGGGTGTCTTGTGATAGGATCATACTTGGTGTTCGTTCTACCAGATGGGTTTCAGAGCTAGAGGATCAAATGGTCTGATAGGGGGTAAGGTCAAGCAAGAAACTTGCAATAACCTTTAAAAAATAGTTGAGTAAGACTCAACCAAAGGTGGTAAGGGTTTAGAGGTTCTATCTTTGGTTGGTGAGATGGAAGTCTTTTTATAAATGGGCTTGGTGATAGAAGGTTTGGGTAAGGTGGTGTTATTAGTCAATGATTTTGGTTTTGGTAAGGTGGAAGTTGATAAGTTGGAAGTAGGAGGTTTTAGGGTAGGTAATTTAGTTATTGACGGCTCAATGAAGATGGGTGTGTTACAAATCAAGTGTAATGGCGTAACCAACATTGGTGGTTGGGTTTTGGTTGAGACAGTTGGCTTCCTAATCATAGTGGAAGGATGATGCCCCAATATGGAGGGCAAGGTTAAGGGGGGGAACCCTAGACTTCTAGCCTTTTGCTAGTCTAACCTCCTTAGTTGATTTGGTTTGGAGTTTTTCTATTGGATATGGTGAGGTGAGCTCCAATTTTAAGGATGGGTGATTAAGACTTTGCATAGGGAAGACACCAAGGGCTTTGGTTGGTTTGGTTAAAGCAATAGAGGGTGATTTGGTTGTTATGATGACGGGTTAGATAATAGAAGTTATGGGTTGGTTTGCCAAAGTTGTGGTTGGATATTCTTGTTTGGTGATGTAAGTGAGCCCTAGTTGTTGGCAAAAGGTGGCTCGATTCATGTCAAGTTTGGAGACAAACTCCAATATCTAAACTAGTCTAGAGAACGGTTTATAGACTAGTCTTATTCCCTAGATAATGGATTCAAAAGATAAACCCATAGGTCAAAAAAGGGAATGGTGACCTCATCCTTTTCCTCTATCAAAGGATGCAAGGTTTGGATGGGTGATTCCTTTATGGGAAGTGTAGACAAGGTGGTTTATTTCTCAGGAATGATCTCCAATGGGGAAGTGAATTGTTCGGTGGTTGAGGGAGAAGGTAAAGTGGTGATGGTTGCTTGCTCTAGTATGTCAGTGGAAGGAGGGGTTGGTGACTCCACTAACTCAATAAGTGAAGGCGAGAATAAGGTTACTTCCTTAGTTTGGGTCTCCAAAGGAAGAGAAGGTAACTCCACTACCTCAATCGTGGAAAGGGCAAAAAATAGGTAGATTGGGTGGTAGGTTCTTCAACAATGAGTGCGTCAAGAACCATATTAACGGTATGGGTATCATGAGAAAGACTTGGATTTGTTACTCTCATTTTTGGTAGATGCATGATTGGGAAAAGGTTGTCTAAAAATATCAAGGGCTTGGTTCGAAGGTGCACTGGGATTATCCAATGCGAGTTCCCCCTTATCAATGAGGGTTTAAACAAAGTTTTTAAACGTATTATACCTAGTAATGTCATGTCCAACTACTTGATGGAAAGCACATAAGTCATTCTCATTGTGCCAACTAGGTGCAGGATGAGAAAAGTCAAATTATTGAGGGGATTTGATAGGAGGAAGTTATATGATATTAGCTTTCAACAACTTCTCTTGGATCGAAGCATAAGATTCCCCAAGCAAAGTAAATTACTTTTAATTATTTTGGTTTTAGTTTCTCATGTTTTGTTTTAAGGAGTTAGAGGAGTTTGGTTGATTGATAGATGATGGAGATGCAATCGTCAGGATTATTGCATTCGTAGTTCCATTGCTTTTGACATTGGTATTGTTTTGGTTGCTTGGTTTAAGGAAGGGGCCTCATTAGTTTTGCAAGTAGAGTTTTTATTTTTCAACTTTAACTTTCCTTCATCGATGGCTCTTTTTTATAGCTTATGTGCCATGGTAAAAGCTTCGTCAAAGGTTCTGAAGCTCTGAACGTGCAATTTAGAAGAGATATGCTTGACACATGTCTGAGTAAAATTTTTTATCAGTTTAGGTTGGGGTAAAGAGAAGGAAATTTGATTGATTAGGCTCCTCCAATGGACTACAAAATTAGCAATAGATTCATCATCAAATTACCAGATAGAGTGAAGGTCAGTGATGGAGACTTTCTTGGAGATGTTTATTGAAAAGTGATCCAAGAATGTTTGGGCCAGTTGGGTGAAGGAGATGAGAGAGTGTTTGGTTATGGCACTATACCAATCTAATGCTAGACCAGATAGGGACATGGAGAAGGTACAAAGGAGGGCATCATTGTAGGTAATCAAATAACATGCATGCCTAAATTCCCTAAGGTGTTACTAGGGATCCTCCTTTAAAATTTAGAAAACTTGGGAAGTTCTCACTGAGGAGGAATGCTCTGATAGGGACAGATGGGTGAATGGGATCATTATAGATCTGGTCATATGATAAGATGTTGTGAGCACTAGAGATGGATGAATCTAATGTAGTCATTTTATCCATGAGCATTTTCATTAGATCTATTTGGGGTTGTGCACCCAAAGGGTTGTAAGGTGCATATTGTTGTGGTGGTTGGGTGACATATTGATAATTGGTAGGAGGTTGAGGAGCTAACACATATTGATATGTGGACACAGGTGGTTGGGTAGATACCATGTAAGGGTAGGTGGATGTAGGTGGTTGGGTAGTGGGTAGAGGTACATGCCCTTGTGGGTTAGGGATGTAACCTAGGTTGGGTGAGATGGGAACCTACTGAGAGGTTAAGGTTGGTTGGGTAGGATTTGTGGTTGGGTTTGCAACTTAAGGAAATGTGGTGACCTTTGTGTTAATCGAGGGTAATGTAGAAGGTATAGACACCACAAGATTTTGAAGTGGAGTATTGACTAATGGATTGGGGGTAGCCAAAGGAAGGTTGACAATGCTAGTAGTAGGTGCTCCCATGGTGAGGGAAGTATAGGTGGTTAATGGTTGGGTTGCTCCTAGGGTAGAGGAGTTGTTGGTGGGGTGGAAGGCATAAGGGTGTTGGTTTGTTGGGTAGGTTGGTTTTCCACAGTAGTATCAAAGGGATTATTGGTGGATGAGGATGCTTGAGTAGTCAATAGTTGGGTGGTGGCTGTGACAATAGAAGTATTCCCCATAAGGTGGGAAGGCATGCCATAAGGTGGGTCCATAGGTAGAACCAAAGTAGGCAAAGTCGGTATCTCCTTGGGGGAACCACCTTAGGGAAAGTAGGACTTTTTAAAGGGTAAGGAGAATATTCTATTTTAGAGACATACTCCATGGGTGAGGAGGTAAAATACGTTGATTGGTTTGGTGATGGTTTTTATTCTACTAGATTCTTTCATTACTGGTGAGTCAAAACCATACAAGATAAGGGAGAGAGAATACAAAAACAATCTCACCACTTAAATAGAGAGAAGACAATAAATGAGCAAAGAAATCAAATGCACACTAAAAAGTACGTTAAGTTGTAAAGTTATTTTTAGTCTCTCTTTTGGCTTATGCCTTAAGCTTTGTAAGAAATTGTGTGACTAAAATTGGCTTGTAGAGCAGGTACTAGAAAAGAAGTCTATGGTTGGTTTTAGGTTCTATTTAGGCTATCAAAAGGATATGTATTATCAATCAATACGTGGCTTAGTATTGGGTCCTACCCACTCACTTCACACACTATAACGATAAGGGTGTTAGGTGCTTAGCCAATATATACTGATTTCTAGTGTTTATACTCAACTAGAGAGCTGAGTTGGTTCTCCCTTTAGTAATGACCTCCAAGTAGGATCATCGAGAAAGGGTAAGGTAACTGCTAGGTGATGAAATCCTAGTCAAGCCTTATGTTAGGTTGTTTAGATGTTTTATTGATGGAGGTGGTTTGGTTTAGTGTGTGATATAAGTGATGTTATGATCATATTACTTTGCTTTATTTTAACTAAGAGAGCTAAACTTGTAAACAACTAATGTATGCAATCAATTTTAAACCTGAAAGAAAATTTAATTTCATTTATGAGCATAAATTAGGGAGAAGAGCATGTAGATGCAAAGAAAAGAAACCCAAGTAGAGACTCAAGGGTCCCACCATGTGTGGCAGAATGTTTCAAAGAATTTCAACTTATATTTCAAGAGGAAGAAGAAAGAAACTAGATATGGGTATGGTTGAAAACCTTGTTTGGTTGTGCACGCATTGAATCAAATGATTATAGAGAGCTCCTTTTTGGCTTGGGAGGAATGACCTACAAATAAAACAACACTAAAGTAAATGGTTGGTTAGATAGATACCTGGGTGGATTACCTAACACTAGCTAGATCCTAGAAGCAAGAGCTTCCTTAGGGGTTGTTAATCCACACGTTTTAACCAATTAAGTTTAGAAAATAGAAGATAAAGTACTTACATCAATAATCAAAAGTTATTAAAATTAAATACAATAAATGCTTGATAAATAAGTACACTAAAATCAATAATATAATAATAAGTGGGTCAATAATAATACTAAATAAGTCAGGTGTGCTTCAAAAAATAGGTTATGGGTCTGTGAACAGGTAGACAAAAAGAAAGTTAGATTTGGTTGAGGGTAGGTGGATGAAAATAGCTTTTTATTATTCCTTACCATAATAACCATTAGTGGTTGGTGTGATCATTGATGATTGAGGTGACCATCGGTGGTTGAAGTGATTGTCGATGATTGAACATACCATCGATGGTCAGGATGACCATCAGTGGTTACTGTGTGTTGGGTTTAGGTGCTAAAGAGTCAGATTGACAGGATCACAAAAAGAAATTTTGGGAGATTTGTTTGTGTTGGGTTGATAGTGAAATGAAAACAAAGTAATTGACATACTAAAAGAAATACTTAGCTTATCATAGATTGATCAGATGAATGGTTGAGGTGGTTAGCTTGTTGATCGAGTCTAGAATTATTCTGATAGAGTAACAGTATTTGGCTATCGATTGAGGGGTGGTGACAAGTTGACTCTCTAACATGATGGATGGATCGTTGGGTTGCTAAAAGAAGTGACCTACAAAAAACTCTAGATGCAAAATCTCTTGAAGTTATGGATGGATTTTAACCTCCTGCTCCTCTCTTCTTATAGGAATGTAGGAGAGGTGTAACAAGAAGTTAACAAGGGGTCTAACTTATTGTCTAATTTTAACTTATGCATGCACTAGCTTGCACAAAATTTAGATGAGCTAATTATAAAAAAACAAGGTGGAGTTGAAGGGTCAGTTAAGTTGGTTCAAATAGTAGAACGTAATTATTGATGATCAAGGTGACTGTCAATGGTTAGGGTGGCCGTTAGTGGTCAAGGATCAAGGCCAATTTGAGTTAGAAGGTGGGTTAAGACATTAGGTCAAATTGACTAGTGTTAGGTAGGTTTGTTGGTCAAATGGTTTAGGCTAGGGCCTAAGGTGGTCCTAAGGTGGTGTAGGGGAATTATGGCATTTGGAACCATCGTGTATAGATTTTAGTGTGTTTCTAGTGTGTTTTCTATAAATTTTGATATTTACAAATTTATATTAATTAATAGAAACATCAAAAAAATATTATGAGCATAGATATGATCTTGTTGAAGTGTTGTCTATATACAAATAAAATTTTAATATATTCTATTGCATATTTTTGGAGATTTTGTGTTTTTTTCCATTATCCCTGTTAGGGATACTACAGTGGTATCAGAGCTGAAAATCTTGGCAGCCTCTTTGGGTTGGTTTTATGCATGTAAACGGTGGTTATAACCTTCACAAACAAAAGGGAATAATGGATAGCAGTGATTAGCCACCAACATCAAGTCAAAAGGAGGTAAAACATATGTTCATAGAATGTTAAGATAGTTACAAAACACCAATCTATATTTAAGTCAGATTGCTCACAACACCGCAAATGGAAGAAACATGGTACATGTGAAGAGAGAGGATAGTACCAAAGCTACAAAAATAATGAACACTATAATAGCAAACCTTCAGGTTTATCACAATCTAGACCTTTCATGCCTACCTTTCTAAAAAAGGATGAGCTTATACAAGAGGAACCCATGGAGAACAATGAGGATGCTAAAATTTTGTCTAAGTATCAAGCTTTGGGGACATATTTTTAGTCAAAAATATCTTTTAGAGATTATTTGGAGGTCACCAAATGCATAAAGCCAAAGCAAAATTAGTGGAATCAAGGGAAGTAGAATTATGGGCTACAGAAAAGGTTGGGTCATCTATTCTTATCGGGCTTTGATGGATCATCCAAAGTTACAACGAGAGTTTATTTTCAAAAATTAGATACTTACCTTACCCTGAATCATATGATGGAGACTAAGGCCATCAAATTTGCTACCCTTCACCTTGAAGGAGAGACACATGAGTGGTGGTATCAGGGTTTAGTGACACAAGGTCATGATGCAATAGTTTCTTATGATTAGTTTTGCACTACATTGATAGAGCGGTTTGACCATAAGGATTTAGAGGCACACTCTAGAGAGTTGGCTCAGTTAAGATAAGGGACACTTGAAGCATACATTTTATAATTTTAGTAGTTATTAGTGATGGTTTTTTATGTGACTGAGAGGAGGTTGACTTCTTGGTTCACAGAGGGTTTGTCAGAACCTCTCAAGGGTTGGGTTAAAGGTTTTGATCCACCATCCTTGCAGGATGTTATCAAGCATATAAGGAACATGGAGCTATCCACACCATAGGCTAGATTTCTTAGAAATTTTCCATAAAGATGATTAATATAGTATTTACCACAAAGGAGGGACAAGAAACTAAAGTTTTCTAGACCAATTGGGGGTTTTCTAGGTTGATTGGTGGGGCACTTCATGATTTAAGGGATGAGTTGAGATAGAAGAGACTTTGATTCGAATGTCATGAACCTTAGAAACCTAGACATAAGTGTAGGGGTGGGGGCAAGTCCCAATGGGTTGAGGTATTTGAGGAACCTAGTGATGATGAGTTAGAGGAGACACATGTTTTTGATGAGCAACATGAGCAAATGGATGGTGAGATGGGCACAAATGAGCATCAGGATGATTTGGCATAGATGGATGGTGTGATTACAGCTATCACTACCACTCCTCATTATAACACCTTCATATTAAGTTATGTTATGTAGGGATAATGAGTTCTTGTGTTTATTTATAGTGGGGCTACCCACAACTTCATCAATTTGTCCTATGTGAAGAAGCAGGGTTTACAAGTTGAGGAGCATGATGGTTCTTGAGTACAGACAATGAGTGGCACGATGTTACATTATGTTAATCATGTTCCATAGTTGAGTATGACTTTGGGTAATGACACCTTGACTGATGAATTTTATGTGGTTGACATTGATGAGACCAATATTGTGTTCGGTGTGTAGTGGTTGCATTCTATAAGTCCTTATCTCATGGACTTTAAGACTATGCAATTGAGTT
Source organism: Torreya grandis (assembly GCA_037957365.1). Taxonomy (NCBI): domain Eukaryota; kingdom Viridiplantae; phylum Streptophyta; class Pinopsida; order Cupressales; family Taxaceae; genus Torreya; species Torreya grandis. Next base: position 561,611 of record JARHVA010007386.1, read on the forward strand.
TCACAATAGGTGGTCAAAAGGTGGTATTAAGGGGCTTATCTTCATATGATCCTAGAGTCATTTTATCTAGGAGGGTGGTGAGAGTCCTTTTGCATTCAGAGGTTGAATGGGCAATGCAATTTTTCATTTCAGATAGGTCTACTGATACAAGACAACATGACCATCATGTTGACATATAGGGCTTGTTGGACAAGCATAGTGTGTTGTTTTCATATCTACCACATGGTCTACCTCCAGATCATGGGTTTGGGCATGTTATTGAGCTTGTTGATAGCAAGCCACTTGTTATGGATCCCTACCATAATCCTAGATGATTCAAAGATGAGATTGAGAAGACTATTCAGGAGTTTTTAGATGCAAGATATATATGACCTAGTTGTAGCCTCTTCACTTATTCTATTGTCTTAGTGAAGAAGGATGGTACAATGATGATGTGTATTGATTATTATGCATTAAACAAGAATACCATTAAGAATAAGTATCCTACTCTACATATTGATGAGCTATTGGATGAGCTACATAGAGTGATTTATTTGTCCAAAATAGATCTTCTTTCAGGATAATGTTAGATTCAGATCCAGAAGCAAGATGTGCATAAAATAACTTTTAGGTGCCACTATGGACATTTTGAGTATTTAGTAATGCCCTTTGGGTTATCAAATTCTCTAAATACTTTTTAGTCTTTTATGAACTATGTGTTCAACAAGTAGTAGCAGAAGTTTGTGCTAGTCTTTTCTGATGACATTTTGGTGTACAACAGGACATGGGAGGAGCATATACAAAACCTATATGAGGTGTTAAGCATCTTAGTGACTAACTCTCTTTTTGAGAAATACTCAAGTGCGAATTTGGCATTATAAAGCTATTATATTTGGGATATGTCATTGGTGAGGGTGGAGTGAAGGCACATAGGGAGAAGATGCAAGCTATACTTGATTGGCCACTGCCAAAGAACGTGTCTAATTTGAGGGGATTAATTGGTCTATGCACATATTATAGATGGTTTGTGAAGGGATTTTATTCATTAACCACTTATTTGATAGATTTGACCAAGAAGGACCCCTTTGTTTGGACAAATGAGACTCAAAACATCATGGACCATCTTAAGAAGGTAATGAGTACTTGTCCTATTTTAGCATTACTAGATTTATCTAAACCTTTTGTGTTTGAGTGTGATGCATCCAATATTGGTATTAGGGTTGTTTTAATGCAAGATAAGCATCTAATTGCTTATGAGAGCCAAAAATTAATGAGGTTGTTAAGAGACTCTCTACATATGACAAGGAAGTGTTGGCAATCATGCATACACTTGAAAATTTCCATCAATATATTGTGGGCAACAAGTTTATAGTGAGGACTGATCGTAATGGACTCAAGTATTTCATGGAGCAAAAGATATTAAATGAGAGATAAAAACTTTGGGTGAGTAAGCTTTAAGGATATGACTTTGATACTGAATTTATCAAAGGGAAAAATAATTTTGTTGCTGATGCATTATCTAAAAATCCTTCATTTTGCCCACTTTCAAAAATTCTAGCCTCTTGGAAGGATCATCTACTAGTAGAGTACTCAAAAAATTAACATGCTTGTGAGGATATAGATGGTAAAATTAGTAATGAAAGGTATAAAGTGTTGAATGACATCATCTATTATAAGGATATAATTTATTTTGTATCAGATAGTAAGCTTAAACATAAGATTCTTATTGATGTCCATAGCAATCAGCTTGCTGGTCATCCGGGTTATTTGAAGACATACAGGGACATATGTGAGAAATTTTCATGGAAAGGTATAAAATATGATGTCCTCAAGCATGTAAGAGAATCATAGATTGCCAAAGGAATAAATCTGAAGTTTCTTTTCTAGCAGGGTTGCTACATCCACTTCCTATTCCCAATAAAAAATGGGAACAAGTATCAATGGATTTCATTACCAGGATGCCCAATACTAATGGTAAGGATTGTATTTTTGTTGTGGTGGATAAAATCACTAAATATTCTCACTTTATGTTAATGCCTTTTGAGTTTAAATTGCCACAAGTTGCTAGTCTATTTTTTGAACAAGTGTTTAGACTTCATGGTGTGTCAAAAAGAATTACAAGTGATAGAGATCGCATATTCATCAACACTTTTTGGGAGGAGTTGATGAAGCTGGTTAGAATAGAACTTTATCATAACACTAGTTATCATCCTCAAATATATGGCCAAACATAGATTGTAAACAAATGTCTTGAAGCATACTTGAGAAACTATGTTTTGGGCCAATAAAAGGCATGGTCAAGGGGGTTACACTTGGCTAAATTTTGTTACAACACTACATGTCATATGAGCATAGGTATGACCCATTTTAAACCCTTGTATGGTTATGAATATTCTACATTTTTGGACTTGATTTTTTTGAAAATCTCTTGAGTGGGCTAAAGAGAATCAAAATATCCTTAAGGCACCTAAGGATAATATTTAGATTGCATAGGAACAACAAAAGAAATATGTTGATCACCATCAAGTTGAGAGGCCTTTTGATGTGGGAGACATGGTATTTATGCATCTTCAACCTTATGTACAATCCTCCTTGAAAATGAGTGGAGAAAAAAATCTTAAACCAAAGTTTTATGGGCCTTTCAAGGCAATTTAAAGAATTGGTGAAGTAGCATATGAGTTGGAGTTGCCATCTACAAGCAAAATTCACAATGTCCTCAAGCATGTAAGAGAATGCATAGAGTGCTAAAGGAATAAAGTTGAAGTTTCTTTTCTAGCAGAGATGCTACATCCACTTCCTATTCCCAATAAGATGTCCTCTAGCATGTAAGATAATGCATAGAGTGACAAAGGAATAAAGCTAAAGTTTTCTTTTCTAATAGGGCTGTTACATCCACTTCCCATTCCCAATAAAAAATGGGAACAAATATCAATGGATTACATTACCAGGATGCTTAAGACCAATGGTAAGGATTGTATTTTTGTTGTGGTGGATAGACTCACTAAATATTCTCACTTTATGTGAATGCCTTTTGAGTTTAAAGTGCCACAAGTTGCTGGTCTATTTTTTGAACAAGTGTTTAGACTTCATGGTGTGTCAAAAAGAATTGTAAGTGATCGAGATTGCATATTCATCAATACTTTTTAGCAAGAGTTGAATTTGGATGGAACAAAACTAGATGATATCACTAGTTATAATCCTCAAATAGATGGCCAAACAGAGATTATAAACAAATGGCTTGAAGGCTACTTGAGAAACTATGTTTCAGGGTAGCAACAGGCATGGGTAAGGTGGTTACACTTGGTTGAATTCTGTTACAACACTACATATCATATGAGCATAGGTATGACCCATTTCAAAGCCTTGTATGGTTATGAAGCTTCTACATTTGTGGACTTGGTTTTTTTTAATTCTAAAGCTCCAAAAGCCTTTGAGTGGGCTAAAGAGAATCAAGATATCCTTAAGGCACTTAAGGATAATATTCAAATTGCATAGGAACAACAACATAAATATGCTAATAACCATCAATTTCAGATGTCTTTTGAGGTGGGAGACATGGTATTTATGTGTCTTAAACCTTATATACAATCCTCCTTGAAAGTGAGTGGAGCAAAAAAGCTTAAACCAAAGTTTTATGGACCTTTCAAGGTGATTAAAAGAATTGGTGAAGTAGCATATGAGTTGGAGTTGCCATCTACAAGCAAAATCCATAATGTGTTCCATGTGTCATGCCTCAAAAAGGATCTTGGACAACAAGTGATTATTTATACATAATTGATTCCTATGGATGAAGAACTTAAGTTGATACTCATTTAGGAAACAATTTTACAAGGGAGAAGAAGCTAAGGAGTAAAATAATTTCTGAGTATCTCATAAAGTGGAAAAACTTGCCTTTGAAGGATGTTACATGGGAAGGAGAGGATATTCTTAAGCATCATAGCCTACAAATGCTCGAGGATAAGCATTATTTGGGTGGGGAGGATTGTGATGTCCCCAAATCAAGCCACATGGATTAACGATGCATGGGTTGTCCTTTCCTTGGATTACCCTTGAGGAAGAGGATGTAGAGCATTATTGGGTAAGTGTGAAGTCTTTAGCTTGTATCCTATTCTATTCTTAAGTTTTGGGCATGTATTTTTATGTAACTTAAGTGATTCCTAACCTAAAGACTTGTTATTTCCCCCCTTTTGAGTTTAATGACTTATTCTTAAGTTATGGGCACATCTTTTTATGCAACTTAAGTTTTTCTTAGCCTAAAGACTTGTTATTTCCCCACTTTTGAGTTTAATGACTTAAGAGGCATGTAATTTAAGTGATTTTAATTAAACATGTGCAAAAAAGGTCAAGGGGGAGTGTTAGAAGATAAGGGGCCTATTGGCTCAATTTTTAGGGTTTTATTTGGAGCATTGGATTGAGTTGGTAATGGATCAATGGCTAAGATTATATCCTTCTTTTGGGAGTCATTATATAACATCTTAGGTTCTTTTGGAGATCATTTGTTATTAGTTTTTTTCATTATTATTGATAAAATCTTTGGCTTAAGGTCTGAAAACCTTTGAGTATCCTTGGTTTCAGAGAGACATACAGACTCCCCCTAGTTAGAAGGGTGTGTTTTGGTGGAAGGGCTTTGGTATGTGATGCATTTTGTTAACAAGTTTGGAGGCCATATTGGGAGGTGAGTTTCAGAATATTAGGATCAGATTTGGATTTTCTACAATCATGTATTTTCTTATTTATGAGCATCATTAAAGCTATTGAAAGAAAGGACAAATGGGATATACCCAATGCTAGTTTACTGGGTTTTTGGCAAGGGTAGCTAGGGTTTGAAGATATTTTAAAGGTATTTATGCCTAAATATACATATTATTAATCATATTCTTCTCATAAAATTATGGAAAAATCAATGTAAGTTATTTCTAAGTTTTTTGGGCATTTTTTAGTGTGTTTTACGTAACTTTTGATATTAAAAAATATTCAAAAATTTATATTAATTAACATAAAAATCAAAAAAACATTTTGAGCATAGATATGAGCTTTTTGAAGTGTTGTCTATTTATAAATAAAATTTCAAAATTTTTTGTTGCATATTTTTGGAGATTTTATGTTTTTTTCCATTATTCCTATTAGGGATACTATAGGCAAATTTGTGTTGTGGATTTTACCCCCAAAAAATAGTAATAGAGTATAAAAAAGGACAAACAATAATTAGGATTAAAATTTTGAAAAATTAGGCCTAAGGCATTAATTATGACCTAGTTAAAAATTGTTGCTAAACTTGAATGGAGTCAGCCTAGGCATCTTAGTTGAATAAGGCATATTTGATTAGGTGGTCGACTACATAGTAATTAATTGACATAATTGTATAAAAGATTGGCTAATGATGTACAAGATGGCCAACTCTATTATAAGACAAGGGTGCATGATAACATATAAGGTGGCTGACTTTATTGTAAAGTAATTTGGCTGACTTAGTTTTAAATAGGTCAACAAGATAGGAAAGTGATCAACTGGGTATCATTTGGACGATGTAGTTAGGGCAAGTGGTTGGCTGTGTTAAATATGGACAAATTAGTAGAAAATATGATGTGATGATGTATTAGGATACATGGTTGATTGTGTATGAACTAAGGTTGGTTGATGTAGTAAGATGGATGGCTGAATTAGTACCAAAAAAATGTAATAGGCTGTAGTTAGATACATGGCTGACTTTGTTAGAAAATAATGGATAAAAAGCCAAAGAAATTACTAAAGTAGTTAAATACATTAATTACTTGTGTTTTTCATATGTTTGATTATTATTTTGGATAGTGAATTGGTACGTGTTTTGTTGTTTGATATTTTGTAGAGATGACAGAGGTTATGGAGGTTAGTAGAAGAAATATGGTTATAGGATTTACTGGATAGGTTGTCTATACGAGATCAAACATAACTAGCAGCCATGGGGTTGGGTGGTATTATGGAGTTGTGATGGATCCCATTGAGTGTTGAGTTGGTCATGATGTTCTTAAGAACATGGGAAAGACTAACTAACACAAACAAAGATATTAAATGAAATACTAGTGAATATCAATATGAGAAAATATAAGAAAATAAAATAAATATCAAGGTAAGGTAAGAACACAAATAGATATATGTGAAAAATAAAGATGACAAACCAACATTTGAGCTTGTGTTAATCTATAATGTAAAAGAGTATGGGTGTTTATAACAACATGTGACATAAAGTTGTTTATAGGAGTTAAAGGAATTCTGTGAGGTAGGTTGGGTCCTATCTGAGGTCTTATAGTGCAACTCACAAATGGAAAACCAAAAAAGTGTAACAATGGAGAGTATTTATAGGAAGTAGGGGTATTTTATGAGGAATCCTTGGTCCTATCCAAGGTCTTACACTACAACTCACAAAAAGGGAAACTAACGAGTTGTGATTAGATATTTTAATGATATTCATCAAGGGGAAATATCAAAGATAAAATGATGAATAGAGGGAATTACAACCATTACATAGGTGTTGTAGCAACCCTTAGTATAAATGAGACACACTTAAGTAAATGTGCTCGTACTAATAACTATTTAAACAACAAAGACCTTAGATAATCTAATTAACAAGTGGAACATCTATATCAATTCATGAAGGTTGTATATACATGAAAAATTAAAATGATCCTACCTTCATGTGACTTGTTCCTCATCATTTAGGACCCCTTATAGAGTTTTCAGTCTCTTGTGAAGATCAGGTACTTGCATGAGAAAGTAGGTGGCACTAACGACTATAATGAAACCTCATATCCCAATTTATTGGCCTACCACACCTCAATGAAGCTTAACTTTATTATGAGGCCAATTGTGGAGTTTGAGGTTCAACTAGAATAGGAGATGTGCCAAGGAAGAATCACATCTTTTGATGGGATTTTGAATTGGTAATTTGCCTTTTTATCATTGCCTTTTGTTATAATGATTTGGATTTTAACTTTTTATGGATTTTTATGTTCCTTCTCTATAAGGATTTGTAAAACCAGTAATGAGTGATATAACACAAACATAAGAAAACTTACACACTAATTACAAGAGATAAATACCTAAAGATTATGCATTCCAAAAGGTTTTTAAACTTGCCCATTGGTAAGTGTGCAATCTCAAGACTAATTTTATGTGTGTTTGAAATCCATGTGTGTACAATGATGGTATAATGATAAGTATGCTTTGTAGTTGATCTTAAGGAAAATATTATATTTTGGTGTGTGGTGTAATGGCCATGTCATGTAAATATCCATTTTATTCAACAAATGATCTAGTACAAACATGAATGTAAGGAGAAAACATACCAAAATATGGGGAATACATGGGTTTGCAAAATATATATTGATGTGTAATAAAAGAGCTAAAATAAAAATGAGATTTGTAAAGTAAGAATCATGAATGTAAATATAAAATTACAATGATAGATAAGAGAACCATCATAAAAAAAAGATAAGTAATGCATCACAAATGCCATAATAGAATATGAATATCAAAAAGTACTCAAGGGTAAAATGTGAGGCATAATATGCCATAGAAAAGTAATGTGCTCACAAATACTGATAGATTTCATGGCATACATCATCAATAACATCAGATAAATCCCGTTATAATTGGAATCTATCCTTAACCACAATCTCATCTATCTTTACTGAGAGAAATGTGAGGACTTCTTGGTGCATTATTTTAATGGAGAATGCAAGTATGTTCAATCTCTCTATCGACATCACTCAGCTTCTAAGCCTCTTTTCAAACATAGTACTATTCTTGATCTTGAATGCCTATCTCCACATAATCATCCACTACACTCTCTCCTCTGATCATACACATCATCCTCATCTATATCATGTTTCATGAATTCACTCTCTTTCATGGTTCAAACTTGCCTCTCAAATGTAGGTTCATAGGCTTGAAAGCCTAAAACATGCTCCCATGGTTATTGCCTCCTAAATTAAGCCTCATATGGTCATTCATCTACATATTAGGACCCCCTTACATATCCAAACAAGTAACACAAACTATGAGCAATGAATCTTTAAACAATCCACTTTTCCTCTCTTTAAGGCCTAATCCTTATAACCCTCTTTTAGTACAAAGATCCTGGGTTCAAACAAATCACTCAAATTCACAATAAAATAAAACCACTTTTAGATACCCTTTATCTTCATTGTGCTTCACCTAAGGTTTCATGGCTCAACTCTCAATGCAATCCTACCAACTCAACACATCCTTCTGCTAATTAGGTCTCTTAAGGCCTCATGCAAGCACATGATACTAGAAACCATACCATACAATATTGAACCAATCCAAAACCTATTTATTAGTCTATATAATGATAAAATACACATGATCCCAATGTTTCATGTATTTTGGTAGGTTAAGCCAAAAGTTATTGGAGTTTCCCTTTTAAAACCCTAATCTAAGTTTGTACATGCCTGTGTAAGGCCAAGGGCTATAAAAATGGGATAAAATGAATCTTATACCACTTTAAACCCTTACAATACTTGGATAAGGTCTATCCCAACTGGATTCACCTATTATAATGGCTATTTGACCTTGAACAATCATAATAAATGCTCTTCAACTCAATTTTTTATAATTTTAAATTTAGTTTCAAGACTATGTACAAAACATAGGGAGGTCTAAGTTAAATATTGAATCACCAAGTGGATATATGAGCCCTGTAAGTGATTATTATCACCAAGAACACACTCTATACAATGGTTATGAATCCCACAATTAAAATCCACTCAACCAACTATCAATAATAAGTCACTTACTTGACCATCTTGACTATTCATAGGCTGATTTGTTCTTGAATGGATTGTGCTATAGGTTATCACCTTATAATTGGGTTTCTTAAGTTTAAAAATATACTATCTCACCAATTATGAACTAAATATTATATTCCAACCTCCACAACACTTAAAGGATCTCCATAACTCCCTTGTTTTCTTATAACTTGTTTGTGATAAAACATAATATGCAATCTTGTCTCTTGTGACTGCAACCTGTAGGTTAGAGAAAGAATTCAATATTTTAATTGAATAACAACATATAAATATGCATCACACACAAATTATCTTATGAAAACACACAAATACTCTCTTAAACATTCTTTATCCATTGATAAATTTTACACAAAGTAATCATACAACAAACTTGTAATACAGGCAGAGTGTTCTTTGAATCTTAATATTTTATCTCTTGTCTTTCCTGAAAATCCATCTCTATTATTCGAGGCTATATTCACATCCTAATATAATAATATAGACACATTCTAACTCTTACATGCATATCACCTTTTCAATTTGCCAAAACATGCAAAGAACTCTCTCTCTCTATAAGCTATTTCCCATGTAGATGGCAATTACAACCACATGCTTCTTGAATTGCATTGCTCTCTTTATGTCTTTCACATGAAGACACTCTTAAAACTCAGCCTCAGGACCTATGAAGGCCTTTAAAAACATTAAAAAACAATTACCTATCACACAAATCCCAAATTTCCACTCTAAACCTAATTAAGAAATTCAAATTTTCAAATTAAGCTTTTTGGTGGGAAAACATATAATGAATAGAAATACATACTTATAAGACTCATAATTACTCAAGGACATCCAATAACACCCAATAATATTTATAACACCTATAACAAACTAAAAATGAATAAAATAAAGTACTTAATCACATTTAAAACCTAGGTCAACTGGTGATGCTCTACTTAAATGTGCTTTCTCAAACTATTGAAAATATTGAATTCTTGCTCTAACCTACAGGTTGCTATCATAAGAGACAAGATTGCATATTATGTTTAATCAAACTTTCCAAGAGGGAAAAATTTGAACTCCTACTTAGATTTGCTTTGTCCAACTTCTTTCTTGATTTCCAATTCTTCCTATTATGGTATTATGAGATCCTCTTGCTATTATTCCTCTTATCTCTCTTATTTCTCTTCAACACATGCCTTTGTCTTTTTATTATTACTTTATCTAGTCTCTTTGCACACTCATATTCTATCTCCATGAAATGTATGACCTACTACAACCCCTTGTCTTCCTCATATTCTATCTCCTCCATTTCTAACTTCTCTCTGTCATGTTTTACCTCTAATGACTGATTCTCATTCTTCCATCTTGATCTTAACCCATAACTTTCTTCTTCATTTATCATGCTTGGTTCTTGCAATCTTGGTTGGTATTGCTTCTCAATTATTCTTTCTCTTTCATTCTCCTACTCTAATGGCTGCTCATAACTTTGTTCTTCCTTAAACCCTATCATATTGTCATTTATATCATATTTTATTTCCCCTTCATGACACTTCACCTTCTCATGGTGAGTCTTTTCATAACCTCCTAGTTTTTCTTGTAATGGAAACTCCTTGACTAATTCATGTTTATTACAACATAACATTCATTGGAAACCTTCTTTATTGCTCTCATCATGTATATCTTCAAATAACTTAGCTACAACATCACTAATGGAATGGATTAACTTATTACCTTGCTCTTTCTTCATGTGCTTTTTCTCTTGCTGACTTTCTTGTAGTTATTCATGCTATAAGTCAGTTTGTATACCTTGTTGCTTCACGATGTAGGATACCTTACACATATCTATTTATCTCTCTTGAGTCCCCATAGACTCATCCCCATTGCTTAACTTTTATTTGTTGTTATAGGATAAACTTTGTCCTCTCCATCATTTATGGATTGCTCCAAGGCTACCAATTCTGCCTATAATTGTCCCCAGCTCTCATAAATAAATGGATAGTCACGTTGGTTATATATAAAATCATCATCACCTACCATATCTTGTTTAAACTCTTTAATTGATTCAAGTGATGCAAATTCAAAATTTTAATCTTCATACCTCTTGTCATCATTTTTTTGATGCAATCTTTCTTCTTTTATGCCTTCCAAGAGGCATCCTCTATACATGGATATCCAATCATCTTCTTATTCATCATAAGCATGATGTTCATGCTTATTATCCTTCATATTTTCAAGTTTTATGTCATCAAAATGGACTTCTTCTTCCTTCATATTTGTACCTACATACACACATGACAAAAAATCATAAGATCTAAAAACTTGAGTCTTACTTGCCTCCATATTCTCCTTCTTCACAAGGTGCTACTCACGTCCCTCTTGTTCATTCATCATGAACTTCTTCATCTCCTCCTTGAGATACCTACATAACAACATCTTCTTCTTCTCATTGTCTCTCATAACCATGTTTATTCTTCATTTCATGAGTAGCATTATAGTCCACTTAACTCTCTTCTTCTTCATAACCTAGCCATATCATTGGATTTATTCTTCTTGCATGAGCTCCAACAATAGTTTTATCCTCTCCAACCCTTTATCTATCTAACTCATCTCTTCTTCAATAATCAAACCCTTTTTATTTGGGTATTCCTTCCTCTTTCTCTCTTTGTGATAGTCTAACTCAGGCAATCCCTTCCTCTCCTTTTCCTTCTCTATTTTCATCTTCTCACAAACAAGTCTTTTTCACCTTGATTTGGTGTCTCAACCTCTACCTAGTCTATTGAAACTTGTACTAGTATTTTTAACCTTAGAATAATAACTCTCATTTTGAGTCTCTCTATTCTCTTTTGAGCTTCTACTATCTCTCTTCTTAGGTTTATTCTACCACCACTCTTTAACTTTCTCTCTTACTACACCCCTGCAACTGAGCTTCATACAATCTCCATTTTCAACCTTTAACAATCTCAAATAGAAATGTTTAATATTAAAAAATTTAAGCTAATCCAAGAGCTTACGTACTCTGATACCACTTGATGTAGGGGATATGCTTACAACCTTAATTTACCTATTCCTAACTATGATCCTTACGTTTAATCCCTTCATTCATCTCTAATTCCTTCTTGTAGGTACTTGTTTGAATCTTGAACTCTCTTCTTAATCAATCTCTCTATTGACAACACTAGGATTCTAAGCCTCTTTTTAAACATAGTACTATTATTGATCTTGAATACATATCTCTACATGATCATCCCCTTTATTCTCTCCTCTAAGCACACACATCATCCTCATTTATAACATGTTTCATGAATTCACTCTCTTTCATGGTTCGAACTTGTCTCTCAAATGTAGGTTCATAGGCTTGAAAGCCTAAAACATGATTCCATGGTTATTGAATCCCTAAATGATCCTTATACAGTCATTAATTTATATATTAGGACTCCCTTACATATCCAAACAAGTATCACAAACTTTGAGCAATGACTCTTTAAAAAATCCACTTTTCCTCTCTTTAAGGCCTAATCTTTGTAGTCCTCTTTTAGTACAAAGCTCTTAGGTTTGAACAAATAATTTATCTTAACAACAAAATAAAATCACTTTTAGACACCCTTTATCCTGATTTCACTTCACTTAAAGTTTCATGGCTCAACTCTCAATGCAATCCTACCAACTCAACACATCCTTATACCAATTAGGTCTCTCAAGGCCTCATGCAAGCACACAAACTAAAAATCATACCGTACAATATTAAACCATTCCAAAACCTTTTTATTCCTCTATAAAATTATAAAATACACATGATCCTAAAGTTTCATGGAATTTGGAAAGTTAAAACAAAGTCATTAGAGTTTCACTTTTGAAACCCTAATATGAGTTTGTACAGGCCTGTGTAAGGATGAGGGCTATAAAAATGGGATAAAATGAATCTTAGACCACTTTAAACCATTACAAGACATGGATAAGGTTTTTCCCAAGTAGCTTCACCTATTCCAATGGCTATTTGACCTTGAACAATCATAAGAAAGGCTCGTCAACTCAACTTTGCATAATTCTGAGTCTAGTTTCAAGATTGTGCATAAAACATAGGGAGGTCTAAATTAAATATTACATCACCAAGTGGATATTTGATCCATATAAGTGATTATTATCACTAGGAATTCACTCTCTATAATGGTTATGAAACTCACAATGAAAATCTACTCAACCAACTATCAATAATAAATTACTTACTTGACCATCTTAATTGTTCATAGGTCGAGTTGTTCTTGAATGGACTGTGATATAGGTTATCACCTTCTAATTATATTTTATTAAGTTTCCAAATATACTCTCTCACCAAGGATGAACTACATACTATATTCCTATTATTCACTCCAATTTACTCTTTGTCACGAGATGCCCATGAGGTTGGGCATTGGAAAAGGGGAAGGTGGTGACAATTATGAACTTTCATCCTCTATTTTAGGACTAATATGGGATTATCCCATGACACATTTGTAGGTATTAGACCTAAAAAGTGGATTATGAGTGAATAGTTCCTAAGAGATGAATTATTATGACCAAAAGTTCAATATAATGTAATTCACACAGGTTAAAAATGGTAATGAATATTTGAGTGTTGGGCTTATTCGTTTTGAACACAAGGAGAAAGGGTATTTAAATTCCACTAAATAATTAGAAAAGAGAGGGAAGGGTGAGGTAAAAAAGGAGAGACTCTAGGTTTAAAATGAGATCAATAGAATGGTCATTGAATCAAGTGACTCTACCATAGTTATACCATTGTAGGTCGAGTTTCACTAGAGTTTTACCTCCAAGGACTTACAGTGGGATGAGTCTAAGGGAACTGGGAATACGAATTCAATGTGAGATATCACTAACAATATGTATTAATATTTTATTGTCAAAAAAAAAAATTCCATATGAGAATTTATAACTTAGCACACAAATTTTTAACACTACCAAAATGGAAATGAAAGAACTCACACAAAGATTATAATAGCTAAGCACATTATAACCACAACATTCATAAAATAGCAAAGTGTTAATCTAATTAACTTAGCACTGATGATCATTTAAACATGAATATGAAAGAAAATTGAAACATAGATGAGACCCTTTTGTATAAAATAGAAATTGTATTCATCAAAAGAGTAAAATATTACTACAATAATCGATCTGGGCTAATTTTATAGTTGAGAGTGATGAAAGAGATGCGAGTGAAATCTTGATAGCAATCTAACAACACTTTCATGAAATTTTAGTCTACCTTATAATACAATTCAATGCTTTCTTAAATAGATAAGGATTGGAGCTCACCTCCAAAAAATACGTGGATCCCATCCAGGGCCATGATGGCCACTCATTACAGTTATAACCACATTTCAAAATTTGAACCAAAACAATCCCTATAATCCTACAAAAAATCTATGTGGGACCATTAGTTGACACGATGTGGTGGTTGAAAGGGATTGGATCCTAACTACTTTGACTAGGCACTCTTAGCTTCTAATGTAGTTATCATAAGGTTAAACTCCTTGTTTAGCTTGGCTAAGTTCATTAGAGGCTCCCTGACGATCACCTTGGCCTAAGTTTCCAGTATTGAGGAGATTTGAATAAATACTTTCATTGATGTTTGGACTCTGAAGACTTGGTTGATGCTCATCATGGACTGAGTTAACAGGTCCAACACCTCTCAGGCCCCTTCTTGGTTTTGTTGGCTACTTTTTCCCTCATAACCTATCTGAATTAACCCAAGTAGACTCTAAATTCTGCTTGGTCATGTAAGGTGCCATCTGGGTGGAGTAACACAAAGATATTAAACTCTTTGCAGTAGGTCAATATCTTCTTCTTGCCCTCTTTCAAGGGTCATGTTGCAGTGCTAGCCAAGTCTACCCACTCCTTTATTATTGCTCTCATGTTCCTGACATAAGTTTGGTATAACCCTCAATCTAAGGTCGACATAAGTTTGATCTCTAGGAACATTCCCTTCTTGACCACCACTTGTAGCTTCTAGCACTTCCCATCAATTTTTGTGATCTTCCCCATGTAGGCTTGAGTCTGCTATATAGTTACATCAGTCTCAACCTGAGTCTCTAGTACTTTCTTAAAGATTGAGAAAAGTGGTTGGAGGGCATCCTTAACCTTCCCAATAGTATGAATGGGTACATACTTTTAACTTGGGATTCAAGAGTCTTAAAGTGGCTTTGCATGTCCTCAAAGAGATTCTCAAACATGTCATGGGTGGATCAGAGGATGAACAATAGATCCTCAACCATCTTCTCCTATCTAATGGTAGTCCTCACCTTGGTGAGGGAAAATAGATCCTGATGGGTCTACCATATAACCAAGTTACCCTTTGGGATAAATCTATGAATGAGCATATTTTTCATACTCCTAGATGCTTAATTAAAACTCCACTATACATCTGGGTTACCCTAGACATCCATTTGTGGTGCTTATGACCCTAAGACCATCCCTCGGGTTGTGGGGGGTGTATGAGGTGTGTCTAAAATCATGGTGAAGGGTAGAGGATGAGGCAGAGGGGAGATGGAGGAAGTGGAAGGAGTGAGAGAGGAAAAGAGTGGAGGTAGAGGGGGAATGGGAGTAAAAGGAGGGAGATCAAAAGTGGAGGCCCATGGGAACATTTGAGCCTGCCATTGTTCCTAGGTGAGGTTCACCTGAGGCAAAATTTCCCCTAGGAATGAGTCATGGAACAATAAGGAATAAATGGGCTAGTTGAAGGCATGGATGATGGGGCCTTGGGTAAGGGTAAGAGGGGGCCATGGAGCTAATTGATAAGTTATATCTAATGGGGCCTATTGTCAACTTGGAGCTGTGCCCTGATTCGAAGACGTGCGTGAAACGGCCAGTCCTCTATCCGGCTGAAACAATGGGATCTCCTCACGAGGGTGGGTGCCTCAATAGTGAGGAGAACCTCCAAAGAAGGCTGGTTCTTGTATGATGTATCAATTAGGATTCCTACTCTACGCTGTGGACTACCATGGAAAAGGGAGGAGAAACTTAAAGGGAAATCCTACCTAAAAGGGGGTGATACACCGAAACTATGATCCTACTCAGCTCGAAACCTTGAACACTGAGCGAACAACAAAGAAGGAAGACCTTAGACTTCAAATTAATCACTTGTGCATAAGTATTTCATGCAGAGGTTCGGTTCAATTACTAAAACCTAAGGGAAAATGGTGGAGAGAGGTCTGATAAAAGACACTTTACAGCTGCCTACATCCACTTGTAGTCTCAACAAAAGACAATGAAGAACACTTTAGCATGACCTTGCACAAGGACAATACAACAACTAGGTACGAACAAAATTTGGGAAGGGAGAAAACTCTACCACTTATGCAAATTGCTGGAAAATATACACTATGCCAATGCTCAAAATCTGAAAGTATAGTCCTTCTTATTGATCAAAGAGGTTACACAACTCTTAATGGCAGAGTCTAGTCTAACCAAGAGAGATTGGATTTTTTTTAAAAACAAGGCTGAAAGCCATTATATAAGAAATTACAATAGGCCAAAGATAGCCGTATAAACTTGAAGAGAAAAAATTCACTTTGGTTAACTCAATAAATTATATTTTCCCTGTCTTTGCATGAATTTTGCTTGTTGGAGGAAGCGCACTCATGCTTGTTATGAACCATCCACCTCTTCTTCACATGGAAATCTTCTAATTTGGATGTGGTGCTTGATTAATTATTCAATTCTGAAAAGGAACTAGTCAACTCCCTGTTATGAACTAGTCAACCTTTGTTGAAGTTAGATTTAGTCCTTCGAATGCATGCTCTGAATGAAGACAAACAGGTTCTAAAATAATCAGTTAACTGAAACTTATATTGTTTATTCAAAAATAGATTCGGTGTTTGCATGAAAGTTTTTTTAAAATTTTTTTTGGTCGTGTCTTATTCTACATCAGGTTTCCGTATCCAACTCATTCATCAGACTATCTATTTTCTGTTCTTTCGCACAGTCAGCTTGATTTATTTTTTTAGATTTCTGCGCAGGCTTATTTCCAACGATTACTTCTCGTGGCCTAAATTTAAGGGCCTGCAGGACGTCACCGACATTGTCACGTTTCACTCCAGCAGTCTGCGTGTCTTTTGTTTGTGTCAGCTTCATCTATTTCTAACTGGCTTTGCCTGCTCTGACGACTGCTTTGCCCTTTGTCATTTGAAATTAAAACCTTTTTGATTTTTCCCATTGCTTCAGCTTTGTCTTGGTTTTGTTAAGTCATGACAAGTTTGGACAAACTGCAGTCATCTGCGTGACATCCTCCTAGCCTGCAGCCTACGTGGCCTTTTTTGCATTATCAAAGTGTTAGTCAGTAGTCCAGTCAGTAGGGTGTCAGTCCCCACTGTCATCAATGTGTCTTTCAGGGGTTTTTCAATAGTCTCCCTGTTTCAGAAACTGTCTTTGCCTTTTCCCTGGGTTTATTTTTCTCTTATTTGGTTGGGCCTTTTCCCTGGGTCTACTGCTTAGTTGGCCTCTGAATTCCTTCAGACTTTTTGTCTGAAGGAATTCCTTTGGACAAAAAGTCTGAAGGATTCCTAACTTTTGTATTTGCCTACACTCTATTTAAATGCGCCATTCTGCAGCCAATGCGTCCTCCTTTCAGCCTGCAGTCCACGTGGCCTGTACCCGTAGTCTACCTGTCTTCCATGTGGCAATCGCCAGCTAGTCCAGTCAGCATCTACGTGCAATCCTACAACAACATCCTTGACTTCATTCATTTGAGCCACTGCCTTTGAACCATGCGTTTGAACCTTACGTTGAACCAAAATGTTGAACCTTGGCTTTGAACCATTTCATTGAACTTTTGGTTCAATGGTTCAACGTTGAACCTTTTTCGTTGAACTCCTCCGTTGAACCTTTCCGTTGAACCTTTGAACTCTTAACCAGTTCATTGAAATTTTGGTTCAATGGTTCAACGTTGAACCTTTGAACTCTTAACTTTGAACCCAACGTTGAACTAGGCATTGAACCTTTTTCGTTGAACTCGTTGAACCAATTCTTGTTGATGACGTTGAACCCTTTGAACCCATCAAACCCATTGAACCAAAATGATTCAAGGTTCAATGGTTCGAGGTTCAATGGTTCAATGGTTTGCTTGTTGCCTAAAAGCTTGCAGATGGACGCTTTGGTCGAATCAAGTGTCGAACCAAACCTGAAAATGACTGAGTGCTAGAACCCTATTCTTTTATGGCCAAAAATTTGACTCGTGGAAGATTTGTCAACATTTTGGCGACTCAGATGGGAAGAATGCCTGCTATGCTTGAGGACCCAGTCATGTATAAATGCTACAAAAATCCTAGATGGTGAATATGATCTCTGATTGAAAATTTGATCTGATCATTGCTGTAATAACCTCTTCCTTCAAAATAAGAAGGAAAACACACGAAAGCAAAAACTAACTAAAGCAAATGTGCAAACAAGCACTTATTGAACAAAACTAAAGCAAACTACTGTGCTTTTATAGCACTTAGAGGAAAGCAAAGAATAATTAAATATGTACATGGAACTTTGCTCTTTAATAGTAATATTTTAGATGTATCCCATTGACTGGGATTGGAAGCTCTTCGCCATCCATCTTGGCAAGTTGGAAGGCATTGTGGGATTTGCAGCTGGAGATTGTGTATGGGCCACTCCAAAGTGAATCAAACTTGGTGTGCCTTCCTGGTTTGGCCCGGTCCTCATCCCACTTAAGGACCAAATCTCCTTCATTGAAGCTTCGTGAGGAAGCTCCTTTGTCAAATGTCTTTTTTACCTGTGCCTGATTACTTTCCATGGCTTGATTCCTTGTCTCTTCCAGATCCATAAGTTCTGCATACCTGATCTCCATAGGCTCATTTTCTAACAGTTCAAGTTGATGCATTAATTCTAAGGCGGGAAACTCAAGAGAGATCGGTAACCTTGCTTCTCTACCATAGACCATCTTGTAGGGAGAGTTAGCTATCAACCTTTTGTAGGTAGTCCTATCAGCCCATAGTGCTGACTTCAGCTTGAGGTGCCAAGATCTCTGATTGTCTTCAATTGTCCTTTGTATGATCCTCAATAGGTTTTTATTTGTAGACTTAGCAAGGCCATTTCCTTGTGGATAGTAATTTGATGAGGTGCTGAGATAGATTCTGGTTTGGACTGCCCACTGGCTGATCCTAGATCCCACAAAAGCCATTGCATTGTTAGAGATAATCATTGAAGGGACTCCAAACCTAGTGACCAAAATTTCATAGAAATCAAGGACGCTAGTTTCGTTTGCCTCCTTTAATGCAACTCCTTCTGTCCAACATGTGAAGTAGTCTGTAGCTATTAAAATCCACTTATGCCTTGAACTGGAAGGAGGATTGATGAGACTAATAAAGTCTAATCCCCACTGAACGAATGGATGATCCATCGTAATTGGCTGTAGGGGCAGGGCTGCCAGTTTAATCTTTCCCACAAACATAGTGCATTGTTTGCACTTCCTTACCCATGCATGGCAATCACCAAATATAGTAGGCCAAAAGTACCCACCTCTCATGATCTTAAGTGCTGTAGTTCTGGCAAAAAAGTGTCCTCCACCAAATCCATCATGGAACTCTTCCAGCAACCTTTGAGTATGGCCTGGCTCTACACACCTTAGTAGCATTCCAGTGATATCTTTCTTGAACAAGACACCGTCAACAAGCAAAAACAGAATTGATTGCAGTCTGAAATACCTTCTTCTTAAGGTGATAAGGAGGGAAGGGTAATGAACTTCCTGTAGATAATTTGCCAGATTGTAAAACCAACTAGAAGGTGATGCTTGTACAACAACGACTTCTACATCATTTGATACTAGAATAACTTCATTGGTTTCTTGCAAGTCCTGAGCTAGATGCTCACAAAGCCCTTTGCCCCTAACCAGTTTTGTGATCTTAATTTCTATATCATATTCCATCACTTTGGTTATCCAACCAACCCTTTTCTCATTCATGTCCCTGTTCAGAAGGAATTCCTTGATGCTTGGATGAGCAACCATTAGAAGTATCTTATTATTAGATAGTAAGTGCCTAAATTTCTTTAGAGATCTTATGATTGCAAGGACGTGTTTTTCAACAAAAGAGTACCTTGTCTCATACTCCTGTCGGCCTTGGCTGTAGAAAGCTATTGGCTGCTCCAAGTTTTCATGGTTCTGTTGCATAAGAATACCTGAAATGGTGTCCATGTTAGCATACGTATACAAAATGAAGTCTTTCTTGAAATCTGGATTCAAAAGCGTGGGGGCACTTGCTATGGCTTTCTTAACATCTTCAAATCCCGTTATTCCTTCCTTGGCCTAGCTGAAGCTCTGATTTTTCTTTAACATGGCTGTAAGTGGCCTAGCTATAGTAGCAAAATCCAAAATATATCTCCTTATGAAATTGATTTTTCAAAAGAAGCTTTGCAAAGCCTTCTTGCTTTTAGGCAAGGAGAGTGCCAGAATAGATTGAATCCTCTCATAATCTATATTGAAACCATGCTTAGAAACAACATGTCCAAGCAGCTTGCCTTCATGAATTGAAAATACACACATTTTGGGATTTAGAGATAACCCAAACTGTCTACACCTTTCGAAAACATGCTGGAGGTGCACCATATGATCTTCTGCGTCCTTTGAGAATACTGTGATATCATCTAAATAGACAAGCACAAATTTCTTAAGAAGGCCTTGGAAGGTCATATCCACGGCTCTTTGAAAGGTTGCCCCAGCATTGGACAAACCAAACGGAATCTTTCTATATGCGAACGTTCCCCACTTAGTTGTGAAAGCCGTCTTGAACTGGTCTTCTTCTTTGACCAAAATCTGATTATAGCCGCTGTACCCATCTATCAAGGAAAAGCTCTCAGAACCTGAAACAAGCTGTAAGATTTGCTCCATTGATGGCAATGGATAGTGGTCTTTAAGCGAGGCCCTGTTTAAGTCGAAAATCAACACATAACCAAATTTCATTGTTCTTTTTTCATACTGGAACAAGGTTCACTACCCAAGTTGAGTGCTTGATTGGAAATATAATGGCAGACTCTATAAGTTTGTGAAGCTCAGTCTTCATTAAAGGCTCAAGTTTTGGATTAATTGGACTTTGTCTTTGTCGTACTGGCTTAGTTTTGTCTTCTAGCTCAATAGTGTGTTGAGCCAAGCTTGGATCAAACCCTTTGAGATCGCTATACTACCATGCAAATATGTTAGCAAAATTTTTGCATAATTCAACAAAAGCTTTCTGCTATAGTGGAGTGCATACCTTGCCCAGTTTTAATATCTTACTAGCTGCAATCTCCACATTGGCGTAGTGCTCCTCTTTTGTAGACAAAGCTGGTTTCTCTTTCCTTAGCTCATCATCTTCACTAACAATGTTTTCAAGGGTAACCAACCCCTTGGGTAGTTTATTAGTTTTCAATTGTACAATCTGGTTATCATACTGCTGCAAGCATTTCCCTTAATTTTTTGGAGAAAACTTAGCTTCCTCTTGTAAAAATCTAACAATTTAATCGTCACTCTCGAATACCTGCCAATTTTCCTAGTTCTCTGGGATAGAAGGCCTTACGACTATCCTGATATGTGACTGAGAAGCATCACTTTTAACATTAGTTAGAATGTCAAATTGTGCCCCAATAGCAGCCAACCTATTAGCGTGTTTATTTCTGTCTCTTGGTATGGCCTAAATATTAAAAGCGTGGAAATCTTCAAGTAAATTCCATACCCTGTGTCTATAAGATTTAAGTAGCATGTTCTTGCATACATTTAAGCCCCTTACCTAGTGAACCACCAGATCACTATCCCCAAACACTTGTAGACAACTTACTTTCATCTTCCTAGCCCATTGCAAATCATGGACTAGTGCTTCATATTCAGCAACATTATTCAAACAGCCAAACTGAAATTTAATGGATGAGAAATACCTTTGTTTAGTAGGAGAAATTAACATTATTCCAGCTCCTGTCCCATGCTTATTTCTTGATCCATCGAAGTACAACTGCCACAAGCCTTCACTAGACTCGCCTTCTTTGACCATGGCTGGGATTTTCGCATTGTTCTCATGAATACAATATACACCAAGATCTTCTTCTTCAATCAGCTTGTATGGATCATACTCATGCAAATTAGAGGCCCACTCATCAAGAAATAAGTCTGGAACTCCATCCAAAGGTGAGTCCTTTTCTACCTCACTAGTTTGTACTACTTCATCTGAAATAATACAGTTTGAATTGACCACACTTGGCATATAAGGTTCCATGTGAAAACGTGCAATAGGCTCTGAATGAATGGTTATCTTTATGCCATAACTAGTTCTGAATAGCAGGTATGTCTAATCTGCTGATAGGTATCCCTCGATCTTTGAGGTGAAATCTCTTGAAAGGCACATGGTGAAGTAAGGGGGTAGATCTACTACTACAATGTCCTGCTGAATAGTCACGTTAGGACAGGCATGTAGTGTTAGTTTCAAAACTTTAATAATCCCTACCATCTTTGCTGGTGAACCATCCAATTGTAGTACTCCTTTAGTATTTGGCTCATAGACAAGGCCGAGCCTATCTGCAATCTGTTTAGGCATGACAGTACTGTTGGCTCCATTGTCCACCATGCAATTATAAACTAAGGTGTCTCCTACTATCAAGGAAAGATAAAAAGGGGGAGTCTTTTTTACTTTTACCTCAATTTTGTTTGCCTTTGGTGTATTATCTCCTTGTTGTACCTACTGCTTAGTTGGCACATCTGAGTTTTTTAAAACAGTACCTCCTTTGTCTACTAATTTTGGAGACAATTCAAGAGCAGAGAGTTCTTGAATGAGGCTGTCCTTTTGGCCTAGAATTGATAGAGTATCCCAAATGCTAATATTGATGTTAGATCTTTTCATCTGGTCTACAATGTTGAACTAGGAAGGACTTACTTTTGATTGAACCCTTTGTGTCACTTGCTGGTCACAAACAAGAGGTATTTGCTGTACTTTGCCAACCTCTGCATTCCAATTTTTTGTGACTGTGGGGGCAACAAGCTGTCCTTTTGCCCCTTGAACAATAGTACTAGAAGCATTAGGTGTACTTGCCACTGGTGGAGTTTCTTCAATAGCTCTTCTTTTATTTCCTTGGCGAGTTAGAGCTGCAACCTGATCATTTGAAGTGTTAGTCCTAATATCTTGAGAAAAACCAATGTGATCCTCTACCTGCCAATTTACATTAACAGCATCATGCTGCCCTTAGATCGTTCCTTGTGATGCTAGGCCCATATCTTGATATTGGCTCTCATGAAAAGAGAACTCCTCTTGTGTCATCTATGGTATGGCACCATTCGTTTGAGTTAAATCTTGATTTTGAAAATTATTTGGATTTGAAGGCTGCCAACCTGAATCCTGTACTAAATTATTCTGAGATGAAGTTGGAACAATGGCCTTTGAAGTGGAAGGAGCACTTGGATCAATAGCGGCATATGGCTTTGCTGGAGTTATAGCCCCTTGCGTTTGATAGGGTAATCGGTTCTCTCTGAAACCCTGATAAGAAGATTTTTGATCCTTGAAACGCTGATAGCTGTTCTGATTTTGTTGTTGATAAGGCCTATTTGACTGGAATTGCTGCCTCTTAAGCTGTACTATTTCATTTTTGAAAGACTATAACAGAGTTTTTAGCTCTCCTATCTCACTAGACTGACTAGTAGAGGCTGCAATTAGATGCTAAGGTGCTGGTATTGGAGCTAAGGATGGAACTTGAGGAACATGAAGGGCTGATGCTGAACTTATCTCTAGAAATATGGGCATTGGCGGTCTTGGAGAAAGCTTTCCTGCTTGAATCAGACTATTCTCTACTCTTATTGCCACATCATAGGCATCTGGCAAGGTAGTGCCACCCATTGACTGTATCATCACACTGATATCAGAATTCAGAGCTTTCAAAAAATATAAAAAAGAATACTCTGGTGATGGTCTAATTAGGACTGGTATCCTGTGCCATGTCTTTTGGAATTTGAGATTGAAATTAGACATGAACTCATGAGGGGCTCTCTGTATGGTTGTTAATTGCTCAACCAAAGATAGGTAGTCAGACTTGTCCTCAAACTGTTTGACCAAAGCGGCGCCTAATTCATCCCAAGTAGAGATAGATCTAAGTGGGAGGGTCCTATAGCATTGTAATGCTTTTCCTTTGAAAGAAGCAGCTAATAATCTAATGGCGACATTATCTTTAGTTATGTTATGAACTGAACAAAGATTAACAATATCATGTATATGCTCAATAGGGGTTATTTGATCTTCCCCTGAGAAGTATGGGATACTTTTGAGGGTAGATATAGGGATATCATTTAGCTATGCTAAATTTAATGGGCTTTCTCTGTTAAATGGAGCAAATACCTGATTCTTATTGGCCATCTGCATGATGGGAATTTTAGTGTTGAGCACAATAGGGTGAGGGGGAGCTAAATATTCTCTCCTTAGAGGGTATGATCTTGTCCTTCTAGATCTTGCTCCTTTAAAAGTCAAAAATTCAAAAGGAATACCTTTGCTTGCTGATCTTGTAGTAACTTTTGGCATGAACTGATTGTCTGAATGATGCTATGAACTCTTTTGCCTTTCTGTAAATAAATATCTTCCTTTGCTGTGAAGATTTTCAGTAACTCTTTTTTGTGGTCCCACTGGGCGTGCCAAAAACTATTGTCACCCTGGAGCTGTGCCCTGATTCGAAGATGTGCGCAAAACGGCTAGTCCTCTATCTAGCTAAAACAATGGGATCTCCTCATGAGGGTGGGTGCCTCAATAGTGAGGAGAACCTCCAGAGAAGGCTGGTTCCTGTATGATGTATCAATTAAGATTCCTACTCTACGCTGCGGACTACCATGGAAAAGGGAGAAGGAGAAACTTAAAGGGAAATCCTACCTAAAAGGGGGTGATACACCAGAACTATGATCCTACTCAGCTCAGAACCTTGAACACTGAGTGAACAATAGAGAAGGAAGACCTTAGACTTCAAATTAATCACTTGTGCATAAGTATTTCATGTAGAGGTTCGGTTCAATTACTAAAACCTGAGGGAAAATGGTGGAGAGAGGTCTGATAAAAGACACTTTACAGCTGCCTACATCCACTTGCAGTCTCAGCAAAAGACAATGAAGAACACTTTAGCATGACCTGCACAAGGACAATACAGCAACTAGGTACGAACATAATTTAGGAAGGGAGAAAACTCTCCCACTTATGCAAATTGTTGGAAAATATACACTATGCCAATGCTCAAAATCTAAAAGTACAGTCCTTATTTATCGAAGAGGTTACACAACTCTTAATGGCAGAGTCTGGTCAAACCAAGAGAGATTGGATTTTTATAAAAAACAAGGCTGAAAGCCATTATATAAGAAATTACAATAGGCCAAAGATAGCCGTATAAACTTGAAGAGAAAAAAATTACTTTGGTTAACTCAATAAATTATATTTTCCCTATCTTTGCATGAATTTTGCTTGTTGGAGGAAGCGCACTCATGCCTATTTTGAACCATCGACCTCTTCTTTGCATGGAAATCTTCTAATTTGGATGTGGTGCTTGATTAATTATTCAATTCTGAAAAGGAACTAGTCAACTCCCTGTTATGAACTTGTCAACCCCTGTTGAAGTCGGATTTAGTCCTTCGAATGCATGCTTTGAATGAAGACAAACAGATTCTAAAATAATCAGTTAATTGAAACTTATACTATTTATTCAAAAATAGATTCAGCGTTTGCATAAAAGTTTTTTTTAAAAAAAATTTTGGTCGTGTCTTATTCTGCATCAGGATTCCGTATCCAACTCATTCATCAGACTATCTATTTTCTGTTCTTTGGCACAGTTGGCTTGATTTATTTTTTCAAATTTCTGTGCAGGCTTATTTCCAATGATTACTTCTCGTGGCCTAAATTTGATGGCCTGCGAGACGTCACCGACATTGTCACATTTCACTCCAGTAGTCTGCGTGTCTTTTGTTTGTGTTGGCTTCATCTATTCCTAACTGGCTTCACCTACTCCGATGGCTACTTTGCCCTTTATCATTTGAAATTAAAACCTTTTTGATTTTTCCCATTGCTTCGGCTTTGTCTTGGTTTTGTTAAGTCATGACAAGTTCAGACAAATTGCAGTCATCCACGCGGTGTCCTCCCAGCCTACAGTCTACGTGGCCTTTTTTGCATTATCAAAGTGTTAGTCAGCAGTCCAGTCAATAGGGTGTCAGTCCTCAATGTCATCCATGTGTCTTCCAGGGGTTTTTCAACAATTTGCCTATTTCATAAACTATCTTTGCCTTTTCCCCAGTTTATTTTTCTCTTATTTGGTCAGGCCTTTTCCCCGGGTCTGCTGATTAGTTGGCCTCCAAATTCCTTCAGACTTTTTATCCGAAGGAATTCCTTCAGATAAAAAGTCCAAAGGATTCCTAACTTTTGTATTTGCCTCCACTCTATTTAAATGCGCCATTCTACAGCCAACGCATCCTCCTTTTAGCCTGCAGTCCACGTGGCCTGTACCCTCAGTCCAATTATCTTCCACGTGGTAGTCGCCAGCTAGTCCAGTCAGCATCTACGTGCAGTCCTACAACAACATCCTTGACTTCATTCATTTGAGCCGCTACCTTTGAACCATGCATTTGAACCTTACGTTGAACCAAAATGTTGAACCTTGGCTTTGAACCATTTCGTTAAACTTTTGGTTCAATGGTTCAACGTTGAACCTTTTTTGTTGAACTCCTCTGTTGAACCTTTCCGTTGAACCTTTGAACTATTAACCAGTTAATTGAACTTTTGGTTCAATGGTTCAACGTTGAACCTTTAAACTCTTAATTTTGAACCCAACATTGAACTAGGCATTGAACCTTTTCCATTGAACTCATTGAACCAATTCGTGTTGATGACGTTGAACCCTTTGAACCCATTGAACCCGTTGAACCAAAATGATTCAAGGTTCAACAGTTTGAGGTTCAATGGTTCAATGGTTTGCTTGTTGCCTAAAAGCTTGCAGAGGGACGCTTTGGTCGAACCAAGCATCGAACCAAACCTGAAAATGACTGAGTGCTGGAACCCTATTCTTTTATGGCCAAAAATTTGACTCGTGGAAGATTTGTCAATAGGGCCAAAGGAGTTATTGACATCCTAGGTTGCACCCTAGCTGAGAAGGGGATTGTTTAGGTCCTTTTGGTCAAACCTAGTCCAACATAGGAATGACCCTAGGGTATGGGTCACCTAATCTTGGGTCAGACCTTCTAGATAAGGCTGAATTCCTTTTGGGTCTATCATCTATACTAAACCTAAACTAACTTCATACTAGAAAAAGGGATAGAGATTAAAAATAATCTATGAAAGCATGTAAAAGTGGGGTGATGCACCAAATATTTTGATCCTTATACTTGCACAAGACAAAATATACGACACATTCAAGACTGCATAAGATAATTTCACTCACTCTTTGACCAACCCTCACATAAGTATTTCATGGAAAGGCATGGAAGGGTAGTTCTCCACTTCCAAACTAACCAAAAAACTATATATGCACTTAAAATGACCTGTGAGAACTACCAAAACACTTTATGAAGGTTAGAAAACCCAGACAAATGCAAGGAAAATATATATTCACTTAACCACATCAATGAAATCATGAAACACACTTAGATTTAGCTTTTAAATAGAGGAATTCAAATTTTTATTGCATCAAATAGGTGTTACAATACAAATATTGGCATAATCTAGTCATACCAAAGAGAGGGATCATTTTCAAGGCTTAGAAGCCTGTATTTATAGCAAAATGAGATGAGAGAGTCGAGGATCATGCATAGTAGGATGGAAAAGGTAGCATAATGACCAAGATTTCTAATCATCTGACATTGATTCAGTTAGAAAAGATCATAATGCTCAAGATTACTTTTGGAAGGATCATAATGCGTAAGATTACTTCTGGAAGGTGGCCACAACAACCTTATCAGTCCCTTTCAATCTATTTTTAGCTTGCATTGATGCTCCTTATGGTTATAATGATGGGATCAAGTCATTTTCAAGATGAATTCTAGCATTGATGTAGTTATAATAGCTGGATCAATTTGTTATGATCTTGTTCTAGCATTAACTGCTCCTTACTAGTTTGTTTATGGCGTGTAAGACTAGAGAGAAGGGTCATAATCATGCTGTTAGTTTTAACGATTAACTCATAGAAGTTGATGTGTCTATCTTCATGTCATCCCCTTAAAATATTTGCTTTAGTTTGACCTTGATCATATTTGTTCTCCATTTAAAGTCTTAAGGCTTTGACTTTTGATATCGATCATTGATCTTGATATGGGTTTCTAAAATTGTGCCATTTATCAGCTATGCCTCTCTTCTTAGGATTTTACTATCAATTTTAATGATTAACACATTTTCACCACATGGTGGCTTTAGATTTGATCTGGGCTCCTTGACCTATACACTATTTATCTTATTTACACAACTTAACATGTGTCATTGATATTTATCAATTAGATCAAATGTGCATCATTGATCACCCTATTCACCATGATTGTGACACTTGGCACCATTATGTTTATCTTCAGGATCTTGCTGTCAATTTTACTAATTAACATGCTTACACCATGTGTTAACTTCTCATTTACCCTAAGATTATTGACCTCTTTACCTCATGCACATCATCAATCTCCTTGGCATGATTAAATGTGTGTCATCAATCTCCTTTATGCTTGATTAAACATGCATCATTGATCTGGTAAGTCACCATGATCACGTAACTTGTCATCAATGCATTCAATCTTAGGATATGTTGACTTTTTAATTCTTAGCTCACCATTGATCTTTTAATGCATGATTAATGCACTCCATTGGATCTTATAGACCTACTGACCTCATTTATTGCCCGCTCACCATTGATATTTGATCTGATTAAACACAATTTCACCACTTGGTAGCTCCATGTTTAGGCTCAAGATCCTTTGAAGATTTTAAACTCAAATGGCTATTTCTTGTGGCTTATTTGATGTCCTTGAGCATTTCTCATGCTACTAGTACATTTTTTGAAGGCTTATATCTATAGATAAAAAATGCCCCAAGATACCAAACTTGTATGGGATAATTATGGCACAAAAGGCATCATCTTAAAGAAATTTTAAGACCAACCTGACTCATAAGGAAAACTAGCATAATATGCTAAGTTTCAAATGATAAGGGTGATAATTTGGCCTATGGGGTCAAAATTATCAATAAGAGTCATTGAGACCTGTGGAGTAGGTGGAGTTGGAGCAGAAGGCCTTTAAACTTGAGTCAGAGTATCAATCACAATTTGTTTTTTATTTGACCTCTTTCTTGGGTTAGTTTTGGGTGCCACAATGGGTGGTCTGACCAAGATGACAAGGGACACAAAGGTCGATGGTAGAGGACTTGAAGCTATGGAGGAGAACATTGAACTAATTAAAGTGTGGACTGGGAGGGTCCCTATTAGAATTGGTATGATTTTTGAAGACTATAGTCATGACCACTATTAAAGGCATGCCCAAGGGAGGCACCATGAGGAATCTAGGATGTGAGATGGGAGGAGTAGAAGGGAATGAAGAAGCAAGGACACTTGGAAGGATCGAGGCCAAAGGTACTTGGGTGAAAGATGGGGGGTAATAACAAGAAATAAAAGAGGTGGATTTGAAATAGCGAGCACCAAAACTAGGAGTTAGAATGAAATAAGAGTGAGGGGTAGAAGGGAAATAGAATTAGATGGAGGAGTGAGTGGGGGAACTTGGATGGGATCCTACTAGGGGCCTCATTTTGAGCTCTCTCTCAAGCTTCCAGCCACATCAAATCTCAAAGGCTATGGTGTTGATGGTTGAGCAAGTTGTGCTTGGGATACTTGAAATCATGTAGTTTAGTGTTGACTCTAACATTACCTATATATTAATACTACTGAAGGAGGTGTAGGTAGAGCTCAAGGAAAAACTAGAGGAGGTAGAGGGAATAAGAACTACTAACAAAAGTAGAGCTGGGGCTAGACCTAGAGCTTGAGGAGGAGAAGGTGATGGGATGCCCTAGAAGATTCTATAAGATATGGCTAGAGATATTAGAGTTAGGCCTCCATAGACTGAGCATGAGTTAGAGGAGTTGTAGAGGGGTTTGCTTGAGCCTTCTTCCCCTTCTTCTTAGCTACTATTTGAGATAACACCTCTTTGTTATTGGTAACATTTAAATAGAGCTCATAATCATATTCAGCTTGATGGCCATAGTTAATGTTGAGATGAGTTGAGTACCACACCAAATGGGCTTTAATCACCCCTTTAGGGTCCCATTTCCAAACCTTACACTTGTTCAAGGTGAAGGAGTCTCACTCGGCCACCATCGTTTGAATGAAGGGGAAGTTTTTGTAGGTGTGATGTCATATGGTGATAAAGAGCAATGAGAATGCCATTTACTAATGTTGTATGCAAAACTTAAAGATAATTTTCATTAATTAATAGGTGATCTCTTATTCTACTAGGAGGTTAGGGACATAATATGGCAGGCAAAGGAGGTATTAGAGAAAGCCCATGATATGGATCATTGTGTCATCCTTATATAACCAGTAGTCCCTAATGGCTATGATAGAGTCCTGGATTACCTTTGAGAGCTAGGGAATTAGAGCTTCATTGACTACCTAATATGCCATTGTGTAGAAGTGCTTATAGATGTCTTGGACATTCTAGTGGAACTGATGGCCATACAACTTATAGAATACCCCATGGATGGTTAGGCCACCAGGAACTCATGCAGGAAAGGTTAAATCCTTGAATGAGAGCATCTTATAGATTGCATCTAGCAAGTAGCTCATTATGTAGAATTTGCCTCCAACTCAGATGTCTACAATGGTATGGACCAACTTGAATTTGATTAAGCCTCTTATGTCTAGTATGTCCAAGCATGTCAAGATCATATGTAGGAGGGAAACCCACAACTCATTGACATGTTGGCAATTTGGGTCCCCAAATAACTAGTTCAGTAGGATCATGCATACATGGACCTCCTTTTAGAAGGTACAAATTGTGGAAGCATTGATTTTATCATTATTAACTCACCTAAAGTTGGGGTTCTCAACCCAGTTGTGGAGGATGTCTTATAAATGATAGGTGCTCATCCAGGTTGACATTGTCATTATATCATAGAAGAAAGAGAAGTATTGGAGGGAGTAGTCCACTTTGAAGGTATTCTTGAATATATCAACAATATGGTGTTGAGAGGTGGTTGAGCATACCCAATCATTGACAATGTCTTACATGTGGATGGCCTTTTGGAGGATGTCACCCAATAGGTCAACACATGGAAATGCCTCTAGTTTAGTGGAAAATCTATGGAGTTTATACTTCTTATAATACCTAAGGGCATCCTCATACTCATCTTATTGGTCATTTACATCAATATAATCCTTGGGGACCTACTTAATTACATTAAATATATCATTGTAGTGCGTATACTTAGTTAAACTATTAGGGAAGGTGGTGTCTCAGTACTCAAGCTTGGCCTTTGGGTTTGAGGATGTAACAGTTATTGAAGTAGGATAAAGGGGTAATTAGGTAACCTTGAGCATAGAAGGTGTAGGATATAGGCACTTTATAGAATTTTATAAGCAAGGAGTTAGAGATTTTTTGAAGTTAGAAATAGTAACCATTAATGGGCTTTGTTTAGGATTTATAAGTGTATGCATACATCCCCTACATTAATGGCATTTGATAGCTCACTTGCCATGAATTTGATTTTGAGTTGGTGGTTGGATTTTCTCCATTTATTTTTAAATCTATAATATACATAGGAGCCCATGATCCCCCACCACTAACTAGATATAACTATGGGATGGAATGTTTTTTAAACTATTCAATCAGGTCTAGCTTCCCATTTTGTTAATGCCCAGTGTGTGGTAGGCACATGGTCACATATCTTAGAGGCTTCTCAACTAATTCCTACATTTTACATGTGCATCTACTTATTGGTCTTCCCATTAATGGTTGACACCTAGGACTAAATTTTTACACCATATCAATCTCCTAAGTTGGGTGATGTGTCACTTAGGGACACACAAGATGTTTTGGTAGGCTTTCAAGTCTAATCCATACTTTATTTTGAGCTTCCCAAGGTCTTAAGTGGCAACTAGTTTATCCACATAATAGGTGACATGATGCCTTCCCATTTGGTTGGGCTTTTTTGAGCTCTGACATCTATAATAGGTCCAGGAGATTGGCTGCTCTAACTCATGATGACACAATACCTTCCCATTTAGGTAGGCTCTCCTAAGATCTGACATCTTTGATAGGTCTGGGCGACTAGCCTGTCTAACTTATGGTAATGTGGCACCTTACCACTTAGATGGGATCTCCCAAGCTCTAACATATCTAACAGGTCTAGGGGACTAGCCTCTCTAACATGTGGCAATGTGGTACCTTCCCATTTGGCCAGGCTCTCTTGGGATCTAACATCTTTAACAAGACTGGGGGACTAGCCTCTCTAATTTATGATGACATGGTAGCTTCCTAATTAGTTGGGATCTCTCAATCTCTAAAAGATCTAATAGGTTCAGGGGATTTACCTCTCTAATTCATGGTGATGTGGTAGTTTCCCATTCAGTCAAGCTTTCCCAGGCTCTAACATCTGTAACATCTCTGATAGGTATAGGGGACTAGCCTCTCTAACTCATGGCATCTTACCATTTGATAGAGCTCTCTCATGATCTAACATTTTTGATATGTTCAAGGGATTGGCCTATTTGAATTATGATAATGTGGTAACTTCCCATTTGGTTTGGATCTTATAGGATCTGACATCTTTGATAGGTCTAAGGGACTAGCCTCTTTGACTCATGGTGATGTGGTAACTTTTCATTCAATTAGGCTCTCTTGGGTATTGACATATTTGATAGGTCCATGTGACTGGCCTCTCTGACTCATGATGACATGGTATCTTCCCATTCAGCTAGGCTCTCTCTATTTCTGACATCTCTGATAGGTTAGGGGACTAGCCTCTCTGACTCATGGTAACATGGTAGCTTCCCATTTGATCAGGCTCTCTCAAGTTCTAAAATCTCTGACAGGTTTGAGTGATTAGCGTCTCTAACTTGTGGTGACGTGGTGTCTTCCCATTTAGTTGAGCTCTATGAAATTCATTAAATGACTAATAAAAATAAAAGGAACGCGATACATTAAAACTTACTTGTCAAATACGTAGATCGCAATTTACCATAAAGGATCCTAGGTCTGTTGCTCTGATAAGGGAACTAGACCCCAAGAGATTTAATTGAAAATAAATCTAAAATGTTAGCACCATGATTTATAAAAAGAACAAATACTTCTTAATTATAAAAATAAATTAAAAGAGGCATGCTACTGCTTGGGGTAATCAAGGCGGTGCATATTTTGAAGATTTGAGTAGGCATCACCGATGGGAACAAGGGGAAGGAATCTGAAGCTCTGATTAGTTAGATTTTTAGAGGGGTCCCAAATTTCAAATTAAAAGGGGGAATGTTGGCCATAACAATTCTAACCTCCAAAACACTTAAAAGATCTCCATAACTTCCTTATTTTCTTATAACTTGGTTATGATAAAATAAAATATGCAATCTTATCTCTTGTGACTGCAACCTACATGTTAGAGTAAGAATTCAATATTTTCAATAAAGAACAACCAAGAAAGATGTACCACACACCAATTATCTTATTAAAACACACAAAAACTCTCTTAAACATTCTTTATTCCTTGATAAATTATACACAAAATAATCATACAACAAATTTGCACTATAGGTAGAGTGTTCTTCAACTCTTGATATTTTCTCTCATCTTTCCTAAGGATCCACATCCATTCTTCAAGGTTATAATCCCATACTAATCTATTAATACACACACATTGTAAATCTTACATGCATATCACCTTTTCAAGATGCCAGAACATGCAAAGAAGTCTCTCTACAAGCCATTTCCCAAGTGATGGCAATTACAACCACATGCTTCTTGAATTATATTGTTTTCTTTATATATTACACATTAAGACCCTCTTAAAACTCACCCTTATGACCTATTAGTACCTCTAAAAACATTCAACAATAATTATCTATCATGCAAACCCCTAAATTCCACTCTCAACCTAGCGAGGAAATTAAAATTTTCAAATTAAGCTTTTTGGTAGGAAAACCTAAAATGAATAGAAATACACACTTATAAGACTCCTAATGACTCAAGTATATCCAATGTGACCCAATAAGACTTTTAACACCTATCAAAAACCAAAAATGGCTAAAATAAACTACTTAAGCACATTTACAACCTATGTCAACAGGTGATGCTTTACATCAATGTAGGTTCTTATCAACAAACTGTGTTATCTTTGGATGAAGCACATAAAGATAATGTCAAACCTATCAAAAGTATGTAGAGGTATGCATGCTTATGACATTAAAAAAAAAAGTGCATCAAGGATTAGTAAACTATGGAGGTCTACTATTCATAATAGATGTAGAGCATGATACTTTTGTTGTGATAAGAACCTTTGATGTGCACAATAATCCTTGGCCCATTGATCAACATTATGAAATTCATAATATGGATCATATTACCATTGTGTAGGTAAGGTATCAATCTTAGGCAAAGGTAATATGCCATCACCAATAATAGGAATATTTAGAATAAGATCAAGAATAGTCTCAGGAGAAGGTGTCAGTGTGGGTTGACGTAATGTTTTTAACATCTCAAGGAGCAGACTCGAAGGATAAAAAAACCAAGTGAATCAATATGGTCCCATCATGGCATGATCAAGAAGCATAATATGAAGAGGTTCAGTAGTGACTAGATGATAAGTAGTGTGTGGGTGCTCCATCTCAAACCTATGAAAATCAAGTGTAGTAGAAGGAGAAGAAACTATATTATGTAAATGTAAATAATTGTGTAAAGAAGAATAATAAATAAGGACTTCTACATCTTTGGATTGAGTAAAACTAAGTAAAAATGAGTCATCTAATGAATAAGAATCATCACAATCAGGAGTTTGAATATTAATAGTACAAGCATTGATGATTTTATTAGTAAAAAAAAGCATGGGGAATGGATTGTTTAGTATTTATTATGGTACCAGGAATCTCATCAATTGGTTTTTGACAAAATCAAGGTTGTAAAGAAGGGGGTAATTGTGTGATAATATGTGAAGGGAGATTGGAAGTTTTAATTTTAAATAGATCTCATTAGGTCCATCATTGTCAAAATATAATAGCTATACGGTATGTTTCCCATAAATTCAGGGTGGCCATTATAACTTCTATTAGAGTTAACAAGATAATTAAGTCATTAAGATTGATGAAAAGGAATGCTAGGTAAAGGTTCAAA
This sequence comes from Torreya grandis, assembly GCA_037957365.1. Classification (NCBI taxonomy): domain Eukaryota; kingdom Viridiplantae; phylum Streptophyta; class Pinopsida; order Cupressales; family Taxaceae; genus Torreya; species Torreya grandis. The sequence goes on from JARHVA010007386.1 coordinate 596,678, forward strand.
GGCAGGCATTTTGAAAACACCACGATCATATAATTATTCAAAATTCTAAGGATTCATGTCTCTTTTAATCTTATAGATATCACCGTTATGAGAGAACTTGACCCATTGACATGTTGACAAGGCTATGGCTATAGCCCTCATGCAGTGTGTCCAAGGTTGACCAAGTAAGATGTTATATGATAATATAAAATTGAATATCATGTCTTGAATATGAATAATGATAGGAGGAATGGTGATAGGAAGCCAAACATACCCTAAAGGAGGCATTTATCTTTGATCTTAGCCTTAGTATGTGATTTGGGTATATTTAAGGTTACATTCTGACACCCAAGTGTTTTAATAAAGTCAAGTGAAGCCATACAAGTGATAGAACCTTCATCAATCAATGCATGCTTGACTTGGATATCACTGATTTGGACATTATGAATAATGAAGGATCATTTGGATGAATTAGGATTTCATTTGGAATCATTGCGGTGATATGAAATTTGAGTGAGAGATAAGTATCTATTGTTTAATAAATGTGTATAGACATTTACTCACATTGTTGAAGAATATTTTCTTTAGATCCTGACAAAGTGGCTTCTTGCCCATTAAGTGGAGGTCAAGGGATGTTCATTTTGAATAATAATTGAATCAAGTGATTATGATGATGAGGGGAAGTCCTCATGGGTTCTAAAAAAGGAATTTGAGATGGGAGATGAGGAAGTTTTATTTTAGGATTCCATTCATCATATCTAGTTAGAATTTTGTCATGTAAAAGTGCATGATGTTGAAGCAAAACTATTAAAAGGGGAATAAAAGTGAATTTAAATTGACTTTGATAAGGGGTATTGGATTGGATTTTATCCAAAGTGGTATGGTTAAGTGTGTCTAATTGGTTTGAATTTGGAAATGTCATTGGTGACGTAATTGGATTAATGATTGATTGTTTTGAGGATTTAGATGTTGTAGGTGGTGAAGAAGTCATCGAAGTGGATCAAGTTATAGTTTTTGATGTGAGTAATTCATATTTAAGATAGATTAATGATATATTATAAGTATAATTTGTATCAATGGACAAAGAATGAGCATACAAATGTATCATTTGGTTAGACACATGTGGGATAGTGGGTGAAGGAGTAGGTTGTGTTATTAGATTTGTTGGAGTTATTGTTACATGCTAAAGTTCTGTGAAGTGGGATGGATAAATATCTTGAATAGTAAAAAAAATTAGGATATTATTATAGTTTATGGATAAGGATTGATGTAAGAAACTACTCTCTACATTATATTTATATTGACCACATTCTCATTGTTAATGAGAGAAATAGGATCGACAAAAGTTTCAACAATGTTGGAAGTGGAAGGTTGAGTAGTACTTGTTTGATGATTAGGAAAAGGATCCATGTAAATAATGAGATGAGAATTAGTTTGATTAATTGTATCATGCTTAAGTTTGGTTTTGTGAGCCTTAGTTATCACTTCATAAGCTTGTTGACACTTGTGAATTAAGTTTTCATGATCAAAATTATGACCAAGGAGATACTCACGAGCAAAATTTCTAAGTCGGTGACAAGTCTCATGAGAATGACCCTAACTTGAATGATACCAAAATAACTTATGTTTATCATAGGGTCAAGATCTCATGGTGAAGGCCTAGGAAAACACTTTTGAATTTCTACCAAGGAGAGGGGTTTGTGAAAATCTACATTGTTTACATGGGAAGATATAAAATTGGGTTGTTAGAAAGTATTGGTTGAAAGTGGTTGTGACAAAATAACATCATTGGAACCACTTATGAGTATAGTTTAAATAGTGTGTATGGAATCATAGGAATCCATAACACCTTCATTGGTAGCATGTTGGTTTTTATATTTCTTAAGAATTCAAGTTTTGACTGGAGGATGGGAAGGTTCAAAGTGTCTGAAGAGAAAATATTGATGTTTGTCTTGGTTTGGGGCTTCTTCCAAATATTCAAGAGAGAGTGTCCTAACACGATATTGTATTTTTAGATGAAGAGAATTAGTGAACAAGTGGAAGAGATAGTCTTCCTACATATTATGTTCAACTTTATTAGACAAGGCTTTCTATCTCTTAATGAATACTTGGATTGTTTCAGATTTTGATTGTTTATAGTTGATAAACTGAGCTAGCCATTTTTAGGAAGCTCATTAGTTTGGAATTCATGTACTAATGCATGAAATAGGTCTTATAAATTGGATATAGTGTGAGGCTTGATTTGATTATACCAATCCACAATGTCACTTGCAAAGGTTTTAGCTAAGAGCTTAATGGAAGCAAAGGCATTGAGCTTAATCCAATCTTTATATAAGCTTCCAAAAGCTTTCAAATGCAATACAAGATCAATAGATGAATTATAAGTGATAATAGGAACAATACCACCTATGTCAATGTTTTCAATTTGAGGAACTAAGCATTCATTTTGTAAATATTTGATAACCTTGATAAGAAGTGGGGGTTGAGGTATAAGGTTACCTAGTGCATCTCTATGTTAGTATTTTGCATTCCCCATTGAGTGGGTTTAGGATGATGTTATAATTGTAAAATTTGGTTTTGCATTTGCATCATTTGATTTGCACTATTAGTTTGAAAAGTAGCCATTTGATTCATGGCTTGTAATAGAATTTCATTAGTATTAATAGTGGTTTGACTAGTAAAATCATCATGAGATGAAATGGTGGTAGTATTGACTTGACTATTAATGTGGGCACTTTGAGGAGACCCAATGTAGGAAAAATTGATCATGGTAGTTGAGATACGAGGCAAGGTAAAATAAGTAATAGAGAAAGTTGAAGGCCTAGAAGAAGAAGAAGGTATGGAAGAAGAAAAAGGCATGGAATAAGTTATAGGGTGACTTACCCTAAGACTTATAGAAAATTTTTGTGGGTGAAGGGGGACTGTCAAGGTAAGGTTCCATCATAAGATTATAGATTATCGTGAGATCCTTTCCCTAATGTTGAGGGTTTTTATTGATGAAAATTATCATTTTAGTAGTGTATTTGAGATCACTCTCATCCTCAATAGTAAGCATTTTTGGAGGATAATTAAGTGGATTCAAAATTTTGGAAGGAGGTGACCCATAGTTTTTAGTTCTAGTTTCCACATGAACATTGCTTACATATGGATTTTCTATGGAAGTATAAGGAAGATGAGAATGAGGATGTTTATGGGGGTTAACTAAATTCATCATATTTTTTTGATTTTGAAATTTAGTTTCATAAGAAAACTATTGCATGATGAAAAGGTGAAGGTGTGACTAGGAGGAAAGAGGCTAAGAAAACCCACTAGGTTGAGTTGGTGACTTAGTTAGACATACACAAAAAGTAATAGTATGGAAAATGAATTGAGTTGATATACTCAACTTAGTTTGATAGACAAGGAAAATAACAGTCTGAAAAAGAATTAAGTCAAGTTGGTTGACTTAGTTTGGCAGATAGCAAAAACAATCATCTTAAAAGTTAATTGAGTCAAGATAGTCAACTTAGTTTGGTAAACAGGTAGAAATAATAGTTTTGAAAACAAATTGAGTCAATTTGGTTGACTTAGTTTGATAGACAAGTATAAAAAATGGTCTAGAAAATGAATTGAGTTGATTTGGTTGACTTAGTTTAATAAACAGGCAAAACTAACAGGCTAAAAACCTATATGGTCGACCTGGATGGCTTAGTTGGATAGATAGGTAAAAATAATAGTCTGTAAAATGAATTGAGTTGAGTTGGTCTACATACTTGGACATATAGGTAAAAATAATAGGCTATAAACCTACATATTCTACTTGGTTGACATAGTTAAATCAGGGAAAAAATTGACTGTAAACTAGATGATGTTATTTGCAAACAAAAGTAAATAAACAAAAATTAAAAGACTAAATTGAGTTAGCTGACCTATCATGTTCAAACACAATCAAATAGGTCAATGTTGGATGATCTAGTTAAGTCACACAACATAGAATTGTGTCAATGTTGGTCAATATAATATACAATACAAAAGAGAGAAGTAAACAAGAAGTAAGAATGAAAGTGTATAACTAACTTATTATTCAAAAAGAAGATCATGTATATATACTAAAAGGATTTAATGGATTTGTAAACTTCCAAAGTGTAGACACTTCTAAGTTATTTAACATCTTAATCTTGTACACTTGTAAAATACCTATCATGGTTGTACCTTCAGCTTTTATACCTCTCCTATCGCTAAAAGGCTTGCATGCACTATCTCTCTGTACTTAATTTCTTATCTCTTAGTTTGACCTATGTATTTTGATTACATAGGCATTATATATTGCCTATACCTACTTATCTTCCACCTCTATAAGTTTTATCCATGTACCTACTTTTCTATCTTCTCAGACATTTGCATTTTGATCAAATGCTTACATCAATGCAAGTGTCCTTACCTGACATAAGTGTCCAGTTCCCTAAAGTCACCAATTTATAAATGAAATGTATCCTAAGGGTTGGCCTAAGTGATTTAATGCAAGATATTGTCTAAGAGGATTGGTATAATTATAATATCAATCCTCATTCACTGCTCACCTAGAAAAAGACCAAAAAGAAACCAAGACAACTTATCAAAAGCATTATATCAAGCACTCAAGTGATCCAAAGCTTCCATAGTTTATCCTATTTCTATATCAGTCATAGGGATAACACATCTATAATTTTGAAGTATTAAAGGAGCAGCCCAAGAGTTATATTTTCTAAGTTATAAGCTAGGCCACTGTTATACTTGCTTATCACACATTACATGATTCACACACAAGTCAACACGTAGGGGAGAACTACATAAGTATGAGACCCTATTTAGAGTATTGGCTATGTAGGCAATAGTTATTGATAGAGGGATCTTTGGGTTAGCTCGACATCATGTTCCCACTAACCCAAGTTTCCCACAACCAATATGAAGATGAAAGATTAGGGTTTTGCTATTTGATAAGAAGCAATATTTTAAGACCCAGATCTAAATGCACTAGAGTGAAGGTGATGAAAAACCTAGAAGCATCTAGGGGGTTATATCCATATTTAATAGGTATTCCATATTGGACACTTGTATCCAATCTAGATAGTAGTATTGATGTAACCATCCTAGGTTGATGCAAATGTCTACAACTATAGAGGTACAATTTCTAGAATTAGGAGACTGTTTTGAAATCTAGATCCAATCCACTTTATGCTTGTTTTAGATCCATATATGTATTAACATTAGAACTAGAACTAAGTATCTTATTTTTCATTGTTATTTCAATATCTTACATAACTATGCTTTTTATTCTTAGCATCTCAATATAATAAATTTAGTATATGTTTATCTAAGTTTCAGAAATGATTAGTTTGTTTTAGAGATAGTCTACCATCCCTATGCCTTAAGCTATCTCTTCCTCTTTAACCCTAAATTTAATCCAATCTAGATTTTAGGGTTAAACATTTGGTGAATCTGATACATATGAATGCAAAAAAAATTTGATTGCTAGGGTTTTTAGTTAGCTAGGGTTTCAGTGTGTTGTTTAAATTTTGTAATTATTTTTCATGTGTAAGCAAAGGAAAATAATAATAAAAAAACCTGATTTTAAATGGAAGATAAATAAGCATTGATCACTCATCTCAATAACAACAAGGGCTTAATAGATGCATTTTTATATGCTACAAGAGATTAAATTAGTAAGTGTGATAAGACTAAGGCTTCCTCACCTAGTAATGGTGACTCCATAGAAGTTACTATAACTATTTCCATATCAATCAATCTACTTACATCTAGTGGAGTCATAGATTATGTCTTTCAAACTTTGTTACCTGAAACTACTATTGCCACATCTTACATGGGAAACCAAAATATTTAAACTCAAATATCTATTTAAATGCCTATATCTACCCAACCTATGGGTACATCTCCTTTGGTGCCTTCTCAATTATCAAACATAAAATACTAAGAGGTGTAAGCTCTTGTCAAAACTATACAACTTTTGCAAACTAAGGTTATAAATATTGAACAAAACTCTATGAAATCACCTTATGCTATTGATTCACAAGAGATGTTGTATAATCCTATTACACTAGAGATATCTTTTCACCCCTTGCCAATTGGGTTTGTTGCACCTAAGTTCACATTTTATGATGACAAGAGTGATCCTGAACATCATCTCTAATCCTTTTATATGGCATGCCTTGATTATCTCTCCAATGATAAACTTGTGACCAAACTATTTCCAAGGAGCCTAAAGGATTATGCTTTAAGATGGTTTTATGATTTACCAAATAAATAAGTAAATGCCTTCAAACCCCTTATGGATCATTTTTTGGCACACTTCTCTATTAACATCATCAAAAAGGTTTCTTATGTCCAAATTACAAAATTTAAACAAGGAATAAATGAACCTATTAATGAGTACGTCTTGAGATATAAGACAATGCTAGTTAAAATGACCAATCCTATGATAGATGAAGAGCTTCAAGATATTTTCAAGCAAAGTTTTATTTCTCATTTATATGAGTCTATTATTTTCAATAAGTTCAAATCTTTTGATGAATTATTCCAAATTGTTCACGATCATAAAATGAAACTTATCTCATTGAACAAACTTAAGTATGTAGCAAATACACTGGCTACATCTACATCTAATACCAAGTTTATTATCAAACCAAGTTATAAGGCCAAACCTCCAGAGCCTAAAAGTAAACAACCATAATGATTAATGTGGTGTCACAATAACCTAATCAGCTTGTGTTAACCAATGTATCCGAGAGACAATTTACATGCTCCCTAAGTCACCCGCTTCATTACTCCCATGGCTTGTAGAGTGTCATCTTATATCTCTTCCTCATACGATATATGTTGATATGAGTAGACCTCTACCTAAAGGGTATGATACAAATGATTATTGTGACTATCACTAAGGCCTTAGGTATTCTACAAATAAATGTTTCACCTTGAAGCATAAGATGTAGGACCTCATCGATGATCAAAAGATTACATTTAATGATCCTCCAAAGGAATCAGGTTCATAATCTAGTGACCACCATAAATAGAAAATATTTAAAAACTATTTACAAGATCATTCAAAGAAATATTAGGAAGTGCAAATGGCATATAATGCACATCCTTCCCCATCACATTATGAGCACCCATTGGATGGGATTATTGGTACTTATACATGGCATACACCTCCTATGGTTTGGAGACCTTCCATTACTTTTGATGACAATTAGATTAGGGATGATGAATAAGATTTTCATTCCTTATTCATTTGAGCATACCTTAACCACCAACCTATACACAATGTTATGATTGATAATGGTGCAAGTGAAAATATTTGTACCATGACATTACTTACACATTTAGGCTATACAAATCATGATTTACATCCTTTGACCATATCAATTAGATCATTTGATGGGATTCCACAATAGGTTTTTCATGATATTGACTTACCTCTACATGTGGGTCTTGCCCATGTGGTTACAACTTTATTAATTATACCTTCCACATGTGTCTTTGATATGTTATTGGGATGACCTTGGATGCATACACTTTGAGCAGTACCTTCTATAGTGAATGATTATGTTGAATACATTCATGTCAATGGGGTAATTACAATTTCCAACATTCCATATGAAAATCCTATTGAGTAAGAGAAATTGATACCTAGGTAGTTAATTATCAAACCTCCTACAATTAATCCTCTATAAAAGGGTAAAAAACAAGAAATCCCCTTTATCAGGTGGCCAATACTTGAGAGACCATTGCATTTGATCTCCACAATGGGTTCCATTGACTCCTCATATAATATACACCATATAATATCCAAAACACCTACACATGTTCCAATTACTGATACTCCAAATAAACTAAAAAACACTCAATAATGGGTTCTACAAACCCTTACTCCTACCCCTACTACTTCACAACCATAAAGTCCTATTTTACATATGAAAAGCATCACATATACTATAGTGACAAATATTACACACATATATGCTCCTCAGTAATGTCACCAAATTATTACACCAAGTTCATAGTGGGGAGATATCTATGACCATCTTTTGGATGCAATCATATGATAGTTTTTTCCTTTCACATATCCCAAAAATACCAAAAAATAAAAAATTGCAAAAATCCAAAAATATTTTCAACATCTACATATCCTATTAGATTCTAAGTATACATGTTGTTGGTTCCATGTTGGTTAATGACACATTAGTATTTTCTATATAGACCTATTTCACACATCTTTTGAGTGCGATTCAAGCATATACATATACATGATCTATGCACTATTGGATGTTAGGTTTTCCCTCTACTCACATCACCAAGACATTGGGGACATCCATCTATATGATCACAATACATCCAAATTATATCATTCTATGGTCACTTTACATTATCATGTTTGAGATCATATATGTACTTACACATGCCTTTATATCTTTCATAGTATATTTCATATTCTATGCACCTAACATTTTTTGATAACACATACTAGGGATTAATATGATATGTTTGTACTGGTTTCTTATGCTTTCACTTATGCACTTCCTTGAGTGTTTGGCCTTGCTATTGTCTTACTTGTTTGATCATTTGAATATGGTCCATTATTTGTGCCCCTCGTGACTTTTTTTACCTCTTTGACATTTGACTATGTCATTATTTGTTGTATGTTGACATTTGAATACATCATTTCTTGCTTCATGGACATTTTACTAATTCATGTCCCTTTAATTATGTGGCATTTGAACATTACTCTTGTTTGAAGTATCCTTAGACCATTATCTTTTGATTTGCTTTTGAGTACTCTTGTGTGTGTGCTTGATTTACTTGTTGAGATTATATTGTTATTATCTATATGTTTCTATGATCTACACCATACATCTTAGGACTTGGTGTGATCACATTCTTCATGCTTCAATGATATCTCTACTTAGACATGCTCCTTTTATATGCTACATGGTATATTCACATATTACATGGTTATCTTATCCTTTTGAGGTAAGGTAACTACCGCTTACTATCTTCACTCACCTCCACAAGGGGGGAATATTAGTGGGGGCATTCCATAGAGTCATGACTTCCACATTAGTCATAGATTCAGATATACAGTGGGGGCATTCCATAGATTCATGACTTCTACATTAGTAATAGATTTAGATATACAGTGGGGGCATGTTTTGGAAACATGTTCTCCACACTTATTCTTTACACAACATACATAGATTATAGTGGGGACATGTTTTGGAAAAATGTTTTCCATACTTATTTAGTATGCAACATACCCAGATTATAGTGGGGGCATGTTTTGGAAACATGTCTTCCACATTTACACTTATATCAGTTTTTATATTTTTGCATATATAATGGGTACATGCTTTGATATAATGTTCTCCACACTCACACAATTTTCAAATTGGACAACTTTTGAAATTATATGATTAAGATACACATTTGTGGCAGAATTCTATAAATTGTTATAATTTTTTTACATAATTTCAACATGAGATGTATATAAGGTGCATATACTATGTGTGCCTAATATTGCAAAGTCAAATTAGTTTTAGATTCAAAACACTTTCAAATATTGTCATCACCTACTACATTACACTTTTACAAACTATATTGATCCAATATATTGTAATAGTTGGTTCACTTTTTGGTATGGTTGAGGTGTTTAAATCACTCAATCTTGCCAAAAATTCATAGGTTGGACTTGATTGTATCATTTAGTCTCACTAGTTTTATATCGTGAGTTGACTTGGTTCACTCACACTCACCAGATTATAAGTATGATTGGGTTACGCATTTGAGCTAGTGTCAACTATCAAGTGGAAATACATATTTTCTCTGAGGTTTTGGGTATGTTCCCTCCTATCTCTCTCTCCCTCTCTCTATCTCCTTAGATATATAAACTTTCTAGATTTATATTTGTCCTAATCCCAATTGTAGTGATTCATAATGATACATATTTCAAATGAAACTACCAAAAGGCAAGATAGTTGCATCAATACAGAGGTCAATCACTAAAAAATCACTCAAATTGGACTCAAACAAAGATAAAGTGTGTTATACACACTTAGGCATGCATTTATTCTCCTTTAAATTAGCAATTTCATTACTAGATTAAAGGGGGAAAATGTAGATAATGTTTTTGAATTATATATCACTTCAATTTTATACACTTATTAAATACATATCATGGATATACCTTCAGCTTCTAGACCTCTCCCATTGCCAAAAGGATCACATACACTATCTCTCAGTGTCTAATTACTTATCTCTTAGTTTGAATTATATATTCTAATGACCTAGGCCTTCTATCTTTTTGTAATATTATAAACCTACTTATCTTCCACCTCTATAAGATTTGGACCTGTACTTACTTTTACACTTGCTAAACACTTATGTCCTAGTGATATGTCTATATTGATGTAAGTGTCCTTACTTGACACAAACATATAATGCCTTAAAGTCATCCAATTTACAAATTAAATGTATCCTAAATGTCATCCTAAGTGATTTACTATGAGATATTTGCCAATAGGATTGGTATAAATATAAGATCAACCCTCATTCATTTCTCACCTAGAAAAAGACCAAAAAGAGACCATGGAAACATATAAAAAAATTATATAAAGCTTTCAAATTATCAAAAAATTCTCTATTTTCTATTATTTCCATATCAGTCATAGGGATAACACATCTATAGGTTTGAAGTACTGAAGGAGTATCCCAAGAGTTATATTTGACAAGCTACAAGCTAGGTCATTATTGTACTTGGTTATCACACATTGCATGATTCACACACAAGCCAATATGTAGGAGATAACTATATAAATATAAGGCTATATTTAGATTACTAGATATGTAGACAACACTCATTGACATAGGGGTCTTTGGGGTAGCTCAACAATATGTGCCCACTAACCCATTTTCCCACAACCAATATGAAGATGGAGAAATAGGGTTTTTATATTTAACAAGGAATGATAGTCCATGACATAGATTTGAATATACTAGAGTGAAGATGATAAATAACCCATAAGTATATAGGTGGTCACATCTAGATTTAATAGGTATTCTATATTACACACCTGGTCTAATCCAAATAGTATAATCGACATAATCATCCTAGATCGACACAAGTGTCTACAACTACAAAGGTACAATTTATATAATTAAGTGACTATTTTATAATCCAGATCCAATCCACTTTATACCTATTCTAGATCTAGATCTGTATTAACATCAAAACTAGTTAAGCATCTTATTTTTCATTTTTATTGTGATATCTAGCATAACTATACTTTCTATTCTTAGAATTTTAACATAATAAATTTAGTATATGTTTATTTGAGTTTCACAAACAATTGGATTACTTTAGAGATAGTCTACCATCCTAATACCCTAGGTTATCTCTTCCCCTTTAACCCTAAATTCAACACAATCTAGATTTTAGGGTTAAACACAAAGATACTTTCTTGTCCATCAAATAATGATGACCCAATGTTTTAGAGTGTTAACTAAAGAGGATTAAACCTTGACCATATCCCACTAAACTCAATTTTGAGGGTAATCTAGAAGTAAATTCTTAGCGGTAACCACTAATTGATGAACCAAAAGATCAAAAATATGGTTGGATTCTCAAAGTTCAATATCAAAGGAAATTCTACACATTTCCTAAATATTGTGAGGTATGTGGAAACTAAAAAATATGTTTATCTCTGTATTATGGCTATGAGTATTGAGGCAAGCCCCTCATGCCACGATATATGTAAACAATATATAAGGATCATAAACACAGTATCACATAACCCTTCATGATAGTATCTAAGTAGTTTTAAATCTATCGATACATAATTTATAATAACATCAAGACAAAGTGAAAATAAAGGGTAAAAATGAAGTGGCAAAAACCAATTTTTAATTTATGAACATAAATAAACAAGCAACCAATTATTTTCAAAGAAAATGTGAAATTAATTGCTATGAAAGGAAAGTGAATTTCCTTGGTTATGCTAAAAATGAAACATACATAACAAGGTCAATCAGGATGATTTAGTTTAAAAAAAAAACATAACTAAGTCAAGTAGGCCAATCTTGTATATTGTTAAAATAGGCCAAAAACAAACAAAGTCATTTAGGTTGACTTAATTGTTTTGGTAAAGTAGTTGGACATAGAACTAAGTCAGCCAGATTGACTTAGTTGATTGTGTGATACAATTTTAACATAACTAAAAAATTATAAATCTAATGTAATGACTAAGTTTAGTGAAAAATAGTGTCAAGAAATTATCAAAATTAATATAATTGAAGTACTAAGTTGGTTAGAAGAAACTTAAACAAAGTTGTAGGTAAATTTAGTTTGATGAAATTGAAGAGTGAAAGTTGATTAGAGTCGACTTGTTCAGCTTAGTTAAAAGCCAAAGAGTGTAGGAGTTAAAAAAGATCAACTGGCTCAACCTTGTTTTCTAGACTGAAGATTGAAATTTATAGAAAGTGAACAAGATCGACTAGTTTAATGTTGTTTAGTAAGATTGAAAACATGTAGAAAGATAATAAAACTAGGTCGACCAATGTGACCTAGTTAACTATAGATTCATAATTTACACACAAAGGATAAGACTAGGTCAATCAATGCGACCTGGTTGACTGCAAATAAAAAATTAAAATGCAAGGGTTATATTTATGTTGGGTTCACCTAAGTGTATGAAATAAATTAAGATAAATAAATTATATTACTCAGTAAATCCAAGATCGGATAAAGTAACCAACTAACATATATTGCAATACTATTTTATATCGATAGCATAACCAAATTGGATCCACTAAATCTTAAGGAGCACTTATCACACAACACTAAAGAAAAAGGTTTCAAAGCATATAACATAAATGTTGATGGTGAAAACAAACAAAACAATCAAGGGACCATGGTGGGCAAATTGGGGCCTATATCACCTAAGGTGGAAGATGTCAAGCAAAGAAAACCCTATAACTATACTAAGTTCAAGTATAGAGGTAATCTAAGCTAGGAGTTAAACATTCAAACCTATTACCTTATGCATTATCTATCTATCAAATGAAATATCAAAAGTTAAAGATACTTACCTTTGAGCGAACCCATCGAGTCTCCATCTCCCCTTAGCCAATGGTATTTTTCAAGATATTTTTGTGGATTTGTAAGAATCACATTATAAAAATAAGATATAAACTAAGGACTCCTAATTTGCATCCAAGACTTCCCACAAGACAAGTTATCTTACCTCCAAGGTAAACCTTAAGCAATGGCTTCTTCAAATGTAGATGTAGTAGAATTGTGAGATGTAATAATGTGAAAATGAATGTTCCTCTATATTGGATTGAAGTGAAGGTGGTATTTATAGAAATGGATAAGTCCCAACCCTTCCATAATTTTAGCTAATAAGGTTATCAAGCACTTCTCTATTTTGGAGAAATTTATTGTTAGGCCTCGAACTAAGTCTACCACGATGACTTAGTTTCGTAACATAAGGTAAAAGTTTTTCAATAGAGTCAACACGATCGACATGGTAGGAAAATTGGGTACTTACTTAGGGTCTATTTGAAAGGATAATTGCCTAGGGAGTTGGATAAATAGGGTTTATTTATTTGGTGAATTGGATAAATGATATTTATAATGGGTTTAGGTATGATAAAGTTAACCACCAATATTGAAAATCACTAATGGTTTACCCACCCATTTCTCGGTGCACCCTTTAAGGCGTGAAATTAGAGAGATTGGAACTTGATAGGTTATTTCAAGAGAAAAAATGTAAGTAAATGATAAAGTTTGAAAATATTGCATGTATACATGATGGATAAGGGAAAAGGTATTAAGGAGGGTAGGGATTTCCACCCTAATACTCAATTAGGAAGAGGAATGACTAATCCGTGTGTAATTATCACATAGCGAATCTTAATCTTTATTTTCTCTACTATGCAGGGCACACACCTTTCACCCAATTTTATGGACTCTTTTCTTGAAATTTACTCAAAACCATACACACAAGTTATGCACCATATCATAGACTTTTACACACTAACCCCTACACATTGAACACTATGCATTCATTACTATGCACTTCCCAACTCATAATCTTGTACGTCGCATAGGTCTTGTGCTAAGCTTGTTGACTTCTACACCCCTCATGCCTATAGTAAAATGCACCTCATAGTTATACACTATAGTTCATAGACTTGCATGCCTAGAATTTTCATGCCATAACTCATAGACCCATGCACTACACAAGTTTTAAGGTAGCTCGCTAACTTATATTCACTCTATAGATCATAACCCTGTGCACCTTGTAGTCTTACACGATAACTCATAGTTCTAAATACCTCATTAAATTCTTGGACTCCATAACATATCTATGTGTCTAATCACCTTGGTCACATGCTCCAAGGGGTTTACCAATCATCATCCAACCTGGAATATGAACTGATGCAACCATCTTGGTAGTTGATAGTGGTTGTAACTACTCTTGTATTATAATTGTATAATTATGTAATATACACATCCGATCGAAGGTCAATGCATGATGCATTCATAACATAGATAATTTTTTTCACATATCTACTTTATAAAACATGCACTATAACACATTGTACTTGTTTTCCCTATTTTTTGTTAATGAATAGAAGTTTCATTTCCTATAAGCAAGACTTTTGATCCATTAAATGTGTTTAGTTGTTTATTTCTATATTAACTTTGACCATTCACTCTAGACAACCAAAACTCAGTTGTCCCTACATGCTTTATCCTAAGTCCCATGGTGTGGATCATTGGTATCAGATTTGAAAATATTTATTAATTTCTATGCATGGAAACACACGAACACAACTCGAGAAGGAAGGTTTTTCAATCAATTTTATTTTAGAATATCTAAAAGAATATTGTAGCAAAATTAAGATCATTGACACCTAGAAGCAACCTGAGGTAGCCCCCAAGGTATGAAATCTCATAGCCAATGCACTGGAGGCATAACACACTAAATATTTTGACCACTTATGTGAATTGATGCTACAACTCAATCTGATGCCTTCTACCACACTTATATAGTTCATTCACTAACGATTTCAATAATAAACCCACTTTAATGTTCAAGTCAATCTTGACATCCCTCTATTTAAAGGAAAGATTTAGATGCCTGGATTTGACAATTCAAGCTATATTTCTAAGTCAATTCCTTCATTGATGTTGAGAATATCAGCTTCGTAGTGTTGAAGATGCCCATACCAGTTGTTCATTAGTGGGAGAGCTTTAGTGCACAAAATGCACAATAGTGTGTTTCAATTAAATCCTATAAGACATTTTTTTGATGCATTAAAGGAGGAATAATACCCTATATACCACTTTGAATATGAACACATCAAGTTCTAACAATTGTTATAGCATAAATATTACTCCATGGAAGACTACAGTACCATTTTCTATGAATGCTCTATGCACTTGCACAAGAACTTGAGCAAACAACATAAGGTGCTCCAGTACATCAATAGAATCTCACCTTATATCCCATTGAACATGGATTTATTGACTTTTAACACTTTGGGGAAAGCATATTGCAATTCTATCAAGATCATATCTAAGGTAAAGATGAAGTAATGTGTCACGTCTTCATCTAATGTAACGTACAAGGCCCAAACTTTGCATAACTCCACATCGTAACCTTATATGTATAAGTAACATCACATTTTTCATAAAGGAGAGTAGCACTAGAAGAATAATTAACCCTCAAAGGCTCTAATACCTTCTACTTCAAACAAAGACAAAAATAAGTTTATTGATAAGTGGTGCCATCACCATCGCTCATCCACTCATAATGATTTTGAATGTTGCACATAATAATCCTTTCTTACATAATCTACATCAAAATACACATCAATGGATGACACTGATCTAGATGCCTCTTGTCTAAGCACCAACATGACTATGATAGACATCTATGAAGAGTGCGAATGTCTCTTCCACACCAAGTTTTATGTGAAGGGTCAGCCTCTACATGTCATCATCAATAATGTTAGTTAAAATAACATCATTATACAATCCACAACTTAGTGCCTTAGTATTATCACTAATGTGCATCCAAATCCATACTCTTTAGGGTGTCTTTAGTAAGGGAAAGACATATAGGTCTAGTGGTAATGCATGTTTCAGTATAAAGTCAAGCCCATGGAGGACAATGCCACTCATGACATCGTACCTCTAGACATTTGTGATATCTTACTGAGGAGATTGTACTTATTTGATCATGAAGCTACATATCAATCCAAGCTACAAAATTGGATTATTTACATGTAAGATTGATTTTACAATCTCTGAGTCAGCACCCATGACTAAAGTCACTTTGGTCTCTGATAAGTAATGCCACAAGCTCATTTTACATGCAAATTTTTTTGTGTTACTCATAATCTATCTTGATACACCTGCACAATCAAAATCAAAGCATACCCTCGAAGTGTGCAACACTCACACATCATCATAATAACAACTTGATAAGTTATTGGAGCATAGTAGTGAAGTCTTCATATAAATTGAAGGCCTCCCAACACACTGTATAGTAAAGTAACACATTGATTTGGTTCTTGGATCCCCTCTTACAAATATCCCCCTCTATCACATATCAATTTGGGAGATTGATGAAGTCCAGCACCAGATTCAAGAGCTTCTTAATTAGGGTAATTTCAAGCCTAGTTCTTCACCTTGTAGGAGTATAATAGTCCTTGCACCCAAGAAGGATGGGTCTTGATGACTCTGCATAGACTATCATGTACTCATAAAAATCATGGTGAATTATTGGTATCCATTTTCATGCATTGATGACCTTCTAGACTAGTTTCGAGGTGAATAATACTTTACCAAGATCAACTTGAAGTCAGTTTACCATTAGGTTCTAGTTCATCCTAAAGACATCTAGAAAATAACATTCAAGACATAGGAAGGATTGTATGAATGGTTGGTCATACCTTTCAACCTCACCAATGCACTAGCCACTTTCATGTGGTTGATGGATGATATACTCAGGGCTTTCCTGAACTCCTTTGTCATTATCTGCTTGGATGAGATTATCATATTCATCAAGACTTGGGAGAATCATATGGAACACATCTCATGTTTCTTAGACATTATGAACCAACAGAAGTTACAAGCCAACTTAATGAAGTATACATTTGGCATGGCATATATCCAATACCTAAGCTACATCATTGATCACACTAAAATTAGAGTAGATCTAAAAAAGATCAAAGTGATTCAATATTGGACCACTTCACATAATCTCATAGAATTGAAGAGTTTTCTTGGACTTGTTAACTTCTATCATAGGTTTGTCCTTGGTTTCTCACACATCTCTTGGGATCTCAACCAACTCACACATGCCAAAGCCAAGTTTGACTAGACACATGCATAACAACACACTTTTGAGGCACTCAACTAATGCCTCTATGTAACACATATTGTCATAATGATTGACATTATGTAAAACTTAAAATTTCACACTAATGCATCTGACTATGTACTCCGTGTAATGTTCATTTAACATGGATATTCAGTCGCATAACATTTTGAGATGTTGAATGACATAGTATAATAATAATCCACCTATTAGAAGGATATGCATGCTTTTATGCAAGCAATTAAGGAATGAAAACACTACATTCTTGGGAAGGAGACAATTTTTCATTCAGACCATAAACAACTTTAGTTCTTACAATCTAGAACAAGTTGGAAAATGCATGCCTCATGAAATAGATGACTTACTTGAAATAATTCCATCTCATGATTAAGCACAACAGGGGAAGGATAATAAGGCCACATATTACATTAACTAGATTCTAGTTGTGATCATCATGGTGTTGAACATGCATGGCCACAACTATGCATATTGGGTAGCCCTCTACTCAACATATCATGAATTCACAAAAACTTACACCAATATTGAGCAAGGTAACCAAGTACATAATTTATATTTATTTGACTAGCTTCTTTACAAAATCAAACATCTTTGTGTTCCTTCTAGAACACCTTGTCAATGACTCATTTGGGAGAGCACTATGCTAATACCTCTAGACACTTAAGCATGACAAAGACTCTAGTATCAATTCTACTAGACACACATGAGTACAAACATGGAGTGTCACATCATGTTATGCATTCCTTATTGCATCACCAATACCATAAATATGAAGCTAGGACTTTACACGCCTCTATTGGTTCCATCTAGACCATGGGAATCTAGCAGCGTGAATTTCATGGTTGGATTGTTTGTGACAAGAGGACAACATGATGTTATGTTTATCATAGTGGATCAGTATTCCAAGATGGCCATCATATTTACATGTAGAAAAGAAATTGATGGAGTTGGCACTGTACAAGCATTCTTCAACAATGTTTGGGTTCATTTTGGGCTACTAATACCTATCATCTCTAACTGCAATCTATGCATTATGAGCCACTTTTGGCTAGCATTATGGGATTTGATGGGTATGCATGTAGATCAATCAATGAATTTTCATCCTCAAATAGATGGGAAAATTAAAGTGGTCAATCACACACTTGTTGATCTTTTATAAATGTACAATTGTATACATGCTCATACTTGCAATGAAAATATTTTGTACCTTCTACATACCTAAAACAAGGCTCTTCACATCTTTATTGGCCATAGTCCATTAGAGACATGTCTTGGGTTTCAACCTTTAAAACTTATAGACATCTCCTACCATGCACCATTAAGAAATGAATCATGTGCCCAAGAATTGGAAGCAGATTAAGTTGAGAAGTTTTTACACCACATCCATTCTTTTCACCAACAAGTTTAGTATATTCTCTCTTGTACTCAAGATAAGTACAAGGAACACCTTGACGCATTCTACACACCTCATGTATTTTGAGTTGGCACTAAATTCAAGTTACAACTTCAAAAGCAATGCTTCAAAGATCTCCATTAGAAGATGAAGCCTCTATGCTATGGTACTTACACCATTTTACATGTAGCTGGTGAGAACAAATTCATTCTTGATCTACCTCAGTACTTGGGCATGAACCTAGTCTTTAATGTGGAACTTCTCAAGCCTTACACTCCACCATTTCTTAAGCTAGTAGTGACACATCCTTCTAATTTGGGTCCTGAACACTTGTCTCCCACATTGAAGGACCAGATTAATGAAGTGATAGACACACGCACCCACCATGATACACTTAAATTTTTTTGAGTGGTCAAGGTTGAGAAATATGTTAATCAAGCAAAGTGGTACACTTCACAGTAACTTCAGGAGTAATTTTTGCAACTATGCATTGATGTAAGAGACTATTGCTCTTCAAAAAGGGTAAATGATTTGTGCCCATAATCAAGCTTACTACTCATTCTCTTTACTACATAATGCATTAACCTCTCAATCAATGTTGCACACTCCTTGCCTAAAGTTTTCTCAGTCATACAAATAAGTCACATACCATAGTACAAACTTTTACGTACTGACCCCTATGCGCTCCACACTACACACTCATTATTGTGCACTTACCAACCCATAGTCCCATGAATAATATAATTCATGTGCTAACATCACTGACTTATGCACCCTTCATGCCTATAGTACAGAGCACCTCCTAATTTTACACCATAGCTCACAGCTTCATGCCCCTATAGTTCTTCACAATAATTTGTAGACTTATGCATCATACAAGTTCCACTCTAACTCATTAACTTTTATGTACTCTATAAATTTCAACCCTGCATGCCTCATAGTCCTACACCATAGCTCATAGTTCCATGAGCCTTGTTGAGTTCTTTGACTGCATAACACATCTACGTGTTGAATCACCTTGGTCATGTACTTCAAGGAGTTCACCAACTATCATCTAACCTAGAAGATGAACCAATGCAACTATCTTCTTGGTAACTAAAAGCAATTATAACTACTCTTGTATTCTAATTATATAAGTATGTAACATATGCATCCAGTGAAGGCCAATACAAGATGAAGTCAAAGCATAGATAACATGGTTCACGTATCTACAATGTAAAATATATACTATAACACATTATACCAGTTTTACCTATTCTCTATTAATGTATAAAATTTGTATTTCTTGCAAGTAAGACTTCCATTTCATTAAATGTATTTAGTTGTTTCTTTCTAAATTATCTTTTCCCATTCACTCTACACAAACAAAACTTGGTTGTCCCATGCACACTTGGTCCTAAGCCCCATAGTGCAGATCAGTGACTTCCTTCCATTGGCTATCTAGGGACCCAACTTCTAGTCATTTTGTAGAGAGTATAGATAATGAGATAAAAAGCCCTTAGATGAGAATATGAATGAAGAAGGTGTGGAATGCAATGACCAAGTTGGATAGATTGGAGAATAAAGACATTGGAAATTTATTGAGGACACTCATGGTGGATATAAAAAAATATGTGGGTAGGGGAAATGTGGTTGATGTAGTGCATGGTATCAGTGTGGCCAATGTATTATCAATATTTATATGTTCCTTTAATCTTCATAAAAAGCATATGAACTTGAAACCTTGATTCACTATGTTGGCCTTGAGTTAACAAACCATTATCATCTCATTATGGATGGTATGATGAAGCTATAAAAGAGTTTTGCCTTTCTTGCATCTCAACATGGAACTTAGCCACCTAAAAAATGTATTCTTTCTCTACCTTCATATTGTGTAGATGAGGATGAGGAACCCTAAGGCTAAAATATGGGGTCTACATCAAGGGTAGTTGTTGAGGAGTCTGATGGCAATGTGAAACTTGAGAATGTAGATGAGGTAATAATGGTGGAATAAGCTATGATGCATGCTTATAAGTATGTATCTTTTTGTAAATACTATTCTTTTGCAATGATGGGTCATCTTTGATATTATATATACCTTTATTTGATTTAATAGCTCCAACTCAAACCCTAGTAGATAACTAAAACTCAATATTATATTATTAAGTGGAATGATAGTGTTGGTTTTCAATTTTGTCCTCAGTTTAACAAGGTTGATTTTGGTCTTTTAGACCTGAGTTGTGTTATCAATCCATGGTAATAGGTTAACACCTTTATACCCTTATTATTGGGTCTAAATCATTTGGTCTTTTTTCTTTCAGCCCGTTTTAAATGTATCCAGAAGTGATTCTTCAATTTTTTACTCTAGGATGTACTCTTAGTTATCTTATCAATAAAAAAGGATGTATATTGTGATATTTTTTAACTATTGAAACACATCATTATATATATTATTAATAAATAAATAATATAAGTATGGTTACAATAATTAAGTGGTAGTTAGTATGTATGGCCTAAGATCCATGTTGGTAAGGGGATACAACTAAAAATGAAAAAAACTATCAACTATGCATGATAAAAAGAGTTCATAAGAGACTACATCAAAAAATATAAAAAACACATATATTCAAAATGCAAGTTTTAGCCATAGAAGGAGGTGGAGGTAGATCAACCTTGGGAGGTTCGGTGATTCAAGTAAAAGGCTCACTTGAAGGAGAATTAGGCACCACCCAACCATCCTAAGTGGTTTCAGGTAGGTAGAGAAATAGTGATGCCCCAACCAAAAGGTGACTAAACATAACTACCAATCAGACCAACCCCATATACAAGGGAGCTCCATTGTGATGATCCAATGATAAACTCACCATGTGGTGGAGGTGAACTCCAATTTCCTCACTAAGGAAGAGGAGTGTAAAAGTGATTATGATTATGAGAGTGGATCTGAAGGGAAGCCATGAGGTGGTTAGTCTAAGGGGTTAGATATCATACTATATAAAACACTACCCTAGTGGTTAACAACTCCTACAAGTAGTTAAAAATTAAGCACTACCTTCTCATCCTAAGCTTAGATATGTATAAATAATGAAGAGATAATAATCACCTTGTCATTAATAATAAATTATGAAGATGATTATTTCTTGTTTAAAATATCTAAATTCCTAGATTTACATAGCTAAAATAATTTTATAGCTCTAAAAATGCTCCATATAAAAGTAATATATGCCTACTATTGAGTTTTATCTCCAAAAATTAATATGCACCAAGAGAATGGATCTTGGTGGAACATTTGGGAAAGGTTGTGGATCTATTACTAGGTAGATTAAGCTCTTGGACATGTTCAAAAGATATGTTTGAAGGACTCATGCCTAGAGTAGGTTAGACATCTAGGTTGAGCAATTCCAATGGGTAAGAGGCACTTCCTAAGAGGAAGGCCTTGATATACTAGACACTAAAGAAAATGTATGAGCTTGGGCTCAAGCTTGGTATTCCATATTATGTCAAGTTTGGTGAGCCAAGTCTTGAGTGAGGAACTTAAAATCTAATGACTATTGAAATTATCTTGAATAAAAGAGAATGGACTCATAATATGATACATGAGACTAGAAGAGTAGAACTATGTGTCACAGTCATATCTTCAATCCTTCCACTATGCACATGGAGGTTGTAATCCCATTTTATGCAACATAACATCATGCATCAACTCTTGGATACAAAAAATGGAAGGTAAGTTTATATTAAAAAACTTATATTTGTCTTTTAAGAGATGCCATGTTATTCAATCTTGAGAATAAGTCAAATCCTTAATAATGGGAATTGATTTTTCAAATAGACGTAAAGCTTTTATACTTGATATTTTTGCTAAAGAAATACTAGTATTAGTAATTATTGGGGATTATTAGATATTATGGTTGGTAATTATTTTTTAGAACTAAGTTTTGGTCCATTACAAATTATATCTTGAGGCTTTGCAAAAAAATGTCAAGGCAACAAAACACCTCTTTAAAAGAAGATTCTATCTCATTGAGAGTGAGGAAGGTATCATATATAAAATGGCCATTGATGAATTGAGAGGAGTGATCAGGTAGAATAGTACCCTTGACAAGTTATCAATATATTCTATGAGAAATAAGATAACCAAACATCTCGGTGGCCAAAACATATAAAGTATGAGCTAAAGGGAAACCCTATGTAATGGTTCTCCAAAAGTCTAAAACTATGAGATCTATGCCCATTGATGGTGAGGTAAGCCAAAGCATAAAAACGTAAAGCTTTCCCATCGAGAGAAATAATTTGCTAAATCCCAGAGCCTTAAGCATAATGAGAATAAAGAACCTTTTTATTCAATCACAAGCCTTTTCAAAATCAAGTTTGAGAAATGTGTCCTCTAGCGAGAGGCCCGATCCAATTCCATTCCTTCCTAAACTAAAATTAAATTACTTATTATATATATATATATATTTTATGAAGATTGTTAACTTAAGTTTGATGATTGAATGTATAATATGGTAGAGGTTATTAATTAGGGGTTTAGGAATGATTTTATAAGAAATAATTAAAAGGGTGATTAGGAACCAACTGGTAATAAGTTTTAGGTCACTAGAATTAGAGATGAATTTAATATTACCTTTATTGATGATAGCTCCTAATGACTTATTTTGAAATGCTTATTTATTACAAGAAGTTGATCCCTATAAATTACCATGTATCTTTGTATAATTCACAAGTAAATCCATTAATACCTAGTTCTTTATCATTAGACATGCATTACACTGCATCAAAGATCTCATCAAGAGAAAGAGGAATATTGTAGTGATTTTGGTCCAAAAATATTAATTTTCAAGGTACCACATCCAAACATTATTGTAAAGATTTTTCTCTTTCCACCAAATATTATTGGGATTGGAACACCAATTTGTAATGGTCCATGAAAGCCAAGGATATTTCCAATAGACTGGTGAGGTGACTATTAGCAAGCTTGATGTCTTTAATTTATTACTTAACTCATTTTTCCCTAAGAGACTTGAATAAATCATTTAAGGCATGGCCCCTAATATTAAGCCATGAAAATGGGCCCTCATTTGTGCCCCTCTAGCCACATGGCTATTAGTAATTTTGATCTTGTGCTTGAGGGAAGTAATGATGGCTTGAAGCTACAAGTCAAAAAGGTTTTTCTCAAAGATGGAGGAAATACTTTGTTATTCCTTAATGATAGTGTCATCAACCCATTTATGAACTCACAAAATTAACTTGTCATAGTAGCATAAGAAAGTGGTAGTGTGGGTGATTGCCTCATTCCACCACTCAATATAACTAACAACATAGGGTGGATGTAGACTCAAATTCCACACTCTAGCAATGATTCAAATAGTGGTATCATGATTGAAAAGGGTCATGTTTAAAAAGAATTGATTGCATAGGTCTTTAAGATGGTTGTTTCCCCACTCCACTCTAAAAGTGATGGGACTATGATAAAAAAGGATGATTAGTGAATGGACTATGACAACTTGTCTATAAAAAACTAAGAAGAAGAATATGTGATACTCAGAAAACATGACACTATCCAACTGTTTGTAGACCATATTAGTGTTGACATGATAAAAAAATAAGTAAAACATGATTTATTATTTAATGAATGTTTCCAAAAGTGTGGGTCTAATTATACCTATTAATGTTTAAACTAATACCACTCTTCACGTTATCCAACACACCATCTCATCAAAAGGGCACCAACTTCTTCCTCAAGACTCTCAATCATATTAAAGTCAACACAAAGAACCAGATAGAAAAGGGAAAATTGTCAATAATTCATATCCATAAAGTCATTTTGTTAGGCTCATAACTTGGGGCATAAAATTTAAGAATCCCTAACAAATGACCATCAATGTCAAGTAATACCCAAAAAAATTGATGTGACATATTCTCTCTTGAGGCAATAATCAAGGGAGTAGATTTTAGTGAAACCAAAATATTGGAGCCACCACATCCATATTCATGTGAAGTGTAAAAGTGAGATGCATCAAACCATATACTCCTCAAATAAGATTGTATAATAAATCCTAAAATCTTAAATTCTTGTAAATAAATGAAATATAGAACACCCTAATTATTGACAACAACACATAAAAATAGTTTGTAAGAGCACTATGTGGGATGTTAAACATTCTAGGAGGATAAATTAATTGGGAAGAATCTTCCATTAATAATTTTTCATGACCATCCTCTATATCTTATTTTGAACTAAGTGCCACAAAATTATTTCCCAATTATTGAATTAGAAATATAAAATTCCCAAGTGAAATGGAATGAAATTTATCCCTATTAACTTCTTAGGGAGATTCACTTCTTCTATGAGGTGAATTGCATGACCACTATAACTCTTGAAAAGGGTGTCCCAACATGAGAATAATTTAATGATGAGTGATTAACTTGAAAAATTGGCTCAGAGAGGCCAAAAGATCACTATGAGATTGGGGATTATTGATAGTAGGGGGAGTAATTGTATCCCTATTTTCCTTTCAATGGTGTTGGATAATAGGGGGAATGGAGGCCACCTTAATATTCTTGTTCCTAGTGTTTATTTTTTTGGTTAGACACCATTTTTAATCCAACATTATTCTCAACAACCTTTTAATTTTTAGGTGGTGCTTGTTCAATAGATGGATTTAAGTGAACCATAAGGGGACAATCATGAATCATATGGTTGAACACCTAACTTTTAAAGCATGTGATCAATAAATTGAAGTAGATAAACTTATATGAGAAGTGTTCAGTCCCTACATGACTATCAATGGGGTATTTCAAATCTTTTATAAAATCAACATCAACACAAACATGATTATTAGGACATGCAAAGTAGAATTTATCAACCTCATGAAAAAGCACCCACCCTATGGGTTTGAAAATCTAATCAAGGAATGCCCATAGAGGAAGTGAAAGACCTAGAATCTCAACCCAAACATGTACCTTAAGGGAGGTTTATTTAGACATGTTAAAATTTATTATCTAAGGGGATGAAATTGTAAGGGTATTACTTAAGAACTAGTATCTTGACCTAAAAAGGAGGGCCTAGACTTGAGAAGGCACCTTGAAGGAGAATAGGAAAAAACCCTTAGTAAGGTTATGAATATCATTGACTTGAAAAGAAAAGGTTTCCCAGTGATTTCAAATCCAAATATCTAAGGATTCCCCTAAGGGGATATGTCCAACATAATAATAAATAAGATGATTATTTTCATATCATCTACACACATTATCAACAACATATACTTGTAAACAAACATCAGGCTGAGGAGCATTATTAAAATTTGTAAGTCATAAACCTTTAGGACAAAATTCCAAGATCATTCAAGTGTCATCCTTCCCAATGTCAACAATGATTGTGGATATATATTGGTCAAGGGTCATTTAATTAAAAATAATATGCGTAAATGGTAGAGAATAAAGTGAAATAAATGTGAAGTATTAAAAAAGGGTGACACATGTTAACACACACACAAGATTGACATGAAAACCCTAACAGAGTAAGCTTCTAAAATTTTGACATATACTTTTATATCTCATAGTGATTATTTTAAATAAATTGACTTTTAAATTTATTAATGGAGGTTCGAAACAACAACTAACTGGAAATTTTATGTTTCATGGGACCATTTTTTATATATATCTCCATATTCTCTACAACACCCACAAAAAAAATATGGTAATCCTCTTATGTGGGAAAACTACCTAAATAATTCCTATTTTTACTACTGTGTCCATTTTCAATTTGGATTTTAATGAAATAAAATTATTTTATTCACCCATAAGAATTATCATCAATGGGACCACATATTATTCTAGCTGCTCCAACCACTCAAAGATTTGTGGGTTATTCCTTCTCTTAATAATTTGGGTTTTCAACACTCAAATATATATATAATTTTGGCATTCAAGGATAAAATTTTTATTCATTTCTGTTACTGCTATGGTGTAGAAAAAACATATCCTCTCCTTACACTCTTCCTTAGGAATCATCCATCTACTTATCTAACAACTTAGCTAGTGGGAACTAATATTTATTTGAGCTATGAATATATTCTCTCTCAATTTGATTTCAACCACTATGTATGCCTTTTCACTATAATTCCTTAAGTCATCTATACCTTTATAATGAATCTTATAATCCAAGGCTTAAATTTCTATACCTAATGTAACCTTTGAGGATACACTACATTATGATATCATATATTTAAAGTGTATAATTTTAAATTAACCCCTTTATTTCCAAATATTGTGTAGATGACATTTTGTGATTATGTATCACCTCAATTTTATACACTTGGAAAACTTAGACCCTGGTTGTTCCTCTTAGTTCTACACATGCCTTACTTCTACAAGCCTTGCATCTGCTCTATCTTGTGATGTTTGGCCTATCTCTTAGTGCAACCAACATTATATTGATGACACATACATCCCATATTTCATATAATGCTTAAAATGTACTTATCTTATACCTCTATAAGTTCTAAACTTGTGTCTACTCTCCTTTTACTTGGACATGAATGTCCAGGACAGACAGTAGCTTCGACATTACTGTCCTACCTTGATGCAAGTGTATAGTTCCCTTAATTCATATAATTTATAAATAAACTATATCAAAATGGTCAACATAAGTGATTTAATGTAATTTATATCTTGATAGGATTGATATAAATATAATATTATCCCTCATTCATACCTCACCTAGTAATTAGACCAAAAGAGCACTTAAGAATCACTTAAGTTACAAATTTTTTTTTATCCTACCTTATTTTGATATCATCAAAGGAATAACCAAAATATAGGTCTGAAGTACTATAGGAGAAGTCATAACATCTTATTTTCCAAGTTACAAGCTAGGTCAATGTTGTACTTACTTTACACACATTTCATGATTCACACATAAGCTAACATGTAGGGGATAACTACATGAGTCTGAGGCCCTCTTTTCGAGTTTTGGATATATAGGCAACTTTATTTAACACTAAGATCATTTTGGGTCATCACAACACCATATTCCCATTAACCCATTTTTCCCAAGGTAATATTGAAGATGGAAAGCTAGGGTTTTACCATATCACTAGGATGATAGTCCATGACCCAAATCTAAATGTACTATAGTGAAGGTAATACCAAACCTAGAAGCATCCATATGGTCACATTATATTTGATTAGATATTTCATAAATGACACTAGTGTCTAACTCAAACACTAGCATCGATGCAACTATCTAAGGTTGACACAATTATTTAGAGAGATAGAGGTATCAGATATAGAATTTGATGATTGATACAAAATCATCTTCTTGTCTACTTCTTTCTTGTACCAGATCTAACACTGTGTTAGAATCATAAAAAACTAAGTATTTACTTGTATGTCATCTATATATCTAACATAACTATAATTTTTATTAATATCCTATCTTAGTTTTATAAATTCAACATATGGTACATCTGAATTTAACACATTAATTGGCTTGTTGTAGATCTAATATTCACCTTATGGCCTATCATTTCTATATCCTTAACCCTATCTACCCAAGTAGGATTCCTTATTCCAAATTAGGGTTAAACATTTGGTGAACTTGACCTTCAAACATCATTGTTGTATAAGCATTCTCTTGTAGATGTTTATATCCTACCTTGTCCTAATCTTTGGATTCTTTTTCCATTTTATCATGGATGGAATTGATTACTTTGATGATTAAGACTTTGAAACCCTTCAACAATCTCTCTGAGCAGGGCTCAAAATCCATTAATTTTGCATTCCTCCAAGTGTTAAGGCAAACAATATAAAAGGTTTAAATGGTGGTAACTACTATCCCTTTAATTAGGTTCATTCTTCCATCCTTTCATTACATGATGTGATCCATCCTAAGGAGGATCCAAAGCATGTGACCTTGCCTTCTATGCCAATATTGATCCCCCATGGAGATAAGGTACTTTCATTTGATCATAATAATTTACATCAACTCAATAAAGAAATCATGGAGGATTTGAAAATCATTAATAAAGGGGATGTTCCTTCAAGTTCATTGATAAAAAACCTTCCTATTCCTAAATTTACAAACAATATTCTCCTTATTAAGGGTGGTAATCCTTCTTAGCCTTCATCTGATATTGAAAATTTTCAAAAGGTTAACCAAAAATAATGGCATCTTTAAAAATTCATATTGAGCCATCAAGGAAAAGGAAACATCCTGCATCCATATCGAAAAACAATATTCATGTTCCCAACAAAAGGCATGAACTGATGCTAATCAAGGCATCCCAACCAAAGGTGGTTCCTGCCACACCAAAAGAGGTGACTTTACCAATGCTTCCTCAAGCTCCACTTACTATATATTTACAAAAAGATCATCAATCAAGTTCTAAAGACATTCTAAATTCTTCTAATAATACACTAAGTGTACTAAAATTAAAAGACCCATTACCATTACTGAATTACCCAAAATTTAAGGATTACAAATTTATACTTATTGCACATGAGGATGATGATACTGATATGCCTCAATTAAAAGAGGTGGTGGTTTAGAACCAATAATAACACCTATGTCAAACACCACCACACCCATAGATTATCTTATTTATCTAATGAACACTATTGGGGACCTTCACAAATAGGTTTCTATAGCTCAAATGCAAGTGGCTTTCCATAATGCAAATGCACATATTACCTCATTCAATAATAAACCTCTTGCACAATGTATACTTGAATACCCTTATCCACCTAGTTTTGAATTACCACATTTACCTATCTTTGGTCACTATAAAGATCCACTTGAGCCCATGCTAAATTATGTACATTATTTTTGTCAATGGGAAAATGATGACAAACTATTATTAAAGGTATTCTAAATGAGCATTTACGATGTGGCTCACAATTGGTTCTATAGCTTAACAACAAGTTCTTTAACCATTTTTTCAAACTTGGAAGATGCTTTCTTCAAGGATTTAAATATTCACAAGGTGCCAAAACTTACATTAAAACATTTGCACAATTTTTAATAACATGATGATGAGTCCCTTCAATGTTATATTATTCGATTCAAAAGTTCATCATATGAGCTAACAATTAGACCCTCAGATTTGGGACTATAATTTATGTTTAGTAGAGGCCTTCTTTCCCCCTTTAAGGAAAGATAATTGCATAAAAAATATGAGTCTCTCACTCATTTACATGTGTATTTACATTGATACACTACATTCATATTGTCTCATCCAATGAAGCTTAACATTTCTCCTTCCAAGTACCAAAGTTTTATCCCTCAAGTCAATGAAGGAGACCAATTGCCTAAAGAACATTATGAACAAAAATGTGGTGATCCTAATCTCTATACAAATAATTTATAGATGTTACTTAAATGGGATCGATCTAAGGTCCAAGTCCCATACAATAATTTCAAAATAAATAAAACAAGCTCCCATGCTAATAATATATAAAAATTAAATTGTAAACTATGTTCTGTGTTTAGATTGTAGACTGAGCTGAAAGTGTTTGAATATTTTTTAAATGGATTTGAAATTTTTGATTGCTTTTCAAATGTGTTTATCCAATTAAGAAACATTGTCTTTCAGTCCTAACATCTAGGTTTCAGTTTTCAAGGTTTCAAATATAATTTGTAGCCCTCACCTCCTATGAGCCTATAGGTTTGTAAGTTCAGGGAAGTCAACATTGGCAATGGCTCACAAAAGTTTCCAAAACATGGATCACTATGATTTTTCAAGTTATATGAGTTCAATAAACTAATGGAGATCTTCTAAAGCACCTAAATTCAAAATTTGATAACTAAACTCACATGCCTAGTAGACAGTCACCTGTAGACTATATGTGTGAACAATGAAGTACAAAGTTGAGAAATGTGCTCTATAGATGCCATATGAACATGGTAATATAGTAAAAATGGATACCCAATGAATAATGACCACTATGATAAGTTCCATGATGGATTTTAAAAAAATTCCTAACTTCAAATCACATATTTAGCCTTCCTAATAGTCACTTACAAATTGTTGTAGAAGTTTATCTTGAACAAGTGAAAGTTGGTAGTATAGGAGTCTTCAGGACTTTGAGAGTGTTTAAACTCTCAAAAATAATAGGAAAAATCCTTTGATAGGAATTATATATTGGTTTGAAATTCTAGAAGCCTTATATACAGTCAAGGTGTTACAAATAATCACCTACAACCAGCCTAGCCTATTAAGAATGAGCCTTGAGACAATGATGGTAAAGTATAGAGTTTAGAGTGTTGGGATAAGGTATTTAGTTATCTTAATAATATAAATAATTTAAAGAGGGTTTCAATTCTAAAAAATTCTCTTAGAAGTACTCAGACTGCATACTCAAAGTCCTCATGTTGATACCTATAATTGCTATGAAAGATGTGTGCTTTGACAATGATATTTGATAGAGAAAGAGTTTTAGGAATTCATGAAGTA
The DNA here is from genome assembly GCA_037957365.1 of Torreya grandis. NCBI lineage: Eukaryota > Viridiplantae > Streptophyta > Pinopsida > Cupressales > Taxaceae > Torreya > Torreya grandis. The sequence goes on from JARHVA010007386.1 coordinate 627,922, forward strand.
ATTCAAGGTATAAACATAGAATTATGTTGGATCATTTTAAAATATTTAATTTTGGTTTTGAAGGCTAAGAAACCCATACACAGTTGAATCTCTCAAACCAACACCTATAGTCAGCCTATTGGGGAAATTGGTCTCATATAGTGAATGTTGGGAGCCTGAAACTTCAAGGTATTATGAGGAAGTATCAAACTATAAATGAAATAACATTTGGAGATTCATAAAAAGACAACTGAGGTCATGAAATCCCCAACTACATTCTAATTTTTGCCCTAATCCATTCCTATAGTCAGCTTATGGAAAGTTTGTCTTGGATGACAATGTATATGAGAACATAGAGGCTTCAAAGATTTGAATAAGGATAATTAGCCATATCAATACCATTAAAAAATTTTAAGAGTTAAATGTTGCAAACAGGGTCTCTAAAACATTAAAATTTGTAGATCATTCTAAATGCATACACACAGGTAGTTGACTGCCTATAGGTTTGTCTAAGAGACTCAAGGCCTCTCCAAATCAAGAGATAAGGATTAATGTGAATGTTTGGATTATATAAAGGATAATAGGGTTCTTAAGTCATCAAGGTTAAGAAATCATAAACAAGGGACAAGAGTTTGAAGATTAAATAGGGTCATTGAAACCCTCCATACATAACTAATTGAACATACACAAACCTTACAAATGTCTGCCTTGCTAGGTAAAGTTGATCAATTGAAAGGTTAAGCTATATGAGGATGGAATGAATTTTTTATGAGGATTCCATAGTGTCTTTCAAGTTTCATCTTGAGGAAATAAAGACAAGAAACATAGACACCTTGCTCACTCATTCTAGACAAGATTACAGGTTTGCCTGCTCATGAAGGAGAAATGGCTTGTTTGGAAAGTATTAAGGTCAAAGAGAAAGATAGACATATGGAGAGAAAAATAATAGTGATAATAGAGCATCATAGAGTCTTAAAACTCATCTGAGAATGGGAAAATGTTGCAAACTCTACCTACTCAATCAAGGTAAGACATAGGCCTATTAGCTCTTAAGAGGTCTATATTTGTTGAAAGGGTTAAGTAGCTATATGAGAAGGTCTAAGGGAGATTAATTTAGGTAATTGTTTGTGATTAAATGGTATGAAAATTTTTATACATGAGTTTTAGACCGAGCTTGAAGTGAAATATAGTTTGATATACCCTATTTAGTCCTGCATAGTCTTAAGTGCATATACAGGCCCATATGAATGGATAGCTGAAAGAGTGGTAAAAAGATTATAGTTGAGATGGGTTGAGAACCTTGTATGTCCTTAAGGGATGATAAATAACATACATAAACCTTTCATGAAGCTCAGAGTCCTGACATAGAGAGAAAGGTGAAAATAGGCAGTTTAGGGTATAATTGGTAGAGTAACATAAGAACACTAGGCATAGGCTAATAAGAGTGAAAAGAGACTTGATGAATTAAAGTGGTTGGAAAAATAATAAAAAATGTTTATATAGATGTTATAGATCTTAGTGAGGTCATTGGAGACTAAAACTAGCTTAGGAGAATCACCTATAGACTGCAAACTTGCCTAGACCTCATAAAATGCTTGCTCTTCAACCTGAGGGTCATCAAATTTTGCCTTTCATAAGGATATGAATAGGGTTGAATGGTCATTTAAGGTGTTAGAGCGGTCCCATAACAAAAAACTTGTGGCATTAGGAGAGAGAGAGGGGTTGTTCTTTATGAATAATCATTAAGACCCCAAATAGGTCTTAAACCTCTATTAAAACCCAACAATGACAAATTTGAAAAGATGGACTTATAAAGGACACATAATGCCATATTTTCATCCTAAAACATCTTTGTGATTTTATATTCTCCAAGTGTCTCATCCACATGTACTTGAGCTGTCTGAACTATTGTACAGATTGCCATGAATGCACTATTTTGGTTGTTTTTAGTGTTTTACAAGGGTTTTGGAGAGATAGACCCTTTAAAAACATTGGAATAGGTCCCTTAGAACTTATTTCATCTCCTAAATTCAAAATTTTTTAATCAAAAATCTATGGAAGTGACTAAACGAACTCCATTTTGTAAGGCAGTCCAAATAGGCTTGTGAGGGGCTTATTTTTGGCCATTTCATGTTTTGGCTATAATCACAATGTTTAAAAATCTCAAACTTGACATGGAGATTGGTATTTGCATGGGTAAAGTTAATCACACACTTCCCAGAGGTTTCACATGTGAATAAGGACTTTAGAGCCAAAATCCACTTTCTAGGCCTAGATGCCTAATTAGGCCTAATTGGCAAAAGAGATAAGCATAAAAAGTAGACTTCTACTTGGATTTAGATTATGAAATTGAACATCAAGATATAAGAGGATAAAGGGTACTCATAACTACCCTCAATTTTCTATTACTATCTTTAATTTTCTCTAGACAATGAGGTTTGTATAAAAAAGGGCTACAAGGAATGAGGCCTAGTTGGGACTTTTGGTAGAGAATGACTTATTGGGGATAGTTTGAGGCCTCCAATGTTAGGATGTGAATTCACTATTCATAGATACTATTCATCATCACTATTCATGTGATGAGGTGGTAGTGTGACTGGGTGTATGAGATGGAACTTTAGGTGATGTGGCATGACCCATAGGGTATCTTTACTTATTGGAAAGGTAAAATAGAGAAATGGGGTGAATTTATCCTTAGGTACATGGTTTTACCTTTTTAGATCACATGTGGGGAGCATGTGGGGAGCCATCCTTGATCCTTGACTTGTAAGTGCATGTGGGAGATAAGATAAAGATGATCTAATCATTTATCCTTCAATCATGTGCATGTGATTAGAGTCAAAAGATTGAGGAATATTTTGACTCACACATGTGTGCACAAGGGATGGTGGGGACATTAACCACTTTTCTTGATTGGAAGTCACATGTGAACTAGGGACAACATGTTTGGGTCACATGGAGGTGGGATCCTCAAGTCAAAAGTGGAGAGCATCTTTTTGACTTACACATGTGAGGGAGACAAAGGTTCCTATTCATGAATAGTGTCTCCACATGTAGTGGGATGTGTATGCACATAATATTTTCAAACTTTTATCAATTACTGACACTTTTCATCTGTTAGGAACCTATCGAGTCTCAGTCTCTTTGAGTGTATGCCTTAAGGGGTGCACTGAGAAAGGTGTAGGCATACCATTGGTGTTTCATAAGATTATTATCCATTTTTCAACTTTCCATATACACATATATCTCCTAAAAACCATTTACCCTAATCTTATTCTTCTCAGCCTTACCCATTCTAGTCATTTTCCATGCTTTATCCTTCATGTTCTTGCCTTGAGCCCCTTTCAACATGTTGATTGTACTAGGTCGACCCTGTACAATTTTCAGCTTCTGATTACTATATAGGGTTGATTGGGTTGACCTTGTATTGTTTATGGGTATTTTTCATTAGGAGCTTTGTTATCCCTTTGATCGACCTAGCTTGGGACCTAATGATTTATCTCTCGAAAACATACAAGGTTGATTGGGTCAACCCTGTACAACTGACATATTCAAAAAGATTTAGGGTAAGATCCACCTATATATACAAATTCATTTCCAACCATTTGTAAGAAAATAAGAGAAGAAGGATAAGTGAAAATTAACATTTTATTATTGACCATTCTACTTGAGGAATAAAGCTTAGGGTTCCATACTTTCTTTGTAGATATAGATCTTGTCTTGTGGAGAAGTCTTTCAGATGCATAGATAGGTTGTGTAGCCTAGAGCTGATTTGTATTTGTTATCCTTACATACCACAACAATCTCTTATGAAACACCTTGGCCAAGGGAGAGATTTAGGCTCAGTGGGTTCATCTTCAAAGGTAAGTATTCCTAACTTTATTTCTCCTTTGTAAGAGTAGATAGATAATGTAGTTGTGCTTCTTTCTTCTATGTATTAGGATTATGTATACAATGAATTGAGTATATATCTCTTATGCATGTTTAGTTTAGTTTATTTTATTTCTAACCCCCACTTTGGGCCACAAGCTTTGGTGAGCACTATATTAGATTGGATTTTTGAGCACTATATTAGATTGGATTTTCTTACTTGTTTATTAGAATAGAGTGACCATTAGCTTAGGACTCTTTTAGGGTTGTTGAGTGATTGTGTTATACTATAGGCTTTCAAACCCTTCCTAGCATGGTGTATTATGATAAGTGATCCCCTAATAGGGTCTAGTGGATCCAAATATTGGTCATGCCCCTAATTAACAAATGTATCCCAATCAAAAGTGTAGGTATGCTCTATCTTCTTTGATCCAAGATTGATTTATAGACATGATTCATTTCTGATTGCATACATTATAGTGAACCCAAGGTGAACTAACACTTGCAAGATTTTTTCATCTTATTTCAATTATTTCATTCTTTCATCATTATTTTTATCATATATCTTCCATACTAGATTGACTCTATCGACCTAGTATCTAAATTTTATGCATAGGTTTTTAGGTACAAGCTACTAGATTGACCCTGTCAACCTAGTACAAGTTTTTAGATTTATAGACATCTAGTCTAGACTACTAGGTTGACCCAATCGACCTTGTATTTTTTCAGACATCAGGTTCAACATACTAGGTTAACCCAATTGACCCTATATATTTCAGGCACTCAACAATAAGTTTTTGTAAGGATTGATTGACCCAGTTGACCCAATTAGTAGAATTTATATGCATATATCAAGGTTCTTAAAAAATAATCTTCATTCTCTGCATCTTTAACCCACCAAGGTTCCTTTATATCTCTTTATCTCTTTTTTAATAGTCTTTCCTTTTATAGTTTGTAGTCTTTAAAATTGCCTTTGCAAAGTCAATTGGATCAACCCTATCGACCCAATTCTATGTTCTGTGTGCTATTTGGATAACTAGGTCGACTCTGTTGACCCTATTCATTTTTATACTTTGCTTTTACAGTACAAGCTCAACCCTATTGACCTTATTTTGTATTTTGTGCATAAATTATTAACTATATCAACATTGTACCTTATTTCAAAGTTAAATTAACCTTATATGCTAATAATTAGTTCACACTTTCTTTTCTTGTTGCTTTCATGCTTAGAATAGATCACATAGCTTAATTAGGTGGTTTTTTAATTAATCATTTAGTTTCACTATTTTCTATTTTATGCACACATGGAAAAATCACAAAATCTAAACAAGCATTTAACATTTTTCTACCCAAGGCCAACCTACTTGGATTTCATCACCAAGGGGGAAGCTAACTCGATGCTCTAGTCAAGTACAAAGTATGGTTAATGGTATATTTTTCCTAAGCACCAGACACCCTTATCATTGTGATGTGTGAAGTGAAGGGGTAGGCCCCAATACTAAGCCTGTATCATTACCACCATAGTCCCTTTCAACCCAAACTACTTGAAAACATCCTTAGATTACCATTCTAGTTCCTTTCTTATATCCAACTTTCCATCACATTAAAAATCATATTTTAATAATCTAATTAACATTTAGGTTGACCAGTTAGTTAGCTATTTACCTTTCAAGTTGATTTCTTTCTCTTTATGCAATTGTATTTTGTATTGCAAAAAACATTCATTAGTTAGTGTTGGTGCAAGGTTTTGTGCTAAGTACTTCAATTGGATTAGCCAACATTAATCCAATTGACTTTTTATTTCCTTTCAATTAATTATTTCCAAATTGTTGAAAAAGTCATCTTGTTTTAGTACACAAATCCATTATAGGCTTCTTATATTTCCCTCTCTGCTATACTAGGTTGACCCATTTGACCCTATATCTTTTTCTAACCTTTGTTCACTATATTGGATCAACCCACTCGACCCTATATAGTTTATAGACCCTATTTTATATTTTTCCAATCCCTATTCATTATATTGAATTGACCTAATCAACCTTATATAGTTTAAAGACCCTATTTTTGTTGTAAGTTGATCCATTCAACCCTATATTATTTTTATCATGCCCTATTTTCTTGCTTTCTCATCTCTCTTTATTGCCCTTCATCATGTAGTTTTTGCTTGATGACAACACTAAGTTGTAGTCAATAGACATGATGAATTTTACCAACCCTCATAGGGTCTCTCATAGATAGAGTAGGGATCCTCTCTTGGATGCTATCAATGTTCATATTTCCACTCACACAATGAACTATGGGACCCCTCCTAATACCTCTTTATAGCATAATCCTCTTTTCTCATTAGAAGACCAAATTGAATTAGAATATACCTCTGAAATGCTCTTATTTATCTTTGAATTTCCTCAACATCAAGGAAAAGACCCTTCTACCATTTACAATCTTATGATTAGTGGTCAAGTTGAAGATCCTCATTCACCTACTCCTACATTCTCAATTGAATTTGGGGGTACCACTTTCTTTGATTCTCAACCTCTTCCTTTGATTTTGACCCCTTCTCATACCATGACCTCTTCTTCTCTAAGTTATTTCACCTCCATGCCTAGTATATCCACTAACATGGCATGTTCTACATCTAGTGGGCCTCTCATAAGATCCACTATCCTTAATATTTCCACTAATGCTTCATTTGCTACCCAAGGTAATCATGCTACTAGTGCTTCTTTTTCTCAACCATTCACTAGTCCATCTTTTGTTACACAAGAAAATTTTTCCACTAGTGCCTCACATTCTAATAATTCCTCTCAAGTTCCTATCAACACCAATAGTGGTACCCAAGCCACTAATAACAACTCTAATGCTTCTAACAATGATAATCAAACACATCAACTATTGTTATAAACACTCAATCAAATGAATACCTTTCAAGCTCATAACACAAATCAAATGATGAGAATGTAAAACCACCTTCTGAATATTAAATCTCATCCTCAATCAATGGCTTGGGGCATATATAACCAAAATGTTCCCCCTCCTCCTCTTTGAGATTCTCAAGGAAATCTCATTCCTCAACCACCTTTGGTCAATAAAACCATTAAGCATCTCTAAAATTAACCTCTCACTACTCAAATTACTAACATTTATATTGGAGGTATCACACCTATAGTTTCTTATAATGGATCAACTGATCCCACCCTTCATCTTAAAACATTTGGAAATCTTTATAAGGATTGGGTCAAATTGAACACCTTTGCTACTACCAAAATCTTAACCACAACTCTCACATGTGATGATTTGGATTGGTAAAACCAACTTATAACTCATTCCATTTCTATTTTGGAGGATTTAGTGAATGCTTTAATTCAAGAATTCAAAATTAGTGATCTTTCTAAAAACACTTTGGCCCACTTCATAAATTGTAAACAACTTGAAAACAAAACTATTCAAGCCTTTGTTAAAAGGTGGAAAACTTTGTTAAACAAATGTGAACATAACATGGCCGATGATAATATTTTCCATCTCTTTACCAATATCCTTTTTCCTAAACTTCAATATCAGGTCCACACTCTCTCTCCACTTACATTAGAGGAGGCTATCGACCAAGCTAAATGACAATATTTCCTTATGCATCAATTCAAGCCACCCCAACCTTTTATGGGTCCTCATCTCTTAATTAAGAAAAAAAATCACAATGTTACCAATGATGGTGTTATGTATTCTTATAACACCATTCACAATGTTTAAGATGTTGTTCCTACCCCTTCATCAGAACCAGATCATGCTTCTCAACAATATACCAATCCTCACTTATCTACACCAAACAACATTAATGTTCATAAATGTCTATCCTCAAATATATTTCTTAAATGTATACCTAGGCCTCTACCATGAGATATTGACCCTACCCATCCTATGAAATCTTGGTATGATCCTAACAAGTTTTGTTGGTTTCATGCTAGTTGGGGTCATTCTCATGAGACTTGTAGACAACTTCATAATTTAGGTATGGAATTTCTTCTTGGTCCTAATTTTGATCACAATTCCATCATTCAAAAGCATCAAAAATCTTATGAAATAACTTTTAAAGATTATAAATCACATGATAAAACTCAAACCTTGAACCAAGCCAATGCTTATTTGGCTATCTACAAAGATCCTCTTCCTAATCATCAACCTATTTAAGAAAATCAAGATAAATCCACCCCTTCCACTAATAATGTATAAAGTCTTGTTGAACCAAATTATGAAGAGAATGTGGTTAGTATGATTAATATGTTAAGGGTGGTTGTTTTTATCAATTCTCAACCTATCTACACTCCTCCATCTAAAACATATCATCTTATCCAAGATTATTCTCCAACTCATTTAAATGAGTTGGGGCAATATGACCTTATTAATTTTGATGATTCAATTTCTGATTCTCCCTTGGATAACACTTATTTTTCAATTTCTACCACCGTTACTTCATCTTCTAACACTAATGATACTCAAATTTCTACTAACGCTTCATCTATCAATTCTCAAAATCAACTTGAATCAACTAATTCATCATCACTACATAATTTTAAACCTTATTCTAAACCTTCTTCTTCTTATCAACATAAATTCTAATGTACTTTAGATCCTTGTTTCAAGGACCTCCTCAATCATTATGCACCTATATCTAACAACATTTTTATGGGTTATGATGAGTGGGATCCCATCATGAAACTCTCTAATCTCCCATCCTAGATTCCTTTCCTTGAGTTAATGAGGAATTATCCATGCCATAGAAACCATATTATATAACTATTATTGGAGATGAATGTCTCTCATCCTCCCCTCGTAGGATGGGAGGTAGCCTTATCTGGATTTGAAGATAGTATATTACAATAATGTGAAGAGATGTTTATCAACATTGATGAAATGATAGACACTTCTCTTTCCTTATGAGATTTTGATTTGTGTGGATGATCCTCCCTTATTTATTAGTGTTCAAATAGGAAAAATCCAAGTTAATCATGCATTGATTGACAAGTGTTTCATCACCTAAGTTGCCTCTATTGACTTTATTAAGACCCTTGGTTATTCATAATGCAATCCCAAATCTATATGTAGCACTTACCAAGGATATGATAGAAGGTAAATGCCTTCTCTAGGTTGTGTGTTTCTTCACATTACCATCCCACCTATCACCATTCATGTGAAGGTGATGATCTTTAACTTTTCCCTTTCTTATAACATATTTTTTGGTAGGCCATGGACTCATTGTATGAGTGTTGTTGCTTCTTATGCTTGCCAATGATTTAAATTACCTCACAATGGATCTATTTACAAGATTCAGGGTGACACTAACCCTTGGAATTTTGAACAATTCCAAGACCAAGGTGTCTTCAAGATTCCTACTCTTGAACCTTTACCCAACATTCTATTTCATGAGTCACAGTGTCTTAATTTCCCCATTAATTCAACCCAGGGTTACAATGGACATCCCAAACTCATTGGGAACATTCCTCCTAACCTCTTAGACTTTTATGATGATTAACCTAATGAGATTAATATAGAGATTAAAATTTTTGATCTCTCACCTCACCTCATCTACAACTTCCTACTTCTTTACATCCTTGTTCTCGTAAACCTCCTTGTGATGATATTCCCATAGTTTTGACCAAGACTCATCATTCTATTCACAACACTTTCTTAGATGACAAGGTTATCCTTACTTGTATCATTGATCTTCATACCCTATATTACAATGATGGTTATTACCTAGATGATCCATTTTTGGGTAGTCTTGTACAAGTTTGTGATGTTGAGATTTTTAGTTATCATTCTTATTTACTTGAGTCTTTTCATGTATCTTCCCATCTTCCTTCATTTATAGTTCCTAATTTTAGTATTTTTCCTCTTTATCATAGGGTAGAGATGGCACCAACACCTCCAATTTATGAGGATCCTTATAAGAGTATGCTCAAGGATCATGCTATGATCAGGCCTTATTGCTTTGTTAGGTTCCTTTATCATTATAGTTACTTTACTCTTGAGATTAGTGAAACCCTCCTTAGACCTTCTATATATATTGTCCCTCCATCAGTAGAGCCCTTATTGGAGCCCAATCCCACTCCCACTATAGTTGAGCCCATTCTTGCTCCTCCTATAGTTGAGCCTATTCTTGCTTCTGCTCTTGTTAAGTTTACCCCTACTTCTCATCCCATTGCTCCTTCCATTGAGCCTAGTTTTGTTTCTCCTCCATCACCACCTTCTCTTGCTGATGGTTTAATCCCCTTGACTAAGATGGCTCTGTTTCCCACCATATGGGCTGATGAGTGTTCTTTGACTTTTTCCACTCTTGTTACACCTCCTTATGTGAGTGTTTCTCCTAAGACCACTCACAAGCATATCTATTAATTTCATGGGATAGATAATCATTATTATACCCATTATCACACGTGAAAATATATTACACTTTACATCCTTCCTCTCCTACCTCGAAATAATCCACACCTCCCTCGAAGTTTCACCTGAAAATATACCTAAGTATGGTGAGGTGGATTATCTATGATACCAATGTGGTACCCATCACACTGATCATTGCCACATCCTTCAAAAACACCTTAAGGATCACCTTATAAAAATTTATGAACCTTCTTTCATTTCTCCCATAGGTCATTCTCATAAGAAGGCTCTTCCTTCTTCTACCATGGATCCACCTCTAATGGGTCTATCCCCTCCTATGGTCCCTTCATCACCTTCTATACCTCCACCCATGATTCCTTCACATATGGACCTTCCTTCACCTATGGATCCTTCACCCATGATTATTGCATCTCCCATAGATCCCACTTCCACACATTCTCCTGAGCATGCCTTACTTGATTTTTCCTTACATGATCCTTTGAATATTCCTACTTTTTCAATTGAGGAGATTAGAATAGGTCTTTTCCCAATTTTCATTAAATATTGATGAGACATTACCAGTAGTTTATATCCAACTTCATAGAGACTTATATAATGTCTTGGATAATGTGTGTGGGAAAATTTATTAGTACATATGAGCACATGCATGGTGACTTTACATTTACGTTTTGATTGGATGTGCGCTCTAATTTCATTCTTATCTATTTATTATATCATTTGACATTGTGTCAAATTCATATTTTTCTTTATTTTTTGTACTATATCTTGCTTATATTTTCATTTATATTTGAATATGATTGTCTTTCTTTATCATTGCTTCCTCTTTATTTATTGAGTTTTTCTTAAAACTCTCTTCTTGTGTCTTCATGATTGTTTGCTTTCTTATCTCTACTTTTCACATATAATTGTCATTGTGATTTGGTTAAACAAACCTTGTTCCCTTTGGTATTTGTCTCTTTTTACCATGTGATCAATTAGCAAAAAATGCATCTCATTATACTTTCCTTTCATTGGTCCACTTTTGAATCTCCTTTTTCCCTTCTTCCTTTTTTATGAACTAAGAATATACACATTTGAGACTTGAGATCACATGCTAGTTCATTATTAAGCCTAAGTGTCCTTGACAGTCTTTGTCTTTGGTTACATATCTTCCTTTGCCCTTAGCCTATATCTCATTCATGTGTATCACTACATATTTCATGATTGGTCATTCCAAATCTATATAGAGGAGGAATCTTAAAAATCCAAAAAAAGTTAAAAGCCAAATCATTTTATAAAAGGCAATGATATAAAAGGCAAAAATATTCTTAAAATTCAAAACACACTAAAAGATGTGATTAAAAGTACATATCCTTATTCTAGTCGAATATAAAACTCCACAATTGGCCTCACATTAGATTTGAGGTCCTTTGGGGTGTGGTAGGCTAGTAGATTATAATAGGAGAATAAAAAAATATTTTAATGCTACCTACTTTCTCACATAAGTACCAAATATTAGTAGTAGATCAATAGCTTTATAAGGGGTTCTAAAGAATGGGGAACACATCATGGGAAGGTAGGTCTATTTTCCTTTTCTTGTACAATATACCTTCATGAGTTGATATTAGTAGCATGCTTATTTTCCTACTAAGCTTTATGTCTATAACAAATAGGTTTTCTTTGCATATTGATGGTCACTAGTCACTTAGTGTCTTATCATGTCCTTAGTATGCCTCTTGTTTCTTAAGGTCTTCTCATAAAATGCCTAAGTATTTATTTTTACACTCCTTTTTACATTCCCTATATCCCTCATATTTACTCTTGAGAAATATTGTTTTGTCTACTGATCACTCCCCTTGGGATATCATTTGTGAGTTGTATTGTAAGATTACAGATAAGACCGAACATTCCTCATAAATTACCACCTTTTTCGCTCCTATTACCCACATCCTTTGTTACCTGATTGTCTCAATTTTTCCACCCTAGTGGTGTTCTCTTTATGAGTTGCTGTGTAAGACTGTGAATAGTTACTGACATTCCTCACAAAATTTACTAATAATATAAGTCACAAACAAAATTATATGTGTCAAATTAGATAAGATGTGATTGATTATGAACTTACACGTCATTGACATGCTTCCCAGCTTGATTTAGTGTATTTTATGCTTACTTAATTTCTCTTTTACTTTTATTTTTACTTTTTGAGTGAATGTAAAAATACAACCATATCTTGATTTTTTCATAATTCCTAGCTTGAATTAGTGTGATAAATTTATGACCAATATTTTACCAATTTTATTTTTCTCTTATAATTCCCAACATGATTTAGTATAATTGATTGACTTATTTAGTTTGTTTTTATACCGTTTGTTCCCTTTAATATACCTTTCATTTTATTACATTATTTTCATACTTCTCAACATGATGTAGTATGATTTTACTTGTTTTAATTTGGTACAAAAATCTTTCACTTTGGTTTAAGAATAAATTCCTTTTTACCATCTTGTTTTACCACCCCTTGGTTCTTTATACTTAGTCATTTCCTTAAGATTACACATTTACCAACTTGAAATAGTGTGTAGTACATTTTTGATTGATTATATTTTACCAAGTCCTTTTTGCCTATTTCTTTTTAACCATGCATGTGTTCTAAAAAATGCTAGAAAAGAAACCACATCTCATTTATTTCCTATAACATATACAATAAAAGCTAAATATATGTGCTAGAAAGAATTATGTCCAAAGCATCCATATCCACAACCATAATGACAACAACATACATAATCAACATCAATATACCAAAATGATACATCATATATATACATCTCATGAGTTTTGATACAACAAGTACAACCATATACATAATGCTCTGACTCTATAGATGGGCTTCATCATATCTATGTCCTGGCCTAATCGCATTACCTACTGAGGCCTTGATCTAACTCCTCTAAATAGTATGTTGTAAAGAGGTTGTTCAAGATCCTAGTCCCTCTACCTATCCCTATGGGTGTGCTATATGCACCTGTGCTTTCACCAACTTGGTCTGGGTCACTGTATGTGCCTATGTCAACTGAGTATGCATAATTGTATGTGCCTAGGTCATCTAAATCACTATAGCTAAATGCATATCTCTCTCCTTTATGAGGACCTACCATGCCTATATCTTGTTTGCACCCATCTCTATTAGTGGTTGCATCCTCTCTCTCTATGTTCATATTTGCCTCACTACCTACCCTACCAATCTGAACTAGCTCACCTGAGTTGGGGAAGATGGTACACTAGGGTCCTCTAATGCAATAGGGTCATATGGCTATAGAGTCTCATCCAAGACATCATGGAGTGCTCCCCTCACAAGGAACCCCCATATTTCCTCCTCAACATTAGTTATGCCTACAAAATCACATCTAGATAGCTATTAGATCATTGTCATATCTCATAATATCTATCCACCTCTAGTCTCTATTTCAAAATAAGAATTTAAGAAAATAATTTAATCATATTTATTACCTATATGTGTCTCGATCACTATGGTCTCACCATCTATATAACTGCCTAGCATAGTCTCTCCATCTGTACGACCTCTTAGTACCTCCTTTTAAGGTCATCTCCTTAGCTCATATCTAGCTATCATGATTCACATCCACTTTAGCCTATGCATGAGTGGCCTCTCTATCATCTAGCTCTCTTTTGGATCACTTTTTGTGTCATTAGGGATGGTGATAGTCTCCACTCTCTCCTGCTCCTCCTACCTCCATTGACACTGTGTCTTCAATGGTCTTAGCTCATCTCACTATGGAATTGGTGGTGGTATCTCTGGTGCCACTGTCTCTACATTTATATCTTCCTAATCTACTCCTTATCATACTCATCCAATCCATGGACATTCATGATGTGGTATGAGCATTAAAATCATCACTAGTGGCCCTAATCCTTTCCTCCTTCATGAATCTCTCACATGTTAAGCCCACTGCTCAAGCATCAATATTAGTTCCATTAGATGAGGTAAGCCCATATGTCTTTATACTAGTGCCACCAAATGTGGCTCTTTCCATTAAGTATAGTGTACAATAACCTCTATCCTTGCTCTAGGTGTAACTGTGTACCAACTTGACCATGTAGTCACTATGTTCTCATGTAAATACCACATTATATATGTGCATCTCACTATTTGTAACACAAGCACATGGGGCACAACCTGTGCTACCTATTCCTCTCTCTATCTCTACACTCAAGAAAACCTATCATTGACTGCATGGGGCAACCTAGTTGATCGATATATGGGAAACCTCTCACAAATATAAGCCATCAATAATATGATCGGTCCTATCAACTTCTACCCTCTGAATAACACCTCATACTAATTATTTATGAGTTAGACCTAGATGATAGAGTTAAGATCATATAACACACCCTCCTCTAGAATCATCCTACTCAAGGTTATCATAAATAATGGTACTTTCTTATCTGAATTATGACATAACACTCATTATATCACAATTCTTATCACAAATTTCTAGACATCCAAAATTTGTGATGCATATACATCAAACATACTAACTCACCTACTTGATAATATCATATACGAGCCTATAACCCACATGGCCAAGGATATCTTTTCCTCTAGGCTATTTGGTATGCCTATAGTCATCAATGCTCCTACTATCGTTAGCCCTATGATAGCATGCACATCCTCTAGAGTGATAGCTACATCTACCATGTTCCCATCCACCTCCCATATGAAGGTGTTAGTCAATCATTCCCAGCATTTAAAGAACATGACTAATATATCTAAACTTAGGGGAATCTTACACATGTTATCTATCCCTCCTAGGCCTATAACTAGTAGCCTAGCTTTATCATATATGGTTAAATGATCCAGCAGATTTGATAGCTAAGACATATCTACAAATCTTCAAAATCTTGGTCATCTATATAACCAAGAAATAATAAAAGATGTATTAGATCCTCCATGTCATGTATAGTCAAAATACATTCTTTTTACAAATTTTATAAAAAACAAACCTAAATTGATTTAATTAATTCATTTTTACCTATCTTTAGCCTATTCAATATTTTTTGCCCTTACTTGGTCATTTTAGGCTATTTTAGCCTTCTTTCAGTCTTTAACATGTATTTTCATACACTTCTAGTTCTTTAGTCAACCTAGTTTGACCAAAATTTCCCTATTTTTAGCCTAGTTAACTTAAAAATCTAAGTCAACCCTCTTATTTCCTAGTCCCTAGTACTAAATTATCATTCTAGACTTTTTAGATTAGTTGGCAAACTATACTAGGTCGACAGTGTGGATTTTTCCTATTTTCAGACTACTGGGTCAACTGGATCGACCCAATTATTTTTAACTGCCAACCCCTTGCATTTTCCCAAAGAAGTACCTTATTACAGTTTTCTTCCTAATTCCTTCAAAATCATTTTCCTAATTGGTTTTTCCTACCTATAAAATCTAATTTTGCTTCATTCCAACATCCAAAAATGCTAAAAATTATTTTTTTCTAAAAATACACTAAATTCAATAAAATACTCAAAAACTGGCTTAAGATTCATAGTTGCATACCTCTAGTGCACTTGCTATCACTCTTGGAGCCCCTCCTCATCTATCCTATTGTCTCCTCACCATCCTAGCTCGTTTGGTCTCTAGAGCTCTTTTTTATCTCTTTCACAAGTCAAAATAATAAAATGACTTCTCTTTCCCCCTATTTAAAAACACTTTTCAAAATTCAAATTCTTCAATTATTTTCCTACAAATTCCTTCTTTTGCCTATATCTTTATTTTTACTCATCCATTTTTGAAACCATAAAATGTGTTGGATTCGTGATGATGTAGAGAATAATTCCACTATTATATGCCTATTTTCCAAAAAATTCAATTTTTGGCTTTTTTTTTTGCACTAACTTCTACAAGTTCACCTAGTGTTCTTCACATTGGACACCTTCACTTTCTCTTGTAGTCTAGTTATTTATATACAACACTAAGGTAAGTAAAGGTATGTTTTATTCAATTCTATCCTTTCTTTTATTTTATTTTCTACTTACTGCAATTTACTTAGCATCACTATTGTGTGTTATCATGTTCTATCCCAAAACACCATCCTATGTTGCACTTACGTGACATGTGATGAGCTTTGAGTGGGGAATATGTATACACCTAATATTTTCAAACTTTTATCGATTATTTATAGTTTTTATCTTTCAAGAACCCATCGAGTCTCAATCTCTCTAAGTGCAGTCCTTAAGGGGTATACCAAGAGAGGGGTGGGCAAACCATTGGTGCTTCGTAAAATTGTTTTCCCTTTTTCCACTTGCCATCTATACACTCATATCCTAAAAACCATTTACCCTAAGCTTATGCTTCTTAGCCTTACCCATCCCAGTCATTTGCCATGCTTTATCTTCTAATTTCTTGCCTTGACCCCTTTTCAACCAGTTGATTGTACTAGGTCAATTGGGTCAACCCTGTCTTATTTTTAGCTTCTGATTACTATACAGGGTTGATTGAGTTGACCCTGTACTATTTAGGGGTATTTTTCATTAGGATCTTTGTTATCCCTTTAGTTGACCTAGTTTGGGACCTAGTCATTTATCTCCTGAAAACATAGATGGTTGACTATGTTGACCTTATATAACTGACATATTCGAAAGGATTTAGGGCAAGATCTACCTATATATACAAGTTCATGTCCAACCATTTGTAAGAAAAGAAGATAAGAAGAATAAGTGCGAACAAAATTCTACTTATTGAGCATTCTACTTGAGGATTAAAGCTTAGGGTTTCATACTTTATTTAGAGATATGGATCTTGTCTTGTGGAGAAGTCTTTTAGATGCATAGATAGGTTGTGTATCCTATAGTTGATTTGTCTTTGTTATCCTTATATACCACAACAATATCTTGCGACACACCTTAGTGAAGGGAGATATTAAGGATATTTAGGTTTGTCTTTAAAAGTAAGTACTCCTAATTTTATTTCTCCTTTGTAAGAGTAGATAGATAATTTATTTATGCTTCTTTCATCCATGTATTATGATTCCATATACATTGATGTGAGTATATGTCTTCTATGCATGTTTAGTTTAGTTTTTTTTTTCTAACCCCCACTTTATGCCATAAACTTTGGTGAGCACTAGATTATATTTACTTTCTTGTTTATTAGAATAAAGTGAACATTAAACCTATGACTCTTTTAGGGTTATTACATGATTATGTTAGACTGTAGGATTTATAACCCTTCTTAACATGGTGTATTATGACAAGTGATACCCTAATCAGTTCTAGGAGATCCCCATATTGGTTATACCCCCGCTTAACAAATGTATTCCCAATCGAAAGTGTAGATATGCTCTATCTTCTCTTAGCCAAGATTGATTTATAGACATGATGCATTTATGATTGCATACAAGATGAATTTAATTTTCACTCCTCTATATTTCATCCTTTGATAATTATCTTTATTGTTTTTTCTATTTAATAAGCTCACTCTCTCATGTATGCACAAGGTTGAAGGTTTAGAAAATAAACTTGTAATTTGTAGTTTGCTAAAAAGATTGTATAGCTTGCATGATTGAAAGAAAGCATTGGAAGGAGAGTGTGTTGAAGAGGAAAAATTATTGGAGAGATTTATTTTGAAGTTAATAGAAGAATAGAGTTGCCTATTGCCCCTTTGGTTTTTCCTTAGACCTTGCAAGGTTTCCATGTAAATATCTTGTAATGTGTTATTTTTGTCATTTATTTTATCACCTCATTTATTTTATTGCATTATTTTTCTTTCACATATTGGATATTATTCCTAACATTTGGTATTAGATCTAAGCTCTTTGAAAAACTATTTTGTGAGTGTTTTCTTTTAAGTCAGGGAGTTGTGTGTAAGTGGGAGCTACTACAATGATAGGAGGAGTAACTAGGTTCTAATTAGAGAAGTTTGATGGCAAGAATTTCTCCTTATAGAAAATGATGGTGGAGGATCTCTTGGTGTAGAATGACCAAACTCTAGCCTTAAAGGGGATTACAAAAAAACCCAATAGTATGATAGATGAGGACTGGAATAAGATGGATAGAAAGGCTACTTTTACCATCCATTTGTGTCTTGCAAATTCTATGCTCTTGAATATTATTGAAGAGAATACTAAAGAATATTTATAGGAGAAATTAAATAAGTTGTACAAGACAAAGTCAACAACAAACAAAGTTTTCCTAAATAATCAACTTTATAGTTTGAGGATGAAGGAGAATTCATCCACTGGTAAGCATATGAATGAGTTCAACACCATAGTGAACAAACTAGTTTCCATTAGCATGAAGATGGAGGATGAAGAGAAGGCCATTACCTTTTTATGCTCACTTCTTGATCATTGGGATCATGTGCTGATGACTATCAATAATTCATCATCATTAACTCTCAATTTTGAAGATATAGCTATAGCTTTGCTTGGTGAAGATATGAGAAGACAGTCTTCTAGTGCATCCTCAAGTAATGAAGCATTATATATAAGAGGGAGATATAGTGTGAAGAACAAGCAAGGTAGATCATGTTCTAGATCAAGGTCTAAAAGATGCAAGGGAAAATGCTATCATTATGGAAATCTAGGCCACAAAAAGAATAATTGTTAGAAAATGAAGAAGGAAAAGAAGGATGGAAATGAAAACCCACCTTTAGTTGAGGCTAGCACTACAAATTCAGAGGAAGAAATCATACAAAAATTATTTTGCCTCAGTAGCAATAGTTCATTTTCTAATGCCTGGGTAATGGACTTAGGAGCATCATTCTACATGTCTCCATATAGAGATTGGTTTGTGGGATACCAAATTTATAATGGAGGATCTATTTACTTGGGTGATGATAACTCTTTAGATGTTGTGGGAAGAGGGGATGTAAGGATCAAGCTAGATGATGGTAGAATAAAAAGATTGAAATATGTGTTATATGTTCCTAATCTAAAGAATAATTTAATATCCATAAAGGTGATGGATGAGCTGGGTTATTCATGTACCTTTGGTAATGGTAAATGTAAAATTACCAAAGGATCTCTATTGGTAGAAAAAGGAAAATTTTATGGCTCCTTGTATCATCTGTATAAAGATTCAAAGACAAGTACTATAGTGGAAATAACTACAAATAATGCTTCGGATGCTATGATGATATGATATCAACACCTTGGACATATGGGTGAGAAAGGGTTGAGGATATTACATGATCGAGGTATGTTGTCTGGGATTAAGTCTTGTGATTTAGACTTTTGTGAGCACTGCATCTTTGGTAAATATAAGAGGGTAATGTTTACTGTAAGCACAGATAAACATTCTAATTTTCTACAACTTATCCATTTGAATATTTTTGGACCTATCCCTACTCAATCTATAAATGGTAGAACATACTTTTTTTCCTTTATAGATGATTATTCTAGAAGAGTATGGGTGTATTTTTTGAGAAAGAAATTAGAAGATTTGGAAAAATTTAAAGAATTTAAGGCACATGTAGAGAAGAGTTTGGGCAAATCCATTGTAAGTCTCAGGTCAGATAATGGAGGAGAATAGTGATATAGGAAGTTTGATAACTTTTATATGCAAGAAAGGATTAAACATAAAAAGATAGTCCTTTATACTCCATAACAGAATGGTGTAGCTAAGCGGATGAACCTCATTATCATGAAACATGTTGAGTGCATCAAATATAGCAAATGGATTTTGGGTGGAGGCTGTTAATATAGTTGTGCATCTTATTAATAGAAATATTAAAACTATGTTGGATGGAAGGACTCTAGAAGAGACTTGTCATGGCAAGCCAATTGATTATTATGATTTACATATTTTTGGTTGTGAAGCATTTACCCATGTGCCTAAAGAAATAAGGTCCAAGCTAGATTTGAAATCTAAGAAATGTATTTTTCTCAGTATGAGTTTATAGTGAAGGGGTATAGATTATGGGATCCTACTAACCACAAGATTATTACTAGTCGAGATGTTGTGTTTAATGAAAAATCCATGAAAGGGAAGGAGGTAAAACAAACACATGAAGTTATACCAGTTGAAGTAGTTAAGAAAGGAGAAGATGAAAAGTACAAATTTGATGCTTTAGAGCAGCAAAAAGAGCACTAGGTATAGTTCCCTTAAGTTAAAAGGTCCACTCAAATAAAAAAGGTTTCAAAAAGGTATACTCTTGCATTTCAATCATCTTTTGCTTTGTTTACTAATATGGGTGAACCTAGTTCATTTTAGGAAGCTAAAAAATTTGAGAATGCAAAATAATGGAGGAAAGCCATGGAGGAGGAAATGAGATCACTCTATAAGAATGAGATGTGGGAGCTTGTGGATCTCCCACCTAGAATAAATAGTGTTGGTAACAAGAGGGTGTACAAGCTCAAGAAGAATAGTGATGGGCTGTCAAAGCAATACAAAGTGTGGTTGGTGGAAAAAGGATATGTGCAAAAGTTAGGTATTAAATTTAATGAGATTTACTCTCTTGTTTTGAAAACTGACTACTATTAGAGTGTTTCTTGCATTTGTAGCTTCACAACATTTAGAGCTAGAGTAGCTTGATGTGAAGACAACATTCCTACATGGTGATCTTGAGGAGGAGATTTATATGGATCAACCTGAGGTTATGAGGTAAAAGAAAATGAGAATATGGTTTGCAGATTGAAGAAATCACTATATGGTTTGAAATAGGCATCACAAATATGGTACAGGAAATTTGACACCTCCATGAAGAGCTAGGGATTTATCAAAATTGAAGCTGATCATTGTGCATAGCATAAGAAATTCAATGATGAGAGATTTATTATTTTACTACTATATGTTGATTGTAGGCCCCAACATAAAGAGGATAAATGATTTGAAGGATCAATTGGCTAGGAATTTTGAGATGAAGGATTTAGGAGTAGTAAACCAAATTTTGAAGATGAAGATACATAGGGACATGAAAGCTAGGAAGATCTAATTATCACAGAAGACATATGTTGAGAAGGTTCTATAATGGTTTAATATGTAGAATTCCAAACTAGTCAATACCCCACTTCTTACACATTTTAAGTTATCTTTTGATCAATGTCCTAGTACAGAGAAGGAGAAGAAAATTATGTATAGTGTACCGTATTCATCAATAGTAGGGAGCCTCATGTATGCCATGGTAAGCATGAGATCAAATATTTCCCAAGTAGTGGGAGTTATCAGCTGGTTCATGACAAATCATAGAAAGGATCATTAGTCCATAGTGAAGTGGATATTTAGATATATAAAAGGCACTTCAGATGTTGCAATATACTAGGAGGGGTATATTTATAGATAACAAGTTTTGTAGATTCTAATTTTGGTGGTGATAGGGATAGACGAAAGTCCACTACATGATATGTTTTTACTCTTGCTGGTGGAGCTGTGACTTTGGATTATAAGTTACATGGTTAGAGTGACTATTAGGTGACTTCATGGAGATGTAAGGAAAAATTACCTTGCATTTTGATAGTCAGAGTGCAATTCACTTGGTGAAGAATGAAACATTTCATGATTACATGAAGCATATTGACATCAAGTACCACTTCATTAGGATCATGATGGAGAATGGTAGGATCCTATTTTTAAAGGCAAACACAAAAAATATACTACAAACATGTTAACAATGCTAGTCAAGTCAGAGAAGTTTGAGTGGTGCAAAACTTCTCTAGGCTTGTTGAAATTATGATGAAGGCAACATCAGGCATGGTAAACAACTAGATGGAAGAATACATAGGTATGAAAAATCTTGTGTATGTTGAATTCAAGTGGGAGAATATTAGGATCTGAAGTCACTATTCACATTTACTATTCATCATCACTATTCATGTGATGAGGTGCAATGTGACTGGGTAGTGATTAGATGTATGAGATGGAACTTTAGGTGATGTAACATGACCCATAGGGTATCTTTACTTGTTGAAAAGGTAAGAGAGAGAAATGGGGAAAATTTATCCTTAAGCACATGGTCTTACATTTTGAGATCACATGTGGGGAACATTTGGGGAGCTATCCTTGACCCTTGACTTGTAAGTGCATGTGGGAGACAAGATAAAGAGGATCTCATCATTTGTCCTTCAAGCATGTGCAAGTGATTGGAGTCAAAAGGTTGAGGAATATTTTGACTCACACATGTGTGCACAAGGGATAGTGGGGAAATTAACAACTATGATTGATTGTAAGTCACATGTGAAGTAGGGACAACATGTTTGGGTCACATGGAGGTGGGATCCTCAAGTCAAAAGTGGAGAGCATCTTTTTGACTTGCACATATGAGGAAGATAAAGGTTCCTATTCATGAATAGTGTTTCCACATGGAGTGGGATGAATTCACTTCTCTCTCCTCTATATTTAATCCTTTGATAATTCTCTTTATTGTTTTTTATATTTAATAAGGTCACTCTCTCATGTATGCACAAGGTTGAAGCTTTAGAAAATAAGCTTGTAATTTATAGTTTGCTAAAAATCTTGTATAGCTTGTAGCCTTGAAAGAAATCATTGTAAGGAGAGTGTGTTGAAGAGGAAAACTTGTTGGAGAGATTTATTTTTAAGTTAATATAAGAATAGATATTCCTATTAACCCATGGTTTTTCCTTTCATCTTGCAAGGTTTCCACGTAAATCTCTTGTAATGTGTTATTTTTGTCATTTGTTTTATTAGCTCATTTATTTTTCCAAATTATTTTTATTGCACATATTGGATATTATTCACAACATAAAAATGGATTGTTTCAAGTCTAATATGATGTCATTAGGTCATTTTTGAAGTTTTGATGAGTTAAATTAATTGAAACCAAGTTTTGACACTTGTGTGCAAAATAGGCCTAAGGAGATGAAGAGCCATCTAGACACCTTACATGAGAAAGAGGTGATGTGTAAAATATAACCTATTGGGGTTAGTTTATATGTGTCATTATAAAATAAAATATGTAGTATAAACTGATCTAACCACCAATAAGGCCACTTGTCCTTCAACATGTCAAGAAGAAGGAGAGTTTCAAGAAGGTAGTCAAGGTGTCAAGCAAGCAATTCAACTCCACACCAATTGGAGAGATGGAGAATATTAAAATGAGATATATGTCATGTAAAATAAATATATTTAAATTAAAAAATATAATATCTGAAACAAATTTAGTATTGGGAACAATTCTTGTATAATTTATGCCCCTTTTTCACCTACTAAAAAAATCCAGATTTTGACAATTTTCATGGAAAATCACAAATAATCAAAACCCACACCTATGGTACCTTGATTATATTAAAATATGTCTAAAAAAATTAAAAATTACTTAAGTATACTCTCAAAATAATTTATTATTTAAATACAAAGTTTGGGCAAAAACCCTTTCTAGTTCCACACATATGCACCACAAAGACTACCCAGAACACAACATAATTTTACCATACTAATATGTTGGTTAAATATCATAAATATAATGGTAATAATTTTAAATCACACTAAAAATACACCTGATATATGCTGTATCAAACCCACAAATGTGAAAACAACACCTACAACTCTATTCATAATGATAACCTGCATACAACACTGCTGAAATCTCCAGCCTTCTACACAATGGTAGCCTCTAAATGAAACTACTCCATGATTCAAGGTATCACATCATAAAATAAATTATATATAATAGATATCCTATTTATAAGTATCAAAATCTAAAAAATAACACACAAGCACATAGCTCTGTGAGGAAAATCCAAAGTTAACAATTGATAGCCTAGAAGGAAATCGTGGTATATAAATACACATGACATACCAATTTTTGGCAAAAAAATCCCAATATCCTTTATTTGAGAATATTAAATGAGTTATAAAAGGAAACTAACTCTATGTTTATCCTCTTGCCCATAAAACATTTAAATCCTACCTCTTTCTCTTTTGTTTCCATTTTCCAAACTTTCTTGAATTTGACCCACTTATCTTGAGGACAAGAAAGAAAGAGAAATTTAGCAAGTTTACTTTTAAGATCATCATTATCTCCTCATTAAAATCCATGTCCCAATTGTTAAGTTTCCTTTTAGAAATTAAACTTGCTAATTTCCACTAATATTAAAATACATCTAATATTTATTTGGCCCTATTTAAACAACTTGAGAATATAAAATAACCATGGGTCCAAAATACTAAAAATTAATAAAATATTTTTCCCAAATTGTTCCTTATTCCATGGAAAATATTGGAATGGGAAATTTTATCACAAAATTAAATTAATCAAAAATGGGACATGACAAGTCTGCCCTTCCCAAAATTGCTTGTCCTCAAGCAATTGAAACCCAAGCTCTTCAAGAATCACCATGCTAATGTGATTATTCATACCATAATGTCCACATAGTCTAAATTCTCTACCCATGAGGTATTTCATCTCTTTCCAAAGGATACCATGCAAAAAAAAAGACTCATATTTCTTCATGATAATTCCATGTGCCAAATATAAGTATCTATGCAATCTGAGCTTTTGGATATGCATGTTTTTGTTGCATTTTTTCCAATACTCCCACAAAGATTCGATAAACCTACCAAATGCAAATTTTCCCATCCTCTCTCCTAGAGGTCTAAAAAATATTAGATTAGTGAGCCTAATATGAGTGATACTGATGTAACAATCTCCAATTTATAACAAACTGATCCTTGATATCAATTGGTGTGTAATATGTATCCCCTTATTTTGAATTAGTATCCTTTCTCCCACAACTTGCCTTTTTAGCTCTGTATGTGCATTAGTATGTGAAAATTAAATCTTGGAACTCTTGCAACTTTTCTCACTGATATAAATCTCAGCTTGAGAGATGGTACCCTTAGCTTCATTGGCTGATCTATAACAAGAAAATATATTAGAAATGTGGAGATACATCCTTCTGAAAGCAACACTAATTTTTACATACTATGTCCTAATTTGAAGGATATTAATTGAAACTTAGGATATGATATAGAAAAAAAATGGTGAATTTGAGGAAAAATAATAATCATCATATAAAAATAGAAAATACTCCACCCAACTCTAGATCTCAAATTTGGAAACAACAACTCATTCTGATGGGAGAGTATGAATTCTTTGAGTCCATCCACTGGCACATACTGATCATCCATCCAAATATCCAAAATGTTAATGGTAAATTTAATTATAACATGGTATATCATGGTTGGAAACCTCCAATATCAATGAATGATTAGTGAATACCATAAAGTAATCATCCTAAAAAAATCACTTTGCAACAATATTATCTTTTGCCCATTCCTGTGACTCATCACTCCATTTGTACTGATTCAATAAAATATTCAATCCAAAGCATTCTATCTTCATCACATAATTCCCATATACCTAATGTTTATTGAATTTACCAAAATTATAATTGATAATAAATATTTTTCCATACCTATGGAAATTCCCTTTTAAAACTTCAAGATTCATGCTTCTAGTTCTCAACAATTTCCATCTTTGCATTGATAAAGCCCAATTAAATCCTCTAGAAGCACCATATTCTTCTACAAAAGGATGTGATAAATCTAAAATTAAAATTTCAAAACATAAATTGATTACCTTCTCACTTTTATGAAATGCCTTTTATGTTTTATTCATCCATGTAAGGGCTCTCTTCTTCTTCATGATAGTTAATGTTACTACAATATAGGAAAATCCATTAAAAAACCTTCTATCATGGCTGTAGAAACTAGAAGGTCTTTTCCAAAGAGTCAGTATGGTTAGGAAGACCAAATAAGAAAATTTTGAATACCCAATTCATACTTAGATTTTGTCACAAATATGGCCCATTGTTCTAGAATCCTCATAATCATATTTTGGTGCCTCAAATGGTTCTTCCATGTTATTCTACATATCACCATATCATCAAAGGGTATCAAAAAAAATTAATTATTGAATACCTAATTCACTCTAAATTGGATGATGGCTAGTGCATTAGACGAATCATATAGTATGATCATGAAATCAAAAATTTTGGCTCTTGAATGTTCTCTTGTGCATATCCACTTCCTCCTCTTGACTCTATTGGGTATTTTGTCCTCAAATTACTCTTGGAAGAATAAACTACCTCTTTCAAAGTATCAATAAGTTCTTCATCCCTAGGGATCTTGTTCAAGGTTTCATGAATGATGTGCACCTTTTTTATATCATATACTCCTTTCATAAAATGGTTAGACTATACATCAATCCCCTTATGATCCCTTATAAACTCTCTTTCAATCCAAATGCAAGGAATGGTGAACTCAACAATATTAATGCCTTTATTCACTTTATCTCTCAAAATATCACCCTTGATAGTGGGCTTCCCATGATGACCAAAATTTTTTAGTGACATAATAGGAAAAAACAAAGCTGAAACATGATCATCATACCTTAGACTTCCATAAATGAGATCATCTTCCTTTGTTGAGATGTGGATTATATAGATACCCTCAACACCTCTATCTTTGGCACAAATATCTCCTATAAAATCATATCCAAACACCATGCTACTTTGAATTCTAATCATTATCTTTCCTTTCATAATTTTAGAGGTTAATGCCTGATGCTCCATCTTGAACTCTTCAATATATAAGTTGGATTTGGATAGAACACCTAAATCCCACACTCTTGAGCATAGGCCATAATGAATTATTTTTTCCTCATGAAATCTAGAATCATGCAAAGATAATGGAGGTTTGTTAGAATTAATGCAAAAACTAGAATTTACTTTTATGACATACCTCTCAGTAAAATCATTCTTGCATTCATTCTGAGATATTTCTTGTATCTCCCATTCATTTTTTGACAACACTTCATCGGAGATATTTATGTGCTTATCACTAATTAATGCTCTAGTGGTTTCCATGTGATCAATATCAACATAATTTTTATTATCTCTAATTTGAAAAACATCTTGAAAATCTAATTTCTCTTCTTCCTTCAACACATGTTCTACATATTCAGTATGTAAAGTTGATTTGTTGTTGACTTTATTGAGATAGACAATGTCCTGACTAGTAAACTCATTAGAAACCATTAAAATATCTTCTTCAAATAAAGAATATTTACCTTTATCTTGCATTGTGGGTTATTTCATGGTTAAATTATTCTCACCCTCTTGTGGCTTTATTTGTTTGTCTTCCTTTGTCTCATGATCCTTAACATATTTAATTTTCTCTTCATCCTTTCTTCTCCTTATGTAGTACTTATCAAAAGATTCTGTAGCTTGGAAAGCTTTAGGTTTACCTTGGTACTAATAAAATATTGTGATAATATCCTTTTCTATAGGTATAGTTATTCCTATAAATCTTAAATATTCTTTAAATGTTAAAATGTCCCTAAAACCTTCGTATTCTTCATACTATCTAGCAATTTTAGAAGTTGCAATTTTATTGTCCCTTTCTCTCATTCCCTTAAACAACAATTCAAAAAAACATCCCATGATTCATGCTAAATACAATAACTAAATAACTAACATTAAATGGTTGATCCCACACATACAACCATTAGGAATTGACACACAACTATTAAAACTGACATGTAAGTGCTGATCACTAACACATGCAACCTGAAAACTTGACTTGCAACATGAATAAAAAAAATGGTTATCTTCCTCAACAGGATGGAAATATCTCTGCTATGATTCCACTATCATGTGCCCTCACTAGATGTAAATTCCAAAATATCATATCTGAAACAAATTTATTACTGGGAACAATTCTTGTATAATTTATGCCCCTTTTTCACTTGCTAGAAAAACCTAGATTTTGACAATTTTCATGGAATATCACAAATACTCAAAACCCACACCTATGAAACATTAATTATATTAAAATATGTCCAAAAATTTTACAAATTACTGAATTATACCTCCAAAATAGTTTGGGACTGAAATACAAAGTTTGGTCAAAAACCCTTGCTAGTTCCACACACATGCACCACAATGACTACCTATAATACAACATAATTTTACCATACTAATAGGTTAATTAGATATCATAAATATAATGAGAATAACCTAACCTAACATTCTAAATACACCTGATGTATGCTGTATTGAACTCACAAATATGAAGATAACACCTTCAACTCTATTCGCAATGATAACCTGCATACAACACTGTTGAAATCTCCAACCTTCTACACAATGGTAGCCTTTGAATGAAGCTAATCCATGATTCAAGGTATCCCATCCAAAAATAAATTGGATATCATGGACATAATATTAATAAGTCTCCAAATATGAAAAAAACACATAAGCACACAACTCTGTGAGGAAAATCCAAAGTTAACAATTGATAGCCCAAAAGGAAATCCTGACATATAAATACACATGACATCCCAAAGTTTTCTCACCTAAATACCAATCTCTTTGATTTAGGAAGATGACATGAGTTATAAAAGAAAAATAACTCTATATTTATCCTCTTTCCCATAAAATATTTATATCCTGATTCTTTCTCCTTTTTTTCCATTTTCCAAACTTTCTCGAATTTGACCCACTTATCTTGAAGATAAGAAATCAAGAGAAAATTATAAAGTTTACCTGGAATCTCATCATTATCTCATCCAAAAAATCCACATCCCAATTGGTAAGTTTCACTTTAGACATTCAACTTCCCAATTTTCACTAATATTAAAATATATTTAATATTTATTTAGCCCCATTTAAACAACTTAAGAATATAAAATAACCATGGGTCCAAAATATTAAATATTAATAAATTATTTTTACTAACTTGTTCCTTATTCCATGGAAAATATTTGAATGGGCAATTTTACCACAAAATTAAATTAATGAAAAATGGGACATGATACTACACATGGCCTATTGGACCTATTAAGGTAGTTCCCTAAATCCTCTTTTTATTGTAACTCACATGACACTTGTATACCTTATCTCTCCTACACTCTTCTATTCTCTCACACTTGTGCTATATATTGAGATACTTAAGCTTTGAAATGTATCCTCCATTTATCTATGGTGAAGCCCTACCCATTTTTATGCCTTTTATCAATGAGAAGAAACTAGTTTACCTCCTCTTATGGCTGTACTTAGTGTGCATATGAGAATAATTGATCTTGTCAAGTGAATTGACTTGTGTTCCTTTGCATGTTATCCTTTTCTAACACCTATATATAGTTTAAAATATTATTTTTTAGGTCATGTGAATTGTATGAGTGTGGTACAAGAGTTGAGTGAGTTTTTCTATCTTCTATTATCATTCAATACCTCTTGGTTAGTCCTCTTAACTAAGACACCATCACAACCTTCACATTGAGACACTCATGTGAGAGATTCAAATAAATAGTAGTGTATGTAAAGTTAGTTTTCTTGATTTAAAAGTGGACATGCAACTAGTTGGTAGTGGTCAAAACACATTTGGTGCATCACCTCATTAGA
Organism: Torreya grandis; assembly: GCA_037957365.1. Lineage (NCBI taxonomy): Eukaryota > Viridiplantae > Streptophyta > Pinopsida > Cupressales > Taxaceae > Torreya > Torreya grandis. Next base: position 657,522 of record JARHVA010007386.1, read on the forward strand.
TTAGGTTTCTCTCCTTTTTCCTAGAAAGTGATAGATTAGTGTGTGATCCTAAGTGATTCATCGAGGGGAGATAGCTCATTCAATCTAGAGGTTTACCCCTATTATAGACAACCCAAAGGTCTAGGGGTAATCCCATGTTTCACCAAATTTGGAGAGGTCTAAATAACCTTCTCCTAGGGTGAAAAATTTGGTTATAACACCTACATACACATATATATATACATGGTACACTTATGGTTGTTGGGCTTTCCCTCTATTCACAATATCAAGATATTGGGGGCATGCAACTTCTAAGATATTGATACACACAAGTTATATGATTCGATGATCAATCTAAACTATCATGTTTGAGATTACATATATACTTACACATGCATATTATCCATGATTATACATTACATAGGGTACTTACTATGCTATGCACTTGATATTTTTTGTTCTAAAACATTTAACTCATGGTCCACTATGACATGTTTATGATTTTACTTTACACATTTCCTTGAGTGTTTTTCCTTGCTATTATTTTTCTCATTCAAGCATTTGAATATGCTCTGTTGTATGTATCCCCTATGCTTATGTTTGACTTCTTAGACAATTTAATATGTCATTGATTGATTATATGGACATTTGAATATGTCATTCCTTAATTTTGTGGACATTTGACTAAGTCATATCCATTAAATTTCATGGCATTTGAACATGCCCCCTATTTGTAGTCTCCTTGGACCATTTCTTTTTGCCTTTCTTTTGAGAGCTCTTATGTGTGTGTTTGTTTGCTTGTTGAGATTGTACTATTACTATCTATATATTTCCATGGTCTTTGTCATGCATCTTAGGCCTACATGTGATCACATTGGTTTTATGTGCTTCAATGGTAGATTTACCTAGACTTATTTCCTTCTATATGCTACATGGTTATATTCACAAATTTATAGTTGTCTTACCCTTTTTAGGTATGCTAACTACCAGGTATTATTTTTCTCTCACCTTAAAGTGGATGGGCATATTAGTGGGGGTATGTCAGGGTGACATGGTTTCAACATTTTCATATTTCTTAGATTTAGTGAAGGAATTTCATGATGACATGCCTTCCAAACATTCACAATTTTTAGATTCAGTGGGGGCATGCTTTGGAAGCATGTTCTCCATACCTACTCAGTATTCAACATCTTTAGTTTACAATGGGGGAATGTTTTGAAAACATTTAATCCATATTTATACTTATATCAATTTTATATTTCTCCATATAGTGGGGGCATGATTTTGAAGCATGTTCCCCATACTTACACAATTTGTCAAATTGGCCAAAACACATAATTATATGATTTTGATACACATTTGTGGCAAAATTATATAGATGGTAACATTGTTACACATAGTTTTAGCATGATACAAATCTAAGGTGAATATGCTATGTAACACGTTCTTAATATTTCAAAATCCAAATCAAATTCAAATTCCAAAAATATTACACATATTAATACCCCACAAAATTTTATGGACTTTAGCAAGGCAATATACTATATTAGTTGGTTCACCTTTTGGCATGGTTGGGGTAATTAAATCACTAAATATTTCCAAGTTTTCGTTTTTGACTTGATCATCCAAACTCACTAGGTTATGAGTATCATTAGGTTACACATTTGAGTTAATCTCAACCACCAGGTGGTAAATCACTTTTGATCCAATGTTGGGGGCATGTGCCTTCCATCGTCTCTCTCTCCCCTTTGATCTATGCACTTTAAAGATTTATCTATATTTATCTTAATCTTAATTTTAGAGCCTTATAATGATACATCTTTTGTAAAAATAACTTGTCAATAGTCACGGTGGTTATATTGACACATAGGTGTAATCCTAAACCTTGATCTTTTAATTTCAATCTATTTCAAGTACTTTTGACCCATAATATATGCTTTAATTATACACTATAATATGCTCTTGATTCTAGGTTAGTCAACAACAAATCACTCAAATCCAACCCAAAAAAACACTCAAATTTAACTCAAACAAAGATATGGTGTGTATACACACCTAGACACTTATTCCTTTCCTTTAAACTAGCAAATTCATTACTAGATTAAAGGGGGGGAGTTGTATATGATATTTTGTGATTATGTATCACCTAAATCTCATACACTTGGAAAACTCAAACCCTAGTTGTTCCTCTTAGTTTTACACATGCCTTACTTCTACAAGCCTCACATCTACTCTATTTTATGCCCCTTATCTTATCTCTTAGTCTGACCAATATTATAATGATGAAACATACATCCCATCTTGCCCATAATGCTTAAAATTTACTTATCTTATACCTATGCAAGTTTTGAGTCTATGCCTACTTTCCTTCTCAAACACTAATGTCCAAGATAAATAGTAACATCAATGTTACTGTCCTACCTTGACACAAGTTTCTAGTGCCCTTAAGTCATCTAATTTGAAAATGAAATTTATTACAATGGTTGGACTAAGTGTTTTAATGCAATTTATATCTTGATAGGTTTGGTATAAATACAATATCAATCTTCATTCATACCTCACCTATCAATCAAACCAAAAGAGCACTCAAGAAGCACTCAAGTTACCAAAAGTTTTCATATCCTACCTTATTTTGATATCAATAAAAGGAATAAGCTAGCTATATGTTTGGAGTACTAAAAGAGCAATCATAAAGTCTTATTTTCCAAATTACAAGATAGGTCACTATTGTACTTGCTTTATAGACATTGCATGATTCACACACAAGCTAACACATAGGGGATAACTACATGAGTTTGAGCCCCTATTCTAGAGTATTAGCTGTGTAGATAATGCCCTTTGATAGTGGGGTCATCATGGGTCATCTCAACACCATGTGCCCACTAACCTATCAAGGTCGTATTAAAGATAAAAAGCTAGGGTTTTACCATTTCACCAAGAATGACAATCCATGACCCATATATGAATGCACTAAGTGAAGATGAATCCAAACCCAAAAACATCTAGGTGATCATATCCTATTTGAGTAGATATTTTGTATAAGACACTAGCATACAACTCAGACACTAGCATCGATGTGACTATCCCAGGTTGATGTAACTATCTAGAGAGCCAAAGATGCCATTTATATAATTTGATAATTGATCTAGAACTATCTTCATGCCTACTTCCTTCTTGTACCAGATCTAGCACTATTTTAGCATTAGAAATAGATAAGTACTTTATTTTATGTAATTTATATATCTAACATAGTTATAATTTACATTAATAGCCTATCTCAGTTTTATAAATTCATCATATGTTACATATGAGTTTAACACATTAATTAGCCTATTGTAGATATGATATTTACCTTTGTGCCCTATCATTTCTATATCCTTATCCCTACCTACTGAGGTATGATTTTTTAATCCAAATTAGGGTTAAAAATATCACAATACAAAGGAAAGGGGGCCTTTCCATTATTTTTTGAACCATATTTATAATAATTACATAGATAGTTTGATAAGAAAATATAATATAGAATAATAAACTTAATGTCCATAAAAGGTCAAAATTGGTCAATGGGACTAGAAAGGTACAAGTTAAAGTAAGAAACAAGGAATGAAATTAAAACTCCAATAAACCTAAAAACTAAAAATAACATCATTGAAGAAAATATGTGAAAATAAATATTTTCCACCAATGCCTTATTAATCTCACCATACCTACAATTATTTCACAAGTTTGCTTCCTACTCAATCTTGAAGAATAAAAAATATGAATAAAATAAACAATCCTTCTAGTATAGATCATTATACAAGTAATTTATGTGGCCAAATGTTGGTAAAAATAAAATATCTATTGAAAGAAAAGGGCCAAGAATCTCTAATCCTCATAAGCAATGAAGGTCTGGAGACAGTGATAGGAGTCTTTAAAGAGGAAAAAAAATTACCTCTTAATCTCATAATAAGGAGAACATCTAATTTAAAAATGATCCTTGATTTCAATATCCATAGAAAAAGTTCACAAATACAATGTACTCAAGGAATATGGTGATTTATCTCTATACAGAGGTAGTGTAAACAAACTCTGAATTTTACAAATAGAACCCTTAAACTAAAATGTAATTAGAATCAAATCCACCTTGTTAATTGGATGAGCCCATCCTCAAATTGAATAGATTCACTCTAGTAATGTTTAATATTTAAGGAAATAGGTTCACAAGGTTCTATCCATTTGAACCAAAGATAGGATCTCTATATCGCATATATGATATGCCTATTTAACTCCTTTTTAGATATGCATAATGCATCAATTGAAAAATTATGTGGATGAGTTTGTCAATGTCTGTTGTAGCCCATTTTGGTTATGAAACTTAATAAGATAGAAACTAATGTATTAATTTAGATTGTATAATTGTATAATTAAGCACTATTATGAATGTAAAAGGTAGAAACTTTTTTTACACTTTCACTTACTAAATATCAAAGTACTAAAATAGATAAGATATTTAATCAGTTTTATGTATTGTGTAGGTATAAAATTGAAGGAAGATGGATATAAAAGGTAGGAAAGTGTATTGTGAGTCACTTATATTAGGAATTAAAGTTATAGGATAACTTGGAGACTAATTTCAAACTTTGATCACTGGCATTAGATGTTATGTTTGAAACCTAACAATTTCATCTATGTAAATATTTCTATTTTATTTTGGTACAAGCCATTGTGACTACTTCTCTTATGTTTATATATGTGATCTTAAGGTTTAACATGCATGCAATACCTTGAAAATTATCTCCTCTTAAAACCTTAGGTCCACTATTGACACTAGGTTTAGGCTTACAAAATGAGGAAAAGGGCGGATTGAACTAACCCCAAACCACACCGCATTGAATGGTTAAGCATTATGTACTTATCCAATACTCCAAATATGGAATTCAAACCACATGTAGTTGTCCTCGCCAGGTGAATTAGTATAATAGTACTCAATGTATGCAACCTATAATCTAGATTTTGATACTTATAAAATGATAACTTTGGCTCAGGATTGAGGTACTTAAAACTTGGCTAAGACATGATTCTTTTGAATAAATGCAAAATTGTAAGAATATGGTAGTTATTTTGAATGTGCAAGTGTTTGAATATGCTTGATATATGTTTGTTAGATTGGTAATAGGTTTATACCTATTTTATATTTATATGAGACTTTTTGGGTGAAAGTGTGAAAAAGAAGTCACATATGCTCAAAAACTAGTTAGGATACCCTACACTAGATATAACTCTTAATGCCAAACAACTACACTAAATAAAAATACACATTATATTAATTTGATTAAAATCATTTATAAACAAGGCTTGAAATTTTTACACTTGACTTGATTTGATGCCTTAAACAAGACCCATGTGTTCCTTAAATAGGATTGAGAGAGAAGACCAAAAGCTTCCATAAGGGAGCTTATTGTGACAAGTGTCCAGACATGTGTCTTAGTTGTCACTAACAATTGTCTATCTAGAGATTTCTCTAGAACATTCTAAAAAAACCTTCCTAGAATTATGTGTGAAAAGTGTCACTTATATTAGTTATTTAATTAATTATTAAATAACTAATGTGCATACTTATACCTAAATTACGTGTGGATAACCTACCTAATTAGATATTAAATAGGATAGGTACATCAATACCCTCTTGTAATTAAATAATTAGGGAGGAAAAGAAGAATATGTGTCCCATCTACAAGGTCATGTTAGGTACCCATGTACAATAGATAAAAATAAAATATATACATGATGTACAAGCTATACAAAAAAAGAAGGAAGGAATTCATGTGACTGCCCTCCCAAAGTAAAACTTCTTTCACTGCATGAAAAGATCAATACTATATATCTTATGTTATGGAGAGCATATAAGGAACTATATACATTTGTGGTGAGATAGTCCCAACAATCAAGTGTAATTTTTGTAGGAAGAAGTGCCAAATGCATTGGGTGATCCTTAAAAAATAAAGAATATGCCTTTGTCAAAGCTACATCTGATATTAGATTGTCTGATGATGTAAAAAAAAAACTAAAGTAGTTGAAAAATAAAGACATAAAATACCTAAATGAAAAGTCTATGAGCGTGTGCAAGGAGGAACAAAATAATCAGCAATAGGATAAAAAAGTGTAAAGCTCATGTGTTGTTCCAAGTACCCTTTAAGAGTAGAGTGTAAAAATATGAGATATTTGGGATAAATATATTCAAAATATACATCAATTGTGTAAAATCCAATGCCATGGAGACTATGATAAATACTAGGTTGAATAGGAGAGATTATACCATGTAAGTGTATGCCAAGAACTCCACCAGTGTAGCCCATAGAGTAGAGTATGTGAGATGTAAATCCAAGAGCATATTTCTCAAATGAACCAAACACATAAGTAGGTAGATTTAATGTGGGAAAAGTAAAAATGTAGTAGTAAGAGTAGCAAAAATATCCAAATCAAAAGGTGTAACAACAACATGAGAAGGAGGTGGAGCTATTGCTTCCATATCATGAAGAATAGATGGTGAAAATGTTTCATCCATAACAATCAAGTCCTCAATAACAACTAAAGAAGAAGGAATAGGAACAGGTGTAGGAGAATAAAGTGCCTCATATGTATTACAATCAAGAAGTAGGTTTTCACTAAGTGAATAAGAATCCCGATCCTTGTCATTATAAAAAATTAAATCCTCACTAGGAGGATTAGGTGGTGGAGAAATGCCATATGTGGCATAATAAAAAAGAACATACTTGGAAGAGGAGGATAAATAGGTGGAGAAACCTTAGATATGCTATCATAAAAAGATAAATTAGTGCTAATATGAGGAGATGTTATGACCCCACTGGGCTAACCAATAGTTAATTTTTTTACATAGTTTACTTTTGAAACATCTATAACTATAAGTAAATCCATCATTTGACTAATGAATGCATCCAATCAATACATGTAGAATAAATTAACCCATTGGTTAAATAAAGGATCAATTTATTTTTAAATGACCCATAACAGATTATAAGGTGAATATCTTTCACAAAATGATCATTAGAAAGAAACAACTACAATATATAATGATATAATCCACATTTTAGCTATATTAACCATAAAACCACTATTGTAATAATATTAAACATTAATTACAAATATCAAAACCACTATTCTACTAAATATCCATCAAATAATAATGCACAACATATTACATTGCAATACAAATTTAAATATACAATACAATATTTACAATAGTATAAAGTCAAAAATACAATATAGTATGTACAATGATATAAATGAGCCTCACAAATAGCTCAATTATCCATGAATATAGCTTGAGTATGATTCTAAATGGTTGATCAAATAAATAGAGGGAGAGCATAATTTGAGTGTTTTACCTCTAACCACAGATCAATGGTCTCCCACTACCTCCCCTCTGGGAGTGGCCTTACCCTTCACATAGGGTCAGATAAAAATAGTGTAGATATTAAGAAATCAACTAGAACCCAC